>JAQSEB010000012.1:0-1200000 GCA_030063045.1 Pratylenchus scribneri | reverse complement strand
AAAATTTAGAAATTTTAAAAATTCCTGAATTAAAATATCAATGGATTTTTTTGAGTATGCAGAAATTGAATACACAAAAGAATTAATTATTTCATTTAGTTTGCAAAATGAATTAATAACCGAAGAGAATTTGGCTGATGTTTTATTTCAAAATTTTTGAAAATTTTTTATAAATACTAGGATTAAAATTTAGAAATTTTAAAAATTCCTGAATTAAAATATCAATGGATTTTTTTGAGTATGCAGAAATTGAATACACAAAAGAATTAATTATTTCATTTAGTTTGCAAAATGAATTAAAAACCGAAGAGAATTTGGCTGATGTTTTATTTCAAAATTTTTGAAAATTTTTTATAAATACTAGGATTAAAATTTAGAAATTTTAAAAATTCCTGAATTAAAATATCAATGGATTTTTTTGAGTATGCAGAAATTGAATACACAAAAGAATTAATTATTTCATTTTGTTTGCAAAATGAATTAATAACCGAAGAGAATTTGGCTGATGTTTTATTTCAAAATTTTTGAAAATTTTAAAAATTCCTGAATTAAAATATCAATGGATTTTTTTGAATATGCAGAAATTGAATACACAAAAGAATTAATTATTTCATTTAGTTTGCAAAATGAATTAATAACCGAAGAGAATTTGGCTGATGTTTTATTTCAAAATTTTTGAAAATTTTAAAAATTCCTGAATTAAAATATCAATGGATTTTTTTGAATATGCAGAAATTGAATACACAAAAGAATTAATTATTTCATTTAGTTTGCAAAATGAATTAATAACCGAAGAGAATTTGGCTGATGTTTTATTTCAAAATTTTTGAAAATTTTAAAAATTCCTGAATTAAAATATCAATGGATTTTTTTGAGTATGCAGAAATTGAATACACAAAAGAATTAATTATTTCATTTAGTTTGCAAAATGAATTAATAACCGAAGAGAATTTGGCTGATGTTTTATTTCAAAATTTTTGAAAATTTTAAAAATTCATGAATTAAAATATCAAAGGATTTTTTTGAGTATGCAGAAATTGAATACACAAAAGAATTAATTATTTCATCTAGTTTGCAAAATGAATTAAAAACCGAAGAGAATTTCTCTGATGTTTTATTTCAAAATTTTTGAAAATTTTAAAAATTCATGAATTAAAATATCAATGGATTTTTTTGAGTATGCAGAAATTGAATACACAAAAGAATTAATTATTTCATTTAGTTTGCAAAATGAATTAATAACCGAAGAGAATTTGGCTGATGTTTTATTTCAAAATTTTTGAAAATTTTAAAAATTTATGAATTAAAATATCAAAGGATTTTTTTGAATATGCAGAAATTGAATACACAAAAGAATTAATTATTTCATCTAGTTTGCAAAATGAATTAAAAACCGAAGAGAATTTGGCTGATGTTTTATTTCAAAATTTTTGAAAATTTTTTATAAATACTAGGATTAAAATTTAGAAATTTTAAAAATTCCTGAATCAAAATATCAATGGATTTTTTTGAATATGCAGAAATTGAATACACAAAAGAATTAATTATTTCATCTAGTTTGCAAAATGAATTAAAAACCGAAGAGAATTTGGCTGATGTTTTATTTCAAAATTTTTGAAAATTTTAAAAATTCCTGAATTAAAATATCAAAGGATTTTTTTGAATATGAAGAAATTGAATACACAAAAGAATTAATTATTTCATCTAGTTTGCAAAATGAATTAAAAACCGAAGAGAATTTGGCTGATGTTTTATTTCAAAATTTTTGAAAATTTTAAAAATTCCTGAATTAAAATATCAAAGGATTTTTTTGAATATGCAGAAATTGAATACACAAAAGAATTAATTATTTCATCTAGTTTGCAAAATGAATTAAAAACCGAAGAGAATTTGGCTGATGTTTTATTTCAAAATTTTTGAAAATTTTAAAAATTCCTGAATTAAAATATCAAAGGATTTTTTTGAATATGCAGAAATTGAATACACAAAAGAATTAATTATTTCATCTAGTTTGCAAAATGAATTAAAAACCGAAGAGAATTTGGCTGATGTTTTATTTCAAAATTTTTGAAAATTTTTTATAAATACTAGGATTAAAATTTAGAAATTTTAAAAATTCCTGAATTAAAATATCAATGGATTTTTTTGAGTATGCAGAAATTGAATACACAAAAGAATTAATTATTTCATTTAGTTTGCAAAATGAATTAATAACCGAAGAGAATTTGGCTGATGTTTTATTTCAAAATTTTTGAAAATTTTAAAAATTCCTGAATTAAAATATCAATGGATTTTTTTGAGTATGCAGAAATTGAATACACAAAAGAATTAATTATTTCATTTAGTTTGCAAAATGAATGAATAACCGAAGAGAATTTGGCTGATGTTTTATTTCAAAATTTTTGAAAATTTTAAAAATTCCTGAATTAAAATATCAATGGATTTTTTTGAGTATGCAGAAATTGAATACACAAAAGAATTAATTATTTCATCTAGTTTGCAAAATGAATTAATAACCGAAGAGAATTTGGCTGATGTTTTATTTCAAAATTTTTGAAAATTTTAAAAATTCCTGAATTAAAATATCAATGGATTTTTTTGAGTATGCAGAAATTGAATACACAAAAGAATTAATTATTTCATCTAGTTTGCAAAATGAATTAAAAACCGAAGAGAATTTGGCTGATGTTTTATTTCAAAATTTTTGAAAATTTTAAAAATTCATGAATTAAAATATCAATGGATTTTTTTGAGTATGCAGAAATTGAATACACAAAAGAATTAATTATTTCATTTAGTTTGCAAAATGAATTAAAAACCGAAGAGAATTTGGCTGATGTTTTATTTCAAAATTTTTGAAAATTTTTTATAAATACTAGGATTAAAATTTAGAAATTTTAAAAATTCCTGAATTAAAATATCAATGGATTTTTTTAAATATGCAGAAATTGAATACACAAAAGAATTAATTATTTCATTTAGTTTGCAAAATGAATTAATAACCGAAGAGAATTTGGCTGATGTTTTATTTCAAAATTTTTGAAAATTTTAAAAATTCCTGAATTAAAATATCAATGTATTTTTTTGAGTATGCAGAAATTGAATACACAAAAGAATTAATTATTTCATTTAGTTTGCAAAATAAATTAATAACCGAAGAGAATTTGGCTGATGTTTTATTTCAAAATTTTTGAAAATTTTAAAAATTCCTGAATTAAAATATCAATGGATTTTTTTGAATATGCAGAAATTGAATACACAAAAGAATTAATTATTTCATTTAGTTTGCAAAATGAATTAATAACCGAAGAGAATTTGGCTGATGTTTTATTTCAAAATTTTTGAAAATTATAAAAATTCCTGAATTAAAATATCAATGGATTTTTTTGAATATGCAGAAATTGAATACACAAAAGAATTAATTATTTCATTTAGTTTGCAAAATGAATTAATAACCGAAGAGAATTTGGCTGATGTTTTATTTCAAAATTTTTGAAAATTTTAAAAATTCCTGAATTAAAATATCAATGGATTTTTTTGAATATGCAGAAATTGAATACACAAAAGAATTTATTATTTCATTTAGTTTGCAAAATGAATTAATAACCGAAGAGAATTTGGCTGATATTTTATTTCAAAATTTTTGAAAATTTTTTACAAATACTAGGATTCAAATTTAGAAATTTTAAAAATTCCTGAATTAAAATATCAATGGATTTTTTTGAGTATGCAGAAATTGAATACACAAAAGAATTAATTATTTCATCTAGTTTGCAAAATGAATTAAAAACCGAAGAGAATTTGGCTGATATTTTATTTCAAAATTTTTGAAAATTTTTTATAAATACTAGGATTAAAATTTAGAAATTTTAAAAATTCCTAAATTAAAATATCAATGGATTTTTTTGAATATGCAGAAATTGAATACACAAAAGAATTAATTATTTCATTTAGTTTGCAAAATGAATTAATAACCGAAGAGAATTTGGCTGATGTTTTATTTCAAAATTTTTGAAAATTTTAAAAATTCATGAATTAAAATATCAATGGATTTTTTTGAGTATGCAGAAATTGAATACACAAAAGAATTAATTATTTCATTTAGTTTGCAAAATGAATTAAAAACCGAAGAGAATTTGGCTGATGTTTTATTTCAAAATTTTTGAAAATTTTAAAAATTCATTAATTAAAATATCAATGGATTTTTTTGAGTATGCAAAAATTGAATACACAAAAGAATTAATTATTTCATTTAGTTTGCAAAATGAATTAATAACCGAAGAGAATTTGGCTGATGTTTTATTTCAAAATTTAGAAATTTTAAAAATTCCTGAATTAAAATATCAATGTATTTTTTTGAGTATGCAGAAATTGAATACACAAAAGAATTAATTATTTCATTTAGTTTGCAAAATGAATTAAAAACCGAAGAGAATTTGGCTGATGTTTTATTTCAAAATTTTTGAAAATTTTAAAAATTCATGAATTAAAATATCAATGGATTTTTTTGAGTATGCAGAAATTGAATACACAAAAGAATTAATTATTTCATTTAGTTTGCAAAATGAATTAAAAACCGAAGAGAATTTGGCTGATGTTTTATTTCAAAATTTTTGAAAATTTTAAAAATTCATGAATTAAAATATCAATGGATTTTTTTGAATATGCAGAAATTGAATACACAAAAGAATTAATTATTTCATTTAGTTTGCAAAATGAATTAATAACCGAAGAGAATTTGGCTGATGTTTTATTTCAAAATTTTTGAAAATTTTAAAAATTCATGAATTAAAATATCAATGGATTTTTTTGAGTATGCAGAAATTGAATACACAAAAGAATTAATTATTTCATTTAGTTTGCAAAATGAATTAAAAACCGAAGAGAATTTGGCTGATGTTTTATTTCAAAATTTTTGAAAATTTTAAAAATTCATGAATTAAAATATCAATGGATTTTTTTGAGTATGCAGAAATTGAATACACAAAAGAATTAATTATTTCATTTAGTTTGCAAAATGAATTAATAACCGAAGAGAATTTGGCTGATGTTTTATTTCAAAATTTAGAAATTTTAAAAATTCCTGAATTAAAATATCAATGTATTTTTTTGAGTATGCAGAAATTGAATACACAAAAGAATTAATTATTTCATTTAGTTTGCAAAATGAATTAAAAACCGAAGAGAATTTGGCTGATGTTTTATTTCAAAATTTTTGAAAATTTTAAAAATTCATGAATTAAAATATCAATGGATTTTTTTGAGTATGCAGAAATTGAATACACAAAAGAATTAATTATTTCATTTAGTTTGCAAAATGAATTAAAAACCGAAGAGAATTTGGCTGATGTTTTATTTCAAAATTTTTGAAAATTTTTTATAAATACTAGGATTAAAATTTAGAAATTTTAAAAATTCCTGAATTAAAATATCAATGGATTTTTTTAAATATGCAGAAATTGAATACACAAAAGAATTAATTATTTCATTTAGTTTGCAAAATGAATTAATAACCGAAGAGAATTTGGCTGATGTTTTATTTCAAAATTTTTGAAAATTTTAAAAATTCCTGAATTAAAATATCAATGTATTTTTTTGAGTATGCAGAAATTGAATACACAAAAGAATTAATTATTTCATTTAGTTTGCAAAATAAATTAATAACCGAAGAGAATTTGGCTGATGTTTTATTTCAAAATTTTTGAAAATTTTAAAAATTCCTGAATTAAAATATCAATGGATTTTTTTGAATATGCAGAAATTGAATACACAAAAGAATTAATTATTTCATTTAGTTTGCAAAATGAATTAATAACCGAAGAGAATTTGGCTGATGTTTTATTTCAAAATTTTTGAAAATTATAAAAATTCCTGAATTAAAATATCAATGGATTTTTTTGAATATGCAGAAATTGAATACACAAAAGAATTAATTATTTCATTTAGTTTGCAAAATGAATTAATAACCGAAGAGAATTTGGCTGATGTTTTATTTCAAAATTTTTGAAAATTTTAAAAATTCCTGAATTAAAATATCAATGGATTTTTTTGAATATGCAGAAATTGAATACACAAAAGAATTTATTATTTCATTTAGTTTGCAAAATGAATTAATAACCGAAGAGAATTTGGCTGATATTTTATTTCAAAATTTTTGAAAATTTTTTACAAATACTAGGATTCAAATTTAGAAATTTTAAAAATTCCTGAATTAAAATATCAATGGATTTTTTTGAGTATGCAGAAATTGAATACACAAAAGAATTAATTATTTCATCTAGTTTGCAAAATGAATTAAAAACCGAAGAGAATTTGGCTGATATTTTATTTCAAAATTTTTGAAAATTTTTTATAAATACTAGGATTAAAATTTAGAAATTTTAAAAATTCCTAAATTAAAATATCAATGGATTTTTTTGAATATGCAGAAATTGAATACACAAAAGAATTAATTATTTCATTTAGTTTGCAAAATGAATTAATAACCGAAGAGAATTTGGCTGATGTTTTATTTCAAAATTTTTGAAAATTTTAAAAATTCATGAATTAAAATATCAATGGATTTTTTTGAGTATGCAGAAATTGAATACACAAAAGAATTAATTATTTCATTTAGTTTGCAAAATGAATTAAAAACCGAAGAGAATTTGGCTGATGTTTTATTTCAAAATTTTTGAAAATTTTAAAAATTCATTAATTAAAATATCAATGGATTTTTTTGAGTATGCAAAAATTGAATACACAAAAGAATTAATTATTTCATTTAGTTTGCAAAATGAATTAATAACCGAAGAGAATTTGGCTGATGTTTTATTTCAAAATTTAGAAATTTTAAAAATTCCTGAATTAAAATATCAATGTATTTTTTTGAGTATGCAGAAATTGAATACACAAAAGAATTAATTATTTCATTTAGTTTGCAAAATGAATTAAAAACCGAAGAGAATTTGGCTGATGTTTTATTTCAAAATTTTTGAAAATTTTAAAAATTCATGAATTAAAATATCAATGGATTTTTTTGAGTATGCAGAAATTGAATACACAAAAGAATTAATTATTTCATTTAGTTTGCAAAATGAATTAAAAACCGAAGAGAATTTGGCTGATGTTTTATTTCAAAATTTTTGAAAATTTTTTATAAATACTAGGATTAAAATTTAGAAATTTTAAAAATTCCTGAATTAAAATATCAATGGATTTTTTTGAATATGCAGAAATTGAATACACAAAAGAATTAATTATTTCATTTAGTTTGCAAAATGAATTAATAACCGAAGAGAATTTGGCTGATGTTTTATTTCAAAATTTTTGAAAATTTTAAAAATTCCTGAATTAAAATATCAATGTATTTTTTTGAGTATGCAGAAATGGAATACACAAAAGAATTAATTATTTCATTTAGTTTGCAAAATAAATTAATAACCGAAGAGAATTTGGCTGATGTTTTATTTCAAAATTTTTGAAAATTTTAAAAATTCCTGAATTAAAATATCAATGGATTTTTTTGAATATGCAGAAATTGAATACACAAAAGAATTAATTATTTCATTTAGTTTGCAAAATGAATTAATAACCGAAGAGAATTTGGCTGATGTTTTATTTCAAAATTTTTGAAAATTATAAAAATTCCTGAATTAAAATATCAATGGATTTTTTTGAATATGCAGAAATTGAATACACAAAAGAATTAATTATTTCATTTAGTTTGCAAAATGAATTAATAACCGAAGAGAATTTGGCTGATGTTTTATTTCAAAATTTTTGAAAATTTTAAAAATTCCTGAATTAAAATATCAATGGATTTTTTTGAGTATGCAGAAATTGAATACACAAAAGAATTAATTATTTCATTTAGTTTGCAAAATGAATTAATAACCGAAGAGAATTTGGCTGATGTTTTATTTCAAATTTTTTTAAAATTTTAAAAATTCCTGAATTAAAATATCAAAGGATTTTTTTGAATATGCAGAAATTGAATACACAAAAGAATTAATTATTTCATTTAGTTTGCAAAATGAATTAAAAACCGAAGAGAATTTGGCTGATGTTTTATTTCAAAATTTTTGAAAATTTTTTATAAATACTAGGATTAAAATTTAGAAATTTTAAAAATTCATGAATTAAAATATCAATGGATTTTTTTGAGTATGCAGAAATTGAATACACAAAAGAATTAATTATTTCATTTAGATTGCAAAATGAATTAAAAACCGAAGAGAATTTGGCTGATGTTTTATTTCAAAATTTTTGAAAATTTTTTATAAATACTAGGATTAAAATTTAGAAATTTTAAAAATTCCTGAATTAAAATATCAATGTATTTTTTTGAGTATGCAGAAATTGAATACACAAAAGAATTAATTATTTCATTTAGTTTGCAAAATGAATTAAAAACCGAAGAGAATTTGGCTGATGTTTTATTTCAAATTTTTTTAAAATTTTAAAAATTCCTGAATTAAAATATCAAAGGATTTTTTTGAATATGCAGAAATTGAATACACAAAAGAATTAATTATTTCATTTAGTTTGCAAAATGAATTAAAAACCGAAGAGAATTTGGCTGATGTTTTATTTCAAAATTTTTGAAAATTTTTTATAAATACTAGGATTAAAATTTAGAAATTTTAAAAATTCATGAATTAAAATATCAATGGATTTTTTTGAGTATGCAGAAATTGAATACACAAAAGAATTAATTATTTCATTTAGTTTGCAAAATGAATTAAAAACCGAAGAGAATTTGGCTGATGTTTTATTTCAAAATTTTTGAAAATTTTTTATAAATACTAGGATTAAAATTTAGAAATTTTAAAAATTCCTGAATTAAAATATCAATGGATTTTTTTGAGTATGCAGAAATTGAATACACAAAAGAATTAATTATTTCATTTAGTTTGCAAAATGAATTAAAAACCGAAGAGAATTTGGCTGATGTTTTATTTCAAAATTTTTGAAAATTTTAAAAATTCATGAATTAAAATATCAATGTATTTTTTTGAGTATGCAGAAATTGAATACACAAAAGAATTAATTATTTCATTTAGTTTGCAAAATAAATTAATAACCGAAGAGAATTTGGCTGATGTTTTATTTCAAAATTTTTGAAAATTTTAAAAATTCCTGAATTAAAATATCAATGGATTTTTTTGAATATGCAGAAATTGAATACACAAAAGAATTAATTATTTCATTTTGTTTGCAAAATGAATTAATAACCGAAGAGAATTTGGCTGATGTTTTATTTCAAAATTTTTGAAAATTATAAAAATTCCTGAATTAAAATATCAATGGATTTTTTTGAATATGCAGAAATTGAATACACAAAAGAATTAATTATTTCATTTAGTTTGCAAAATGAATTAATAACCGAAGAGAATTTGGCTGATGTTTTATTTCAAAATTTTTGAAAATTTTAAAAATTCCTGAATTAAAATATCAATGGATTTTTTTGAGTATGCAGAAATTGAATACACAAAAGAATTAATTATTTCATTTAGTTTGCAAAATGAATTAATAACCGAAGAGAATTTGGCTGATGTTTTATTTCAAATTTTTTTAAAATTTTAAAAATTCCTGAATTAAAATATCAAAGAATTTTTTTGAATATGCAGAAATTGAATACACAAAAGAATTAATTATTTCATTTAGTTTGCAAAATGAATTAAAAACCGAAGAGAATTTGGCTGATGTTTTATTTCAAAATTTTTGAAAATTTTTTATAAATACTAGGATTAAAATTTAGAAATTTTAAAAATTCATGAATTAAAATATCAATGGATTTTTTTGAGTATGCAGAAATTGAATACACAAAAGAATTAATTATTTCATTTAGTTTGCAAAATGAATTAAAAACCGAAGAGAATTTGGCTGATGTTTTATTTCAAAATTTTTGAAAATTTTTTATAAATACTAGGATTAAAATTTAGAAATTTTAAAAATTCCTGAATTAAAATATCAATGTATTTTTTTGAGTATGCAGAAATTGAATACACAAAAGAATTAATTATTTCATTTAGTTTGCAAAATGAATTAAAAACCGAAGAGAATTTGGCTGATGTTTTATTTCAAAATTTTTGAAAATTTTTTATAAATACTAGGATTAAAATTTAGAAATTTTAAAAATTCCTGAATTAAAATATCAATGTATTTTTTTGAGTATGCAGAAATTGAATACACAAAAGAATTAATTATTTCATTTAGTTTGCAAAATGAATTAATAACCGAAGAGAATTTGGCTGATGTTTTATTTCAAATTTTTTTAAAATTTTAAAAATTCCTGAATTAAAATATCAAAGGATTTTTTTGAATATGCAGAAATTGAATACACAAAAGAATTAATTATTTCATTTAGTTTGCAAAATGAATTAAAAACCGAAGAGAATTTGGCTGATGTTTTATTTCAAAATTTTTGAAAATTTTAAAAATTCCTGAATTAAAATATCAATGGATTTTTTTGAGTATGCAGAAATTGAATACACAAAAGAATTAATTATTTCATTTAGTTTGCAAAATGAATTAAAAACCGAAGAGAATTTGGCTGATGTTTTATTTCAAAATTTTTGAAAATTTTTTATAAATACTAGGATTAAAATTTAGAAATTTTAAAAATTCCTGAATTAAAATATCAATGTATTTTTTTGAGTATGCAGAAATTGAATACACAAAAGAATTAATTATTTCATTTAGTTTGCAAAATGAATTAAAAACCGAAGAGAATTTGGCAGATGTTTTATTTCTAAATTTTTGAAAATTTTAAAAATTTCTGAATTAAAATATCAATGGATTCTTTTGAGCATGCACAAATTGAATAAACAAAAGAATTAATTTTTTTATATAGATAGAAAAATGAATTAAAAACCGAAGAGAATTTGGCTGATGTTTTATTTCTAAATTTTTGAAAATTTTAAAAATTTCTGAATTAAAATATCAATGGATTCTTTTGAGCATGCACAAATTGAATAAACAAAAGAATTAATTTTTTTATATAGATTGAAAAATGAATTAAAAACCGAAGAGAATTTGGCTGATGTTTTATTTCTAAATTTTTGAAAATTTTAAAATTTCTGAATTAAAATATCAATGGATTCTTTTGAGCATGCACAAATTGAATAAACAAAAGAATTAATTTTTTTATATAGATTGGAAAATGAATTAAAAACCGAAGAGAATTTGGCTGATGTTTTATTTCTAAATTTTTGAAAATTTTAAAAATTTCTGAATGAAAATATCAATGGATTCTTTTGAGCATGCACAAATTGAATAAACAAAAGAATTAATTTTTTTATATAGATTGAAAAATGAATTAAAAACCGAAGAGAATTTGGCTGATGTTTTATTTCTAAATTTTTGAAAATTTTAAAAATTTCTGAATTAAAATATCAATGGATTCTTTTGAGCATGCACAAATTGAATACACCAAAGAATTAATTTTTTTATATAGATTGGAAAATGAATTAAAAACCGAAGAGAATTTGGCTGATGTTTTATTTCTAAATTTTTGAAAATTTTAAAAATTTCTGAATTAAAATATCAATGGATTTTTTTGAGCATGCACAAATTGAATAAACAAAAGAATTAATTTTTTTATATAGATTGGAAAATGAATTAAAAACCGAAGAGAATTTGGCTGATGTTTTATTTCTAAATTTTTGAAAATTTTAAAAATTTCTGAATGAAAATATCAATGGATTCTTTTGAGCATGCACAAATTGAATAAACAAAAGAATTAATTTTTTTATATAGATTGAAAAATGAATTAAAAACCGAAGAGAATTTGGCTGATGTTTTATTTCAAAATTTTTGAAAATTTTAAAAATTTCTGAATTAAAATATCAATGGATTCTTTTGAGCATGCACAAATTGAATAAACAAAAGAATTAATTTTTTTATATAGATTGAAAAATGAATTAAAAACCGAAGAGAATTTGGCTGATGTTTTATTTCTAAATTTTTGAAAATTTTAAAAATTTCTGAATGAAAATATCAATGGATTCTTTTGAGCATGCACAAATTGAATAAACAAAAGAATTAATTTTTTTATATAGATTGAAAAATGAATTAAAAACCGAAGAGAATTTGGCTGATGTTTTATTTCTAAATTTTTGAAAATTTTAAAAATTTCTGAATTAAAATATCAATGGATTCTTTTGAGCATGCACAAATTGAATACACCAAAGAATTAATTTTTTTATATAGATTGGAAAATGAATTAAAAACCGAAGAGAATTTGGCTGATGTTTTATTTCTAAATTTTTGAAAATTTTAAAAATTTCTGAATTAAAATATCAATGGATTTTTTTGAGCATGCACAAATTGAATAAACAAAAGAATTAATTTTTTTATATAGATTGGAAAATGAATTAAAAACCGAAGAGAATTTGGCTGATGTTTTATTTCTAAATTTTTGAAAATTTTAAAAATTTCTGAATGAAAATATCAATGGATTCTTTTGAGCATGCACAAATTGAATAAACAAAAGAATTAATTTTTTTATATAGATTGAAAAATGAATTAAAAACCGAAGAGAATTTGGCTGATGTTTTATTTCTAAATTTTTGAAAATTTTAAAAATTTCTGAATTAAAATATCAATGGATTCTTTTGAGCATGCACAAATTGAATACACCAAAGAATTAATTTTTTTATATAGATTGGAAAATGAATTAAAAACCGAAGAGAATTTGGCTGATGTTTTATTTCTAAATTTTTGAAAATTTTAAAAATTTCTGAATTAAAATATCAATGGATTCTTTTGAGCATGCACAAATTGAATAAACAAAAGAATTAATTTTTTTATATAGATTGAAAAATGAATTAAAAACCGAAGAGAATTTGGCTGATGTTTTATTTCTAAATTTTTGAAAATTTTAAAAATTTCTGAATTAAAATATCAATGGATTCTTTTGAGCATGCACAAATTGAATAAACAAAAGAATTAATTTTTTTATATAGATTGAAAAATGAATTAAAAACCGAAGAGAATTTGGCTGATGTTTTATTTCTAAATTTTTGAAAATTTTAAAATTTCTGAATTAAAATATCAATGGATTCTTTTGAGCATGCACAAATTGAATAAACAAAAGAATTAATTTTTTTATATAGATTGGAAAATGAATTAAAAACCGAAGAGAATTTGGCTGATGTTTTATTTCTAAATTTTTGAAAATTTTAAAAATTTCTGAATTAAAATATCAATGGATTCTTTTGAGCATGCACAAATTGAATACACCAAAGAATTAATTTTTTTATATATATTGGAAAATGAATTAAAAACCGAAGAGAATTTGGCTGATGTTTTATTTCTAAATTTTTGAAAATTTTAAAAATTTCTGAATTAAAATATCAATGCATTCTTTTGAGCATGCACAAATTGAATAAACAAAAGAATTAATTTTTTTATATAGATTGAAAAATGAATTAAAAACCGAAGAGAATTTGGCTGATGTTTTATTTCTAAATTTTTGAAAATTTTAAAAATTTCTGAATTAAAATATCAATGCATTCTTTTGAGCATGCACAAATTGAATAAACAAAAGAATTAATTTTTTTATATAGATTGAAAAATGAATTAAAAACCGAAGAGAATTTGGCTGATGTTTTATTTCTAAATTTTTGAAAATTTTAAAAATTTCTGAATTAAAATATCAATGGATTCTTTTGAGCATGCACAAATTGAATAAACAAAAGAATTAATTTTTTTATATAGATTGAAAAATGAATTAAAAACCGAAGAGAATTTGGCTGATGTTTTATTTCTAAATTTTTGAAAATTTTAAAAATTTCTGAATTAAAATATCAATGGATTCTTTTGAGCATGCACAAATTGAATACACCAAAGAATTAATTTTTTTATATAGATTGGAAAATGAATTAAAAACCGAAGAGAATTTGGCTGATGTTTTATTTCTAAATTTTTGAAAATTTTAAAAATTTCTGAATTAAAATATCAATGGATTTTTTTGAGCATGCACAAATTGAATAAACAAAAGAATTAATTTTTTTATATAGATTGGAAAATGAATTAAAAACCGAAGAGAATTTGGCTGATGTTTTATTTCTAAATTTTTGAAAATTTTAAAAATTTCTGAATGAAAATATCAATGGATTCTTTTGAGCATGCACAAATTGAATAAACAAAAGAATTAATTTTTTTATATAGATTGAAAAATGAATTAAAAACCGAAGAGAATTTGGCTGATGTTTTATTTCTAAATTTTTGAAAATTTTAAAAATTTCTGAATTAAAATATCAATGGATTCTTTTGAGCATGCACAAATTGAATACACCAAAGAATTAATTTTTTTATATAGATTGGAAAATGAATTAAAAACCGAAGAGAATTTGGCTGATGTTTTATTTCTAAATTTTTGAAAATTTTAAAAATTTCTGAATTAAAATATCAATGGATTCTTTTGAGCATGCACAAATTGAATAAACAAAAGAATTAATTTTTTTATATAGATTGAAAAATGAATTAAAAACCGAAGAGAATTTGGCTGATGTTTTATTTCTAAATTTTTGAAAATTTTAAAAATTTCTGAATTAAAATATCAATGGATTCTTTTGAGCATGCACAAATTGAATAAACAAAAGAATTAATTTTTTTATATAGATTGAAAAATGAATTAAAAACCGAAGAGAATTTGGCTGATGTTTTATTTCTAAATTTTTGAAAATTTTAAAATTTCTGAATTAAAATATCAATGGATTCTTTTGAGCATGCACAAATTGAATAAACAAAAGAATTAATTTTTTTATATAGATTGGAAAATGAATTAAAAACCGAAGAGAATTTGGCTGATGTTTTATTTCTAAATTTTTGAAAATTTTAAAAATTTCTGAATTAAAATATCAATGGATTCTTTTGAGCATGCACAAATTGAATACACCAAAGAATTAATTTTTTTATATATATTGGAAAATGAATTAAAAACCGAAGAGAATTTGGCTGATGTTTTATTTCTAAATTTTTGAAAATTTTAAAAATTTCTGAATTAAAATATCAATGCATTCTTTTGAGCATGCACAAATTGAATAAACAAAAGAATTAATTTTTTTATATAGATTGAAAAATGAATTAAAAACCGAAGAGAATTTGGCTGATGTTTTATTTCTAAATTTTTGAAAATTTTAAAAATTTCTGAATTAAAATATCAATGCATTCTTTTGAGCATGCACAAATTGAATAAACAAAAGAATTAATTTTTTTATATAGATTGAAAAATGAATTAAAAACCGAAGAGAATTTGGCTGATGTTTTATTTCTAAATTTTTGAAAATTTTAAAAATTTCTGAATTAAAATATCAATGGATTCTTTTTAAAAACCGAAGAGAATTTGGCTGATGTTTTATTTCTAAATTTTTGAAAATTTTAAAAATTTCTGAATTAAAATATCAATGGATTCTTTTGAGCATGCACAAATTGAATAAACAAAAGAATTAATTTTTTTATATAGATTGGAAAATGAATTAAAAACCGAAGAGAATTTGGCTGATGTTTTATTTCTAAATTGTTGAAAATTTTAAAAATTTCTGAATTAAAATATCAATGGATTCTTTTGAGCATGCACAAATTGAATAAACAAAAGAATTAATTTTTTTATATAGATTGGAAAATGAATTAAAAACCGAAGAGAATTTGGCTGATGTTTTATTTCTAAATTTTTGAAAATTTTAAAAATTTCTGAATTAAAATATCAATGGATTCTTTTGAGCATGCACAAATTGAATAAACAAAAGAATTAATTTTTTTATATAGATTGGAAAATGAATTAAAAACCGAAGAGAATTTGGCTGATGTTTTATTTCTAAATTTTTGAAAATTTTAAAAATTTCTGAATTAAAATATCAATGGATTCTTTTTAAAAACCGAAGAGAATTTGGCTGATGTTTTATTTCTAAATTTTTGAAAATTTTAAAAATTTCTGAATTAAAATATCAATGGATTCTTTTGAGCATGCACAAATTGAATAAACAAAAGAATTAATTTTTTTATATAGATTGGAAAATGAATTAAAAACCGAAGAGAATTTGGCTGATGTTTTATTTCTAAATTTTTGAAAATTTTAAAAATTTCTGAATTAAAATATCAATGGATTCTTTTGAGCATGCACAAATTGAATACACAAAAGAATTTATTTTTTTATATAGATTGGAAAAAATTAAAAACCGAAGAGAATTTGGCTGATGTTTTATTTCTAAATTTTTGAAAATTTTTTACAAATACTAGGATTCAAATTTAGAAATTTTAAAAATTTCTGAATTAAAATATCAATGGATTTTTTTGAGCATGCACAAATTGAATAAACAAAAGAATTAATTTTTTTATATAGATTGAAAAATGAATTAAAAACCGAAGAGAATTTGGCTGATGTTTTATTTCTAAATTTTTGAAAATTTTTTACAAATACTAGGATTCAAATTTAGAAATTTTAAAAATTTCTGAATTAAAATATCAATGGATTCTTTTGAGCATGCACAAATTGAATACACCAAAGAATTAATTTTTTTATATAGATTGAAAAATGAATTAAAAACCGAAGAGAATTTGGCTGATGTTTTATTTCTAAATTTTTGAAAATTTTTTACAAATACTAGGATTCAAATTTAGAAATTTTAAAAATTTCTGAATTAAAATATCAATGGATTCTTTTGAGCATGCACAAATTGAATACACCAAAGAATTAATTTTTTTATATAGATTGAAAAATGAATTAAAAACCGAAGAGAATTTGGCTGATGTTTTATTTCTAAATTTTTGAAAATTTTAAAAATTTCTGAATTAAAATATCAATGGATTCTTTTGAGCATGCACAAATTGAATAAACAAAAGAATTAATTTTTTTATATAGATTGAAAAATGAATTAAAAACCGAAGAGAATTTGGCTGATGTTTTATTTCTAAATTTTTGAAAATTTTAAAAATTTCTGAATTAAAATATCAATGGATTCTTTTGAGCATGCACAAATTGAATAAACAAAAGAATTAATTTTTTTATATAGATTGAAAAATGAATTAAAAACCGAAGAGAATTTGGCTGATGTTTTATTTCTAAATTTTTGAAAATTTTAAAAATTTCTGAATTAAAATATCAATGGATTCTTTTGAGCATGCACAAATTGAATAAACAAAAGAATTAATTTTTTTATATAGATTGAAAAATGAATTAAAAACCGAAGAGAATTTGGCTGATGTTTTATTTCTAAATTTTTGAAAATTTTAAAATTTCTGAATTAAAATATCAATGGATTCTTTTGAGCATGCACAAATTGAATAAACAAAAGAATTAATTTTTTTATATAGATTGGAAAATGAATTAAAAACCGAAGAGAATTTGGCTGATGTTTTATTTCTAAATTTTTGAAAATTTTAAAAATTTCTGAATTAAAATATCAATGGATTCTTTTGAGCATGCACAAATTGAATAAACAAAAGAATTAATTTTTTTATATAGATTGAAAAATGAATTAAAAACCGAAGAGAATTTGGCTGATGTTTTATTTCTAAATTTTTGAAAATTTTAAAATTTCTGAATTAAAATATCAATGGATTCTTTTGAGCATGCACAAATTGAATAAACAAAAGAATTAATTTTTTTATATAGATTGGAAAATGAATTAAAAACCGAAGAGAATTTGGCTGATGTTTTATTTCTAAATTTTTGAAAATTTTAAAAATTTCTGAATTAAAATATCAATGGATTCTTTTGAGCATGCACAAATTGAATACACCAAAGAATTAATTTTTTTATATATATTGGAAAATGAATTAAAAACCGAAGAGAATTTGGCTGATGTTTTATTTCTAAATTTTTGAAAATTTTAAAAATTTCTGAATTAAAATATCAATGGATTCTTTTGAGCATGCACAAATTGAATACACCAAAGAATTAATTTTTTTATATATATTGGAAAATGAATTAAAAACCGAAGAGAATTTGGCTGATGTTTTATTTCTAAATTTTTGAAAATTTTAAAAATTTCTGAATTAAAATATCAATGGATTCTTTTGAGCATGCACAAATTGAATAAACAAAAGAATTAATTTTTTTATATAGATTGAAAAATGAATTAAAAACCGAAGAGAATTTGGCTGATGTTTTATTTCTAAATTTTTGAAAATTTTAAAAATTTCTGAATTAAAATATCAATGGATTCTTTTGTGCATGCACAAATTGAATAAACAAAAGAATTAATTTTTTTATATAGATTGAAAAATGAATTAAAAACCGAAGAGAATTTGGCTGATGTTTTATTTCTAAATTTTTGAAAATTTTAAAAATTTCTGAATTAAAATATCAATGGATTCTTTTGTGCATGCACAAATTGAATAAACAAAAGAATTAATTTTTTTATATAGATTGAAAAATGAATTAAAAACCGAAGAGAATTTGGCTGATGTTTTATTTCTAAATTTTTGAAAATTTTAAAATTTCTGAATTAAAATATCAATGGATTCTTTTGAGCATGCACAAATTGAATAAACAAAAGAATTAATTTTTTTATATAGATTGGAAAATGAATTAAAAACCGAAGAGAATTTGGCTGATGTTTTATTTCTAAATTTTTGAAAATTTTAAAATTTCTGAATTAAAATATCAATGGATTCTTTTGAGCATGCACAAATTGAATAAACAAAAGAATTAATTTTTTTATATAGATTGAAAAATGAATTAAAAACCGAAGAGAATTTGGCTGATGTTTTATTTCTAAATTTTTGAAAATTTTAAAAATTTCTGAATTAAAATATCAATGGATTCTTTTGAGCATGCACAAATTGAATAAACAAAAGAATTAATTTTTTTATATATATTGGAAAATGAATTAAAAACCGAAGAGAATTTGGCTGATGTTTTATTTCTAAATTTTTGAAAATTTTAAAAATTTCTGAATTAAAATATCAATGGATTCTTTTGAGCATGCACAAATTGAATAAACAAAAGAATTAATTTTTTTATATAGATTGAAAAATGAATTAAAAACCGAAGAGAATTTGGCTGATGTTTTATTTCTAAATTTTTGAAAATTTTAAAATTTCTGAATTAAAATATCAATGGATTCTTTTGAGCATGCACAAATTGAATAAACAAAAGAATTAATTTTTTTATATAGATTGGAAAATGAATTAAAAACCGAAGAGAATTTGGCTGATGTTTTATTTCTAAATTTTTGAAAATTTTAAAAATTTCTGAATTAAAATATCAATGGATTCTTTTGAGCATGCACAAATTGAATAAACAAAAGAATTAATTTTTTTATATAGATTGAAAAATGAATTAAAAACCGAAGAGAATTTGGCTGATGTTTTATTTCTAAATTTTTGAAAATTTTAAAAATTTCTGAATTAAAATATCAATGGATTCTTTTGAGCATGCACAAATTGAATAAACAAAAGAATTAATTTTTTTATATAGATTGAAAAATGAATTAAAAACCGAAGAGAATTTGGCTGATGTTTTATTTCTAAATTTTTGAAAATTTTAAAAATTTCTGAATTAAAATATCAATGGATTCTTTTGAGCATGCACAAATTGAATAAACAAAAGAATTAATTTTTTTATATAGATTGAAAAATGAATTAAAAACCGAAGAGAATTTGGCTGATGTTTTATTTCTAAATTTTTGAAAATTTTAAAAATTTCTGAATTAAAATATCAATGCATTCTTTTGAGCATGCACAAATTGAATAAACAAAAGAATTAATTTTTTTATATAGATTGAAAAATGAATTAAAAACCGAAGAGAATTTGGCTGATGTTTTATTTCTAAATTTTTGAAAATTTTAAAAATTTCTGAATTAAAATATCAATGGATTCTTTTGAGCATGCACAAATTGAATAAACAAAAGAATTAATTTTTTTATATAGATAGAAAAATGAATTAAAAACCGAAGAGAATTTGGCTGATGTTTTATTTCTAAATTTTTGAAAATTTTAAAAATTTCTGAATTAAAATATCAATGGATTCTTTTGAGCATGCACAAATTGAATAAACAAAAGAATTAATTTTTTTATATAGATTGAAAAATGAATTAAAAACCAAAGAGAATTTGGCTGATGTTTTATTTCTAAATTTTTGAAAATTTTAAAAATTTCTGAATTAAAATATCAATGGATTCTTTTGAGCATGCACAAATTGAATACACCAAAGAATTAATTTTTTTATATATATTGGAAAATGAATTAAAAACCGAAGAGAATTTGGCTGATGTTTTATTTCTAAATTTTTGAAAATTTTAAAAATTTCTGAATTAAAATATCAATGCATTCTTTTGAGCATGCACAAATTGAATAAACAAAAGAATTAATTTTTTTATATAGATTGAAAAATGAATTAAAAACCGAAGAGAATTTGGCTGATGTTTTATTTCTAAATTTTTGAAAATTTTAAAAATTTCTGAATTAAAATATCAATGGATTCTTTTGAGCATGCACAAATTGAATAAACAAAAGAATTAATTTTTTTATATAGATAGAAAAATGAATTAAAAACCGAAGAGAATTTGGCTGATGTTTTATTTCTAAATTTTTGAAAATTTTAAAAATTTCTGAATTAAAATATCAATGGATTCTTTTGAGCATGCACAAATTGAATAAACAAAAGAATTAATTTTTTTATATAGATTGAAAAATGAATTAAAAACCAAAGAGAATTTGGCTGATGTTTTATTTCTAAATTTTTGAAAATTTTAAAAATTTCTGAATTAAAATATCAATGGATTCTTTTGAGCATGCACAAATTGAATACACCAAAGAATTAATTTTTTTATATATATTGGAAAATGAATTAAAAACCGAAGAGAATTTGGCTGATGTTTTATTTCTAAATTTTTGAAAATTTTAAAATTTCTGAATTAAAATATCAATGGATTCTTTTGAGCATGCACAAATTGAATAAACAAAAGAATTAATTTTTTTATATAGATTGAAAAATGAATTAAAAACCGAAGAGAATTTGGCTGATGTTTTATTTCTAAATTTTTGAAAATTTTAAAAATTTCTGAATGAAAATATCAATGGATTCTTTTGAGCATGCACAAATTGAATACACCAAAGAATTAATTTTTTTATATAGATTGGAAAATGAATTAAAAACCGAAGAGAATTTGGCTGATGTTTTATTTCTAAATTTTTGAAAATTTTAAAAATTTCTGAATTAAAATATCAATGGATTCTTTTGAGCATGCACAAATTGAATAAACAAAAGAATTAATTTTTTTATATAGATTGAAAAATGAATTAAAAACCGAAGAGAATTTGGCTGATGTTTTATTTCTAAATTTTTGAAAATTTTAAAATTTCTGAATTAAAATATCAATGGATTCTTTTGAGCATGCACAAATTGAATAAACAAAAGAATTAATTTTTTTATATAGATTGGAAAATGAATTAAAAACCGAAGAGAATTTGGCTGATGTTTTATTTCTAAATTTTTGAAAATTTTAAAAATTTCTGAATTAAAATATCAATGGATTCTTTTGAGCATGCACAAATTGAATAAACAAAAGAATTAATTTTTTTATATAGATTGAAAAATGAATTAAAAACCGAAGAGAATTTGGCTGATGTTTTATTTCTAAATTTTTGAAAATTTTAAAAATTTCTGAATTAAAATATCAATGGATTCTTTTGAGCATGCACAAATTGAATAAACAAAAGAATTAATTTTTTTATATAGATTGAAAAATGAATTAAAAACCGAAGAGAATTTGGCTGATGTTTTATTTCTAAATTTTTGAAAATTTTAAAAATTTCTGAATTAAAATATCAATGGATTCTTTTGAGCATGCACAAATTGAATAAACAAAAGAATTAATTTTTTTATATAGATTGAAAAATGAATTAAAAACCGAAGAGAATTTGGCTGATGTTTTATTTCTAAATTTTTGAAAATTTTAAAAATTTCTGAATTAAAATATCAATGCATTCTTTTGAGCATGCACAAATTGAATAAACAAAAGAATTAATTTTTTTATATAGATTGAAAAATGAATTAAAAACCGAAGAGAATTTGGCTGATGTTTTATTTCTAAATTTTTGAAAATTTTAAAAATTTCTGAATTAAAATATCAATGGATTCTTTTGAGCATGCACAAATTGAATAAACAAAAGAATTAATTTTTTTATATAGATAGAAAAATGAATTAAAAACCGAAGAGAATTTGGCTGATGTTTTATTTCTAAATTTTTGAAAATTTTAAAAATTTCTGAATTAAAATATCAATGGATTCTTTTGAGCATGCACAAATTGAATAAACAAAAGAATTAATTTTTTTATATAGATTGAAAAATGAATTAAAAACCAAAGAGAATTTGGCTGATGTTTTATTTCTAAATTTTTGAAAATTTTAAAAATTTCTGAATTAAAATATCAATGGATTCTTTTGAGCATGCACAAATTGAATACACCAAAGAATTAATTTTTTTATATATATTGGAAAATGAATTAAAAACCGAAGAGAATTTGGCTGATGTTTTATTTCTAAATTTTTGAAAATTTTAAAAATTTCTGAATTAAAATATCAATGCATTCTTTTGAGCATGCACAAATTGAATAAACAAAAGAATTAATTTTTTTATATAGATTGAAAAATGAATTAAAAACCGAAGAGAATTTGGCTGATGTTTTATTTCTAAATTTTTGAAAATTTTAAAAATTTCTGAATTAAAATATCAATGGATTCTTTTGAGCATGCACAAATTGAATAAACAAAAGAATTAATTTTTTTATATAGATAGAAAAATGAATTAAAAACCGAAGAGAATTTGGCTGATGTTTTATTTCTAAATTTTTGAAAATTTTAAAAATTTCTGAATTAAAATATCAATGGATTCTTTTGAGCATGCACAAATTGAATAAACAAAAGAATTAATTTTTTTATATAGATTGAAAAATGAATTAAAAACCAAAGAGAATTTGGCTGATGTTTTATTTCTAAATTTTTGAAAATTTTAAAAATTTCTGAATTAAAATATCAATGGATTCTTTTGAGCATGCACAAATTGAATACACCAAAGAATTAATTTTTTTATATATATTGGAAAATGAATTAAAAACCGAAGAGAATTTGGCTGATGTTTTATTTCTAAATTTTTGAAAATTTTAAAATTTCTGAATTAAAATATCAATGGATTCTTTTGAGTATGCACAAATTGAATAAACAAAAGAATTAATTTTTTTATATAGATTGGAAAATGAATTAAAAACCGAAGAGAATTTGGCTGATGTTTTATTTCTAAATTTTTGAAAATTTTAAAAATTTCTGAATGAAAATATCAATGGATTCTTTTGAGCATGCACAAATTGAATAAACAAAAGAATTAATTTTTTTATATATTGGAAAATGAATTAAAAACCGAAGAGAATTTGGCTGATGTTTTATTTCTAAATTTTTGAAAATTTTAAAAATTTCTGAATTAAAATATCAATGCATTCTTTTGAGCATGCACAAATTGAATAAACAAAAGAATTAATTTTTTTATATAGATTGAAAAATGAATTAAAAACCGAAGAGAATTTGGCTGATGTTTTATTTCTAAATTTTTGAAAATTTTAAAAATTTCTGAATTAAAATATCAATGCATTCTTTTGAGCATGCACAAATTGAATAAACAAAAGAATTAATTTTTTTATATAGATTGAAAAATGAATTAAAAACCGAAGAGAATTTGGCTGATGTTTTATTTCTAAATTTTTGAAAATTTTAAAAATTTCTGAATTAAAATATCAATGCATTCTTTTGAGCATGCACAAATTGAATAAACAAAAGAATTAATTTTTTTATATAGATTGAAAAATGAATTAAAAACCGAAGAGAATTTGGCTGATGTTTTATTTCTAAATTTTTGAAAATTTTAAAAATTTCTGAATTAAAATATCAATGGATTCTTTTGAGCATGCACAAATTGAATACACCAAAGAATTAATTTTTTTATATATATTGGAAAATGAATTAAAAACCGAAGAGAATTTGGCTGATGTTTTATTTCTAAATTTTTGAAAATTTTAAAAATTTCTGAATTAAAATATCAATGCATTCTTTTGAGCATGCACAAATTGAATAAACAAAAGAATTAATTTTTTTATATAGATTGAAAAATGAATTAAAAACCGAAGAGAATTTGGCTGATGTTTTATTTCTAAATTTTTGAAAATTTTAAAAATTTCTGAATTAAAATATCAATGCATTCTTTTGAGCATGCACAAATTGAATAAACAAAAGAATTAATTTTTTTATATAGATTGAAAAATGAATTAAAAACCGAAGAGAATTTGGCTGATGTTTTATTTCTAAATTTTTGAAAATTTTAAAAATTTCTGAATTAAAATATCAATGGATTCTTTTTAAAAACCGAAGAGAATTTGGCTGATGTTTTATTTCTAAATTTTTGAAAATTTTAAAAATTTCTGAATTAAAATATCAATGGATTCTTTTTAAAAACCGAAGAGAATTTGGCTGATGTTTTATTTCTAAATTTTTGAAAATTTTAAAAATTTCTGAATTAAAATATCAATGGATTCTTTTGAGCATGCACAAATTGAATAAACAAAAGAATTAATTTTTTTATATAGATTGGAAAATGAATTAAAAACCGAAGAGAATTTGGCTGATGTTTTATTTCTAAATTTTTGAAAATTTTTTACAAATACTAGGATTCAAATTTAGAAATTTTAAAAATTTCTGAATTAAAATATCAATGGATTTTTTTGAGCATGCACAAATTGAATAAACAAAAGAATTAATTTTTTTTATATAGATTGAAAAATGAATTAAAAACCGAAGAGAATTTGGCTGATGTTTTATTTCTAAATTTTTGAAAATTTTAAAAATTTCTGAATTAAAATATCAATGGATTCTTTTGAGCATGCACAAATTGAATACACCAAAGAATTAATTTTTTTATATAGATTGGAAAATGAATTAAAAACCGAAGAGAATTTGGCTGATGTTTTATTTCTAAATTTTTGAAAATTTTAAAAATTTCTGAATTAAAATATCAATGGATTCTTTTGAGCATGCACAAATTGAATAAACAAAAGAATTAATTTTTTTATATAGATTGAAAAATGAATTAAAAACCGAAGAGAATTTGGCTGATGTTTTATTTCTAAATTTTTGAAAATTTTAAAAATTTCTGAATTAAAATATCAATGGATTCTTTTGAGCATGCACAAATTGAATAAACAAAAGAATTAATTTTTTTATATAGATTGAAAAATGAATTAAAAACCGAAGAGAATTTGGCTGATGTTTTATTTCTAAATTTTTGAAAATTTTAAAAATTTCTGAATTAAAATATCAATGGATTCTTTTGAGCATGCACAAATTGAATACACCAAAGAATTAATTTTTTTATATAGATTGGAAAATGAATTAAAAACCGAAGAGAATTTGGCTGATGTTTTATTTCTAAATTTTTGAAAATTTTAAAAATTTCTGAATTAAAATATCAATGGATTCTTTTGAGCATGCACAAATTGAATAAACAAAAGAATTAATTTTTTTATATAGATTGAAAAATGAATTAAAAACCGAAGAGAATTTGGCTGATGTTTTATTTCTAAATTTTTGAAAATTTTAAAAATTTCTGAATGAAAATATCAATGGATTCTTTTGAGCATGCACAAATTGAATAAACAAAAGAATTAATTTTTTTATATAGATTGAAAAATGAATTAAAAACCGAAGAGAATTTGGCTGATATTTTATTTCAAAATTTTTGAAAATTTTAAAAATTTCTGAATAATATCAATGGATTCTTTTGAGCATGCACAAATTGAATAAACAAAAGAATTAATTTTTTTATATAGATTGAAAAATGAATTAAAAACCGAAGAGAATTTGGCTGATGTTTTATTTCTAAATTTTTGAAAATTTTAAAAATTTCTGAATGAAAATATCAATGGATTCTTTTGAGCATGCACAAATTGAATAAACAAAAGAATTAATTTTTTTATATAGATTGGAAAATGAATTAAAAACCGAAGAGAATTTGGCTGATGTTTTATTTCTAAATTTTTGAAAATTTTAAAAATTTCTGAATTAAAATATCAATGGATTCTTTTGAGCATGCACAAATTGAATACACCAAAGAATTAATTTTTTTATATATATTGGAAAATGAATTAAAAACCGAAGAGAATTTGGCTGATGTTTTATTTCTAAATTTTTGAAAATTTTAAAAATTTCTGAATTAAAATATCAATGGATTCTTTTGAGCATGCACAAATTGAATAAACAAAAGAATTAATTTTTTTATATAGATTGAAAAATGAATTAAAAACCGAAGAGAATTTGGCTGATGTTTTATTTCTAAATTTTTGAAAATTTTAAAAATTTCTGAATTAAAATATCAATGGATTCTTTTGTGCATGCACAAATTGAATAAACAAAAGAATTAATTTTTTTATATAGATTGAAAAATGAATTAAAAACCGAAGAGAATTTGGCTGATGTTTTATTTCTAAATTTTTGAAAATTTTAAAAATTTCTGAATTAAAATATCAATGGATTCTTTTGTGCATGCACAAATTGAATAAACAAAAGAATTAATTTTTTTATATAGATTGAAAAATGAATTAAAAACCGAAGAGAATTTGGCTGATGTTTTATTTCTAAATTTTTGAAAATTTTAAAATTTCTGAATTAAAATATCAATGGATTCTTTTGAGCATGCACAAATTGAATAAACAAAAGAATTAATTTTTTTATATAGATTGGAAAATGAATTAAAAACCGAAGAGAATTTGGCTGATGTTTTATTTCTAAATTTTTGAAAATTTTAAAATTTCTGAATTAAAATATCAATGGATTCTTTTGAGCATGCACAAATTGAATAAACAAAAGAATTAATTTTTTTATATAGATTGAAAAATGAATTAAAAACCGAAGAGAATTTGGCTGATGTTTTATTTCTAAATTTTTGAAAATTTTAAAAATTTCTGAATTAAAATATCAATGGATTCTTTTGAGCATGCACAAATTGAATAAACAAAAGAATTAATTTTTTTATATATATTGGAAAATGAATTAAAAACCGAAGAGAATTTGGCTGATGTTTTATTTCTAAATTTTTGAAAATTTTAAAAATTTCTGAATTAAAATATCAATGGATTTTTTTGAGCATGCACAAATTGAATAAACAAAAGAATTAATTTTTTTATATAGATTGAAAAATGAATTAAAAACCGAAGAGAATTTGGCTGATGTTTTATTTCTAAATTTTTGAAAATTTTAAAATTTCTGAATTAAAATATCAATGGATTCTTTTGAGCATGCACAAATTGAATAAACAAAAGAATTAATTTTTTTATATAGATTGGAAAATGAATTAAAAACCGAAGAGAATTTGGCTGATGTTTTATTTCTAAATTTTTGAAAATTTTAAAAATTTCTGAATTAAAATATCAATGGATTCTTTTGAGCATGCACAAATTGAATAAACAAAAGAATTAATTTTTTTATATAGATTGAAAAATGAATTAAAAACCGAAGAGAATTTGGCTGATGTTTTATTTCTAAATTTTTGAAAATTTTAAAAATTTCTGAATTAAAATATCAATGGATTCTTTTGAGCATGCACAAATTGAATAAACAAAAGAATTAATTTTTTTATATAGATTGAAAAATGAATTAAAAACCGAAGAGAATTTGGCTGATGTTTTATTTCTAAATTTTTGAAAATTTTAAAAATTTCTGAATTAAAATATCAATGGATTCTTTTGAGCATGCACAAATTGAATAAACAAAAGAATTAATTTTTTTATATAGATTGAAAAATGAATTAAAAACCGAAGAGAATTTGGCTGATGTTTTATTTCTAAATTTTTGAAAATTTTAAAAATTTCTGAATTAAAATATCAATGGATTCTTTTGAGCATGCACAAATTGAATAAACAAAAGAATTAATTTTTTTATATAGATAGAAAAATGAATTAAAAACCGAAGAGAATTTGGCTGATGTTTTATTTCTAAATTTTTGAAAATTTTAAAAATTTCTGAATTAAAATATCAATGGATTCTTTTGAGCATGCACAAATTGAATAAACAAAAGAATTAATTTTTTTTATATAGATTGAAAAATGAATTAAAAACCAAAGAGAATTTGGCTGATGTTTTATTTCTAAATTTTTGAAAATTTTAAAAATTTCTGAATTAAAATATCAATGGATTCTTTTGAGCATGCACAAATTGAATACACCAAAGAATTAATTTTTTTATATATATTGGAAAATGAATTAAAAACCGAAGAGAATTTGGCTGATGTTTTATTTCTAAATTTTTGAAAATTTTAAAAATTTCTGAATTAAAATATCAATGCATTCTTTTGAGCATGCACAAATTGAATAAACAAAAGAATTAATTTTTTTATATAGATTGAAAAATGAATTAAAAACCGAAGAGAATTTGGCTGATGTTTTATTTCTAAATTTTTGAAAATTTTAAAAATTTCTGAATTAAAATATCAATGGATTCTTTTGAGCATGCACAAATTGAATAAACAAAAGAATTAATTTTTTTATATAGATAGAAAAATGAATTAAAAACCGAAGAGAATTTGGCTGATGTTTTATTTCTAAATTTTTGAAAATTTTAAAAATTTCTGAATTAAAATATCAATGGATTCTTTTGAGCATGCACAAATTGAATAAACAAAAGAATTAATTTTTTTATATAGATTGAAAAATGAATTAAAAACCAAAGAGAATTTGGCTGATGTTTTATTTCTAAATTTTTGAAAATTTTAAAAATTTCTGAATTAAAATATCAATGGATTCTTTTGAGCATGCACAAATTGAATACACCAAAGAATTAATTTTTTTATATATATTGGAAAATGAATTAAAAACCGAAGAGAATTTGGCTGATGTTTTATTTCTAAATTTTTGAAAATTTTAAAAATTTCTGAATTAAAATATCAATGCATTCTTTTGAGCATGCACAAATTGAATAAACAAAAGAATTAATTTTTTTATATAGATTGAAAAATGAATTAAAAACCGAAGAGAATTTGGCTGATGTTTTATTTCTAAATTTTTGAAAATTTTAAAAATTTCTGAATTAAAATATCAATGGATTCTTTTGAGCATGCACAAATTGAATAAACAAAAGAATTAATTTTTTTATATAGATTGAAAAATGAATTAAAAACCGAAGAGAATTTGGCTGATGTTTTATTTCTAAATTTTTGAAAATTTTAAAATTTCTGAATTAAAATATCAATGGATTCTTTTGAGTATGCACAAATTGAATAAACAAAAGAATTAATTTTTTTATATAGATTGGAAAATGAATTAAAAACCGAAGAGAATTTGGCTGATGTTTTATTTCTAAATTTTTGAAAATTTTAAAAATTTCTGAATTAAAATATCAATGGATTCTTTTGAGCATGCACAAATTGAATAAACAAAAGAATTAATTTTTTTATATAGATTGAAAAATGAATTAAAAACCAAAGAGAATTTGGCTGATGTTTTATTTCTAAATTTTTGAAAATTTTAAAAATTTCTGAATTAAAATATCAATGGATTCTTTTGAGCATGCACAAATTGAATACACCAAAGAATTAATTTTTTTATATATATTGGAAAATGAATTAAAAACCGAAGAGAATTTGGCTGATGTTTTATTTCTAAATTTTTGAAAATTTTAAAAATTTCTGAATTAAAATATCAATGCATTCTTTTGAGCATGCACAAATTGAATAAACAAAAGAATTAATTTTTTTATATAGATTGAAAAATGAATTAAAAACCGAAGAGAATTTGGCTGATGTTTTATTTCTAAATTTTTGAAAATTTTAAAAATTTCTGAATTAAAATATCAATGCATTCTTTTGAGCATGCACAAATTGAATAAACAAAAGAATTAATTTTTTTATATAGATTGAAAAATGAATTAAAAACCGAAGAGAATTTGGCTGATGTTTTATTTCTAAATTTTTGAAAATTTTAAAAATTTCTGAATTAAAATATCAATGGATTCTTTTTAAAAACCGAAGAGAATTTGGCTGATGTTTTATTTCTAAATTTTTGAAAATTTTAAAAATTTCTGAATTAAAATATCAATGGATTCTTTTTAAAAACCGAAGAGAATTTGGCTGATGTTTTATTTCTAAATTTTTGAAAATTTTAAAAATTTCTGAATTAAAATATCAATGGATTCTTTTGAGCATGCACAAATTGAATAAACAAAAGAATTAATTTTTTTATATAGATTGGAAAATGAATTAAAAACCGAAGAGAATTTGGCTGATGTTTTATTTCTAAATTTTTGAAAATTTTTTACAAATACTAGGATTCAAATTTAGAAATTTTAAAAATTTCTGAATTAAAATATCAATGGATTTTTTTGAGCATGCACAAATTGAATAAACAAAAGAATTAATTTTTTTTATATAGATTGAAAAATGAATTAAAAACCGAAGAGAATTTGGCTGATGTTTTATTTCTAAATTTTTGAAAATTTTAAAAATTTCTGAATTAAAATATCAATGGATTCTTTTGAGCATGCACAAATTGAATACACCAAAGAATTAATTTTTTTATATAGATTGGAAAATGAATTAAAAACCGAAGAGAATTTGGCTGATGTTTTATTTCTAAATTTTTGAAAATTTTAAAAATTTCTGAATTAAAATATCAATGGATTCTTTTGAGCATGCACAAATTGAATAAACAAAAGAATTAATTTTTTTATATAGATTGAAAAATGAATTAAAAACCGAAGAGAATTTGGCTGATGTTTTATTTCTAAATTTTTGAAAATTTTAAAAATTTCTGAATTAAAATATCAATGGATTCTTTTGAGCATGCACAAATTGAATAAACAAAAGAATTAATTTTTTTATATAGATTGAAAAATGAATTAAAAACCGAAGAGAATTTGGCTGATGTTTTATTTCTAAATTTTTGAAAATTTTAAAAATTTCTGAATTAAAATATCAATGGATTCTTTTGAGCATGCACAAATTGAATAAACAAAAGAATTAATTTTTTTATATAGATTGAAAAATGAATTAAAAACCGAAGAGAATTTGGCTGATGTTTTATTTCTAAATTTTTGAAAATTTTAAAATTTCTGAATTAAAATATCAATGCATTCTTTTGAGCATGCACAAATTGAATAAACAAAAGAATTAATTTTTTTATATAGATTGAAAAATGAATTAAAAACCGAAGAGAATTTGGCTGATGTTTTATTTCTAAATTTTTGAAAATTTTAAAAATTTCTGAATTAAAATATCAATGGATTCTTTTTAAAAACCGAAGAGAATTTGGCTGATGTTTTATTTCTAAATTTTTGAAAATTTTAAAAATTTCTGAATTAAAATATCAATGGATTCTTTTTAAAAACCGAAGAGAATTTGGCTGATGTTTTATTTCTAAATTTTTGAAAATTTTAAAAATTTCTGAATTAAAATATCAATGGATTCTTTTGAGCATGCACAAATTGAATAAACAAAAGAATTAATTTTTTTATATAGATTGGAAAATGAATTAAAAACCGAAGAGAATTTGGCTGATGTTTTATTTCTAAATTTTTGAAAATTTTTTACAAATACTAGGATTCAAATTTAGAAATTTTAAAAATTTCTGAATTAAAATATCAATGGATTTTTTTGAGCATGCACAAATTGAATAAACAAAAGAATTAATTTTTTTTATATAGATTGAAAAATGAATTAAAAACCGAAGAGAATTTGGCTGATGTTTTATTTCTAAATTTTTGAAAATTTTAAAAATTTCTGAATTAAAATATCAATGGATTCTTTTGAGCATGCACAAATTGAATACACCAAAGAATTAATTTTTTTATATAGATTGGAAAATGAATTAAAAACCGAAGAGAATTTGGCTGATGTTTTATTTCTAAATTTTTGAAAATTTTAAAAATTTCTGAATTAAAATATCAATGGATTCTTTTGAGCATGCACAAATTGAATAAACAAAAGAATTAATTTTTTTATATAGATTGAAAAATGAATTAAAAACCGAAGAGAATTTGGCTGATGTTTTATTTCTAAATTTTTGAAAATTTTAAAAATTTCTGAATTAAAATATCAATGGATTCTTTTGAGCATGCACAAATTGAATAAACAAAAGAATTAATTTTTTTATATAGATTGAAAAATGAATTAAAAACCGAAGAGAATTTGGCTGATGTTTTATTTCTAAATTTTTGAAAATTTTAAAAATTTCTGAATTAAAATATCAATGGATTCTTTTGAGCATGCACAAATTGAATACACCAAAGAATTAATTTTTTTATATAGATTGGAAAATGAATTAAAAACCGAAGAGAATTTGGCTGATGTTTTATTTCTAAATTTTTGAAAATTTTAAAAATTTCTGAATTAAAATATCAATGGATTCTTTTGAGCATGCACAAATTGAATAAACAAAAGAATTAATTTTTTTATATAGATTGAAAAATGAATTAAAAACCGAAGAGAATTTGGCTGATGTTTTATTTCTAAATTTTTGAAAATTTTAAAAATTTCTGAATGAAAATATCAATGGATTCTTTTGAGCATGCACAAATTGAATAAACAAAAGAATTAATTTTTTTATATAGATTGAAAAATGAATTAAAAACCGAAGAGAATTTGGCTGATATTTTATTTCAAAATTTTTGAAAATTTTAAAAATTTCTGAATAATATCAATGGATTCTTTTGAGCATGCACAAATTGAATAAACAAAAGAATTTATTTTTTTATATAGATTGAAAAATGAATTAAAAACCGAAGAGAATTTGGCTGATGTTTTATTTCTAAATTTTTGAAAATTTTAAAAATTTCTGAATGAAAATATCAATGGATTCTTTTGAGCATGCACAAATTGAATAAACAAAAAAAATTAATTTTTTTATATAGATTGAAAAATGAATTAAAAACCGAAGAGAATTTGGCTGATGTTTTATTTCTAAATTTTTGAAAATTTTAAAAATTTCTGAATTAAAATATCAATGGATTCTTTTGAGCATGCACAAATTGAATACACCAAAGAATTAATTTTTTTATATAGATTGGAAAATGAATTAAAAACCGAAGAGAATTTGGCTGATGTTTTATTTCTAAATTTTTGAAAATTTTAAAAATTTCTGAATTAAAATATCAATGGATTCTTTTGAGCATGCACAAATTGAATAAACAAAAGAATTAATTTTTTTATATAGATTGAAAAATGAATTAAAAACCGAAGAGAATTTGGCTGATGTTTTATTTCTAAATTTTTGAAAATTTTAAAAATTTCTGAATTAAAATATCAATGGATTCTTTTGAGCATGCACAAATTGAATACACCAAAGAATTAATTTTTTTATATAGATTGGAAAATGAATTAAAAACCGAAGAGAATTTGGCTGATGTTTTATTTCTAAATTTTTGAAAATTTTAAAAATTTCTGAATTAAAATATCAATGGATTCTTTTGAGCATGCACAAATTGAATAAACAAAAGAATTAATTTTTTTATATAGATTGAAAAATGAATTAAAAACCGAAGAGAATTTGGCTGATGTTTTATTTCTAAATTTTTGAAAATTTTAAAAATTTCTGAATTAAAATATCAATGGATTCTTTTGAGCATGCACAAATTGAATAAACAAAAGAATTAATTTTTTTATATAGATTGAAAAATGAATTAAAAACCGAAGAGAATTTGGCTGATGTTTTATTTCTAAATTTTTGAAAATTTTAAAAATTTCTGAATTAAAATATCAATGGCTTTTTTTGAGCATGCACAAATTGAATACACCAAAGAATTAATTTTTTTATATAGATTGGAAAATGAATTAAAAACCGAAGAGAATTTGGCTGATGTTTTATTTCTAAATTTTTGAAAATTTTAAAAATTTCTGAATTAAAATATCAATGGCTTTTTTTGAGCATGCACAAATTGAATACACCAAAGAATTAATTTTTTTATATAGATTGGAAAATGAATTAAAAACCGAAGAGAATTTGGCTGATGTTTTATTTCTAAATTTTTGAAAATTTTAAAAATTTCTGAATTAAAATATCAATGGATTCTTTTGAGCATGCACAAATTGAATACACCAAAGAATTAATTTTTTTTTATAGATTGGAAAATGAATTAAAAACCGAAGAGAATTTGGCTGATGTTTTATTTCTAAATTTTTGAAAATTTTAAAAATTTCTGAATTAAAATATCAATGGATTCTTTTGAGCATGCACAAATTGAATAAACAAAAGAATTAATTTTTTTATATAGATTGAAAAATGAATTAAAAACCGAAGAGAATTTGGCTGATGTTTTATTTCTAAATTTTTGAAAATTTTAAAAATTTCTGAATTAAAATATCAATGGATTCTTTTGAGCATGCACAAATTGAATACACCAAAGAATTAATTTTTTTTTATAGATTGGAAAATGAATTAAAAACCGAAGAGAATTTGGCTGATGTTTTATTTCTAAATTTTTGAAAATTTTAAAAATTTCTGAATTAAAATATCAATGGATTTTTTTGAGCATGCACAAATTGAATAAACAAAAGAATTAATTTTTTTTATATAGATTGAAAAATGAATTAAAAACCGAAGAGAATTTGGCTGATGTTTTATTTCTAAATTTTTGAAAATTTTAAAAATTTCTGAATTAAAATATCAATGGATTCTTTTGAGCATGCTCAAATTGAATAAACAAAAGAATTAATTTTTTTATATAGATTGAAAAATGAATTAAAAACCGAAGAGAATTTGGCTGATGTTTTATTTCTAAATTTTTGAAAATTTTAAAAATTTCTGAATTAAAATATCAATGGATTCTTTTGAGCATGCACAAATTGAATACACCAAAGAATTAATTTTTTTATATAGATTGGAAAATGAATTAAAAACCGAAGAGAATTTGGCTGATGTTTTATTTCTAAATTTTTGAAAATTTTAAAAATTTCTGAATTAAAATATCAATGGATTCTTTTGAGCATGCACAAATTGAATAAACAAAAGAATTAATTTTTTTATATAGATTGAAAAATGAATTAAAAACCGAAGAGAATTTGGCTGATGTTTTATTTCTAAATTTTTGAAAATTTTAAAAATTTCTGAATGAAAATATCAATGGATTCTTTTGAGCATGCACAAATTGAATAAACAAAAGAATTAATTTTTTTTAAAAACCGAAGAGAATTTGGCTGATGTTTTATTTCAAAATTTTTGAAAATTTTAAAAATTTCTGAATTAAAATATCAATGGATTCTTTTGAGCATGCACAAATTGAATAAACAAAAGAATTAATTTTTTTATATAGATTGAAAAATGAATTAAAAACCGAAGAGAATTTGGCTGATGTTTTATTTCTAAATTTTTGAAAATTTTAAAAATTTCTGAATTAAAATATCAATGGATTCTTTTGAGCATGCTCAAATTGAATAAACAAAAGAATTAATTTTTTTATATAGATTGAAAAATGAATTAAAAACCGAAGAGAATTTGGCTGATGTTTTATTTCTAAATTTTTGAAAATTTTAAAAATTTCTGAATGAAAATATCAATGGATTCTTTTGAGCATGCACAAATTGAATACACCAAAGAATTAATTTTTTTATATAGATTGGAAAATGAATTAAAAACCGAAGAGAATTTGGCTGATGTTTTATTTCTAAATTTTTGAAAATTTTAAAAATTTCTGAATTAAAATATCAATGGATTCTTTTAAGCATGTACAAATTGAATAAACAAAAGAATTAATTTTTTTATATAGATTGGAAAATGAATTAAAAACCGAAGAGAATTTGGCTGATGTTTTATTTCTAAATTTTTGAAAATTTTAAAAATTTCTGAATGAAAATATCAATGGATTCTTTTGAGCATGCACAAATTGAATAAACAAAAAAAATTAATTTTTTTATATAGATTGAAAAATGAATTAAAAACCGAAGAGAATTTGGCTGATGTTTTATTTCTAAATTTTTGAAAATTTTAAAAATTTCTGAATTAAAATATCAATGGATTCTTTTAAGCATGTACAAATTGAATAAACAAAAGAATTAATTTTTTTATATAGATTGGAAAATGAATTAAAAACCGAAGAGAATTTGGCTGATGTTTTATTTCTAAATTTTTGAAAATTTTAAAAATTTCTGAATGAAAATATCAATGGATTCTTTTGAGCATGCACAAATTGAATAAACAAAAAAAATTAATTTTTTTATATAGATTGGAAAATGAATTAAAAACCGAAGAGAATTTGGCTGATGTTTTATTTCTAAATTTTTGAAAATTTTAAAAATTTCTGAATTAAAATATCAATGGATTCTTTTGAGCATGCACAAATTGAATAAACAAAAAAAATTAATTTTTTTATATAGATTGAAAAATGAATTAAAAACCGAAGAGAATTTGGCTGATGTTTTATTTCTAAATTTTTGAAAATTTTAAAAATTTCTGAATTAAAATATCAATGGATTCTTTTGAGCATGCACAAATTGAATACACCAAAGAATTAATAAAATATCAATGGATTCTTTTGAGCATGCACAAATTGAATAAACAAAAGAATTAATTTTTTTATATAGATTGAAAAATGAATTAAAAACCGAAGAGAATTTGGCTGATGTTTTATTTCTAAATTTTTGAAAATTTTAAAATTTCTGAATGAAAATATCAATGGATTCTTTTGAGCATGCACAAATTGAATAAACAAAAGAATTAATTTTTTTTAAAAACCGAAGAGAATTTGGCTGATGTTTTATTTCTAAATTTTTGAAAATTTTAAAATTTCTGAATTAAAATATCAATGGATTCTTTTGTGCATGCACAAATTGAATAAACAAAAGAATTAATTTTTTTATATAGATTGAAAAATGAATTAAAAACCGAAGAGAATTTGGCTGATGTTTTATTTCTAAATTTTTGAAAATTTTAAAATTTCTGAATTAAAATATCAATGGATTCTTTTGAGCATGCACAAATTGAATAAACAAAAAAAATTAATTTTTTTATATAGATTGGAAAATGAATTAAAAACCGAAGAGAATTTGGCTGATGTTTTATTTCTAAATTTTTGAAAATTTTAAAATTTCTGAATTAAAATATCAATGGATTCTTTTGAGCATGCACAAATTGAATAAACAAAAGAATTAATTTTTTTATATAGATTGAAAAATGAATTAAAAACCGAAGAGAATTTGGCTGATGTTTTATTTCTAAATTTTTGAAAATTTTAAAAATTTCTGAATTAAAATATCAATGGATTCTTTTGAGCATGCACAAATTGAATAAACAAAAGAATTAATTTTTTTATATATATTGGAAAATGAATTAAAAACCGAAGAGAATTTGGCTGATGTTTTATTTCTAAATTTTTGAAAATTTTAAAAATTTCTGAATTAAAATATCAATGGATTCTTTTGAGCATGCACAAATTGAATAAACAAAAGAATTAATTTTTTTATATAGATTGAAAAATGAATTAAAAACCGAAGAGAATTTGGCTGATGTTTTATTTCTAAATTTTTGAAAATTTTAAAATTTCTGAATTAAAATATCAATGGATTCTTTTGAGCATGCACAAATTGAATAAACAAAAGAATTAATTTTTTTATATAGATTGGAAAATGAATTAAAAACCGAAGAGAATTTGGCTGATGTTTTATTTCTAAATTTTTGAAAATTTTAAAAATTTCTGAATTAAAATATCAATGGATTCTTTTGAGCATGCACAAATTGAATAAACAAAAGAATTAATTTTTTTATATAGATTGAAAAATGAATTAAAAACCGAAGAGAATTTGGCTGATGTTTTATTTCTAAATTTTTGAAAATTTTAAAAATTTCTGAATTAAAATATCAATGGATTCTTTTGAGCATGCACAAATTGAATACACCAAAGAATTAATTTTTTTATATATATTGGAAAATGAATTAAAAACCGAAGAGAATTTGGCTGATGTTTTATTTCTAAATTTTTGAAAATTTTAAAAATTTCTGAATTAAAATATCAATGCATTCTTTTGAGCATGCACAAATTGAATAAACAAAAGAATTAATTTTTTTATATAGATTGAAAAATGAATTAAAAACCGAAGAGAATTTGGCTGATGTTTTATTTCTAAATTTTTGAAAATTTTAAAATTTCTGAATTAAAATATCAATGGATTCTTTTGAGCATGCACAAATTGAATAAACAAAAGAATTAATTTTTTTATATAGATTGGAAAATGAATTAAAAACCGAAGAGAATTTGGCTGATGTTTTATTTCTAAATTTTTGAAAATTTTAAAAATTTCTGAATTAAAATATCAATGGATTCTTTTGAGCATGCACAAATTGAATACACCAAAGAATTAATTTTTTTATATATATTGGAAAATGAATTAAAAACCGAAGAGAATTTGGCTGATGTTTTATTTCTAAATTTTTGAAAATTTTAAAAATTTCTGAATTAAAATATCAATGGATTCTTTTTAAAAACCGAAGAGAATTTGGCTGATGTTTTATTTCTAAATTTTTGAAAATTTTAAAAATTTCTGAATTAAAATATCAATGGATTCTTTTGAGCATGCACAAATTGAATAAACAAAAGAATTAATTTTTTTATATAGATTGAAAAATGAATTAAAAACCGAAGAGAATTTGGCTGATGTTTTATTTCTAAATTTTTGAAAATTTTAAAAATTTCTGAATTAAAATATCAATGGATTCTTTTGAGCATGCACAAATTGAATAAACAAAAGAATTAATTTTTTTATATAGATTGAAAAATGAATTAAAAACCGAAGAGAATTTGGCTGATGTTTTATTTCTAAATTTTTGAAAATTTTAAAAATTTCTGAATTAAAATATCAATGCATTCTTTTGAGCATGCACAAATTGAATAAACAAAAGAATTAATTTTTTTATATAGATTGAAAAATGAATTAAAAACCGAAGAGAATTTGGCTGATGTTTTATTTCTAAATTTTTGAAAATTTTAAAAATTTCTGAATTAAAATATCAATGGCTTTTTTTGAGCATGCACAAATTGAATACACCAAAGAATTAATTTTTTTATATAGATTGGAAAATGAATTAAAAACCGAAGAGAATTTGGCTGATGTTTTATTTCTAAATTTTTGAAAATTTTAAAAATTTCTGAATTAAAATATCAATGGATTCTTTTGAGCATGCACAAATTGAATACACCAAAGAATTAATTTTTTTTTATAGATTGGAAAATGAATTAAAAACCGAAGAGAATTTGGCTGATGTTTTATTTCTAAATTTTTGAAAATTTTAAAAATTTCTGAATTAAAATATCAATGGATTCTTTTGAGCATGCACAAATTGAATAAACAAAAGAATTAATTTTTTTATATAGATTGAAAAATGAATTAAAAACCAAAGAGAATTTGGCTGATGTTTTATTTCTAAATTTTTGAAAATTTTAAAAATTTCTGAATTAAAATATCAATGGATTCTTTTGAGCATGCACAAATTGAATACACCAAAGAATTAATTTTTTTATATATATTGGAAAATGAATTAAAAACCGAAGAGAATTTGGCTGATGTTTTATTTCTAAATTTTTGAAAATTTTAAAAATTTCTGAATTAAAATATCAATGCATTCTTTTGAGCATGCACAAATTGAATAAACAAAAGAATTAATTTTTTTATATAGATTGAAAAATGAATTAAAAACCGAAGAGAATTTGGCTGATGTTTTATTTCTAAATTTTTGAAAATTTTAAAAATTTCTGAATTAAAATATCAATGCATTCTTTTGAGCATGCACAAATTGAATAAACAAAAGAATTAATTTTTTTATATAGATTGAAAAATGAATTAAAAACCGAAGAGAATTTGGCTGATGTTTTATTTCTAAATTTTTGAAAATTTTAAAAATTTCTGAATTAAAATATCAATGGATTCTTTTTAAAAACCGAAGAGAATTTGGCTGATGTTTTATTTCTAAATTTTTGAAAATTTTAAAAATTTCTGAATTAAAATATCAATGGATTCTTTTTAAAAACCGAAGAGAATTTGGCTGATGTTTTATTTCTAAATTTTTGAAAATTTTAAAAATTTCTGAATTAAAATATCAATGGATTCTTTTGAGCATGCACAAATTGAATAAACAAAAGAATTAATTTTTTTATATAGATTGGAAAATGAATTAAAAACCGAAGAGAATTTGGCTGATGTTTTATTTCTAAATTTTTGAAAATTTTTTACAAATACTAGGATTCAAATTTAGAAATTTTAAAAATTTCTGAATTAAAATATCAATGGATTTTTTTGAGCATGCACAAATTGAATAAACAAAAGAATTAATTTTTTTTATATAGATTGAAAAATGAATTAAAAACCGAAGAGAATTTGGCTGATGTTTTATTTCTAAATTTTTGAAAATTTTAAAAATTTCTGAATTAAAATATCAATGGATTCTTTTGAGCATGCACAAATTGAATACACCAAAGAATTAATTTTTTTATATAGATTGGAAAATGAATTAAAAACCGAAGAGAATTTGGCTGATGTTTTATTTCTAAATTTTTGAAAATTTTAAAAATTTCTGAATTAAAATATCAATGGATTCTTTTGAGCATGCACAAATTGAATAAACAAAAGAATTAATTTTTTTATATAGATTGAAAAATGAATTAAAAACCGAAGAGAATTTGGCTGATGTTTTATTTCTAAATTTTTGAAAATTTTAAAAATTTCTGAATTAAAATATCAATGGATTCTTTTGAGCATGCACAAATTGAATAAACAAAAGAATTAATTTTTTTATATAGATTGAAAAATGAATTAAAAACCGAAGAGAATTTGGCTGATGTTTTATTTCTAAATTTTTGAAAATTTTAAAAATTTCTGAATTAAAATATCAATGGATTCTTTTGAGCATGCACAAATTGAATACACCAAAGAATTAATTTTTTTATATAGATTGGAAAATGAATTAAAAACCGAAGAGAATTTGGCTGATGTTTTATTTCTAAATTTTTGAAAATTTTAAAAATTTCTGAATTAAAATATCAATGGATTCTTTTGAGCATGCACAAATTGAATAAACAAAAGAATTAATTTTTTTATATAGATTGAAAAATGAATTAAAAACCGAAGAGAATTTGGCTGATGTTTTATTTCTAAATTTTTGAAAATTTTAAAAATTTCTGAATGAAAATATCAATGGATTCTTTTGAGCATGCACAAATTGAATAAACAAAAGAATTAATTTTTTTATATAGATTGAAAAATGAATTAAAAACCGAAGAGAATTTGGCTGATATTTTATTTCAAAATTTTTGAAAATTTTAAAAATTTCTGAATTAAAATATCAATGGATTCTTTTGAGCATGCACAAATTGAATAAACAAAAGAATTAATTTTTTTATATAGATTGAAAAATGAATTAAAAACCGAAGAGAATTTGGCTGATGTTTTATTTCTAAATTTTTGAAAATTTTAAAAATTTCTGAATGAAAATATCAATGGATTCTTTTGAGCATGCACAAATTGAATAAACAAAAAAAATTAATTTTTTTATATAGATTGAAAAATGAATTAAAAACCGAAGAGAATTTGGCTGATGTTTTATTTCTAAATTTTTGAAAATTTTAAAAATTTCTGAATTAAAATATCAATGGATTCTTTTGAGCATGCACAAATTGAATACACCAAAGAATTAATTTTTTTATATAGATTGGAAAATGAATTAAAAACCGAAGAGAATTTGGCTGATGTTTTATTTCTAAATTTTTGAAAATTTTAAAAATTTCTGAATTAAAATATCAATGGATTCTTTTGAGCATGCACAAATTGAATAAACAAAAGAATTAATTTTTTTATATAGATTGAAAAATGAATTAAAAACCGAAGAGAATTTGGCTGATGTTTTATTTCTAAATTTTTGAAAATTTTAAAAATTTCTGAATTAAAATATCAATGGATTCTTTTGAGCATGCACAAATTGAATAAACAAAAGAATTAATTTTTTTATATAGATTGAAAAATGAATTAAAAACCGAAGAGAATTTGGCTGATGTTTTATTTCTAAATTTTTGAAAATTTTAAAAATTTCTGAATGAAAATATCAATGGCTTTTTTTGAGCATGCACAAATTGAATACACCAAAGAATTAATTTTTTTATATAGATTGGAAAATGAATTAAAAACCGAAGAGAATTTGGCTGATGTTTTATTTCTAAATTTTTGAAAATTTTAAAAATTTCTGAATTAAAATATCAATGGCTTTTTTTGAGCATGCACAAATTGAATACACCAAAGAATTAATTTTTTTATATAGATTGGAAAATGAATTAAAAACCGAAGAGAATTTGGCTGATGTTTTATTTCTAAATTTTTGAAAATTTTAAAAATTTCTGAATTAAAATATCAATGGATTCTTTTGAGCATGCACAAATTGAATACACCAAAGAATTAATTTTTTTTTATAGATTGGAAAATGAATTAAAAACCGAAGAGAATTTGGCTGATGTTTTATTTCTAAATTTTTGAAAATTTTAAAAATTTCTGAATTAAAATATCAATGGATTCTTTTGAGCATGCACAAATTGAATAAACAAAAGAATTAATTTTTTTATATAGATTGAAAAATGAATTAAAAACCGAAGAGAATTTGGCTGATGTTTTATTTCTAAATTTTTGAAAATTTTAAAAATTTCTGAATTAAAATATCAATGGATTCTTTTGAGCATGCACAAATTGAATACACCAAAGAATTAATTTTTTTTTATAGATTGGAAAATGAATTAAAAACCGAAGAGAATTTGGCTGATGTTTTATTTCTAAATTTTTGAAAATTTTAAAAATTTCTGAATTAAAATATCAATGGATTTTTTTGAGCATGCACAAATTGAATAAACAAAAGAATTAATTTTTTTTATATAGATTGAAAAATGAATTAAAAACCGAAGAGAATTTGGCTGATGTTTTATTTCTAAATTTTTGAAAATTTTAAAAATTTCTGAATTAAAATATCAATGGATTCTTTTGAGCATGCTCAAATTGAATAAACAAAAGAATTAATTTTTTTATATAGATTGAAAAATGAATTAAAAACCGAAGAGAATTTGGCTGATGTTTTATTTCTAAATTTTTGAAAATTTTAAAAATTTCTGAATTAAAATATCAATGGATTCTTTTGAGCATGCACAAATTGAATACACCAAAGAATTAATTTTTTTATATAGATTGGAAAATGAATTAAAAACCGAAGAGAATTTGGCTGATGTTTTATTTCTAAATTTTTGAAAATTTTAAAAATTTCTGAATGAAAATATCAATGGATTCTTTTGAGCATGCACAAATTGAATAAACAAAAGAATTAATTTTTTATATAGATTGAAAAATGAATTAAAAACCGAAGAGAATTTGGCTGATGTTTTATTTCAAAATTTTTGAAAATTTTAAAAATTTCTGAATTAAAATATCAATGGATTCTTTTGAGCATGCACAAATTGAATAAACAAAAGAATTAATTTTTTTATATAGATTGAAAAATGAATTAAAAACCGAAGAGAATTTGGCTGATGTTTTATTTCTAAATTTTTGAAAATTTTAAAAATTTCTGAATTAAAATATCAATGGATTCTTTTGAGCATGCACAAATTGAATAAACAAAAGAATTAATTTTTTTATATAGATTGAAAAATGAATTAAAAACCGAAGAGAATTTGGCTGATGTTTTATTTCTAAATTTTTGAAAATTTTAAAAATTTCTGAATGAAAATATCAATGGATTCTTTTGAGCATGCACAAATTGAATAAACAAAAAAAATTAATTTTTTTATATAGATTGAAAAATGAATTAAAAACCGAAGAGAATTTGGCTGATGTTTTATTTCTAAATTTTTGAAAATTTTAAAAATTTCTGAATGAAAATATCAATGGATTCTTTTGAGCATGCACAAATTGAATAAACAAAAGAATTAATTTTTTTATATAGATTGAAAAATGAATTAAAAACCGAAGAGAATTTGGCTGATGTTTTATTTCAAAATTTTTGAAAATTTTAAAAATTTCTGAATTAAAATATCAATGGATTCTTTTGAGCATGCACAAATTGAATAAACAAAAGAATTAATTTTTTTATATAGATTGAAAAATGAATTAAAAACCGAAGAGAATTTGGCTGATGTTTTATTTCTAAATTTTTGAAAATTTTAAAAATTTCTGAATTAAAATATCAATGGATTCTTTTGAGCATGCACAAATTGAATAAACAAAAGAATTAATTTTTTTATATAGATTGAAAAATGAATTAAAAACCGAAGAGAATTTGGCTGATGTTTTATTTCTAAATTTTTGAAAATTTTAAAAATTTCTGAATTAAAATATCAATGGATTCTTTTGAGCATGCTCAAATTGAATAAACAAAAGAATTAATTTTTTTATATAGATTGAAAAATGAATTAAAAACCGAAGAGAATTTGGCTGATGTTTTATTTCTAAATTTTTGAAAATTTTAAAAATTTCTGAATGAAAATATCAATGGATTCTTTTGAGCATGCACAAATTGAATACACCAAAGAATTAATTTTTTTATATAGATTGGAAAATGAATTAAAAACCGAAGAGAATTTGGCTGATGTTTTATTTCTAAATTTTTGAAAATTTTAAAAATTTCTGAATTAAAATATCAATGGATTCTTTTAAGCATGTACAAATTGAATAAACAAAAGAATTAATTTTTTTATATAGATTGGAAAATGAATTAAAAACCGAAGAGAATTTGGCTGATGTTTTATTTCTAAATTTTTGAAAATTTTAAAAATTTCTGAATTAAAATATCAATGGATTCTTTTGAGCATGCACAAATTGAATAAACAAAAGAATTAATTTTTTTATATAGATTGAAAAATGAATTAAAAACCGAAGAGAATTTGGCTGATGTTTTATTTCTAAATTTTTGAAAATTTTAAAAATTTCTGAATGAAAATATCAATGGATTCTTTTGAGCATGCACAAATTGAATAAACAAAAGAATTAATTTTTTTATATAGATTGAAAAATGAATTAAAAACCGAAGAGAATTTGGCTGATGTTTTATTTCAAAATTTTTGAAAATTTTAAAAATTTCTGAATTAAAATATCAATGGATTCTTTTGAGCATGCACAAATTGAATAAACAAAAGAATTAATTTTTTTATATAGATTGAAAAATGAATTAAAAACCGAAGAGAATTTGGCTGATGTTTTATTTCTAAATTTTTGAAAATTTTAAAAATTTCTGAATGAAAATATCAATGGATTCTTTTGAGCATGCACAAATTGAATAAACAAAAAAAATTAATTTTTTTATATAGATTGAAAAATGAATTAAAAACCGAAGAGAATTTGGCTGATGTTTTATTTCTAAATTTTTGAAAATTTTAAAAATTTCTGAATTAAAATATCAATGGATTCTTTTGAGCATGCACAAATTGAATAAACAAAAGAATTAATTTTTTTTATATAGATTGGAAAATGAATTAAAAACCGAAGAGAATTTGGCTGATGTTTTATTTCTAAATTTTTGAAAATTTTAAAAATTTCTGAATTAAAATATCAATGGATTCTTTTGAGCATGCACAAATTGAATAAACAAAAGAATTTATTTTTTTATATAGATTGGAAAAAATTAAAAACCGAAGAGAATTTGGCTGATGTTTTATTTCTAAATTTTTGAAAATTTTAAAAATTTCTGAATTAAAATATCAATGGATTCTTTTGAGCATGCACAAATTGAATACACAAAAGAATTTATTTTTTTATATAGATTGGAAAAAATTAAAAACCGAAGAGAATTTGGCTGATGTTTTATTTCTAAATTTTTGAAAATTTTAAAAATTTCTGAATTAAAATATCAATGGATTTTTTTGAGCATGCACAAATTGAATAAACAAAAGAATTAATTTTTTTATATAGATTGGAAAATGAATTAAAAACCGAAGAGAATTTGGCTGATGTTTTATTTCTAAATTTTTGAAAATTTTAAAAATTTCTGAATTAAAATATCAATGGATTTTTTTGAGCATGCACAAATTGAATACACAAAAGAATTTATTTTTTTATATAGATTGGAAAAAATTAAAAACCGAAGAGAATTTGGCTGATGTTTTATTTTTAAATTTTTGAAAATTTTTTACAAATACTAGGATTCAAATTTAGAAATTTTAAAAATTTCTGAATTAAAATATCAATGGATTTTTTTGAGCATGCACAAATTGAATAAACAAAAGAATTAATTTTTTTATATAGATTGAAAAATGAATTAAAAACCGAAGAGAATTTGGCTGATGTTTTATTTCTAAATTTTTGAAAATTTTAAAAATTTCTGAATTAAAATATCAATGGATTCTTTTGAGCATGCACAAATTGAATACACCAAAGAATTAATTTTTTTATATAGATTGGAAAATGAATTAAAAACCGAAGAGAATTTGGCTGATGTTTTATTTCTAAATTTTTGAAAATTTTAAAAATTTCTGAATTAAAATATCAATGGATTCTTTTGAGCATGCACAAATTGAATAAACAAAAGAATTAATTTTTTTATATAGATTGAAAAATGAATTAAAAACCGAAGAGAATTTGGCTGATGTTTTATTTCTAAATTTTTGAAAATTTTAAAAATTTCTGAATTAAAATATCAATGGATTCTTTTGAGCATGCACAAATTGAATAAACAAAAGAATTTATTTTTTTATATAGATTGGAAAAAATTAAAAACCGAAGAGAATTTGGCTGATGTTTTATTTCTAAATTTTTGAAAATTTTAAAAATTTCTGAATTAAAATATCAATGGATTCTTTTGAGCATGCACAAATTGAATACACAAAAGAATTTATTTTTTTATATAGATTGGAAAAAATTAAAAACCGAAGAGAATTTGGCTGATGTTTTATTTCTAAATTTTTGAAAATTTTAAAAATTTCTGAATTAAAATATCAATGGATTTTTTTGAGCATGCACAAATTGAATAAACAAAAGAATTAATTTTTTTATATAGATTGGAAAATGAATTAAAAACCGAAGAGAATTTGGCTGATGTTTTATTTCTAAATTTTTGAAAATTTTAAAAATTTCTGAATTAAAATATCAATGGATTCTTTTGAGCATGCACAAATTGAATAAACAAAAGAATTAATTTTTTTATATAGATTGGAAAATGAATTAAAAACCGAAGAGAATTTGGCTGATGTTTTATTTCTAAATTTTTGAAAATTTTAAAAATTTCTGAATTAAAATATCAATGGATTCTTTTGAGCATGCACAAATTGAATAAACAAAAGAATTAATTTTTTTATATTGATTGAAAAATGAATTAAAAACCGAAGAGAATTTGGCTGATGTTTTATTTCTAAATTTTTGAAAATTTTAAAAATTTCTGAATTAAAATATCAATGGATTTTTTTGAGCATGCACAAATTGAATACACAAAAGAATTAATTTTTTTATATAGATTGGAAAATGAATTAAAAACTAAAGAGAATTTGGCTGTTGTTTTATTTCAAAATTTTTGAAAATTTTTTATAAATAATAGGATTTAAATTTTGAAAATTTAAAAATTTCTTAATTAAAATATCAATGAATTTTTTTGAGCATGCACAAATTGAATACACAAAAGAATTAATTTTTTCATATAAATTATAAAATGAATTAAAATTAAAGAGAATTTGGCTGTTGTTTTATTTCAAAATTTTTGAAAATTTTAAAAATTTCTGAATTAAAATATCAATGGATTTTTTTGAGCATGCACAAATTGAATACACAAAAGAATTAATTTTTTTATATAGATTGAAAAATGAATTAAAAACCGAAGAGAATTTGGCTGATGTTTTATTTTAAAATTTTTGAAAATTATAAAAATTTCTGAATTAAAATATCAATGGATTTTTTTGAGCATGCACAAATTGAATACACAAAAGAATTAATTTTTTTATATAGATTGAAAAATGAATAAAAACCGAAGAGAATTTGGCTGATGTTTTATTTCTAAATTTTTGAAAATTTTAAAAATTTCTGAATTAAAATATCAATGGATTTTTTTGAGCATGCACAAATTGAATACACAAAAGAATTAATTTTTTTATATAGATTGAAAAATGAATTAAAAACCGAAGAGAATTTGGCTGATGTTTTATTTTAAAATTTTTGAAAATTATAAAAATTTCTGAATTAAAATATCAATGGATTTTTTTGAGCATGCACAAATTGAATACACAAAAGAATTAATTTTTTTATATAGATTGAAAAATGAATAAAAACCGAAGAGAATTTGGCTGATGTTTTATTTCTAAATTTTTGAAAATTTTAAAAATTTCTGAATTAAAATATCAATGGATTTTTTTGAGCATGCACAAATTGAATACACAAAAGAATTAATTTTTTTATATAGATTGAAAAATGAATTAAAAACCGAAGTGAATTTGGCTGATGTTTTATTTCAAAATTTTTGAAAATTTTAAAAATTTCTGAATTAAAATATCAATGGATTCTTTTGAGCATGCACAAATTGAATAAACAAAAGAATTAATTTTTTTTTATATAGATTGGAAAATGAATTAAAAACCGAAGAGAATTTGGCTGATGTTTTATTTCTAAATTTTTGAAAATTTTAAAAATTTCTGAATTAAAATATCAATGGATTTTTTTGAGCATGCACAAATTGAATACACAAAAGAATTAATTTTTTTATATAGAATGAAAAATGAATTAAAACCGAAGAGAATTTGGCTGATGTTTTATTTCTAAATTTTTGAAAATTTTAAAAATTTCTGAATTAAAATATCAATGGATTTTTTTGAGCATGCACAAATTGAATAAACAAAAGAATTAATTTTTTTTATATAGATTGGAAAATGAATTAAAAACCGAAGAGAATTTGGCTGATGTTTTATTTCTAAATTTTTGAAATTTTTTACAAATACTAGGATTCAAATTTAGAAATTTTAAAAATTTCTGAATTAAAATATCAATGGATTTTTTTGAGCATGCACAAATTGAATATACAAAAGAATTAATTTTTTTATATAGATTGGAAAATGAATTAAAAACCGAAGAGAATTTGGCTGATGTTTTATTTCTAAATTTTTGAAAATTTTTTACAAATACTAGGATTCAAATTTAGAAATTTTAAAAATTTCTGAATTAAAATATCAATGGATTTTTTTGAGCATGCACAAATTGAATAAACAAAAGAATTAATTTTTTTATATAGATTGGAAAATGAATTAAAAACCGAAGAGAATTTGGCTGATGTTTTATTTCTAAATTTTTGAAAATTTTTTACAAATACTAGGATTCAAATTTAGAAATTTTAAAAATTTCTGAATTAAAATATCAATGGATTTTTTTGAGCATGCACAAATTGAATACACAAAAGAATTAATTTTTTCATATAAATTATAAAATGAATTAAAAACTAAAGAGAATTTGGCTGTTGTTTTATTTCAAAATTTTTGAAAATTTTATATAAATAATAGGATTTAAATTTTGAAAATTTAAAAATTTCTTAATTAAAATATCATTGAATTTTTTTGAGCATGCACAAATTGAATACACAAAAGAATTAATTTTTTCATATAAATTATAAAATGAATTAAAATTAAAGAGAATTTGGCTGTTGTTTTATTTCAAAATTTTTGAAAATTTTAAAAATTTCTGAATTAAAATATCAATGGATTTTTTTGAGCATGCACAAATTGAATACACAAAAGAATTAATTTTTTTATATAGATTGGAAAAAATTAAAAACCGAAGAGAATTTGGCTGATGTTTTATTTCTAAATTTTTGAAAATTTTAAAAATTTCTGAATTAAAATATCAATGGATTCTTTTGAGCATGCACAAATTGAATAAACAAAAGAATTAATTTTTTTATATAGATTGAAAAATGAATTAAAAACCGAAGAGAATTTGGCTGATGTTTTATTTCTAAATTTTTGAAAATTTTAAAAATTTCTGAATTAAAATATCAATGGATTCTTTTGAGCATGCACAAATTGAATAAACAAAAGAATTTATTTTTTTATATAGATTGGAAAAAATTAAAAACCGAAGAGAATTTGGCTGATGTTTTATTTCTAAATTTTTGAAAATTTTAAAAATTTCTGAATTAAAATATCAATGGATTCTTTTGAGCATGCACAAATTGAATACACAAAAGAATTTATTTTTTTATATAGATTGGAAAAAATTAAAAACCGAAGAGAATTTGGCTGATGTTTTATTTCTAAATTTTTGAAAATTTTAAAAATTTCTGAATTAAAATATCAATGGATTTTTTTGAGCATGCACAAATTGAATAAACAAAAGAATTAATTTTTTTATATAGATTGGAAAATGAATTAAAAACCGAAGAGAATTTGGCTGATGTTTTATTTCTAAATTTTTGAAAATTTTAAAAATTTCTGAATTAAAATATCAATGGATTCTTTTGAGCATGCACAAATTGAATAAACAAAAGAATTAATTTTTTTATATAGATTGGAAAATGAATTAAAAACCGAAGAGAATTTGGCTGATGTTTTATTTCTAAATTTTTGAAAATTTTAAAAATTTCTGAATTAAAATATCAATGGATTCTTTTGAGCATGCACAAATTGAATAAACAAAAGAATTAATTTTTTTATATTGATTGAAAAATGAATTAAAAACCGAAGAGAATTTGGCTGATGTTTTATTTCTAAATTTTTGAAAATTTTAAAAATTTCTGAATTAAAATATCAATGGATTTTTTTGAGCATGCACAAATTGAATACACAAAAGAATTAATTTTTTTATATAGATTGGAAAATGAATTAAAAACTAAAGAGAATTTGGCTGTTGTTTTATTTCAAAATTTTTGAAAATTTTTTATAAATAATAGGATTTAAATTTTGAAAATTTAAAAATTTCTTAATTAAAATATCAATGAATTTTTTTGAGCATGCACAAATTGAATACACAAAAGAATTAATTTTTTCATATAAATTATAAAATGAATTAAAATTAAAGAGAATTTGGCTGTTGTTTTATTTCAAAATTTTTGAAAATTTTAAAAATTTCTGAATTAAAATATCAATGGATTTTTTTGAGCATGCACAAATTGAATACACAAAAGAATTAATTTTTTTATATAGATTGAAAAATGAATTAAAAACCGAAGAGAATTTGGCTGATGTTTTATTTTAAAATTTTTGAAAATTATAAAAATTTCTGAATTAAAATATCAATGGATTTTTTTGAGCATGCACAAATTGAATACACAAAAGAATTAATTTTTTTATATAGATTGAAAAATGAATAAAAACCGAAGAGAATTTGGCTGATGTTTTATTTCTAAATTTTTGAAAATTTTAAAAATTTCTGAATTAAAATATCAATGGATTTTTTTGAGCATGCACAAATTGAATACACAAAAGAATTAATTTTTTTATATAGATTGAAAAATGAATTAAAAACCGAAGAGAATTTGGCTGATGTTTTATTTTAAAATTTTTGAAAATTATAAAAATTTCTGAATTAAAATATCAATGGATTTTTTTGAGCATGCACAAATTGAATACACAAAAGAATTAATTTTTTTATATAGATTGAAAAATGAATAAAAACCGAAGAGAATTTGGCTGATGTTTTATTTCTAAATTTTTGAAAATTTTAAAAATTTCTGAATTAAAATATCAATGGATTTTTTTGAGCATGCACAAATTGAATACACAAAAGAATTAATTTTTTTATATAGATTGAAAAATGAATTAAAAACCGAAGTGAATTTGGCTGATGTTTTATTTCAAAATTTTTGAAAATTTTAAAAATTTCTGAATTAAAATATCAATGGATTCTTTTGAGCATGCACAAATTGAATAAACAAAAGAATTAATTTTTTTTTATATAGATTGGAAAATGAATTAAAAACCGAAGAGAATTTGGCTGATGTTTTATTTCTAAATTTTTGAAAATTTTAAAAATTTCTGAATTAAAATATCAATGGATTTTTTTGAGCATGCACAAATTGAATACACAAAAGAATTAATTTTTTTATATAGAATGAAAAATGAATTAAAACCGAAGAGAATTTGGCTGATGTTTTATTTCTAAATTTTTGAAAATTTTAAAAATTTCTGAATTAAAATATCAATGGATTTTTTTGAGCATGCACAAATTGAATAAACAAAAGAATTAATTTTTTTTATATAGATTGGAAAATGAATTAAAAACCGAAGAGAATTTGGCTGATGTTTTATTTCTAAATTTTTGAAATTTTTTACAAATACTAGGATTCAAATTTAGAAATTTTAAAAATTTCTGAATTAAAATATCAATGGATTTTTTTGAGCATGCACAAATTGAATATACAAAAGAATTAATTTTTTTATATAGATTGGAAAATGAATTAAAAACCGAAGAGAATTTGGCTGATGTTTTATTTCTAAATTTTTGAAAATTTTTTACAAATACTAGGATTCAAATTTAGAAATTTTAAAAATTTCTGAATTAAAATATCAATGGATTTTTTTGAGCATGCACAAATTGAATAAACAAAAGAATTAATTTTTTTATATAGATTGGAAAATGAATTAAAAACCGAAGAGAATTTGGCTGATGTTTTATTTCTAAATTTTTGAAAATTTTTTACAAATACTAGGATTCAAATTTAGAAATTTTAAAAATTTCTGAATTAAAATATCAATGGATTTTTTTGAGCATGCACAAATTGAATACACAAAAGAATTAATTTTTTCATATAAATTATAAAATGAATTAAAAACTAAAGAGAATTTGGCTGTTGTTTTATTTCAAAATTTTTGAAAATTTTATATAAATAATAGGATTTAAATTTTGAAAATTTAAAAATTTCTTAATTAAAATATCATTGAATTTTTTTGAGCATGCACAAATTGAATACACAAAAGAATTAATTTTTTCATATAAATTATAAAATGAATTAAAATTAAAGAGAATTTGGCTGTTGTTTTATTTCAAAATTTTTGAAAATTTTAAAAATTTCTGAATTAAAATATCAATGGATTTTTTTGAGCATGCACAAATTGAATACACAAAAGAATTAATTTTTTTATATAGATTGGAAAAAATTAAAAACCGAAGAGAATTTGGCTGATGTTTTATTTCTAAATTTTTGAAAATTTTAAAAATTTCTGAATTAAAATATCAATGGATTCTTTTGAGCATGCACAAATTGAATACACAAAAGAATTTATTTTTTTATATAGATTGGAAAAAATTAAAAACCGAAGAGAATTTGGCTGATGTTTTATTTCTAAATTTTTGAAAATTTTAAAAATTTCTGAATTAAAATATCAATGGATTTTTTTGAGCATGCACAAATTGAATAAACAAAAGAATTAATTTTTTTATATAGATTGGAAAATGAATTAAAAACCGAAGAGAATTTGGCTGATGTTTTATTTCTAAATTTTTGAAAATTTTAAAAATTTCTGAATTAAAATATCAATGGATTCTTTTGAGCATGCACAAATTGAATAAACAAAAGAATTAATTTTTTTATATAGATTGGAAAATGAATTAAAAACCGAAGAGAATTTGGCTGATGTTTTATTTCTAAATTTTTGAAAATTTTAAAAATTTCTGAATTAAAATATCAATGGATTCTTTTGAGCATGCACAAATTGAATACACAAAAGAATTTATTTTTTTATATAGATTGGAAAAAATTAAAAACCGAAGAGAATTTGGCTGATGTTTTATTTCTAAATTTTTGAAAATTTTAAAAATTTCTGAATTAAAATATCAATGGATTCTTTTGAGCATGCACAAATTGAATAAACAAAAGAATTAATTTTTTTATATAGATTGGAAAATGAATTAAAAACCGAAGAGAATTTGGCTGATGTTTTATTTCTAAATTTTTGAAAATTTTAAAAATTTCTGAATTAAAATATCAATGGATTTTTTTGAGCATGCACAAATTGAATACACAAAAGAATTAATTTTTTTATATAGATTGGAAAAAATTAAAAACCGAAGAGAATTTGGCTGATGTTTTATTTCTAAATTTTTGAAAATTTTAAAAATTTCTGAATTAAAATATCAATGGATTCTTTTGAGCATGCACAAATTGAATACACAAAAGAATTTATTTTTTTATATAGATTGGAAAAAATTAAAAACCGAAGAGAATTTGGCTGATGTTTTATTTCTAAATTTTTGAAAATTTTAAAAATTTCTGAATTAAAATATCAATGGATTTTTTTGAGCATGCACAAATTGAATAAACAAAAGAATTAATTTTTTTATATAGATTGGAAAATGAATTAAAAACCGAAGAGAATTTGGCTGATGTTTTATTTCTAAATTTTTGAAAATTTTAAAAATTTCTGAATTAAAATATCAATGGATTCTTTTGAGCATGCACAAATTGAATAAACAAAAGAATTAATTTTTTTATATAGATTGGAAAATGAATTAAAAACCGAAGAGAATTTGGCTGATGTTTTATTTCTAAATTTTTGAAAATTTTAAAAATTTCTGAATTAAAATATCAATGGATTCTTTTGAGCATGCACAAATTGAATACACAAAAGAATTTATTTTTTTATATAGATTGGAAAAAATTAAAAACCGAAGAGAATTTGGCTGATGTTTTATTTCTAAATTTTTGAAAATTTTAAAAATTTCTGAATTAAAATATCAATGGATTTTTTTGAGCATGCACAAATTGAATAAACAAAAGAATTAATTTTTTTATATAGATTGGAAAATGAATTAAAAACCGAAGAGAATTTGGCTGATGTTTTATTTCTAAATTTTTGAAAATTTTAAAAATTTCTGAATTAAAATATCAATGGATTCTTTTGAGCATGCACAAATTGAATAAACAAAAGAATTAATTTTTTTATATAGATTGGAAAATGAATTAAAAACCGAAGAGAATTTGGCTGATGTTTTATTTCTAAATTTTTGAAAATTTTAAAAATTTCTGAATTAAAATATCAATGGATTCTTTTGAGCATGCACAAATTGAATAAACAAAAGAATTAATTTTTTTATATTGATTGAAAAATGAATTAAAAACCGAAGAGAATTTGGCTGATGTTTTATTTTAGAATTTTTGAAAATTTTAAAAATTTCTGAATTAAAATATCAATGGATTTTTTTGAGCATGCACAAATTGAATACACAAAAGAATTAATTTTTTTATATAGATTGGAAAATGAATTAAAAACTAAAGAGAATTTGGCTGTTGTTTTATTTCAAAATTTTTGAAAATTTTTTATAAATAATAGGATTTAAATTTTGAAAATTTAAAAATTTCTTAATTAAAATATCAATGAATTTTTTTGAGCATGCACAAATTGAATACACAAAAGAATTAATTTTTTCATATAAATTATAAAATGAATTAAAATTAAAGAGAATTTGGCTGTTGTTTTATTTCAAAATTTTTGAAAATTTTAAAAATTTCTGAATTAAAATATCAATGGATTTTTTTGAGCATGCACAAATTGAATACACAAAAGAATTAATTTTTTTATATAGATTGAAAAATGAATTAAAAACCGAAGTGAATTTGGCTGATGTTTTATTTCAAAATTTTTGAAAATTTTAAAAATTTCTGAATTAAAATATCAATGGATTTTTTTGAGCATGCACAAATTGAATACACAAAAGGATTATTTTTTTTATATAGATTGAAAAATGAATTAAAAACCGAAGAGAATTTGGCTGATGTTTTATTTTAAAATTTTTGAAAATTTTAAAAATTTCTGAATTAAAATATCAATGGATTTTTTTGAGCATGCACAAATTGAATACACAAAAGAATTAATTTTTTTATATAGATTGAAAAATGAATTAAAAACCGAAGTGAATTTGGCTGATGTTTTATTTCAAAATTTTTGAAAATTTTAAAAATTTCTGAATTAAAATATCAATGGATTTTTTTGAGCATGCACAAATTGAATACACAAAAGGATTATTTTTTTTATATAGATTGAAAAATGAATTAAAAACCGAAGAGAATTTGGCTGATGTTTTATTTCTAAATTTTTGAAAATTTTAAAAATTTCTGAATTAAAATATCAATGGATTTTTTTGAGCATGCACAAATTGAATACACAAAAGAATTAATTTTTTTATATAGATTGAAAAATGAATTAAAAACCGAAGAGAATTTGGCTGATGTTTTATTTCTAAATTTTTGAAAATTTTAAAAATTTCTGAATTAAAATATCAATGGATTTTTTTGAGCATGCACAAATTGAATAAACAAAAGAATTAATTTTTTTTATATAGATTGGAAAATGAATTAAAAACCGAAGAGAATTTGGCTGATGTTTTATTTCTAAATTTTTGAAATTTTTTACAAATACTAGGATTCAAATTTAGAAATTTTAAAAATTTCTGAATTAAAATATCAATGGATTTTTTTGAGCATGCACAAATTGAATATACAAAAGAATTAATTTTTTTATATAGATTGGAAAATGAATTAAAAACCGAAGAGAATTTGGCTGATGTTTTATTTCTAAATTTTTGAAAATTTTTTACAAATACTAGGAATCAAATTTAGAAATTTTAAAAATTTCTGAATTAAAATATCAATGGATTTTTTTGAGCATGCACAAATTGAATAAACAAAAGAATTAATTTTTTTATATAGATTGGAAAATGAATTAAAAACCGAAGAGAATTTGGCTGATTTTTTATTTCTAAATTTTTGAAAATTTTAAAAATTTCTGAATTAAAATATCAATGGATTTTTTTGAGCATGCACAAATTGAATACACAAAAGAATTAATTTTTTCATATAAATTATAAAATGAATTAAAAACTAAAGAGAATTTGGCTGTTGTTTTATTTCAAAATTTTTGAAAATTTTATATAAATAATAGGATTTAAATTTTGAAAATTTAAAAATTTCTTAATTAAAATATCAATGAATTTTTTTGAGCATGCACAAATTGAATACACAAAAGAATTAATTTTTTCATATAAATTATAAAATGAATTAAAATTAAAGAGAATTTGGCTGTTGTTTTATTTCAAAATTTTTGAAAATTTTAAAAATTTCTGAATTAAAATATCAATGGATTTTTTTGAGCATGCACAAATTGAATACACAAAAGAATTAATTTTTTATATAGATTGAAAAATGAATTAAAAACCGAAGAGAATTTGGCTGATGTTTTATTTCAAAATTTTTGAAAATTTTAAAAATTTCTGAATTAAAATATCAATGGATTTTTTTGAGCATGCACAAATTGAATACACAAAAGAATTAATTTTTTTATATAGATTGAAAAATGAATTAAAAACCGAAGAGAATTTGGCTGATGTTTTATTTCAAAATTTTTGAAAATTTTAAAAATTTCTGAATTAAAATATCAATGGATTTTTTTGAGCATGCACAAATTGAATACACAAAAGAATTAATTTTTTTATATAGATTGAAAAATGAATTAAAAACCGAAGAGAATTTGGCTGATGTTTTATTTCAAAATTTTTGAAAATTTTAAAAATTTCTGAATTAAAATATCAATGGATTTTTTTGAGCATGCACAAATTGAATACACAAAAGAATTAATTTTTTTATATAGATTGAAAAATGAATTAAAAACCGAAGAGAATTTGGCTGATGTTTTATTTCAAAATTTTTGAAAATTTTAAAAATTTCTGAATTAAAATATCAATGGATTTTTTGAGCATGCACAAATTGAATACACAAAAGAATTAATTTTTTTATATAGATTGAAAAATGAATTAAAAACCGAAGAGAATTTGGCTGATGTCTTATTTCTAAATTTTTGAAAATTTTAAAAATTTCTGAATTAAAATATCAATGGATTTTTTTGAGCATGCACAAATTGAATACACAAAAGAATTAATTTTTTTATATAGATTGAAAAATGAATTAAAAACCGAAGAGAATTTGGCTGATGTTTTATTTCTAAATTTTTGAAATTTTTTACAAATACTAGGATTCAAATTTAGAAATTTTAAAAATTTCTGAATTAAAATATCAATGGATTTTTTTGAGCATGCACAAATTGAATACACAAAAGAATTAATTTTTTTATATAGATTGAAAAATGAATTAAAAACCGAAGAGAATTTGGCTGATGTTTTATTTCAAAATTTTTGAAAATTTTAAAAATTTCTGAATTAAAATATCAATGGATTTTTTTGAGCATGCATAAATTGAATACACAAAAGAATTAATTTTTTTATATAGATTGGAAAATGAATTAAAAACCGAAGAGAATTTGGCTGATGTTTTATTTCTAAATTTTTGAAAATTTTTTACAAATACTAGGATTCAAATTTAGAAATTTTAAAAATTTCTGAATTAAAATATCAATGGATTTTTTTGAGCATGCACAAATTGAATAAACAAAAGAATTAATTTTTTTATATAGATTGGAAAATGAATTAAAAACCGAAGAGAATTTGGCTGATGTTTTATTTCTAAATTTTTGAAAATTTTAAAAATTTCTGAATTAAAATATCAATGGATTCTTTTGAGCATGCACAAATTGAATACACCAAAGAATTAATTTTTTTATATAGATTGAAAAATGAATTAAAAACCGAAGAGAATTTGGCTGATGTTTTATTTCAAAATTTTTGAAAATTTTAAAAATTTCTGAATTAAAATATCAATGGATTTTTTTGAGCATGCACAAATTGAATAAACAAAAGAATTAATTTTTTTATATAGATTGGAAAATGAATTAAAAACCGAAGAGAATTTGGCTGATGTTTTATTTCTAAATTTTTGAAAATTTTAAAAATTTCTAAATTAAAATATCAATGGATTCTTTTGAGCATGCACAAATTGAATAAACAAAAGAATTAATTTTTTTATATAGATTGAAAAATGAATTAAAAACCGAAGAGAATTTGGCTGATGTTTTATTTCTAAATTTTTGAAAATTTTAAAAATTTCTGAATTAAAATATCAATGGATTCTTTTGAGCATGCACAAATTGAATAAACAAAAGAATTAATTTTTTTATATAGATTGGAAAATGAATTAAAAACCGAAGAGAATTTGGCTGATGTTTTATTTCAAAATTTTTGAAAATTTTAAAAATTTCTGAATTAAAATATCAATAGATTCTTTTGAGCATGCACAAATTGAATAAACAAAAGAATTAATTTTTTTATATAGATTGAAAAATGAATTAAAAACCGAAGAGAATTTGGCTGATGTTTTATTTCTAAATTTTTGAAAATTTTAAAAATTTCTGAATTAAAATATCAATGGATTCTTTTGAGCATGCACAAATTGAATAAACAAAAGAATTAATTTTTTTATATAGATTGAAAAATGAATTAAAAACCGAAGAGAATTTGGCTGATGTTTTATTTCTAAATTTTTGAAAATTTTAAAAATTTCTGAATTAAAATATCAATGGATTCTTTTGAGCATGCACAAATTGAATACACCAAAGAATTAATTTTTTTATATAGATTGAAAAATGAATTAAAAACCGAAGAGAATTTGGCTGATGTTTTATTTCAAAATTTTTGAAAATTTTAAAAATTTCTGAATTAAAATATCAATGGATTTTTTTGAGCATGCACAAATTGAATAAACAAAAGAATTAATTTTTTTATATAGATTGGAAAATGAATTAAAAACCGAAGAGAATTTGGCTGATGTTTTATTTCTAAATTTTTGAAAATTTTAAAAATTTCTGAATTAAAATATCAATGGATTCTTTTGAGCATGCACAAATTGAATAAACAAAAGAATTAATTTTTTTATATAGATTGAAAAATGAATTAAAAACCGAAGAGAATTTGGCTGATGTTTTATTTCTAAATTTTTGAAAATTTTAAAAATTTCTGAATTAAAATATCAATGGATTCTTTTGAGCATGCACAAATTGAATACACCAAAGAATTAATTTTTTTATATAGATTGAAAAATGAATTAAAAACCGAAGAGAATTTGGCTGATGTTTTATTTCTAAATTTTTGAAAATTTTAAAAATTTCTGAATTAAAATATCAATGGATTCTTTTGAGCATGCACAAATTGAATAAACAAAAGAATTAATTTTTTTATATAGATTGAAAAATGAATTAAAAACCGAAGAGAATTTGGCTGATGTTTTATTTCTAAATTTTTGAAAATTTTTTACAAATACTAGGATTCAAATTTAGAAATTTTAAAAATTTCTGAATTAAAATATCAATGGATTTTTTTGAGCATGCACAAATTGAATAAACAAAAGAATTAATTTTTTTATATAGATTGGAAAATGAATTAAAAACCGAAGAGAATTTGGCTGATGTTTTATTTCTAAATTTTTGAAAATTTTAAAAATTTCTGAATTAAAATATCAATGGATTCTTTTGAGCATGCACAAATTGAATACACCAAAGAATTAATTTTTTTATATAGATTGAAAAATGAATTAAAAACCGAAGAGAATTTGGCTGATGTTTTATTTCAAAATTTTTGAAAATTTTAAAAATTTCTGAATTAAAATATCAATGGATTTTTTTGAGCATGCACAAATTGAATAAACAAAAGAATTAATTTTTTTATATAGATTGGAAAATGAATTAAAAACCGAAGAGAATTTGGCTGATGTTTTATTTCTAAATTTTTGAAAATTTTAAAAATTTCTAAATTAAAATATCAATGGATTCTTTTGAGCATGCACAAATTGAATAAACAAAAGAATTAATTTTTTTATATAGATTGAAAAATGAATTAAAAACCGAAGAGAATTTGGCTGATGTTTTATTTCTAAATTTTTGAAAATTTTAAAAATTTCTGAATTAAAATATCAATGGATTCTTTTGAGCATGCACAAATTGAATAAACAAAAGAATTAATTTTTTTTATATAGATTGGAAAATGAATTAATAACCGAAGAGAATTTGGCTGATGTTTTATTTCAAAATTTTTGAAAATTTTAAAAATTTCTGAATTAAAATATCAATAGATTCTTTTGAGCATGCACAAATTGAATAAACAAAAGAATTAATTTTTTTATATAGATTGAAAAATGAATTAAAAACCGAAGAGAATTTGGCTGATGTTTTATTTCTAAATTTTTGAAAATTTTAAAAATTTCTGAATTAAAATATCAATGGATTCTTTTGAGCATGCACAAATTGAATAAACAAAAGAATTAATTTTTTTATATAGATTGAAAAATGAATTAAAAACCGAAGAGAATTTGGCTGATGTTTTATTTCTAAATTTTTGAAAATTTTAAAAATTTCTGAATTAAAATATCAATGGATTCTTTTGAGCATGCACAAATTGAATACACCAAAGAATTAATTTTTTTATATAGATTGAAAAATGAATTAAAAACCGAAGAGAATTTGGCTGATGTTTTATTTCAAAATTTTTGAAAATTTTAAAAATTTCTGAATTAAAATATCAATGGATTTTTTTGAGCATGCACAAATTGAATAAACAAAAGAATTAATTTTTTTATATAGATTGGAAAATGAATTAAAAACCGAAGAGAATTTGGCTGATGTTTTATTTCTAAATTTTTGAAAATTTTAAAAATTTCTGAATTAAAATATCAATGGATTCTTTTGAGCATGCACAAATTGAATAAACAAAAGAATTAATTTTTTTATATAGATTGAAAAATGAATTAAAAACCGAAGAGAATTTGGCTGATGTTTTATTTCTAAATTTTTGAAAATTTTAAAAATTTCTGAATTAAAATATCAATGGATTCTTTTGAGCATGCACAAATTGAATACACCAAAGAATTAATTTTTTTATATAGATTGAAAAATGAATTAAAAACCGAAGAGAATTTGGCTGATGTTTTATTTCTAAATTTTTGAAAATTTTAAAAATTTCTGAATTAAAATATCAATGGATTCTTTTGAGCATGCACAAATTGAATAAACAAAAGAATTAATTTTTTTATATAGATTGAAAAATGAATTAAAAACCGAAGAGAATTTGGCTGATGTTTTATTTCTAAATTTTTGAAAATTTTTTACAAATACTAGGATTCAAATTTAGAAATTTTAAAAATTTCTGAATTAAAATATCAATGGATTTTTTTGAGCATGCACAAATTGAATAAACAAAAGAATTAATTTTTTTATATAGATTGGAAAATGAATTAAAAACCGAAGAGAATTTGGCTGATGTTTTATTTCTAAATTTTTGAAAATTTTAAAAATTTCTGAATTAAAATATCAATGGATTCTTTTGAGCATGCACAAATTGAATACACCAAAGAATTAATTTTTTTATATAGATTGAAAAATGAATTAAAAACCGAAGAGAATTTGGCTGATGTTTTATTTCAAAATTTTTGAAAATTTTAAAAATTTCTGAATTAAAATATCAATGGATTTTTTTGAGCATGCACAAATTGAATAAACAAAAGAATTAATTTTTTTATATAGATTGGAAAATGAATTAAAAACCGAAGAGAATTTGGCTGATGTTTTATTTCTAAATTTTTGAAAATTTTAAAAATTTCTGAATTAAAATATCAATGGATTCTTTTGAGCATGCACAAATTGAATAAACAAAAGAATTAATTTTTTTATATAGATTGAAAAATGAATTAAAAACCGAAGAGAATTTGGCTGATGTTTTATTTCTAAATTTTTGAAAATTTTAAAAATTTCTGAATTAAAATATCAATGGATTCTTTTGAGCATGCACAAATTGAATAAACAAAAGAATTAATTTTTTTATATAGATTGAAAAATGAATTAAAAACCGAAGAGAATTTGGCTGATGTTTTATTTCTAAATTTTTGAAAATTTTTTACAAATACTAGGATTCAAATTTAGAAATTTTAAAAATTTCTGAATTAAAATATCAATGGATTTTTTTGAGCATGCACAAATTGAATAAACAAAAGAATTAATTTTTTTATATAGATTGGAAAATGAATTAAAAACCGAAGAGAATTTGGCTGATGTTTTATTTCTAAATTTTTGAAAATTTTAAAAATTTCTGAATTAAAATATCAATGGATTCTTTTGAGCATGCACAAATTGAATAAACAAAAGAATTAATTTTTTTATATAGATTGAAAAATGAATTAAAAACCGAAGAGAATTTGGCTGATGTTTTATTTCTAAATTTTTGAAAATTTTAAAAATTTCTGAATTAAAATATCAATGGATTCTTTTGAGCATGCACAAATTGAATACACCAAAGAATTAATTTTTTTATATAGATTGAAAAATGAATTAAAAACCGAAGAGAATTTGGCTGATGTTTTATTTCTAAATTTTTGAAAATTTTAAAAATTTCTGAATTAAAATATCAATGGATTCTTTTGAGCATGCACAAATTGAATAAACAAAAGAATTAATTTTTTTATATAGATTGAAAAATGAATTAAAAACCGAAGAGAATTTGGCTGATGTTTTATTTCTAAATTTTTGAAAATTTTTTACAAATACTAGGATTCAAATTTAGAAATTTTAAAAATTTCTGAATTAAAATATCAATGGATTTTTTTGAGCATGCACAAATTGAATAAACAAAAGAATTAATTTTTTTATATAGATTGGAAAATGAATTAAAAACCGAAGAGAATTTGGCTGATGTTTTATTTCTAAATTTTTGAAAATTTTAAAAATTTCTGAATTAAAATATCAATGGATTTTTTTGAGCATGCACAAATTGAATAAACAAAAGAATTAATTTTTTTATATAGATTGAAAAATGAATTAAAAACCGAAGAGAATTTGGCTGATGTTTTATTTCTAAATTTTTGAAAATTTTAAAAATTTCTGAATTAAAATATCAATGGATTCTTTTGAGCATGCACAAATTGAATAAACAAAAGAATTAATTTTTTTATATAGATTGAAAAATGAATTAAAAACCGAAGAGAATTTGGCTGATGTTTTATTTCTAAATTTTTGAAAATTTTAAAAATTTCTGAATTAAAATATCAATGGATTCTTTTGAGCATGCACAAATTGAATAAACAAAAGAATTAATTTTTTTATATAGATTGAAAAATGAATTAAAAACCGAAGAGAATTTGGCTGATGTTTTATTTCTAAATTTTTGAAAATTTTAAAAATTTCTGAATTAAAATATCAATGGATTCTTTTGAGCATGCACAAATTGAATAAACAAAAGAATTAATTTTTTTATATAGATTGGAAAATGAATTAAAAACCGAAGAGAATTTGGCTGATGTTTTATTTCAAAATTTTTGAAAATTTTAAAAATTTCTGAATTAAAATATCAATAGATTCTTTTGAGCATGCACAAATTGAATAAACAAAAGAATTAATTTTTTTATATAGATTGAAAAATGAATTAAAAACCGAAGAGAATTTGGCTGATGTTTTATTTCTAAATTTTTGAAAATTTTAAAAATTTCTGAATTAAAATATCAATGGATTCTTTTGAGCATGCACAAATTGAATAAACAAAAGAATTAATTTTTTTATATAGATTGAAAAATGAATTAAAAACCGAAGAGAATTTGGCTGATGTTTTATTTCTAAATTTTTGAAAATTTTAAAAATTTCTGAATTAAAATATCAATGGATTCTTTTGAGCATGCACAAATTGAATACACCAAAGAATTAATTTTTTTATATAGATTGAAAAATGAATTAAAAACCGAAGAGAATTTGGCTGATGTTTTATTTCAAAATTTTTGAAAATTTTAAAAATTTCTGAATTAAAATATCAATGGATTTTTTTGAGCATGCACAAATTGAATAAACAAAAGAATTAATTTTTTTATATAGATTGGAAAATGAATTAAAAACCGAAGAGAATTTGGCTGATGTTTTATTTCTAAATTTTTGAAAATTTTAAAAATTTCTGAATTAAAATATCAATGGATTCTTTTGAGCATGCACAAATTGAATAAACAAAAGAATTAATTTTTTTATATAGATTGAAAAATGAATTAAAAACCGAAGAGAATTTGGCTGATGTTTTATTTCTAAATTTTTGAAAATTTTAAAAATTTCTGAATTAAAATATCAATGGATTCTTTTGAGCATGCACAAATTGAATACACCAAAGAATTAATTTTTTTATATAGATTGAAAAATGAATTAAAAACCGAAGAGAATTTGGCTGATGTTTTATTTCTAAATTTTTGAAAATTTTAAAAATTTCTGAATTAAAATATCAATGGATTCTTTTGAGCATGCACAAATTGAATAAACAAAAGAATTAATTTTTTTATATAGATTGAAAAATGAATTAAAAACCGAAGAGAATTTGGCTGATGTTTTATTTCTAAATTTTTGAAAATTTTAAAAATTTCTGAATTAAAATATCAATGGATTCTTTTGAGCATGCACAAATTGAATAAACAAAAGAATTAATTTTTTTATATAGATTGAAAAATGAATTAAAAACCGAAGAGAATTTGGCTGATGTTTTATTTCTAAATTTTTGAAAATTTTAAAAATTTCTGAATTAAAATATCAATGGATTCTTTTGAGCATGCACAAATTGAATAAACAAAAGAATTAATTTTTTTATATAGATTGAAAAATGAATTAAAAACCGAAGAGAATTTGGCTGATGTTTTATTTCTAAATTTTTGAAAATTTTAAAAATTTCTGAATTAAAATATCAATGGATTCTTTTGAGCATGCACAAATTGAATAAACAAAAGAATTAATTTTTTTATATAGATTGAAAAATGAATTAAAAACCGAAGAGAATTTGGCTGATGTTTTATTTCTAAATTTTTGAAAATTTTAAAAATTTCTGAATTAAAATATCAATGGATTCTTTTGAGCATGCACAAATTGAATAAACAAAAGAATTAATTTTTTTATATAGATTGAAAAATGAATTAAAAACCGAAGAGAATTTGGCTGATGTTTTATTTCTAAATTTTTGAAAATTTTAAAAATTTCTGAATTAAAATATCAATGGATTCTTTTGAGCATGCACAAATTGAATACACCAAAGAATTAATTTTTTTATATATATTGGAAAATGAATTAAAAACCGAAGAGAATTTGGCTGATGTTTTATTTCTAAATTTTTGAAAATTTTAAAAATTTCTGAATTAAAATATCAATGCATTCTTTTGAGCATGCACAACAAAAGAATTAATTTTTTTATATAGATTGAAAAATGAATTAAAAACCGAAGAGAATTTGGCTGATGTTTTATTTCTAAATTTTTGAAAATTTTAAAAATTTCTGAATTAAAATATCAATGGATTCTTTTGAGCATGCACAAATTGAATACACCAAAGAATTAATTTTTTTATATAGATTGGAAAATGAATTAAAAACCGAAGAGAATTTGGCTGATGTTTTATTTCTAAATTTTTGAAAATTTTAAAAATTTCTGAATTAAAATATCAATGGATTCTTTTGAGCGGGAGGTTTGTGAGCAACGCAAAAATTTCGGAGATTGAAAACAGTGATGATGATAATTCAAACACTGAACAAAATCCGGAAGACAATTTGCAAGCCAATGAAAATCCTATAACTGGCAATGTTCATAGCAATGGAAATAATTTGTTGGATGAGATGAGGACTTTAATTGGACGAATTGAACCGAACCAAAATGAGCATGCACAAGCAATGCATAATCGATTGCCACAAGTTGAAACTGTGCAATAAACGATTCAAGATCGTTTTCAACAATTTGAAAATGTTCAAGAGAATAGGATGGAAAATTTGAGGAGAGAATTAAATGACCAGTTGAGCGAGAAATTGGAGAATTTGGAAACCCGTTTAGCGGGAAGAATTGGCAATGATTTTGGAGAAGATTTGGATAATTTTGGAAGAAATAATGATGGAATTGGTGTTGGAAAAGATAATGGCAATGGAAAGAAAAATGGTGGCATGCAAAATACGATGTTTGATAGTCAAAATCCACCCTTGAATTTCGGGTTAATGGGAAAATCTCGACAGACAGAATTATTTGTTGGTGGAACAAGCAGTTCAAAAAATCAAGGTGGAGCGAACGAAATTGTCGGCGCACTCAAAGAAATGGTTTTGGGCATGGAAAAGCGAACATCCGAGCTTATAAGAGTCAACGAATGCCAACAATTTGCCCAACTTTCCGCCACAATAAAAGATTTGTCAGGCAATGAAGGACGCACCAAATTTTGAAATATTTTTCAAACCTGGAGACCATAACTGAAGGTTGGACAAATCAGCGAAGAGCCAAATTGATTGGAACAAATTTGATTGGACAATGTCGAGTGATTTTTGAAGGTTTGAGTGCCGCAGAAAGAAATGATAATACCCAAATTAAAAATGCCATTTTGCGCAGTGGTGGTGGAAATAGCGCACTTCGTTATTCGGCACAAGGAAAATTATATTCGGGTTTAAGACCTGAACTCAATGAAAACCTTAGAGAATTTGGCATTAAAATTTTGGCAATTGTTCGTGACTCATTCATGCCAAATGTGCCCGATTCAGCGGTCGAAGATATGGCTAAGGCATATTTCCTAAATTCCATGACAAACCTGCACATTCGGAATGGATTGTCCATGATCCACGACAATATGAAATATTACCAGCTGATCGATAAAGCAGAAGAAATGCGCGAAAGATCAGTGATTAATATGGATTATCAAAATAAAAACCTGAATTCAATGCCAAAAAATAGAATGCCGAATAATTCACCGATGTCATCCGAAAATAAGTTGAATGGCACTGAACAATTCAAAACAAACGCCAATACAACTCCTTTGGGATTTAATCGATTGAATAATGAAAATAATAATTGGAATAACCAGCAGAATGGTCAGAAATTATTTGGTCAGGGAAAGGGGAAATTTGCCACAACTCAATTATTGATTGGAAAGGAAGATGAAGTGAGAAATGGATTTTGGCAGAATGAAGATAATTTATTGAGAAGTTGCAAGATGGAGAAAATAGTGAAAATTGTGGAAAAAATTACACGAATGCAAATTTTATTGGAACAATTGTCGCAAATGATTTTCATTATCGATTAATTGATTGTTCGGAAAAGGAATTAATTAAAATTGAAAATTCCAAATCGCCAAAATCAAATGTATATTCAATGGTCACACGCATTAGAGTTGATTCTTTACAGAAAATCGATCAAAAAGAACAAAACTTGCCGGACAAACAATTCATCATTCGAAATTCTGTTTCGGAAAACAATGGAGAACAGCGAGAAAAGCAATTATCGAAAAAGTCCGAAAACAAAGTTCAAATAATGCCAATAAATCACTTTGTGCCAGCGGAAGACACAAACTTTCCAGCCGAGCGGGGGAAAGGCATCCGCCAATTCAAAAAATTTCCGCTTATAATTCCAAAATTGAACACCAACTCATTGAACAGTGCATGTTTTCCGGACTTTTCTAAATTAGAATGGAATTTCTTCCCTTCGGTTAAGCCGAAGCTCAACAATAAATTAGTCAGTCGTCAAATTCCTTTATCATTCCGTTTGTCCTCCGATTTTGCCAAGCATGATTGGACAATGATTGCAAAAGATGCAAAGTCTGAAGCGAATGGCTACGAATTTCAGGAACCAAATTGGGGCATGCAAACCTTTGCAACCAACAAAAATTGTCAGTTTCACTCAGACTGATTTGGAAGGATCTCCGCGCGTGGAAGCGCTTTCAGACGGCGGAGGAATGTAATAAATGATGAGAACCATTGACTGTTAATTTAAATATTTATTGTCATTTTACTTATTTATTGGATTTAATGTCAATCCCAATTTCTTTATGAGTTCCAAAATTCCACATTCATTCATATTCATTCCATAAATAAATTATTGTTAAGTTTTATTTCATTTAATTGAATAAATCTTTCTTAATTAATTGTGGATTTCTATTGGGGTTTGGGCTCAGTAGCTTCAATAAACTGCGCACGATTGCATTGAATTTTAAATATCTTTACAAAATTTAAGCCATTTTAAAAGAATTCCCAAAATATTGTGCATTTCTAAAGTGTTTTTATCTCTGAAAATTCGGTGAATTTTCAGAAGATTTTCAAAATTCGGTCCAAAAAATGCGACTCTGGGTCATTCACTCAACTAATTCTCACAGTGAATCATTTGGATTGAATCCCAATTTTTGCATATTCTTTTATAATTATTTTAATCCAAATCTGTGAGGAATCTGGGAACAATAATGGAAATGAATATTAATAAAAATTTAAAGCCGAAAACCAGCGGGGCAAGCCCGCTGGTTCTGAAAATAGGGACGGAAGGAATATGTGGGACAGTAGAAAGAAAGCGCTAACGCGCTTTAAAAGATTCCTAGAAGGGTTATATTTCATATTAGAATCCATTTCCTCCTTTTCTGCAAATTCGCGCAAAACCGGTTTAAAAATTTGAACCGGTTTAATTTTCAAAATAAACCTCAAATTCATAATCCCCATCATCGAAAACCTCTAAAAAAATTATTGGCCTTTGGTGGTGTTAGAACCCGCGACCTCCGTTCCCATCCCTCCATCTTCACCAATCGGCCATGAAGGAAAAAATGCCGAGGTGCCAATTTTTGCGCACCTCTAGAGCCCTGGGTTTTGTGTTTAGACCCCACAAACCATATATCATTTTGTAGTTAAGACTCTAACTTAGGTTCCTAGAATAACAATGGTTATCGAAAAATCAAAAGGAAAAAAGTTTTACCTGGGCAAACTGAAAAAGTTTAATTTTTTAAACCGGTTTTTAGCTAATAACTCGAAACCGGTTGGGTTTTTTGGGAAAAAGGTATTTATTTGATATGTGCCACCGAAATATGAAACTTTTAAAAAAAAGAACTCGGAAAACTGCCGGCTAGAAAGCCGTATTTTTGAAAAATGAACGAATTTCAAATATTTATTAAATTAATCATAATTTCATTCAAATTCATAATATTTTATTATCGCATATAAGAGGCCTTAAAACAGATCACTCGATTCATAGAACCGGTTTACAATTATAATTCATCAAGAGTTGCGACAATTTTAATTTTTTTGTTATAAATTTAAAAAAAAAAAACTTGTTTTTGGCTATCTAATATTATTAAGTTTATTTCAATTATCATGAATTGAAGAAGTATCCATATGAAAGGACATTTTAAATCGTTTTTAGGACAAAACCTAAAAAATTGTGAATCATTTTTTAAAAAAATTTACTAGATTACATTTTAACAATAGTTTAACCTCTTTTTATATTTTTGTATTTATAAAAAGAATTTTGGATTTAATTATTAATTTATATTGCAATATAATTTTAGAATATTTTGATTTGATTCATATTAATTTTATTTTATCCTTCATTAATAATCATTTTGTTGCTTCTGCAAAATGCTTAACAATCAACAATTTCAACCAGGTAATTTTTATTATTTTTACCAAAAAAACGGTTTTTTTGCTAGAAGGATACAAAAAAAGCTATTATTAAATTATATCGGTTTTAGTTACTTGTTAATTAAAGTTGTAAATAAAATATGGAATTGAGTGCTGCAAATGCAAATAACGAACTGATTCTCTTAAGAGGAAATAGGAAAAAAAAAATTTTCCCAATTGATTGCTAAGAGCATTTTTGTGTGGCCAAATTAATATTTCTCTAATAAATGCGATCTTTTTAAAATTTATTTTGGGAATTTAAAATGGAGAAAACATTCATTTTTATTATAAAATATTTAGAGCATTTTTCTCGGTCAGGGTCAATTCAATATCGCTTTTAGGTATCCACAATGTATCTTTCGACTCTATATTATAATAATGCCCCATGAATATATTATGCTTAGCTTAGTTAATTTATTTTCATTTTTTATGAAATCCAAATAATATGATTTTAATTTTAAAATTTATATTCGAAAAATAGTTCATTTTTAAAATGTTTTTTCCATTGGTCTTGCTTCAAAAGGATCTACCATAAATTTCTTATTAGTAACCCCGGGGTTACTAATTTTCAGGACCCTCTAGAATGGTTTGCTAATAAGGAGGAAAGTTACAAATAGAAAAATTTTCACTACTTTATAGACAAAAATAGTTTTTAGGCAATTTAAATTTGGCCAAAATTTCATTTTTAAAACACCAAAACAATGAAAAAATTGGAAAAAAATTAATATTTGGCCAAAAATGCCAATTTAGGAGGTACTTGTTAATATCGACTAGTACCGAGTTCAAAAAACGGTACTGGTAGTACCGGGGTCGGTTCCGGTACTCGCAATAGCTTAATCCAATTCAATTGCAAAAATCTTTTAGTCATTTGTAAATGCAATATTTAAGAAATTTTAAGTGAATTTGAACAAAAATTATTTTCCAAGAATTTTTTAAAATTTCATTTTATAGCTTAATCCAATTCAATTGCAAAAAGCTTTTAATTAAATTTCTCTATTGAATGGAAAATAATATTTTAAAAATATTATCAATTTGTAAATGCAATATTTAGGAAATTTTAAATGAATTTGAACAAAAATTATTTTCCAAGAATTTCTTAAAATTTCATTTTATAGCTTAATCCAATTCAATTGCAAAAATCTTTTAGTCATTTGTAAATGCAATATTTAAGAAATTTTAAGTGAATTTGAACAAAAATTATTTTCCAAGAATTTTTTAAAATTTCATTTTATAGCTTAATCCAATTCAATTGCAAAAAGCTTTTAATTTCTCTATTGAATGGAAAATAATATTTTAAAAATATTATCAATTTGTAAATGCAATATTTAGGAAATTTTAAATGAATTTGAACAAAAATTATTTTCCAAGAATTTTTAAAAATTCATTTTATAGCTTAATCCAATTCAATTGCAAAAATCTTTCAGTCATATCTCTCTATTGAATGGAAAATAATATTTTAAAAATATTATCAATTTGTAAATGCATTATTTAGGAAATTTTAAATGAATTTGAACAAAAATTATTTTCCAAGAATTTTTAAAAATTCATTTTATAGCTTAATCCAATTCAATTGCAAAAATCTTTTAGTCATTTGTAAATGCAATATTTAAGAAATTTTAAGTGAATTTGAACAAAAATTATTTTCCAAGAATTTCTTAAAATTTCATTTTATAGCTTAATCCAATTCAATTGCAAAAATCTTTTAGTCATTTGTAAATGCAATATTTAAGAAATTTTAAGTGAATTTGAACAAAAATTATTTTCCAAGAATTTTTAAAAATTCATTTTATAGCTTAATCCAATTCAATTGCAAAAAGCTTTTAATTAAATTTCTCTATTGAATGGAAAATAATATTTTAAAAATATTATCAATTTGTAAATGCAATATTTAGGAAATTTTAAATGAATTTGAACAAAAATTATTTTCCAAGAATTTCTTAAAATTTCATTTTCTAGGTTAATCCAATTCAATTGCAAAAAGCTTTTAATTAAATTTCTCTATTGAATGGAAAATAATATTTTAAAAATATTATCAATTTGTAAATGCATTATTTAGGAAATTTTAAATGAATTTGAACAAAAATTATTTTCCAAGAATTTCTTAAAATTTCATTTTCTAGGTTAATCCAATTCAATTGCAAAAAGCTTTTAATTAAATTTCTCTATTGAGTGGAAAATAATATTTTAAAAATTTTATCAATTTGTAAATGCAATATTTAGGAAATTTTAAATGAATTTGAACAATTATTTTCCAAGAATTTTTAAAAATTTCATTTTCTAGGTTAATCCAATTCAATTGCAAAAATCTTTTAGTCAAATCTCTCTACTGGGTGGAAAATAATATTTTGAAAATTTTATCAATTTGTAAATGCAATATTTAAGAAATTTTAAGTAAATTTGAACAAAATTTATTTTCCAAGAATTTTTTAAAATTTCATTTTATAGCTTAATCCAATTCAATTGCAAAAATCTTTTAGTCAAATCTCTCTACTGGGTGGAAAATAATATTTTGAAAATTTTATCAATTTGTAAATGCAATATTTAGGAAATTTTAAGTAAATTTGAACAAAAATTATTTTCCAAGAATTTTTTAAAATTTCATTTTCTAGGTTAATCCAATTCAATTGTAAAAAGCTTTTAATTAAATTTCTCTATTGAATGGAAAATAATATTTTGAAAATATTATCAATTTGTAAATGCAATATTTAAGAAATTTTAAGTAAATTTGAACAAAAATTATTTTCCAAGAATTTTTTAAAATTTCATTTTATAGGTTAATCCAATTCAATTGCAAAAAGCTTTTAATTAAATTTCTCTATTGAGTGGAAAATAATATTTTAAAAATTTTATCAATTTGTAAATGCAATATTTAGGAAATTTTAAGTAAATTTGAACAAAATTTATTTTCCAAGAATTTTTAAAAATTTCATTTTCTAGGTTAATCCAATTCAATTGCAAAAATCTTTTAGTCAAATCTCTCTACTGGGTGGAAAATAATATTTTGAAAATTTTATCAATTTGTAAATGCAATATTTAAGAAATTTTAAGTAAATTTGAACAAAATTTATTTTCCAAGAATTTTTTAAAATTTCATTTTATAGGTTAATCCAATTCAATTGCAAAAAGCTTTTAATTAAATTTCTCTATTGAGTGGAAAATAATATTTTAAAAATTTTATCAATTTGTAAATGCAATATTTAGGAAATTTTAAATGAATTTGAACAAAAATTATTTTCCAAGAATTTTTAAAAATTTCATTTTCTAGGTTAATCCAATTCAATTGCAAAAATCTTTTAGTCAAATCTCTCTACTGGGTGGAAAATAATATTTTGAAAATTTTATCAATTTGTAAATGCAATATTTAAGAAATTTTAAGTAAATTTGAACAAAATTTATTTTCCAAGAATTTTTTAAAATTTCATTTTATAGGTTAATCCAATTCAATTGCAAAAAGCTTTTAATTAAATTTCTCTATTGAGTGGAAAATAATATTTTAAAAATTTTATCAATTTGTAAATGCAATATTTAGGAAATTTTAAATGAATTTGAACAATTATTTTCCAAGAATTTTTAAAAATTTCATTTTCTAGGTTAATCCAATTCAATTGTAAAAAGCTTTTAATTAAATTTCTCTATTGAATGGAAAATAATATTTTGAAAATATTATCAATTTGTAAATGCAATATTTAAGAAATTTTAAGTAAATTTGAACAAAAATTATTTTCCAAGAATTTTTTAAAATTTCATTTTATAGGTTAATCCAATTCAATTGCAAAAAGCTTTTAATTAAATTTCTCTATTGAGTGGAAAATAATATTTTAAAAATTTTATCAATTTGTAAATGCAATATTTAGGAAATTTTAAATGAATTTGAACAATTATTTTCCAAGAATTTTTAAAAATTTCATTTTCTAGGTTAATCCAATTCAATTGCAAAAATCTTTTAGTCAAATCTCTCTACTGGGTGGAAAATAATATTTTGAAAATTTTATCAATTTGTAAATGCAATATTTAAGAAATTTTAAGTAAATTTGAACAAAATTTATTTTCCAAGAATTTTTTAAAATTTCATTTTATAGGTTAATCCAATTCAATTGCAAAAAGCTTTTAATTAAATTTCTCTATTGAGTGGAAAATAATATTTTAAAAATTTTATCAATTTGTAAATGCAATATTTAGGAAATTTTAAATGAATTTGAACAATTATTTTCCAAGAATTTTTAAAAATTTCATTTTCTAGGTTAATCCAATTCAATTGCAAAAATCTTTTAGTCAAATCTCTCTACTGGGTGGAAAATAATATTTTGAAAATTTTATCAATTTGTAAATGCAATATTTAAGAAATTTTAAGTAAATTTGAAGAAAAATTATTTTCCAAGAATTTTTTAAAATTTCATTTTATAGGTTAATCCAATTCAATTGCAAAAAGCTTTTAATTAAATTTCTCTATTGAATGGAAAATAATATTTTAAAAATTTTATCAATTTGTAAATGCAATATTTAGGAAATTTTAAATGAATTTGAACAATTATTTTCCAAGAATTTTTAAAAATTTCATTTTCTAGGTTAATCCAATTCAATTGCAAAAATCTTTTAGTCAAATCTCTCTACTGGGTGGAAAATAATATTTTGAAAATTTTATCAATTTGTAAATGCAATATTTAAGAAATTTTAAGTAAATTTGAACAAAATTTATTTTCCAAGAATTTTTTAAAATTTCATTTTATAGCTTAATCCAATTCAATTGCAAAAATCTTTTAGTCAAATCTCTCTACTGGGTGGAAAATAATATTTTGAAAATTTTATCAATTTGTAAATGCAATATTTAGGAAATTTTAAATGAATTTGAACAAAAATTGAATTTCTTAAAATTTCATTTTCTAGGTTAATCCAATTCAATTGTAAAAAGCTTTTAATTAAATTTCTCTATTGAGTGGAAAATAATATTTTGAAAATATTATCAATTTGTAAATGCAATATTTAAGAAATTTTAAGTAAATTTGAACAAAAATTATTTTCCAAGAATTTTTTAAAATTTCATTTTATAGGTTAATCCAATTCAATTGCAAAAAGCTTTTAATTAAATTTCTCTATTGAGTGGAAAATAATATTTTAAAAATTTTATCAATTTGTAAATGCAATATTTAGGAAATTTTAAATGAATTTGAACAATTATTTTCCAAGAATTTTTAAAAATTTCATTTTATAGGTTAATCCAATTCAATTGCAAAAATCTTTTAGTCAAATCTCTCTACTGGGTGGAAAATAATATTTTGAAAATTTTATCAATTTGTAAATGCAATATTTAAGAAATTTTAAGTAAATTTGAACAAAATTTATTTTCCAAGAATTTCTTAAAATTTCATTTTATAGGTTAATCCAATTCAATTGCAAAAAGCTTTTAATTAAATTTCTCTATTGAGTGGAAAATAATATTTTAAAAATTTTATCAATTTGTAAATGCAATATTTAGGAAATTTTAAATGAATTTGAACAATTATTTTCCAAGAATTTTTAAAAATTTCATTTTCTAGGTTAATCCAATTCAATTGCAAAAAGCTTTTAATTAAATTTCTCTATTGAATGGAAAATAATATTTTGAAAATTTTATCAATTTGTAAATGCAATATTTAAGAAATTTTAAGTAAATTTGAACAAAAATTATTTTCCAAGAATTTTTTAAAATTTCATTTTATAGGTTAATCCAATTCAATTGCAAAAAGCTTTTAATTAAATTTCTCTATTGAGTGGAAAATAATATTTTAAAAATTTTATCAATTTGTAAATGCAATATTTAAGAAATTTTAAGTAAATTTGAACAAAAATTATTTTCCAAGAATTTTTTAAAATTTCATTTTATAGGTTAATCCAATTCAATTGCAAAAAGCTTTTAATTAAATTTCTCTATTGAGTGGAAAATAATATTTTAAAAATTTTATCAATTTGTAAATGCAATATTTAGGAAATTTTAAATGAATTTGAACAATTATTTTCCAAGAATTTTTAAAAATTTCATTTTCTAGGTTAATCCAATTCAATTGCAAAAATCTTTTAGTCAAATCTCTCTACTGGGTGGAAAATAATATTTTGAAAATTTTATCAATTTGTAAATGCAATATTTAAGAAATTTTAAGTAAATTTGAAGAAAAATTATTTTCCAAGAATTTTTTAAAATTTCATTTTATAGGTTAATCCAATTCAATTGCAAAAAGCTTTTAATTAAATTTCTCTATTGAGTGGAAAATAATATTTTAAAAATTTTATCAATTTGTAAATGCAATATTTAGGAAATTTTAAATGAATTTGAACAATTATTTTCCAAGAATTTTTAAAAATTTCATTTTCTAGGTTAATCCAATTCAATTGCAAAAATCTTTTAGTCAAATCTCTCTACTGGGTGGAAAATAATATTTTGAAAATTTTATCAATTTGTAAATGCAATATTTAAGAAATTTTAAGTAAATTTGAACAAAATTTATTTTCCAAGAATTTTTTAAAATTTCATTTTATAGCTTAATCCAATTCAATTGCAAAAATCTTTTAGTCAAATCTCTCTACTGGGTGGAAAATAATATTTTGAAAATTTTATCAATTTGTAAATGCAATATTTAGGAAATTTTAAATGAATTTGAACAAAAATTGAATTTCTTAAAATTTCATTTTCTAGGTTAATCCAATTCAATTGTAAAAAGCTTTTAATTAAATTTCTCTATTGAGTGGAAAATAATATTTTGAAAATATTATCAATTTGTAAATGCAATATTTAAGAAATTTTAAGTAAATTTGAACAAAAATTATTTTCCAAGAATTTTTTAAAATTTCATTTTATAGGTTAATCCAATTCAATTGCAAAAAGCTTTTAATTAAATTTCTCTATTGAGTGGAAAATAATATTTTAAAAATTTTATCAATTTGTAAATGCAATATTTAGGAAATTTTAAATGAATTTGAACAATTATTTTCCAAGAATTTTTAAAAATTTCATTTTCTAGGTTAATCCAATTCAATTGCAAAAATCTTTTAGTCAAATCTCTCTACTGGGTGGAAAATAATATTTTGAAAATTTTATCAATTTGTAAATGCAATATTTAAGAAATTTTAAGTAAATTTGAACAAAATTTATTTTCCAAGAATTTCTTAAAATTTCATTTTATAGGTTAATCCAATTCAATTGCAAAAAGCTTTTAATTAAATTTCTCTATTGAGTGGAAAATAATATTTTAAAAATTTTATCAATTTGTAAATGCAATATTTAAGAAATTTTAAGTAAATTTGAACAAAAATTATTTTCCAAGAATTTTTTAAAATTTCATTTTATAGGTTAATCCAATTCAATTGCAAAAAGCTTTTAATTAAATTTCTCTATTGAGTGGAAAATAATATTTTAAAAATTTTATCAATTTGTAAATGCAATATTTAGGAAATTTTAAATGAATTTGAACAATTATTTTCCAAGAATTTTTAAAAATTTCATTTTCTAGGTTAATCCAATTCAATTGCAAAAATCTTTTAGTCAAATCTCTCTACTGGGTGGAAAATAATATTTTGAAAATTTTATCAATTTGTAAATGCAATATTTAAGAAATTTTAAGTAAATTTGAAGAAAAATTATTTTCCAAGAATTTTTTAAAATTTCATTTTATAGGTTAATCCAATTCAATTGCAAAAAGCTTTTAATTAAATTTCTCTATTGAGTGGAAAATAATATTTTAAAAATTTTATCAATTTGTAAATGCAATATTTAGGAAATTTTAAATGAATTTGAACAATTATTTTCCAAGAATTTTTAAAAATTTCATTTTCTAGGTTAATCCAATTCAATTGCAAAAATCTTTTAGTCAAATCTCTCTACTGGGTGGAAAATAATATTTTGAAAATTTTATCAATTTGTAAATGCAATATTTAAGAAATTTTAAGTAAATTTGAACAAAATTTATTTTCCAAGAATTTTTTAAAATTTCATTTTATAGCTTAATCCAATTCAATTGCAAAAATCTTTTAGTCAAATCTCTCTACTGGGTGGAAAATAATATTTTGAAAATTTTATCAATTTGTAAATGCAATATTTAGGAAATTTTAAATGAATTTGAACAAAAATTGAATTTCTTAAAATTTCATTTTCTAGGTTAATCCAATTCAATTGTAAAAAGCTTTTAATTAAATTTCTCTATTGAGTGGAAAATAATATTTTGAAAATATTATCAATTTGTAAATGCAATATTTAAGAAATTTTAAGTAAATTTGAACAAAAATTATTTTCCAAGAATTTTTTAAAATTTCATTTTATAGGTTAATCCAATTCAATTGCAAAAAGCTTTTAATTAAATTTCTCTATTGAGTGGAAAATAATATTTTAAAAATTTTATCAATTTGTAAATGCAATATTTAGGAAATTTTAAATGAATTTGAACAATTATTTTCCAAGAATTTTTAAAAATTTCATTTTCTAGGTTAATCCAATTCAATTGCAAAAATCTTTTAGTCAAATCTCTCTACTGGGTGGAAAATAATATTTTGAAAATTTTATCAATTTGTAAATGCAATATTTAAGAAATTTTAAGTAAATTTGAACAAAATTTATTTTCCAAGAATTTCTTAAAATTTCATTTTATAGGTTAATCCAATTCAATTGCAAAAAGCTTTTAATTAAATTTCTCTATTGAGTGGAAAATAATATTTTAAAAATTTTATCAATTTGTAAATGCAATATTTAGGAAATTTTAAATGAATTTGAACAATTATTTTCCAAGAATATTTAAAAATTTCATTTTCTAGGTTAATCCAATTCAATTGCAAAAAGCTTTTAATTAAATTTCTCTATTGAATGGAAAATAATATTTTGAAAATTTTATCAATTTGTAAATGCAATATTTAAGAAATTTTAAGTAAATTTGAACAAAAATTATTTTCCAAGAATTTTTTAAAATTTCATTTTATAGGTTAATCCAATTCAATTGCAAAAAGCTTTTAATTAAATTTCTCTATTGAGTGGAAAATAATATTTTAAAAATTTTATCAATTTGTAAATGCAATATTTAAGAAATTTTAAGTAAATTTGAACAAAAATTATTTTCCAAGAATTTTTTAAAATTTCATTTTATAGGTTAATCCAATTCAATTGCAAAAAGCTTTTAATTAAATTTCTCTATTGAGTGGAAAATAATATTTTAAAAATTTTATCAATTTGTAAATGCAATATTTAGGAAATTTTAAATGAATTTGAACAATTATTTTCCAAGAATTTTTAAAAATTTCATTTTCTAGGTTAATCCAATTCAATTGCAAAAATCTTTTAGTCAAATCTCTCTACTGGGTGGAAAATAATATTTTGAAAATTTTATCAATTTGTAAATGCAATATTTAAGAAATTTTAAGTAAATTTGAAGAAAAATTATTTTCCAAGAATTTTTTAAAATTTCATTTTATAGGTTAATCCAATTCAATTGCAAAAAGCTTTTAATTAAATTTCTCTATTGAGTGGAAAATAATATTTTAAAAATTTTATCAATTTGTAAATGCAATATTTAGGAAATTTTAAATGAATTTGAACAATTATTTTCCAAGAATTTTTAAAAATTTCATTTTCTAGGTTAATCCAATTCAATTGCAAAAATCTTTTAGTCAAATCTCTCTACTGGGTGGAAAATAATATTTTGAAAATTTTATCAATTTGTAAATGCAATATTTAAGAAATTTTAAGTAAATTTGAACAAAATTTATTTTCCAAGAATTTTTTAAAATTTCATTTTATAGCTTAATCCAATTCAATTGCAAAAATCTTTTAGTCAAATCTCTCTACTGGGTGGAAAATAATATTTTGAAAATTTTATCAATTTGTAAATGCAATATTTAGGAAATTTTAAATGAATTTGAACAAAAATTGAATTTCTTAAAATTTCATTTTCTAGGTTAATCCAATTCAATTGTAAAAAGCTTTTAATTAAATTTCTCTATTGAGTGGAAAATAATATTTTGAAAATATTATCAATTTGTAAATGCAATATTTAAGAAATTTTAAGTAAATTTGAACAAAAATTATTTTCCAAGAATTTTTTAAAATTTCATTTTATAGGTTAATCCAATTCAATTGCAAAAAGCTTTTAATTAAATTTCTCTATTGAGTGGAAAATAATATTTTAAAAATTTTATCAATTTGTAAATGCAATATTTAGGAAATTTTAAATGAATTTGAACAATTATTTTCCAAGAATTTTTAAAAATTTCATTTTCTAGGTTAATCCAATTCAATTGCAAAAATCTTTTAGTCAAATCTCTCTACTGGGTGGAAAATAATATTTTGAAAATTTTATCAATTTGTAAATGCAATATTTAAGAAATTTTAAGTAAATTTGAACAAAATTTATTTTCCAAGAATTTCTTAAAATTTCATTTTATAGGTTAATCCAATTCAATTGCAAAAAGCTTTTAATTAAATTTCTCTATTGAGTGGAAAATAATATTTTAAAAATTTTATCAATTTGTAAATGCAATATTTAAGAAATTTTAAGTAAATTTGAACAAAAATTATTTTCCAAGAATTTTTTAAAATTTCATTTTATAGGTTAATCCAATTCAATTGCAAAAAGCTTTTAATTAAATTTCTCTATTGAGTGGAAAATAATATTTTAAAAATTTTATCAATTTGTAAATGCAATATTTAGGAAATTTTAAATGAATTTGAACAATTATTTTCCAAGAATTTTTAAAAATTTCATTTTCTAGGTTAATCCAATTCAATTGCAAAAATCTTTTAGTCAAATCTCTCTACTGGGTGGAAAATAATATTTTGAAAATTTTATCAATTTGTAAATGCAATATTTAAGAAATTTTAAGTAAATTTGAACAAAATTTATTTTCCAAGAATTTTTTAAAATTTCATTTTATAGGTTAATCCAATTCAATTGCAAAAAGCTTTTAATTAAATTTCTCTATTGAATGGAAAATAATATTTTGAAAATTTTATCAATTTGTAAATGCAATATTTAAGAAATTTTAAGTAAATTTGAACAAAAATTATTTTCCAAGAATTTTTTAAAATTTCATTTTATAGGTTAATCCAATTCAATTGCAAAAAGCTTTTAATTAAATTTCTCTATTGAGTGGAAAATAATATTTTAAAAATTTTATCAATTTGTAAATGCAATATTTAGGAAATTTTAAATGAATTTGAACAATTATTTTCCAAGAATTTTTAAAAATTTCATTTTCTAGGTTAATCCAATTCAATTGCAAAAATCTTTTAGTCAAATCTCTCTACTGGGTGGAAAATAATATTTTGAAAATTTTATCAATTTGTAAATGCAATATTTAGGAAATTTTAAATGAATTTGAACAATTATTTTCCAAGAATTTTTAAAAATTTCATTTTCTAGGTTAATCCAATTCAATTGCAAAAAGCTTTTAATTAAATTTCTCTATTGAGTGGAAAATAATATTTTGAAAATATTATCAATTTGTAAATGCAATATTTAAGAAATTTTAAGTAAATTTGAACAAAAATTATTTTCCAAGAATTTTTTAAAATTTCATTTTATAGGTTAATCCAATTCAATTGCAAAAAGCTTTTAATTAAATTTCTCTATTGAGTGGAAAATAATATTTTAAAAATTTTATCAATTTGTAAATGCAATATTTAGGAAATTTTAAATGAATTTGAACAATTATTTTCCAAGAATTTTTAAAAATTTCATTTTCTAGGTTAATCCAATTCAATTGCAAAAATCTTTTAGTCAAATCTCTCTACTGGGTGGAAAATAATATTTTGAAAATTTTATCAATTTGTAAATGCAATATTTAAGAAATTTTAAGTAAATTTGAACAAAATTTATTTTCCAAGAATTTCTTAAAATTTCATTTTATAGGTTAATCCAATTCAATTGCAAAAAGCTTTTAATTAAATTTCTCTATTGAGTGGAAAATAATATTTTAAAAATTTTATCAATTTGTAAATGCAATATTTAGGAAATTTTAAATGAATTTGAACAATTATTTTCCAAGAATTTTTAAAAATTTCATTTTCTAGGTTAATCCAATTCAATTGCAAAAAGCTTTTAATTAAATTTCTCTATTGAATGGAAAATAATATTTTGAAAATTTTATCAATTTGTAAATGCAATATTTAAGAAATTTTAAGTAAATTTGAACAAAAATTATTTTCCAAGAATTTTTTAAAATTTCATTTTATAGGTTAATCCAATTCAATTGCAAAAAGCTTTTAATTAAATTTCTCTATTGAGTGGAAAATAATATTTTAAAAATTTTATCAATTTGTAAATGCAATATTTAAGAAATTTTAAGTAAATTTGAACAAAAATTATTTTCCAAGAATTTTTTAAAATTTCATTTTATAGGTTAATCCAATTCAATTGCAAAAAGCTTTTAATTAAATTTCTCTATTGAGTGGAAAATAATATTTTAAAAATTTTATCAATTTGTAAATGCAATATTTAGGAAATTTTAAATGAATTTGAACAATTATTTTCCAAGAATTTTTAAAAATTTCATTTTCTAGGTTAATCCAATTCAATTGCAAAAATCTTTTAGTCAAATCTCTCTACTGGGTGGAAAATAATATTTTGAAAATTTTATCAATTTGTAAATGCAATATTTAAGAAATTTTAAGTAAATTTGAAGAAAAATTATTTTCCAAGAATTTTTTAAAATTTCATTTTATAGGTTAATCCAATTCAATTGCAAAAAGCTTTTAATTAAATTTCTCTATTGAGTGGAAAATAATATTTTAAAAATTTTATCAATTTGTAAATGCAATATTTAGGAAATTTTAAATGAATTTGAACAATTATTTTCCAAGAATTTTTAAAAATTTCATTTTCTAGGTTAATCCAATTCAATTGCAAAAATCTTTTAGTCAAATCTCTCTACTGGGTGGAAAATAATATTTTGAAAATTTTATCAATTTGTAAATGCAATATTTAAGAAATTTTAAGTAAATTTGAACAAAATTTATTTTCCAAGAATTTTTTAAAATTTCATTTTATAGCTTAATCCAATTCAATTGCAAAAATCTTTTAGTCAAATCTCTCTACTGGGTGGATAATAATATTTTGAAAATTTTATCAATTTGTAAATGCAATATTTAGGAAATTTTAAATGAATTTGAACAAAAATTGAATTTCTTAAAATTTCATTTTCTAGGTTAATCCAATTCAATTGTAAAAAGCTTTTAATTAAATTTCTCTATTGAGTGGAAAATAATATTTTGAAAATATTATCAATTTGTAAATGCAATATTTAAGAAATTTTAAGTAAATTTGAACAAAAATTATTTTCCAAGAATTTTTTAAAATTTCATTTTATAGGTTAATCCAATTCAATTGCAAAAAGCTTTTAATTAAATTTCTCTATTGAGTGGAAAATAATATTTTAAAAATTTTATCAATTTGTAAATGCAATATTTAGGAAATTTTAAATGAATTTGAACAATTATTTTCCAAGAATTTTTAAAAATTTCATTTTCTAGGTTAATCCAATTCAATTGCAAAAATCTTTTAGTCAAATCTCTCTACTGGGTGGAAAATAATATTTTGAAAATTTTATCAATTTGTAAATGCAATATTTAAGAAATTTTAAGTAAATTTGAACAAAATTTATTTTCCAAGAATTTCTTAAAATTTCATTTTATAGGTTAATCCAATTCAATTGCAAAAAGCTTTTAATTAAATTTCTCTATTGAGTGGAAAATAATATTTTAAAAATTTTATCAATTTGTAAATGCAATATTTAAGAAATTTTAAGTAAATTTGAACAAAAATTATTTTCCAAGAATTTTTTAAAATTTCATTTTATAGGTTAATCCAATTCAATTGCAAAAAGCTTTTAATTAAATTTCTCTATTGAGTGGAAAATAATATTTTAAAAATTTTATCAATTTGTAAATGCAATATTTAGGAAATTTTAAATGAATTTGAACAATTATTTTCCAAGAATTTTTAAAAATTTCATTTTCTAGGTTAATCCAATTCAATTGCAAAAATCTTTTAGTCAAATCTCTCTACTGGGTGGAAAATAATATTTTGAAAATTTTATCAATTTGTAAATGCAATATTTAAGAAATTTTAAGTAAATTTGAACAAAATTTATTTTCCAAGAATTTTTTAAAATTTCATTTTATAGGTTAATCCAATTCAATTGCAAAAAGCTTTTAATTAAATTTCTCTATTGAATGGAAAATAATATTTTGAAAATTTTATCAATTTGTAAATGCAATATTTAAGAAATTTTAAGTAAATTTGAACAAAAATTATTTTCCAAGAATTTTTTAAAATTTCATTTTATAGGTTAATCCAATTCAATTGCAAAAAGCTTTTAATTAAATTTCTCTATTGAGTGGAAAATAATATTTTAAAAATTTTATCAATTTGTAAATGCAATATTTAGGAATTTTTAAATGAATTTGAACAATTATTTTCCAAGAATTTTTAAAAATTTCATTTTCTAGGTTAATCCAATTCAATTGCAAAAATCTTTTAGTCAAATCTCTCTACTGGGTGGAAAATAATATTTTGAAAATTTTATCAATTTGTAAATGCAATATTTAAGAAATTTTAAGTAAATTTGAACAAAATTTATTTTCCAAGAATTTCTTAAAATTTCATTTTCTAGGTTAATCCAATTCAATTGTAAAAAGCTTTTAATTAAATTTCTCTATTGAGTGGAAAATAATATTTTGAAAATATTATCAATTTGTAAATGCAATATTTAAGAAATTTTAAGTAAATTTGAACAAAAATTATTTTCCAAGAATTTTTTAAAATTTCATTTTATAGGTTAATCCAATTCAATTGCAAAAAGCTTTTAATTAAATTTCTCTATTGAGTGGAAAATAATATTTTGAAAATTTTATCAATTTGTAAATGCAATATTTAAGAAATTTTAAGTAAATTTGAACAAAAATTATTTTCCAAGAATTTTTTAAAATTTCATTTTATAGCTTAATCCAATTCAATTGCAAAAATCTTTTAGTCAAATCTCTCTACTGGGTGGAAAATAATATTTTGAAAATTTTATCAATTTGTAAATGCAATATTTAAGAAATTTTAAGTAAATTTGAACAAAATTTATTTTCCAAGAATTTCTTAAAATTTCATTTTATAGGTTAATCCAATTCAATTGTAAAAAGCTTTTAATTAAATTTCTCTATTGAGTGGAAAATAATATTTTGAAAATATTATCAATTTGTAAATGCAATATTTAAGAAATTTTAAGTAAATTTGAACAAAAATTATTTTCCAAGAATTTTTTAAAATTTCATTTTATAGGTTAATCCAATTCAATTGCAAAAAGCTTTTAATTAAATTTCTCTATTGAGTGGAAAATAATATTTTGAAAATTTTATCAATTTGTAAATGCAATATTTAAGAAATTTTAAGTAAATTTGAACAAAAATTATTTTCCAAGAATTTTTTAAAATTTCATTTTATAGCTTAATCCAATTCAATTGCAAAAATCTTTTAGTCAAATCTCTCTACTGGGTGGAAAATAATATTTTGAAAATTTTATCAATTTGTAAATGCAATATTTAAGAAATTTTAAGTAAATTTGAACAAAATTTATTTTCCAAGAATTTCTTAAAATTTCATTTTATAGGTTAATCCAATTCAATTGCAAAAAGCTTTTAATTAAATTTCTCTATTGAGTGGAAAATAATATTTTAAAAATTTTATCAATTTGTAAATGCAATATTTAGGAAATTTTAAATGAATTTGAACAATTATTTTCCAAGAATTTTTAAAAATTTCATTTTCTAGGTTAATCCAATTCAATTGCAAAAATCTTTTAGTCAAATCTCTCTACTGGGTGGAAAATAATATTTTGAAAATTTTATCAATTTGTAAATGCAATATTTAAGAAATTTTAAGTAAATTTGAACAAAATTTATTTTCCAAGAATTTCTTAAAATTTCATTTTCTAGGTTAATCCAATTCAATTGTAAAAGCTTTTAATTAAATTTCTCTATTGAGTGGAAAATAATATTTTGAAAATATTATCAATTTGTAAATGCAATATTTAAGAAATTTTAAGTAAATTTGAACAAAAATTATTTTCCAAGAATTTTTTAAAATTTCATTTTATAGGTTAATCCAATTCAATTGCAAAAAGCTTTTAATTAAATTTCTCTATTGAGTGGAAAATAATATTTTGAAAATTTTATCAATTTGTAAATGCAATATTTAAGAAATTTTAAGTAAATTTGAACAAAAATTATTTTCCAAGAATTTTTTAAAATTTCATTTTATAGCTTAATCCAATTCAATTGCAAAAATCTTTTAGTCAAATCTCTCTACTGGGTGGAAAATAATATTTTGAAAATTTTATCAATTTGTAAATGCAATATTTAAGAAATTTTAAGTAAATTTGAACAAAATTTATTTTCCAAGAATTTCTTAAAATTTCATTTTATAGGTTAATCCAATTCAATTGCAAAAAGCTTTTAATTAAATTTCTCTATTGAGTGGAAAATAATATTTTAAAAATTTTATCAATTTGTAAATGCAATATTTAGGAAATTTTAAATGAATTTGAACAATTATTTTCCAAGAATTTTAAAAATTCCATTTTCTAGGTTAATCCAATTCAATTGCAAAAAGCTTTTAATTAAATTTCTCTATTGAGTGGAAAATAATATTTTGAAAATTTTATCAATTTGTAAATGCAATATTTAAGAAATTTTAAGTAAATTTGAACAAAAATTATTTTCCAAGAATTTTTTAAAATTTCATTTTATAGGTTAATCCAATTCAATTGCAAAAAGCTTTTAATTAAATTTCTCTATTGAGTGGAAAATAATATTTTAAAAATTTTATCAATTTGTAAATGCAATATTTAGGAAATTTTAAATGAATTTGAACAATTATTTTCCAAGAATTTTTAAAAATTTCATTTTCTAGGTTAATCCAATTCAATTGCAAAAATCTTTTAGTCAAATCTCTCTACTGGGTGGAAAATAATATTTTGAAAATTTTATCAATTTGTAAATGCAATATTTAAGAAATTTTAAGTAAATTTGAACAAAATTTATTTTCCAAGAATTTCTTAAAATTTCATTTTCTAGGTTAATCCAATTCAATTGTAAAAAGCTTTTAATTAAATTTCTCTATTGAGTGGAAAATAATATTTTAAAAATTTTATCAATTTGTAAATGCAATATTTAGGAAATTTTAAATGAATTTGAACAATTATTTTCCAAGAATTTTTAAAAATTTCATTTTCTAGGTTAATCCAATTCAATTGTAAAAAGCTTTTAATTAAATTTCTCTATTGAATGGAAAATAATATTTTGAAAATATTATCAATTTGTAAATGCAATATTTAAGAAATTTTAAGTAAATTTGAACAAAAATTATTTTCCAAGAATTTTTTAAAATTTCATTTTATAGGTTAATCCAATTCAATTGCAAAAAGCTTTTAATTAAATTTCTCTATTGAGTGGAAAATAATATTTTAAAAATTTTATCAATTTGTAAATGCAATATTTAGGAAATTTTAAATGAATTTGAACAATTATTTTCCAAGAATTTTTAAAAATTTCATTTTCTAGGTTAATCCAATTCAATTGCAAAAATCTTTTAGTCAAATCTCTCTACTGGGTGGAAAATAATATTTTGAAAATTTTATCAATTTGTAAATGCAATATTTAAGAAATTTTAAGTAAATTTGAACAAAATTTATTTTCCAAGAATTTTTTAAAATTTCATTTTATAGGTTAATCCAATTCAATTGCAAAAAGCTTTTAATTAAATTTCTCTATTGAGTGGAAAATAATATTTTAAAAATTTTATCAATTTGTAAATGCAATATTTAGGAAATTTTAAATGAATTTGAACAATTATTTTCCAAGAATTTTTAAAAATTTCATTTTCTAGGTTAATCCAATTCAATTGCAAAAATCTTTTAGTCAAATCTCTCTACTGGGTGGAAAATAATATTTTGAAAATTTTATCAATTTGTAAATGCAATATTTAAGAAATTTTAAGTAAATTTGAACAAAAATTATTTTCCAAGAATTTTTTAAAATTTCATTTTATAGGTTAATCCAATTCAATTGCAAAAAGCTTTTAATTAAATTTCTCTATTGAGTGGAAAATAATATTTTAAAAATTTTATCAATTTGTAAATGCAATATTTAGGAAATTTTAAATGAATTTGAACAATTATTTTCCAAGAATTTTTAAAAATTTCATTTTCTAGGTTAATCCAATTCAATTGCAAAAATCTTTTAGTCAAATCTCTCTACTGGGTGGAAAATAATATTTTGAAAATTTTATCAATTTGTAAATGCAATATTTAAGAAATTTTAAGTAAATTTGAACAAAATTTATTTTCCAAGAATTTTTTAAAATTTCATTTTATAGCTTAATCCAATTCAATTGCAAAAATCTTTTAGTCAAATCTCTCTACTGGGTGGAAAATAATATTTTGAAAATTTTATCAATTTGTAAATGCAATATTTAGGAAATTTTAAATGAATTTGAACAAAAATTGAATTTCTTAAAATTTCATTTTCTAGGTTAATCCAATTCAATTGTAAAAAGCTTTTAATTAAATTTCTCTATTGAGTGGAAAATAATATTTTGAAAATATTATCAATTTGTAAATGCAATATTTAAGAAATTTTAAGTAAATTTGAACAAAAATTATTTTCCAAGAATTTTTTAAAATTTCATTTTATAGGTTAATCCAATTCAATTGCAAAAAGCTTTTAATTAAATTTCTCTATTGAGTGGAAAATAATATTTTAAAAATTTTATCAATTTGTAAATGCAATATTTAGGAAATTTTAAATGAATTTGAACAATTATTTTCCAAGAATTTTTAAAAATTTCATTTTCTAGGTTAATCCAATTCAATTGCAAAAATCTTTTAGTCAAATCTCTCTACTGGGTGGAAAATAATATTTTGAAAATTTTATCAATTTGTAAATGCAATATTTAAGAAATTTTAAGTAAATTTGAACAAAATTTATTTTCCAAGAATTTCTTAAAATTTCATTTTATAGGTTAATCCAATTCAATTGCAAAAAGCTTTTAATTAAATTTCTCTATTGAGTGGAAAATAATATTTTAAAAATTTTATCAATTTGTAAATGCAATATTTAGGAAATTTTAAATGAATTTGAACAATTATTTTCCAAGAATTTTTAAAAATTTCATTTTCTAGTTTAATCCAATTCAATTGCAAAAAGCTTTTAATTAAATTTCTCTATTGAGTGGAAAATAATATTTTGAAAATTTTATCAATTTGTAAATGCAATATTTAAGAAATTTTAAGTAAATTTGAACAAAAATTATTTTCCAAGAATTTTTTAAAATTTCATTTTATAGGTTAATCCAATTCAATTGCAAAAAGCTTTTAATTAAATTTCTCTATTGAGTGGAAAATAATATTTTAAAAATTTTATCAATTTGTAAATGCAATATTTAGGAAATTTTAAATGAATTTGAACAATTATTTTCCAAGAATTTTTAAAAATTTCATTTTCTAGGTTAATCCAATTCAATTGCAAAAATCTTTTAGTCAAATCTCTCTACTGGGTGGAAAATAATATTTTGAAAATTTTATCAATTTGTAAATGCAATATTTAAGAAATTTTAAGTAAATTTGAACAAAATTTATTTTCCAAGAATTTCTTAAAATTTCATTTTCTAGGTTAATCCAATTCAATTGTAAAAAGCTTTTAATTAAATTTCTCTATTGAGTGGAAAATAATATTTTGAAAATATTATCAATTTGTAAATGCAATATTTAAGAAATTTTAAGTAAATTTGAACAAAAATTATTTTCCAAGAATTTTTTAAAATTTCATTTTCTAGATTAATCCAATTCAATTGTAAAAAGCTTTTAATTAAATTTCTCTATTGAGTGGAAAATAATATTTTGAAAATTTTATCAATTTGTAAATGCAATATTTAAGAAATTTTAAGTAAATTTGAACAAAATTTATTTTCCAAGAATTTTTTAAAATTTCATTTTATAGCTTAATCTAATTCAATTGCAAAAATCTTTTAGTCAAATCTCTCTACTGGGTGGAAAATAATATTTTGAAAATTTTATCAATTTGTAAATGCAATATTTAGGAAATTTTAAATGAATTTGAACAAAAATTGAATTTCTTAAAATTTCATTTTCTAGGTTAATCCAATTCAATTGTAAAAAGCTTTTAATTAAATTTCTCTATTGAGTGGAAAATAATATTTTGAAAATTTTATCAATTTGTAAATGCAATATTTAAGAAATTTTAAGTAAATTTGAACAAAAATTATTTTCCAAGAATTTTTTAAAATTTCATTTTATAGCTTAATCCAATTCAATTGCAAAAATCTTTTAGTCAAATCTCTCTACTGGGTGGAAAATAATATTTTGAAAATTTTATCAATTTGTAAATGCAATATTTAAGAAATTTTAAGTAAATTTGAACAAAATTTATTTTCCAAGAATTTCTTAAAATTTCATTTTATAGGTTAATCCAATTCAATTGCAAAAAGCTTTTAATTAAATTTCTCTATTGAGTGGAAAATAATATTTTAAAAATTTTATCAATTTGTAAATGCAATATTTAGGAAATTTTAAATGAATTTGAACAATTATTTTCCAAGAATTTTTAAAAATTTCATTTTCTAGGTTAATCCAATTCAATTGCAAAAAGCTTTTAATTAAATTTCTCTATTGAGTGGAAAATAATATTTTGAAAATTTTATCAATTTGTAAATGCAATATTTAAGAAATTTTAAGTAAATTTGAACAAAAATTATTTTCCAAGAATTTTTAAAAATTTCATTTTCTAGGTTAATCCAATTCAATTGCAAAAATCTTTTAGTCAAATCTCTCTACTGGGTGGAAAATAATATTTTGAAAATTTTATCAATTTGTAAATGCAATATTTAAGAAATTTTAAGTAAATTTGAACAAAATTTATTTTCCAAGAATTTCTTAAAATTTCATTTTATAGGTTAATCCAATTCAATTGCAAAAAGCTTTTAATTAAATTTCTCTATTGAGTGGAAAATAATATTTTAAAAATTTTATCAATTTGTAAATGCAATATTTAGGAAATTTTAAATGAATTTGAACAATTATTTTCCAAGAATTTTTAAAAATTTCATTTTCTAGTTTAATCCAATTCAATTGCAAAAAGCTTTTAATTAAATTTCTCTATTGAGTGGAAAATAATATTTTGAAAATTTTATCAATTTGTAAATGCAATATTTAAGAAATTTTAAGTAAATTTGAACAAAAATTATTTTCCAAGAATTTTTTAAAATTTCATTTTATAGGTTAATCCAATTCAATTGCAAAAAGCTTTTAATTAAATTTCTCTATTGAGTGGAAAATAATATTTTAAAAATTTTATCAATTTGTAAATGCAATATTTAGGAAATTTTAAATGAATTTGAACAATTATTTTCCAAGAATTTTTAAAAATTTCATTTTCTAGGTTAATCCAATTCAATTGCAAAAATCTTTTAGTCAAATCTCTCTACTGGGTGGAAAATAATATTTTGAAAATTTTATCAATTTGTAAATGCAATATTTAAGAAATTTTAAGTAAATTTGAACAAAATTTATTTTCCAAGAATTTCTTAAAATTTCATTTTCTAGGTTAATCCAATTCAATTGTAAAAAGCTTTTAATTAAATTTCTCTATTGAGTGGAAAATAATATTTTGAAAATATTATCAATTTGTAAATGCAATATTTAAGAAATTTTAAGTAAATTTGAACAAAAATTATTTTCCAAGAATTTTTTAAAATTTCATTTTCTAGATTAATCCAATTCAATTGTAAAAAGCTTTTAATTAAATTTCTCTATTGAGTGGAAAATAATATTTTGAAAATTTTATCAATTTGTAAATGCAATATTTAAGAAATTTTAAGTAAATTTGAACAAAATTTATTTTCCAAGAATTTTTTAAAATTTCATTTTATAGCTTAATCTAATTCAATTGCAAAAATCTTTTAGTCAAATCTCTCTACTGGGTGGAAAATAATATTTTGAAAATTTTATCAATTTGTAAATGCAATATTTAGGAAATTTTAAATGAATTTGAACAAAAATTGAATTTCTTAAAATTTCATTTTCTAGGTTAATCCAATTCAATTGTAAAAAGCTTTTAATTAAATTTCTCTATTGAGTGGAAAATAATATTTTGAAAATTTTATCAATTTGTAAATGCAATATTTAAGAAATTTTAAGTAAATTTGAACAAAAATTATTTTCCAAGAATTTTTTAAAATTTCATTTTATAGCTTAATCCAATTCAATTGCAAAAATCTTTTAGTCAAATCTCTCTACTGGGTGGAAAATAATATTTTGAAAATTTTATCAATTTGTAAATGCAATATTTAAGAAATTTTAAGTAAATTTGAACAAAATTTATTTTCCAAGAATTTCTTAAAATTTCATTTTATAGGTTAATCCAATTCAATTGCAAAAAGCTTTTAATTAAATTTCTCTATTGAGTGGAAAATAATATTTTAAAAATTTTATCAATTTGTAAATGCAATATTTAGGAAATTTTAAATGAATTTGAACAATTATTTTCCAAGAATTTTTAAAAATTTCATTTTCTAGGTTAATCCAATTCAATTGCAAAAAGCTTTTAATTAAATTTCTCTATTGAGTGGAAAATAATATTTTGAAAATTTTATCAATTTGTAAATGCAATATTTAAGAAATTTTAAGTAAATTTGAACAAAAATTATTTTCCAAGAATTTTTAAAAATTTCATTTTCTAGGTTAATCCAATTCAATTGCAAAAATCTTTTAGTCAAATCTCTCTACTGGGTGGAAAATAATATTTTGAAAATTTTATCAATTTGTAAATGCAATATTTAAGAAATTTTAAGTAAATTTGAACAAAATTTATTTTCCAAGAATTTCTTAAAATTTCATTTTATAGGTTAATCCAATTCAATTGCAAAAAGCTTTTAATTAAATTTCTCTATTGAGTGGAAAATAATATTTTAAAAATTTTATCAATTTGTAAATGCAATATTTAGGAAATTTTAAATGAATTTGAACAATTATTTTCCAAGAATTTTTAAAAATTTCATTTTCTAGGTTAATCCAATTCAATTGCAAAAAGCTTTTAATTAAATTTCTCTATTGAGTGGAAAATAATATTTTGAAAATTTTATCAATTTGTAAATGCAATATTTAAGAAATTTTAAGTAAATTTGAACAAAAATTATTTTCCAAGAATTTTTTAAAATTTCATTTTATAGGTTAATCCAATTCAATTGCAAAAAGCTTTTAATTAAATTTCTCTATTGAGTGGAAAATAATATTTTAAAAATTTTATCAATTTGTAAATGCAATATTTAGGAAATTTTAAATGAATTTGAACAATTATTTTCCAAGAATTTTTAAAAATTTCATTTTCTAGGTTAATCCAATTCAATTGCAAAAATCTTTTAGTCAAATCTCTCTACTGGGTGGAAAATAATATTTTGAAAATTTTATCAATTTGTAAATGCAATATTTAAGAAATTTTAAGTAAATTTGAACAAAATTTATTTTCCAAGAATTTCTTAAAATTTCATTTTCTAGGTTAATCCAATTCAATTGTAAAAAGCTTTTAATTAAATTTCTCTATTGAGTGGAAAATAATATTTTGAAAATATTATCAATTTGTAAATGCAATATTTAAGAAATTTTAAGTAAATTTGAACAAAAATTATTTTCCAAGAATTTTTTAAAATTTCATTTTATAGGTTAATCCAATTCAATTGCAAAAAGCTTTTAATTAAATTTCTCTATTGAGTGGAAAATAATATTTTGAAAATTTTATCAATTTGTAAATGCAATATTTAAGAAATTTTAAGTAAATTTGAACAAAATTTATTTTCCAAGAATTTTTTAAAATTTCATTTTATAGCTTAATCTAATTCAATTGCAAAAATCTTTTAGTCAAATCTCTCTACTGGGTGGAAAATAATATTTTGAAAATTTTATCAATTTGTAAATGCAATATTTAGGAAATTTTAAATGAATTTGAACAAAAATTGAATTTCTTAAAATTTCATTTTCTAGGTTAATCCAATTCAATTGTAAAAAGCTTTTAATTAAATTTCTCTATTGAGTGGAAAATAATATTTTGAAAATATTATCAATTTGTAAATGCAATATTTAAGAAATTTTAAGTAAATTTGAACAAAAATTATTTTCCAAGAATTTTTTAAAATTTCATTTTATAGGTTAATCCAATTCAATTGCAAAAAGCTTTTAATTAAATTTCTCTATTGAGTGGAAAATAATATTTTAAAAATTTTATCAATTTGTAAATGCAATATTTAGGAAATTTTAAATGAATTTGAACAATTATTTTCCAAGAATTTTTAAAAATTTCATTTTCTAGGTTAATCCAATTCAATTGCAAAAATCTTTTAGTCAAATCTCTCTACTGGGTGGAAAATAATATTTTGAAAATTTTATCAATTTGTAAATGCAATATTTAAGAAATTTTAAGTAAATTTGAACAAAATTTATTTTCCAAGAATTTCTTAAAATTTCATTTTATAGGTTAATCCAATTCAATTGCAAAAAGCTTTTAATTAAATTTCTCTATTGAGTGGAAAATAATATTTTAAAAATTTTATCAATTTGTAAATGCAATATTTAGGAAATTTTAAATGAATTTGAACAATTATTTTCCAAGAATTTTTAAAAATTTCATTTTCTAGGTTAATCCAATTCAATTGCAAAAAGCTTTTAATTAAATTTCTCTATTGAGTGGAAAATAATATTTTGAAAATTTTATCAATTTGTAAATGCAATATTTAAGAAATTTTAAGTAAATTTGAACAAAAATTATTTTCCAAGAATTTTTAAAAATTTCATTTTCTAGGTTAATCCAATTCAATTGCAAAAATCTTTTAGTCAAATCTCTCTACTGGGTGGAAAATAATATTTTGAAAATTTTATCAATTTGTAAATGCAATATTTAAGAAATTTTAAGTAAATTTGAACAAAATTTATTTTCCAAGAATTTCTTAAAATTTCATTTTATAGGTTAATCCAATTCAATTGCAAAAAGCTTTTAATTAAATTTCTCTATTGAGTGGAAAATAATATTTTAAAAATTTTATCAATTTGTAAATGCAATATTTAGGAAATTTTAAATGAATTTGAACAATTATTTTCCAAGAATTTTTAAAAATTTCATTTTCTAGGTTAATCCAATTCAATTGCAAAAAGCTTTTAATTAAATTTCTCTATTGAGTGGAAAATAATATTTTGAAAATTTTATCAATTTGTAAATGCAATATTTAAGAAATTTTAAGTAAATTTGAACAAAAATTATTTTCCAAGAATTTTTTAAAATTTCATTTTATAGGTTAATCCAATTCAATTGCAAAAAGCTTTTAATTAAATTTCTCTATTGAGTGGAAAATAATATTTTAAAAATTTTATCAATTTGTAAATGCAATATTTAGGAAATTTTAAATGAATTTGAACAATTATTTTCCAAGAATTTTTAAAAATTTCATTTTCTAGGTTAATCCAATTCAATTGCAAAAATCTTTTAGTCAAATCTCTCTACTGGGTGGAAAATAATATTTTGAAAATTTTATCAATTTGTAAATGCAATATTTAAGAAATTTTAAGTAAATTTGAACAAAATTTATTTTCCAAGAATTTCTTAAAATTTCATTTTCTAGGTTAATCCAATTCAATTGTAAAAAGCTTTTAATTAAATTTCTCTATTGAGTGGAAAATAATATTTTGAAAATATTATCAATTTGTAAATGCAATATTTAAGAAATTTTAAGTAAATTTGAACAAAAATTATTTTCCAAGAATTTTTTAAAATTTCATTTTCTAGATTAATCCAATTCAATTGTAAAAAGCTTTTAATTAAATTTCTCTATTGAGTGGAAAATAATATTTTGAAAATTTTATCAATTTGTAAATGCAATATTTAAGAAATTTTAAGTAAATTTGAACAAAAATTATTTTCCAAGAATTTTTTAAAATTTCATTTTATAGCTTAATCCAATTCAATTGCAAAAATCTTTTAGTCAAATCTCTCTACTGGGTGGAAAATAATATTTTGAAAATTTTATCAATTTGTAAATGCAATATTTAAGAAATTTTAAGTAAATTTGAACAAAATTTATTTTCCAAGAATTTCTTAAAATTTCATTTTATAGGTTAATCCAATTCAATTGTAAAAAGCTTTTAATTAAATTTCTCTATTGAGTGGAAAATAATATTTTGAAAATATTATCAATTTGTAAATGCAATATTTAAGAAATTTTAAGTAAATTTGAACAAAAATTATTTTCCAAGAATTTTTTAAAATTTCATTTTCTAGGTTAATCCAATTCAATTGTAAAAAGCTTTTAGTCAAATCTCTCTACTGGGTGGAAAATAATATTTTGAAAATTTTATCAATTTGTAAATGCAATATTTAGGAAATTTTAAATGAATTTGAACAAAAATTGAATTTCTTAAAATTTCATTTTCTAGGTTAATCCAATTCAATTGTAAAAAGCTTTTAATTAAATTTCTCTATTGAGTGGAAAATAATATTTTGAAAATATTATCAATTTGTAAATGCAATATTTAAGAAATTTTAAGTAAATTTGAACAAAAATTATTTTCCAAGAATTTTTTAAAATTTCATTTTATAGGTTAATCCAATTCAATTGCAAAAAGCTTTTAATTAAATTTCTCTATTGAGTGGAAAATAATATTTTAAAAATTTTATCAATTTGTAAATGCAATATTTAGGAAATTTTAAATGAATTTGAACAATTATTTTCCAAGAATTTTTAAAAATTTCATTTTCTAGGTTAATCCAATTCAATTGCAAAAATCTTTTAGTCAAATCTCTCTACTGGGTGGAAAATAATATTTTGAAAATTTTATCAATTTGTAAATGCAATATTTAAGAAATTTTAAGTAAATTTGAACAAAATTTATTTTCCAAGAATTTTTTAAAATTTCATTTTATAGGTTAATCCAATTCAATTGCAAAAAGCTTTTAATTAAATTTCTCTATTGAGTGGAAAATAATATTTTAAAAATTTTATCAATTTGTAAATGCAATATTTAGGAAATTTTAAATGAATTTGAACAATTATTTTCCAAGAATTTTTAAAAATTTCATTTTCTAGGTTAATCCAATTCAATTGCAAAAATCTTTTAGTCAAATCTCTCTACTGGGTGGAAAATAATATTTTGAAAATTTTATCAATTTGTAAATGCAATATTTAAGAAATTTTAAGTAAATTTGAACAAAATTTATTTTCCAAGAATTTTTTAAAATTTCATTTTATAGGTTAATCCAATTCAATTGCAAAAAGCTTTTAATTAAATTTCTCTATTGAGTGGAAAATAATATTTTAAAAATTTTATCAATTTGTAAATGCAATATTTAGGAAATTTTAAATGAATTTGAACAATTATTTTCCAAGAATTTTTAAAAATTTCATTTTCTAGGTTAATCCAATTCAATTGCAAAAATCTTTTAGTCAAATCTCTCTACTGGGTGGAAAATAATATTTTGAAAATTTTATCAATTTGTAAATGCAATATTTAAGAAATTTTAAGTAAATTTGAACAAAATTTATTTTCCAAGAATTTTTTAAAATTTCATTTTATAGGTTAATCCAATTCAATTGCAAAAAGCTTTTAATTAAATTTCTCTATTGAGTGGAAAATAATATTTTAAAAATTTTATCAATTTGTAAATGCAATATTTAGGAAATTTTAAATGAATTTGAACAAAAATTGAATTTCTTAAAATTTCATTTTCTAGGTTAATCCAATTCAATTGCAAAAAGCTTTTAATTAAATTTCTCTATTGAGTGGAAAATAATATTTTAAAAATTTTATCAATTTGTAAATGCAATATTTAGGAAATTTTAAATGAATTTGAACAATTATTTTCCAAGAATTTTTAAAAATTTCATTTTCTAGGTTAATCCAATTCAATTGCAAAAATCTTTTAGTCAAATCTCTCTACTGGGTGGAAAATAATATTTTGAAAATTTTATCAATTTGTAAATGCAATATTTAAGAAATTTTAAGTAAATTTGAACAAAATTTATTTTCCAAGAATTTTTTAAAATTTCATTTTATAGGTTAATCCAATTCAATTGCAAAAAGCTTTTAATTAAATTTCTCTATTGAGTGGAAAATAATATTTTAAAAATTTTATCAATTTGTAAATGCAATATTTAGGAAATTTTAAATGAATTTGAACAATTATTTTCCAAGAATTTTTAAAAATTTCATTTTCTAGGTTAATCCAATTCAATTGCAAAAATCTTTTAGTCAAATCTCTCTACTGGGTGGAAAATAATATTTTGAAAATTTTATCAATTTGTAAATGCAATATTTAGGAAATATTAAATGAATTTGAACAAAATTTATTTTCCAAGAATTTTTTAAAATTTCATTTTATAGGTTAATCCAATTCAATTGCAAAAAGCTTTTAATTAAATTTCTCTATTGAGTGGAAAATAATATTTTAAAAATTTTATCAATTTGTAAATGCAATATTTAGGAAATTTTAAATGAATTTGAACAATTATTTTCCAAGAATTTTTAAAAATTTCATTTTATAGGTTAATCCAATTCAATTGCAAAAATCTTTTAGTCAAATCTCTCTACTGGGTGGAAAATAATATTTTGAAAATTTTATCAATTTGTAAATGCAATATTTAGGAAATTTTAAATGAATTTGAACAAAAATTGAATTTCTTAAAATTTCATTTTCTAGGTTAATCCAATTCAATTGTAAAAAGCTTTTAATTAAATTTCTCTATTGAAAGGAAAATAATATTTTGAAAATATTATCAATTTGTAAATGCAATATTTAAGAAATTTTAAGTAAATTTGAACAAAAATTATTTTCCAAGAATTTTTTAAAATTTCATTTTATAGGTTAATCCAATTCAATTGCAAAAAGCTTTTAATTAAATTTCTCTATTGAGTGGAAAATAATATTTTAAAAATTTTATCAATTTGTAAATGCAATATTTAGGAAATTTTAAATGAATTTGAACAATTATTTTCCAAGAATTTTTAAAAATTTCATTTTCTAGGTTAATCCAATTCAATTGCAAAAATCTTTTAGTCAAATCTCTCTACTGGGTGGAAAATAATATTTTGAAAATTTTATCAATTTGTAAATGCAATATTTAAGAAATTTTAAGTAAATTTGAACAAAATTTATTTTCCAAGAATTTTTTAAAATTTCATTTTATAGGTTAATCCAATTCAATTGCAAAAAGCTTTTAATTAAATTTCTCTATTGAGTGGAAAATAATATTTTAAAAATTTTATCAATTTGTAAATGCAATATTTAGGAAATTTTAAATGAATTTGAACAATTATTTTCCAAGAATTTTTAAAAATTTCATTTTATAGGTTAATCCAATTCAATTGCAAAAATCTTTTAGTCAAATCTCTCTACTGGGTGGAAAATAATATTTTGAAAATTTTATCAATTTGTAAATGCAATATTTAAGAAATTTTAAGTAAATTTGAACAAAATTTATTTTCCAAGAATTTTTTAAAATTTCATTTTATAGGTTAATCCAATTCAATTGCAAAAAGCTTTTAATTAAATTTCTCTATTGAGTGGAAAATAATATTTTAAAAATTTTATCAATTTGTAAATGCAATATTTAGGAAATTTTAAGTGAATTTGAACAAAAATTATTTTCCAAGAATTTTTAAAAATTTCATTTTCTAGGTTAATCCAATTCAATTGCAAAAATCTTTTAGTCAAATCTCTCTACTGGGTGGAAAATAATATTTTGAAAATTTTATCAATTTGTAAATGCAATATTTAGGAAATTTTAAATGAATTTGAACAATTATTTTCCAAGAATTTTTAAAAATTTCATTTTCTAGGTTAATCCAATTCAATTGTAAAAAGCTTTTAATTAAATTTCTCTATTGAATGGAAAATAATATTTTGAAAATATTATCAATTTGTAAATGCAATATTTAAGAAATTTTAAGTAAATTTGAACAAAAATTATTTTCCAAGAATTTTTTAAAATTTCATTTTATAGGTTAATCCAATTCAATTGCAAAAAGCTTTTAATTAAATTTCTCTATTGAGTGGAATATAATATTTTAAAAATTTTATCAATTTGTAAATGCAATATTTAGGAAATTTTAAATGAATTTGAACAATTATTTTCCAAGAATTTTTAAAAATTTCATTTTCTAGGTTAATCCAATTCAATTGCAAAAATCTTTTAGTCAAATCTCTCTACTGGGTGGAAAATAATATTTTGAAAATTTTATCAATTTGTAAATGCAATATTTAAGAAATTTTAAGTAAATTTGAACAAAAATTATTTTCCAAGAATTTTTTAAAATTTCATTTTATAGGTTAATCCAATTCAATTGCAAAAAGCTTTTAATTAAATTTCTCTATTGAGTGGAAAATAATATTTTAAAAATTTTATCAATTTGTAAATGCAATATTTAGGAAATTTTAAATGAATTTGAACAATTATTTTCCAAGAATTTTTAAAAATTTCATTTTCTAGGTTAATCCAATTCAATTGCAAAAATCTTTTAGTCAAATCTCTCTACTGGGTGGAAAATAATATTTTGAAAATTTTATCAATTTGTAAATGCAATATTTAAGAAATTTTAAGTAAATTTGAACAAAATTTATTTTCCAAGAATTTTTTAAAATTTCATTTTATAGCTTAATCCAATTCAATTGCAAAAATCTTTTAGTCAAATCTCTCTACTGGGTGGAAAATAATATTTTGAAAATTTTATCAATTTGTAAATGCAATATTTAGGAAATTTTAAATGAATTTGAACAAAAATTGAATTTCTTAAAATTTCATTTTCTAGGTTAATCCAATTCAATTGTAAAAAGCTTTTAATTAAATTTCTCTATTGAATGGAAAATAATATTTTGAAAATATTATCAATTTGTAAATGCAATATTTAAGAAATTTTAAGTAAATTTGAACAAAAATTATTTTCCAAGAATTTTTTAAAATTTCATTTTATAGGTTAATCCAATTCAATTGCAAAAAGCTTTTAATTAAATTTCTCTATTGAGTGGAAAATAATATTTTAAAAATTTTATCAATTTGTAAATGCAATATTTAGGAAATTTTAAATGAATTTGAACAATTATTTTCCAAGAATTTTTAAAAATTTCATTTTCTAGGTTAATCCAATTCAATTGCAAAAATCTTTTAGTCAAATCTCTCTACTGGATGGAAAATAATATTTTGAAAATTTTATCAATTTGTAAATGCAATATTTAAGAAATTTTAAGTAAATTTGAACAAAATTTATTTTCCAAGAATTTTTTAAAATTTCATTTTATAGGTTAATCCAATTCAATTGCAAAAATCTTTCAGTCAAATCTCTCTATAGAATGGAAAATAATATTTTAAAAATATTATCAATTTGTAAATGCATTATTTAGGAAATTTTAAATGAATTTGAACAAAAATTATTTTCCAAGAATTTCTTAAAATTTCATTTTCTAGGTTAATCCAATTCAATTGTAAAAATCTTTTAGTCAAATCTCTCTATTGAATGGAAAATAATATTTTAAAAATATTATCAATTTGTAAATGCATTATTTAGGAAATTTTAAATGAATTTGAACAAAAATTATTTTCCAAGAATTTCTTAAAATTTCATTTTATAGCTTAATCCAATTCAATTGCAAAAAGCTTTTAATTAAATTTCTCTATTGAATGGAAAATAATATTTTAAAAATATTATCAATTTGTAAATGCATTATTTAGGAAATTTTAAATGAATTTGAACAAAAATTATTTTCCAAGAATTTCTTAAAATTTCATTTTATAGCTTAATCCAATTCAATTGCAAAAAGCTTTTAATTAAATTTCTCTATTGAGTGGAAAATAATATTTTGAAAATTTTATCAATTTGTAAATGCAATATTTAAGAAATTTTAAATGAATTTGAACAAAAATTATTTTCCAAGAATTTCTTAAAATTTCATTTTATAGCTTAATCCAATTCAATTGTAAAAATCTTTTAATTAAATCTCTCTATTGAATGGAAAATAATATTTTAAAAATATTATCAATTTGTAAATGCATTATTTAGGAAATTTTAAGTGAATTTGAACAAAAATTATTTTCCAAGAATTTTTAAAAATTTCCAGTTCTAGGTTAATCCAATTCAATTGCAAAAATCTTTTAGTCAAATCTCTCTTTTGAGTGGAAAATAATATTTTAAAAATATTATCAATTTGTAAATGCATTATTTAGGAAATTTTAAGTGAATTTGAACAAAAATTATTTTCAAAAAATTTTTAAAAATTTCCAATTCTAGGTTAATCCAATTCAATTACAAAAATCTTTTAGTCAAATCTCTCTATTGAGTGGAAAATAATATTTTAAAAATATTATCAATTTGTAAATGCATTATTTAGGAAATTTTAAGTGAATTTGAACAAAAATTATTTTCAAAAAATTTTTAAAAATTTCCAATTCTAGGTTAATCCAATTCAATTGCAAAAATCTTTTAGTCAAATTTCTCTATTGAATGGAAAATAATATTTTAAAAATATTATCAATTTGTAAATGCATTATTTAGGAAATTTTAAGTGAATTTGAACAAAAATTATTTTCCAAGAATTTTTAAAAATTTCATTTTATAGGTTAATCCAATTCAATTGCAAAAATCTTTTAGTCAAATCTCTCTATTGAGTGGAAAATAATATTTTAAAAATATTATCAATTTGTAAATGCATTATTTAGGAAATTTTAAGTGAATTTGAACAAAAATTATTTTCCAAGAATTTTTAAAAATTTCCAATTCTAGGTTAATCCAATTCAATTGCAAAAATCTTTTAGTCAAATTTCTCTATTGAGTGGAAAATAATATTTTAAAAATATTATCAATTTGTAAATGCATTATTTAGGAAATTTTAAGTGAATTTGATCAAAAATTATTTTCCAAGAATTTTTAAAAATTTCCAATTCTAGGTTAATCCAATTCAATTGCAAAAATCTTTTAGTCAAATCTCTCTATTGAGTGGAAAATAATATTTTAAAAATATTATCAATTTGTAAATGCATTATTTAGGAAATTTTAAGTGAATTTGAACAAAAATTATTTTCAAAAAATTTTTAAAAATTTCCAATTCTAGGTTAATCCAATTCAATTGCAAAAATCTTTTAGTCAAATCTCTCTAATGAGTGGAAAATAATATTTTAAAAATATTATCAATTTGTAAATGCATTATTTAGGAAATTTTAAGTGAATTTGAACAAAAATTATTTTCAAAAAATTTTTAAAAATTTCCAATTCTAGGTTAATCCAATTCAATTGCAAAAATCTTTTAGTCAAATTTCTCTATTGAATGGAAAATAATATTTTAAAAATATTATCAATTTGTAAATGCATTATTTAGGAAATTTTAAGTGAATTTGAACAAAAATTATTTTCCAAGAATTTTTAAAAATTTCCAATTCTAGGTTAATCCAATTCAATTGCAAAAATCTTTTAGTCAAATTTCTCTATTGAGTGGAAAATAATATTTTAAAAATATTATCAATTTGTAAATGCATTATTTAGGAAATTTTAAGTGAATTTGAACAAAAATTATTTTCCAAGAATTTTTAAAAATTTCATTTTATAGGTTAATCCAATTCAATTGCAAAAATCTTTTAGTCAAATCTCTCTATTGAGTGGAAAATAATATTTTAAAAATATTATCAATTTGTAAATGCATTATTTAGGAAATTTTAAGTGAATTTGAACAAAAATTATTTTCCAAGAATTTTTAAAAATTTCCAATTCTAGGTTAATCCAATTCAATTGCAAAAATCTTTTAGTCAAATCTCTCTATTGAGTGGAAAATAATATTTTAAAAATATTATCAATTTGTAAATGCATTATTTAGGAAATTTTAAGTGAATTTGATCAAAAATTATTTTCCAAGAATTTTTAAAAATTTCCAATTCTAGGTTAATCCAATTCAATTGCAAAAATCTTTTAGTCAAATCTCTCTATTGAGTGGAAAATAATATTTTAAAAATATTATCAATTTGTAAATGCATTATTTAGGAAATTTTAAGTGAATTTGAACAAAAATTATTTTCAAAAAATTTTTAAAAATTTCCAATTCTAGGTTAATCCAATTCAATTGCAAAAATCTTTTAGTCAAATCTCTCTATTGAGTGGAAAATAATATTTTAAAAATATTATCAATTTGTAAATGCATTATTTAGGAAATTTTAAGTGAATTTGAACAAAAATTATTTTCAAAAAATTTTTAAAAATTTCCAATTCTAGGTTAATCCAATTCAATTGCAAAAATCTTTTAGTCAAATTTCTCTATTGAATGGAAAATAATATTTTAAAAATATTATCAATTTGTAAATGCATTATTTAGGAAATTTTAAGTGAATTTGAACAAAAATTATTTTCCAAGAATTTTTAAAAATTTCATTTTATAGGTTAATCCAATTCAATTGCAAAAATCTTTTAGTCAAATTTCTCTATTGAGTGGAAAATAATATTTTAAAAATATTATCAATTTGTAAATGCATTATTTAGGAAATTTTAAGTGAATTTGAACAAAAATTATTTTCCAAGAATTTTTAAAAATTTCCAATTCTAGGTTAATCCAATTCAATTGCAAAAATCTTTTAGTCAAATTTCTCTATTGAGTGGAAAATAATATTTTAAAAATATTATCAATTTGTAAATGCATTATTTAGGAAATTTTAAGTGAATTTGATCAAAAATTATTTTCCAAGAATTTTTAAAAATTTCCAATTCTAGGTTAATCCAATTCAATTGCAAAAATCTTTTAGTCAAATCTCTCTATTGAGTGGAAAATAATATTTTAAAAATATTATCAATTTGTAAATGCATTATTTAGGAAATTTTAAGTGAATTTGAACAAAAATTATTTTCAAAAAATTTTTAAAAATTTCCAATTCTAGGTTAATCCAATTCAATTGCAAAAATCTTTTAGTCAAATCTCTCTATTGAGTGGAAAATAATATTTTAAAAATATTATCAATTTGTAAATGCATTATTTAGGAAATTTTAAGTGAATTTGAACAAAAATTATTTTCAAAAAATTTTTAAAAATTTCCAATTCTAGGTTAATCCAATTCAATTGCAAAAATCTTTTAGTCAAATTTCTCTATTGAATGGAAAATAATATTTTAAAAATATTATCAATTTGTAAATGCATTATTTAGGAAATTTTAAGTGAATTTGAACAAAAATTATTTTCCAAGAATTTTTAAAAATTTCATTTTATAGGTTAATCCAATTCAATTGCAAAAATCTTTTAGTCAAATTTCTCTATTGAGTGGAAAATAATATTTTAAAAATATTATCAATTTGTAAATGCATTATTTAGGAAATTTTAAATGAATTTGAACAAAAATTATTTTCCAAGAATTTTTAAAAATTTCATTTTATAGGTTAATCCAATTCAATTGCAAAAATCTTTTAGTCAAATTTCTCTATTGAGTGGAAAATAATATTTTAAAAATATTATCAATTTGTAAATGCATTATTTAGGAAATTTTAAGTGAATTTGAACAAAAATTATTTTCCAAGAATTTTTAAAAATTTCCAATTCTAGGTTAATCCAATTCAATTGCAAAAATCTTTTAGTCAAATTTCTCTATTGAGTGGAAAATAATATTTTAAAAATATTATCAATTTGTAAATGCATTATTTAGGAAATTTTAAGTGAATTTGGACAAAAATTATTTTCCAAGAATTTTTAAAAATTTCCAATTCTAGGTTAATCCAATTCAATTGCAAAAAGCTTTTAATTAAATCTCTCTATTGAATGGAAAATAATATTTTAAAAATATTATCAATTTGTAAATGCATTATTTAGGAAATTTTAAATGAATTTGAACAAAAATTATTTTCCAAGAATTTTTTAAAATTTCATTTTATAGGTTAATCCAATTCAATTGCAAAAATCTTTTAGTCAAATCTCTCTATTGAGTGGAAAATAATATTTTGAAAATTTTATCAATTTGTAAATGCAATATTTAGGAAATTTTAAGTGAATTTGAACAAAAATTATTTTCCAAGAATTTTTTAAAATTTCATTTTATAGGGTAATCCAATTCAATTGCAAAAATCTTTTAGTCAAATCTCTCTATTGAGTGGAAAATAATATTTTGAAAATTTTATCAATTTGTAAATGCATTATTTAGGAATTTTAAGTGAATTTTAACAAAAATTATTTTCTATTATTTACTGTTAGAAAGTAAAAAAATTGAAAGAATTTTTAGGATTATAAAATTCGCTTAATTGAGAAAAAATACTAAAAAGAATTGTCTACTATTAAAATGATTTTTCTATCAATTTTTAATTAACAACTTAACAGGTAATGAATTAATATTGAAAAAGGAATAAATCCATCGTAAGCCATAATTACCCCAAAAATAATTGACTTTTTTATTATTTTAAAAAAAAACTTTTTAAAAAACGTCTCCATCTACTTATAATTTTATTTTTTAAACAAGAATTTTATTCAACTGTGAAAAAAATTGATTTAATTTAAATATAAAAGCATTTGTATTTAAAAATAACAATAAGAAAAATACATGATTAAAGTTTATTAAACATGGGGTTTATATGATAAATTATTTAAATATTGTTTGTCCTTATTGAATGGAATGAAATGAATGATTAAAATAATCAAAAAAAAAATTATAAAAGATCGTGTATTATCATGTTGAAATTTAGCAGAAATTTTGAATAATCAAAATAAATTATAAAAGATATTGAATTCGTGTATCATAATAATGGTTAAATAATTATATTGACATTATAAAAATAATACAAAGTGATATCCATACTTAAATGGATATTGATGCTTTTGATAAATGAAATCCTCTCATCAATTTTCCTCAAAATTTTTCCTTTGTTTTAAGATTATTTTCCTTCTTCAGTTGTACGAAACATCATACGAATGGCTTTTCGGAAAATAGCTTGTCCTTCATGCTCACTGTACTCACCCCATACTCGGGAAGCATTCCGCATACTAAAAGAATTGATGGTGGTCAGCCGGTGAAAGAATTGTTCATGTTTTGGGTTATGGCAAAATTGAACCTTAATTTGATAAAAGTATATTTTAAAAAATAAAATTTAGTAAAATATTGAAAAATACATAAATTATTATTTGATTATTAACCTATTTTTTTTCATTTGAATGGAGCAGGTTTTAAAGAGTACTAAAATACTAAATGCAAATTATGGCACATTTTTTAAATATGTAAATTTCGCTCAAAACTCATTAAAATATATAATTTTTCAGTTCTTATAACATTTTGAGATAGTAAATTTTGTCAAAAATATGAATATAAGTAATGATATGAAAATAATAAACCAATAAAAAAAAAACTAAATTTAATATTATTTATTTAAACTGAAATCCATTATCAGAAAATGCATAAAATAAGCATTTTCATATATATAATTCTGTTTTCTATTCATCATCATTTTCAAAATTAAAAATAAAATAAAAATTTTTAATTTTTCTTTTACTGATGATTGATTATATTATTATGAAAAATTGATCAAAATTAGCCAATTTTTCAATTACAAATAAACTTACTTTATATGGCATGCAACCACAAAATCCTTGTCGATCTTGTGGGGTCGGAGTGTAATGGACATCTTAAAAATTAGTTAAATAAAATAATTTTTATATTAAAATTGTCTTTTATCGGTTATCTTTTTTTTGAAAAACATTTTTCTTCTTTTTATTATTGATTTTTGATTACAAAATGATTAAAAAAAGTATTTTAGAAAAAGAATTATATAAACAATTTTTGGAGTAACATAAAATTATTTAGTTTGAAAAAATTTTGTACCCAGATAACTATCTTAAAATTTAAATTTACCATAATTGTCGATGATTTCAATTAAGATGGGTGCAGTTATGTATTGCTTCTGAAGGGCCCAGCAAAGAGTGCGTCGCAATGGCCATGATAATCCTGATGAGGGAAGAGAAAATTAATTTAAAATAAAAGAACATTATAAAAATTGGCACCTAATAGCAAAAAAAAAGGCCAAATAAACTTTTTATTTTGGCCAAAATTTAATTAAAAATTTTGTTTTTAAATTTTTTTACTTTATTCTTTTAATAAATATAAACAAATAAATAAAATAAAATTTTTATTATAAAGGAATATTTTCGAATATCTAATAATTTTCAATCTTTAGAAATATAATTTGTAAAAAATAAAATAATTTCGTAGAATTATTTGTAATGAAAAAAATTTAAATTTTACTTTTTTATAATGATTAATTTAAAAAATAACGGTTGTTTTGCATTAAAATTATACTAAATATGTTAAATCTGAAGTTAATTTTAAAAAATGGATTTGAGATTAGTAAATTAAACCCACGTTAGGAAAATATTTAAATGCCAAATTGCAAAACCATAGGGCATAGGCCCATAAAATGTATTTTAATAATCTTTGCCTTTCTTTTATGGGGTCATATGAGTTTTAAAATAGAAATTTTTCAAATTGAGCAAATATTCTGCATAATTTAGTTTATTTTTTTAGTCCTTAATAATTTATCGATTTTGATTCATGAATATCGAATTGATATTCCATCAAAAAATATATAAAATTTTCAATTTAAAAAAATAATTTTTTTATGAACATTATTGTTTAATTAATTTTTGAAATTTTAATCAAAAAAAAAATCAAATTATTTGGGGGTCTTGGCGTCAATTTTGGATTTATTTTATGAAAGAATTTCAGACATCTGTGAACAAAGAAAGCCATAAAGAATGTAAATTTATAATTCCGACAAATATTAGATTCTATTTCGGATTGCCGCTCACTATTTTATTTTTTAAAATGTTGGCGCAAATAAAAATAATTTTCTTATTATTTTATTTATAAACAGCTAGTTTTTAATGATTATTTATTATTAACAGAAATATTTTGAAAATGTTGTTCAAAAATTATTTTTTCAAAATTTGAGCTTAGAAAAATCTAAAAAATTAAAAAAAATATATATATATGCAATTTGATAATTGTAAATAAACAAGAATTTAGACATTTTTTGACATAAAAATAAAAATTTTCTACAATTAATAATTTTTAAAAATTCAATTTTTCTAATCCGATTCAAAATTCGGCATCATTTTTTTTGCAAAATGCCATTTTTTATTTAGGTATACAATTATTTTAATTTTTTTTGAATATTAAAAACTTTAGCTTCGATTTGTTAAATTTGAAAGGAAAATATTGTATAAAAAATTTTTATGTTCTCAAAATTTAGCCAAGTTTTTTATTCCGAAAATTAACAATTTTTTGACATTATATTATGTTAATTTATTCATTTTAATATTTAAATAAATTTAATTTATTTTTTTGTAAATTAATTTTTTATATTTTAAATCTTACCAATATATTTTGTGATGTCCATTAATTCATTTTTCCAAAATTCCTTGTCATCGGAACTTTCCATGGATTTTGTAATTTTAATGATCATTAATGCCCATGAAGCTAAATCCTCCAATTTGTCAGCTTCTTTGTCTTTTTTAACGTAGGCGAAGTCACAAATTTTGATAGGCATGCCTTCGGATGGAGACAAAAGGAAATTGCCAGCATGCACGTCTCCATGTGACATGTTTTTCTGGTGCAAGACATTGAGACATTTCAAAGTGCCACTAGCATATTCCCAGATTGTTTCCTCATCTTTCAGAATACCATCATCTTCGATTTTTTTGCTCAAAGAGATCCCATAGCGTTCCATTGCAATACACAATTTAGAATTTTCAATCCATGCCTTAATATAAATAATAAAATTTTAATAAAATAATTTTTTACATTGTATAGCTCAATAATGAACGGAGAAAATCCAACATCATGATAATTTTCAAACTCGCGTTTAATCCAAATTTTTTTCTGATCTTCGTCGTCCGGAATTGTGCACATTTTCAATGCCAATTCTTTATTGGTTGCTCTGTTTATTGCCTTTGTTACTGCGCCGAAAGATCCTTGTCCAAGTGGATGTTTTTCATCAATGTTAAAATGTGCGAGATAACTATCCATATTGGGGGGACCTCCTTTAAAAAGCCATTGAACGGGCATTCTAGAAAAAATTATTTTACATTAAATTTTGAAAAAATAATTACTAATTAAAAAACTAAAAAAGAGACAAAAAATGGCTAATTAATTCATATTTATTTCATGTCCAAAACTAATTCCTTCTAAATAGACTTTCTCGTTAAATAATTTTCCATTTTTTTTGAAGTTTAATCAAAAAATATAATAAAGGAGAAAGGAATTTTAAATTAATTTTAAATAATTGAAAGAAAATGACAAAGCAGAATAATTTAGAAGTTAAAAAAAATTCCCTCCTGAGTAATAAATAATTTTAAAAAGATAATTTTTAAAATCTTATTTGTTGCTTTCCTCAAAAAAGTCCTATAATCGAGGAGAAGAAAATTTAGAATGTTTTAATTCGAAAATTTTATTTACTAGACATGATTAGGTTTAATGCAAATTGATTTGTTTTGTTTGGAGTAATATCACTAAAGCTTAAATATTTAATAAATTTTTAAATTTATTTTAATTTTTACCATACTTTTTAAAGAGCTTAAAATTTAGTACCTGTTTGTTTATTCCAAATTTTTTCGAAATGCAATTATTGATTTGATTTTACGGTATTGTTAAGTTTGTATCCCCTTTTTGAAAAGTGCATGGTCCCCCCTATGGGTCAAGGGTCATCAGGTTTAGGGTTGGGGTCATTCAGGGATATGCTAGGGATTGGATTAGGATGATGTAAAAATCATCTCAAATGTATCCTAAACCCTAACCCTAACACCCAAAAGGGAGGGGGGACCCTCCATTTTTTTCCTCACTTTTTCCGAGGTGACCCAAAAAGGGGATACAAACTTAACAAGTACCGATTTTACACTTGATGAATCTGATGAGATGACAGATGAAGTCGTTGCTCAAAATTATTGAAGCAATGCAATTTTTGCGCCCAAACTGAATAAAAAATTAAAAACATTAAATTAAAAATGAATAATGCAGTATTTATCAAATTTCAATCTATCATATCATATTAAATAAAATATAATATTTTTTATATTTTCAATTTTATTACGGATTTCCCTGAAACTTACTAAATTTATCGGTGGAGACAAATTCAATTGAATAAAATTGCAAAATAAAATTCAATAATTCTTTGTTTATCTATAAAAAATAAATAAATAATTTTATAATTAAAGTAATTTTTGTTTGGAAATTACAACACGGATTGATGAAATGGCAGCCATTAAAAATGATTGGAAAATCGGGCAATAAGTGAAATTCAGATATATAAATAATCAAATCACATAAGATAAGATTTTGATTGAAATAATAATCCCATGGAAATTATTAGAAACTGGAAATGATTGTGTGAAAGAAGCTCGATAGTTATCAGAAATATTGTAATCGAGATTGGAATTTTGAAAGGAAAAGCACTGGTTTAAAAGGAAGTGAAATAATCATAGAAAGAAGTAAATTAAACATTTAAATTAAGTTTTTCAGCAATTATTTTTCTCCATCTTCTTGACCCAATTGGCCATTGATAAAGATTGGAATGGATTGAGGAAAAAGAGGGAAAAGCTCTGGGGGTAAGATGTTTAAAATCAAGGGTCTTCAATCTGGCAATCAAATGAAGGTATATTATATACATTTGAATTGGTGACCCAAAGTGAAATGCATTTGAAGATGCCGAAAAAATAATGGACCGAAGATCGTTGCTTACCGTATAAGAGCCATGGGTAATCTGTGACTGGGTGAGAAATAAATTCGAAAATGATGAAAAAATAATAGACCGAAGATCATGGCTTTTGCAAAATATCCGTGAATAGAGGGGTAATCTGAGATTGGCGATTGAAAGCAAAAATTGCACAATTTGCTACAGAATGAAGAAATGGGCACTGTTGACTTGGATTGGGACGGTGAGAAATGCATTCGAAAATGAAGAAAAAATAATGGACCGAAAATCGGCTATGGGGAATATCAGTGGGTAGATAGGTGTATTAATCTGTGAATGGCGAATGTAAGCATTTGCCATGGAATGAAAAAATGGGCATTGTTGACGATGGAATTGGGACAAAATCAGAAAAGCAACATTGGATGGCCAATGAATTCGAAAAATGGGTAGTGGTTTGGGAACTTTGACTGCTTTTAGATGTTATTTTTTTGCGACTGGCATTAAAAATGGAAACAATAAAATAAAATGAGATGAAAATATGAAGATCATAGGGTTTGGGCTTGGACTTTGATTTCTATTCCCAAAATGTAATGATTAATGAGCATCAAAAATTGGTAAAATGCTTTGAAATTAAATTTAGTGAATTTTGAAGTCAATAATAAATTGATGATATTATCAGCTTTCTAATTCCATAGAACAATTTTTTTTAATTTCCTGACCTAAAAATTTTCGGGATTCCTCATCGAGAATGCCTAATACCGGATGGCCATCATCGCCTTTTTAGAGGGGCAGAAAATGGCAAGAGTATTAAATAAAAATATGGACGGACTTTGAAATGGATACTTAAAAATTGATGTTCATACTTCGAATGAATGTTGGCCAACATAAATGGGAAATGAAATAATTTGATAAATTTTAGTTGTGGAATATTTTATGTCAACATTTTGGTACTTTTCCGTTTTGCGCCACCTTACCAAAATTTATGAAAAAATAGCATTCTATGGGTAATTTAGGGTGCATATTATGAAGCTATGTTTACTTTTTGCTTATCATATTAATGAAGTAAGATACGTGAAACTTAAATGCTAAAAAAGTAAAGAGTCCTCTCTTTGAGTCGAAACTCGAAAAAAGTGTCGAAAATAATTTTAGTAAATTTATGGCTTAATCGATATATCTTGATGAGCTGATACCATTAGTTTCTCATAAAACTCAAAAGGAAAAAAGCCATTTTTATTTACCTAGCTGATTCTAAAATTTCGGCTAAGTACAAAGGCTTAGCTTATATAAGTCCAAAATATAGTTTGAACTTAATTTCAAGTGCAGATTCGTGATCACCGCCAAAAAATAGCCCTAGGATACGTTTTTTTATAAATTTTTGGCTGGGGTGACGCAAAACGGAAAAGTACTCACATTTCACCCATATATTAGTTTCCCTCAGTGAGAGGAGAGTCAAAAAATTCGAAATTCGAATTCAACTCTTCCATTTTGCCGATGAATAAAAATTTAAAAATTTTTTGCCTATAAGTGAAAATAAAAATGCTATCCAATCAAAATTATGATATTGCCTATGGGAATTAGGAAGATAAATTATAGTTTAAATGGAAATGTAAAATTGACTGGCTTTGTCAAATGGAAAATCGCAAAAATAAAGAAGAAAAATTAATGCGTAATCAAAATACCATATTTAATTTTATTTTGACAAAAAAATTTTCAAATATTTGCTCCTGGCAATTTTCAAATCATCTTTAAAATTTTTCAAATTTTAATCCACATTAGCATTTGAATTCTCTATTTATTAATTAAAAATAGATCTCCTCGATAAATTTGATTCGGAGAAAAAATAGGCATATGAATTGAAGGTTGGGAATGGGAAATATTCTAGGAGACTTGGGTAGGATTTGAGAAAAGATTACGAATACGAATATAAAAAGAGGCGAATATTATTCTCAAAAATTGTCTTTACATTACTTCAATTCCCTTAAATTGAGAATATTTAGAAATACGGTATTATCTAATTTTTTAAATGATATTCAAATTATTTTTGAAATAATTTTTTATCGAAATTTAATTTTTCCAGAAAAATTAATTTTAATCCTAAAGCTGGAATTTTCAAAAATGACTGAAAACAATTTGATGCTTAATGTAAACAAAGAATTAAATGGAAATTTGGAAGAAGTTATTGGAAAATTAAAAATACGAAATGCCTTATTGGGAGGACGAAATGCTGTATTGAAGGAAGAAAATATTGAATTGAAGAAACAAAATAACAAATTGGAACAAAATGTAGAATTCAAGGAACTAAACAACGCATTATTAGAGCAAATTGAAATGATGAAAGCTGAAAATTGATTGTGAGTTTTGTACAATTAAAAAATTTGAATGATTTGATTTAAAAATATTAATTTTTAAAATATAAATTTATTATTATAAATAGATTTTATTGCTTTTTCAGGAAGAAACAACAATTTCTGAGGAACCAAATTCACAAAAAATGAAAAGAAAAAATGAAAATTTAAATCAATTTGGTTGCAAATATTTATGCGAAAAAATTAAATTATCATGTAAAAGCTAAAAAAACAAATATATATTTTTAATTTCTTTTAAATTAAAATTTTTTGAAAAATTTTTTTTCCAAAAAATCTAAAATTTTTATATAAAAATGTATTCTTAAAATTAATCGCATTTTAGATTTGTTCCAAATTGGTTAATTGATGTCTTGGCTTGGATTAAGCACATCGAAATGGCCGATTCTTCATTGATTACATCAAACGATGTATTCAAGCAACTTTGCTGTCCAAAATTACATTTGTATGTGAAACCGCATGAAATGCCAGAATTGAAATTCTCTGAGGTCAATTTTGAGCAGAAAAAATGGATAGCTTCCCTTCGAAAAGACGAACCGGATTATTCGATGATTCCAATGGCAATAGTTCCACCACCTGATTATATAGTTTGTGCTAATGAAATGGAAATAAAGTAAGTTTGGTCGAAGAAATTTAGGAACTCTTAAAGTTTAAAGTTTGGCTAAAGAAATTTACGCAAAATTTGTAACCAAATATTTTTCAATATTAGCTTTAAATCTAGTAAATTTTTTACCATTTTATTGAATTGCATTATAATAATTAGAGGAGGAATTTGTTGATTTGTTAAAAATTTCGAAAAATTTTAATCAGAAAAAAGCAATAATAAGCCAAAAGCTGCCAATTATATTTCACTAAATCATTTTGTTATTGAAATATTATAAACCTAATAAATATATAAACAAATGATATAAATTTATGGTTAAAGTTAAATGTAGTGATTATTGGTTCAATTAATAAAAATTAGGATAGTTTTTTAATATATTTAATTCAATATTAAATTGTATATTATATATTAATTTATTTAATTTAAAATATTGTGGATGACTATGTTTTGAATTTTGCCATATGCATTGAACATTTATTGGAAAATTGCCTTTTGGAATTTAATGCAGAAAAAATTTCTTGCAAATTGGACAGTGAACATTTGGTATCTATAAAGGCTTAATTGGAAAGTTTGGCCGGAAAAATAAATCAAATTAATGTATTCAATGGATGGCATTTGAATGTTTTCAATGATCAATTTCCTGTCATTTTGGATTCTCTCCAATTTCTTAAATTTGAAGACGGTTCCATTTTGATATTCTGTTGAATTAGTTGACAAATCAAACAAATATTGGAAAACAAAAAGTTATACATATTTTCAGTGATTGTAGCCGATGTACTTTAATTAAAAACATTAAAATGGTAAGAAAGAATAGAATTATAAAAATGTTATTCAATTTTTTGGTGATAATTTGACAAAAACATAGAAAAATAGTAAAAAATGGCGAAAAGATTATAAATGGTTTAGTATATTAGGATACTAGACCTTCAAACTTAATTCAATCATCAGATTTTATCAAGACGCGTGGATTTGTATTTATTTTGCAATGTCCTGATCAAAAATTAAGAGTATTAAATCAATTGAAATGTTTTTATTTTTTTGTTGTTTCAAAACTAATTTAAAATTGGTGAGACCTAAAAGTCATTAAAACCATACTTCTCAAAGAGATCTCTCGATTGGATAGATGGCTTTAAGGTTTTTTGGTTAATACAATTAACGGTTATAAGTCGTTATAATCTTTTTGCAATTTTCATGTATTTTTCGCTATCTAATTAATTTTTTTATTATTATTCTAGGAATTTTTCGATTCAAATTTGCCTTCCAATTTTCTTATTCGTTTTGCACGCATCATGGATGGCTCCCAAAGATATGAAAAATTTAAGCTGGAGATTGAACGGACTAATGAAATTTTGTTATATTGCAAACAGGAATATAGGTATAAACACGTACATTTAGCCCGATATCCGAAAGGAGAAGAACATTGGAAAGAAGATGGAGAGTTGAAAATAGGTTGGGAACAAGGAACGCCAAAGCTTCAAAATATTCTCATGAATAGGAAAATTAATTGTGCATTTTTTGTTCATTGTCAAGATTTATCATTGTTAAAATAAATAATTATTGGAATTTGTCATTTATTCCAATAAATAATCAGTTTTAAAAATTTCAACTTTTTCATTTTGTTATCGATTTAATACATATTTTTATTTCAATTTTATTAAATATTTTTGAATAGGATATCATGGTACATCATTATTGTATAGCTTGATCAATTCTTCAGGGTCGGTTTTTTTTTGTATTCCAAAAAGATTTATTCGGTTGACACCTAAATTATGGCCTATCGGAATTTTGGGTTTAATACCGATTTAAGATATAAAACGAATCAAATCTGTCCAGAAAAAGTATTTTTCTAATTAAATTGGCAACATTGAATGGCGAATTAATTGGTATATAATGGAAAATATTTAATTAAATAAAGAAAACTGCTAACTCAAAAATAGAATGGAATTTAAAAATTCAAAGTCAAGGAAGGCAGAATTAAAAACAGAATAAGTCAAGTTTAAACTTTTCCCATCTGTCAGTTTGTGCAATCGTGACATTGCAATTCGTGCAAATTTTGGGGAAGAAGAATTGCGCTTTACGAAATTCAATAATGTTTTAGAATATTTGGAAAATAAAGGCAAAATATATCTAAAAAAGGATGAATAAAAACATCCGAATTTTTTAAATCTCATGTTAATATATACATTGCATACTTTTGATATTATGCAAATTTTAACATTTTAATTTTCAAATTTTATCAATAAAGGAAAAATGTTATTACGATTTCACAAATATTTAAATCATTTTTAATGGTCTTTTTTCTGAAAAATTAAATGCAAAAATAATCCGAATTAGATGCAAAAAACTTTTTACAAATGAATTTTACCTGAAGACATTTTGTTCCAAGTAATTTTTCCATATTCATATTAAATTCCTTGAATATAAAAACCGGACTTTGTGAATTAACTCATTGCGTCCATGAATTCTATGATAAATTTATTCCAGTGGATTCCGAGTTCAACTGAAAAATCTTTTTTATCTAATAATTTTTATATACTTATTAATTAAAGATTTTGCGATCAATTTTAAACCATCTGAGAGTTGAAATTGACTAAAAATCGATTTCCATTTCGTTTAGGTTAAGCATTTTTATACAATCCTACTAATATGTAATATGCCTTATAATAACACCTTAACTATACAATAATAAAATAAGCTTAATTTATTATGTTATGGCAAATTGAAATCTCAAAGATGGCAAATTTTACACATAAATTTGTCGGAAGATTTCGTGGATATTTATTATTTTTATTATTTAGTTTTATGAAGATTATTATAGTGGGATTTAAAATTACCCATTCAACAAAGCGATCCACATCACATTCGTGCATTGATGTAATCTCAATATTTCTGCATGCGGAAATATTCAAAAATTGTGCAAATGCATCCAATTTAGTTGGCACAGTTCGTAGACACACATAATGAAACTTGTAGAAAACATTTGAAAAAATGACCGATCGAGTGTATGCTGTTTGGGACTGGACAAGAGCATCAAATGAGGCAAAATGGACTACCCTATGAGGATTGAAGCAGCCCTGTAATAATAATTAAAAAATTTAATTAATTAGAATTTTAATTTTTTTGCGGCACTCCTAAGATTTAGCTTTCTATTATATTATAAAAAATTTTGGATATGCTCAAATTCTTCGTTTATTATAATTCATCAAAGGTTTAATCAATTTTGATAATCTTAACAAAAAAATTAAGATTTAGAATGTTGGCTATAAGGTAAATATTAATTTTCATTTAAATAGGTTCAAAAATGATGAATTTATTCAAATAAAACCAATAAAATACTCGTCAACCGAAATAAAAATTGATGGCATTTTTGACATTATGAATTATTTTTCTACAATTTTGGTTATATTTAAATTCGATAGCGATTTTATAAAAAAATATTTCAACAAATTACATTTAAAGATTTAATTGTTTTAATTTCAATTTTAATAATTTTTTTTTCGACGAATGAGTGTTACAATAAAAAATGATCCACGGAAAGGTTCTAAATTTTTTTCATGTTTTTATTTCAATTTTTAATTAATTTTATTTAAATTTCTCCGCTAAAATGGAAAAAATATAAAGAGGAGCAAATCAGAAACCGATTTTAGAAATGACAAAGCTTATACCATTTTGTAGATCTCACCAGGGATCAACTTTATTAAAACTTCATCCTTTATTAAATTATTGTTGCCGCTGTTGGATTGGACCCTCCTTGTCTTTTAGAAGAATGCAAAACCTTAATAAATAAAAAATTAAGGATTTAGGAAAAACATTGTGAAAGGCGATGAAAATTTTGTATAAATAAAAAATGTGCCAAAAAAAATCTATTTTTTTTTGCTAATTATAAAATTTCTCCTCAATAGTTATTTTGATTAATGGTAAACATGGGCCAATGAATTGATTAAAAATGAGACGGTGAAATATTTTTCCGCGTAAATTTTAAAACGGTGCAGAAGTTTGTCCATAGATTTGTAGTGGAAAAATACTAACATATTTAAATTTACCTATATTATCAACATCCATTAATTCTATCAATTTGTTTTCATGGTCCTTTCTTTTTTGATAAAAATTTTTTTCATAAAAAAGTATTTTTAAATTTAAAAGAAGTTTGTAAAATGCACCATCTCAACTACAAAGAATATGTCTGCCACTGTTAATATGGATAATTGCCTAATTCCAGAATTAATTAGATGCTTGGCTATTTAATCTTTGAAATCTCGATTTCCAGAAAATTCAAAATGGCTCATTTAACTCGGCATCGACATATTACATTAAGGGTAGAATAGCCTCCAAAATGCCAAGCTTCACATTTTTATAGCAATCTCCACGATCAGGGTAGAGGTGGAATCGAAATTTCGATTTCGGAGGTCGAAATTTCGATGTTTTTGTTTCAGCAAAGGTAAGCTACATTTGTTATACAGTTTCGATTTTGATCATCGAAATTTCGATGTTTTTGAGTTTCCGTTCAGCCCTTTGTTCAATGACGCATTCCGAGCAAATTTTAGGAAGGAAGAATAACGTTTTAAAAATTTAAAGATATTTTGGAATATTTGTGAAATTAAGTAAAATAAATCGAATAGAAGAAGTTATTAATTGAATAAACAATCTCCCATATTTTATTATAGTATACTGAAAGGCATTTTTATTTCAAAATTTATAGATAAAAGAAAAAATGCTATATCGTAAATATTTACCGTATTTATTTTATTAGAAGCCCAGTCTCTAATAGATGCCCATCATCGAAAAATGTATGTCTAACCGATTTAGAGGTGAAATTAAGCCGAAATAAGAATTTTTTATTTCAAAATTATCAGAAAACTCCCCATCTCGGAGGGTTCTGAGTGGTTCTGAAATTTATAAGCCTTTGGGCTTCTAATAGAATAAATACGGGTAAATTATTTAAATGTTTTTAAAAAATCAAAAAAGTTATCAAAAATTTGAGATAAAAATATGAGCAACAATAAAATTTTAAATCTTTATTCTGGTGCATTTTTCTCGCAAAAAAAAAGAACTTCATTCCTCAAAACATTTCATTGACATTGTTAAATGGATGGAAATCTGGTGCTGATGTTTTGTTGTTTGGTCGATGGCCAAAGATTGCTGTTTTTGATGGCCTGATTAATTCCTTGAATCCAATAATCCCTTTCCTCTGGTGTATCGGCGGCAAATAACATTCTGGAAAAAGGTTTGAATTATTTAAAAATAAAAGGGATTAAATGAATTTTTAATAATTAAAATGTCCAAAATTTAAAGGCCATAATTAATCGAAAAAATATTTTGCTTAATTTTTTAAGATTCTCAAAAATAGTGCCATTTTTCTGGCATGAAAATTTTAGAAAATTAATTTAGACTTGGCTGAAAAATTAAATTTAAAAAAGATGGCCCACGCCCAACCTGATGCACTCTTTATGCTCTCCTTCCACTCTGGGTGGTTCCATTAAATTCAATTGCATTGAATTCGGAAATGATGCCGTCGATTGGGGAACTACCATCACTTGCGAAATGCACCATGACAATTTCAAATGAGCAATTGGACCCTGAAAATATATTTTATTAGTAACTCGCGCACCCGACTTGGCCACCCGTTGCCCTTTTTCCAGCCTTTGATGATAAAAATTCTACTGGAATACCTTAATGCGCCCCGCGCTCGACGCGGAAATACAAATTTAAACCAGGCGAGTTAACGACTGGTTAATTCCATAAATTCTTATTCTTTTTTTTTAATTTGTGGGACTTTTTGTGGATGATAAAAGTTTAAAATATATTGTTATCTAAAAATAGAAAAGTGATGTAATATATCAAAAAAGGATTTCAATTTAAAATTACGGAATATATTTTATGATAACATAACAGCAGGCGGAATTAACAAATCAGAGAGGGAACAGGGGACTATTTATTCAAAAATTTGTAATTTTTTTGATAAAATTACACCAAGTGATACGTTGAGCTTCATTAATATCTTGGCCTTAAAAGCCTATCACTAATACATGAAATTAAAAGACCCTGTTTCCTGAGTTTTACACGAACAAAGATCTACTCTTCAAATTTTTATTTCGAAATGTGGGTAAAAAAATTATTGTCAAAACCAAATGAAATCACAATTAAAATAAATTATATGTTAATTTTCTTTTAAGATTCGTTTAATTAGGGTTTACAAAATAATTGAGATGATAAATTGATATTCGCAATTTTTGAAAGAAAATATTCATCCACTTTTGATATAAATGACTTTCCTTTCAAATTCTTCCCTTCTTTTTCATTCATTCATCATAGCTCATAGGCGTTTCCTGCTCCAGATTTTCAATGTCCATGAATTGCACAGCAGTTCCTCCTCTGGCTGTTGGAATGACTTCGCCCTGAAGGAAAAAATAATAAATTTATTTCCAAAAAATGCCCTTTTTCCACCTCGAATAATTTGGTTTTCACATTTCCCCGTGAATCCACTTCTTGGCGGGTGACCATATATTCATCGTGCTTCTTCAAATCATCAGAGTTCAGGGTCTGAAAAATACAAAAATAATCATATTCGTATTTTCTTCATATTTTACCGTATATTTTGTGCTTTTTGGTAATTTCGGTTGGTAAACAGTTCCAGTTGGAATTTTGGTGACCGGTTGATGGCTCAAAATGCGCGAGTTGTTCCCAGCACTTCGTGAACTTAATTAATATTTATTTGAATTAAAAAACAATTTTATAAATATAAAAATTAAATAATAATTAATAATAAATATTTAAATAAAATAAGTTAAAACCAACCGTCGTTGATATCGAGGATTTACGAATTCCTTGCTGTGCGGTGATCGATGGGTACTATTGGTGTTGGTGGCATCGCAGAATTTAACGGTTTTTGCCCCATCCACTCGTGGCTTTTTCGGCGTTGATGGATGATCTTCCGAAGTCGGATTTTCATGAACATCTACTTCCACTACCTCTGGCGGCGATGGAATGCTGAAGGTTATTTTATAAAAATTCAATTAAAATTAAATGTAAAGAAAAATCACAAAATATCATTATTTGGTCTCTTAATTTTTTAAATTTATTTTAAGAACTGTCTTATAGCGGAAATTAGTGTATCATTTTATGGCCAAAAAATTAAAAATAATTATTATTTTTATTATTATTTTTAATTTAAATTTTAAATATAAATTATAGAATAAAAAGTCGAAACAATTAACATTTTAAAGGAATAATTTATTTTAGAAATTGTTGTTTACATTTAATTAAATTATTTTTAAATTAAAAATAATAAAAAAATAATTATTTAGAATTTTCTGGCCATAAATTGATACCCCAATTTCCGCTATAAGACTGTTCCGATATCAATTCTGATTATTCTGATATTAGTTCTGATTTTTCTGATATCAATTCTGACTATTCTGATTTTTATTGTGATTATTCTGATTTGATTTTCCATTGTTCTGTTTTTTTGGCCTATTATGATTTTATTTTGTTTTTTCACGGGTGGGGTTTTTTTTGCCGAGAGATTTGGGTTCTTTTGCCGAGAGATTGGGTTCTTTTGCCGAGAGATCGGTTTTTTGGGTATAACTTTTTTGTGCTTGATCTCAGACCCCCAAACCATTTAGCCATTTTATAGAGCTCATCGAGACGCGTCGATTGATATATAGTTTGTTGAAGTTTGGTTCAAAACTAAAAGAGTTATAAACCAAAAACCAAAATATGGTTTAAACGGTTTAATATACTTTGAATTTTGGCCAAATCTCGACAAATTATACATCAATCGATGCGTCTCGATGAGCTCTATAAAATGGCTAAATGGTTTTGGGGGTCTGGGATCAAGCACAAAAAAGTTATGCCCAAAAAACTGATCTCTCGGCAAAAGAACCCAAATCTCTCGGCAAAAAAACTTTTCTCTTTTTTCACTTAATTCAGTTTTGGCCGACCAAAATGAGTTTTGCTTAGCCAAAACCAGTTTTGGCCAATTTTCAGCCAGAACCAGTTTTGGTCGGCTAAAATCATTTTTGCCCGATTTTCAGCCAAAACCAATTTTGGCCGATTTTCAGCCAAAACCAATTTTGGCCGGCTAAAACCAGTTTTGGCCGATTTCCACTTTTGGCCGTAACACATATAAGAGGTAAGAACTTAGAAGAGAAATTAACTTAAAATATTTAAATATTAACTAAAAATTCGCAATATTGTTAAAAATATTTATTTTAAATTTTTGTTATCATTGGAAAATTAAGATAATCAAGTTTTCCAAAAAAAACCCTAAACTTTATATGTCGGCGATAAAACTTAAATTCTGCTAAAATTCAAATACACATTATTTTTGTCAGAGAAGCAGAAAAAGGTTGGGATTTCGAAAAACTGGGGCTAGGGTTAGGACTAGGATTTATTGCTCTGCTTCTTCGGTTAGATAGTGTTTAGTGTGTAAATTTCAGTTTTAACGCCAACATATATAAATTATATTATTTTCAAATGATCTACCGCGGCCGATTCAAAGGACTAGGACTCGGCGCAAGTTGGATGCCTTGTTCCGGATCATTGTTCAGCCAATCATTTTGCTTCCATCCAATTGGTTCCTTCGACTATAAAATTAAATTAAGATCAAATGAATTATATTCACCTTTGATGTTTTGTAAATTGGACTGTCTCCCGGATGATGACCACTACCGTGCATTCTGCTCTGTTGATTTCGCTTTTCAAGCCATCGCCGGAAAAGTGCTTGACAGAATTCTGAAATTTGGAAATAATAATTAAATTTATTATTTATTAATGGTCTTACCGCTGGCAACCACTCGATTTGTGTGCGCCTCAATGTAATAAAAGAGCAATAATTGGCCAGTTTGAAACTCCTCAGCAAATTTGCGCATTTTGGCCATCTCATCGGGCGCAATGAAGTGTTGCTGAAATCGTAGATGGATGCACCCTAAAATTGAAATAAAGTGAAATTTGAATTTGAAATTATTTTATTTCTTACTCGACAAGTGGAATCTTCAAGAGCGATTTTGGATCTGAAGTTGAGAGTATAATTGATTAAAATCAATAAAAAAAATAGGGCAAGACAGAGTCGGTAAACCAAATCGAAACCGAGAGTCAAAATTGTTCGGTTTTTGGATTTTGCCCGGAAGAACTTTGGTAAAAAATTTTGCCTCAAGGAGACATTTCTTATTAAAATTTTTCCCTAGAGGAGCATTTTTGGCTTAAAATTTTATTTTTAGGAAGCATTTTTGGCTAAAATTTCCCATCTTCAGTCTATTTTGATTGAAAATTAAAATTTGCTCCTAATGGGGCCATTATTATTTAAATTTTCATCCTATTGGTCATTTTGTCTTTGTGAAGGGAAATAAAATATTAGATTAATTTTATCACTTCACTGCCGGACTATTTTAACTAAAATTTTTCTCTTAGGTAAGCATACATCGTTAAAATTCTTCCATATGTGGCCTTTTTTAATTTTTTCTCTGCGGGGTAATTTTGCGCAATTTTTTCCCCTTTGAGGACATATTTTTTTATAGGATCCGACTTAGAAAAAGACATAGAAATTAATGAAGAAAATATTGAAAACGATATTTAAATTATTTTGCTTGATTTTTCGATATTATATGAAAATTTAATTTTTTTGAAACTTTTTATGCCCATTTTCAAAAAAAACCGAGAAATTTTTGAAAAACGAGATCGTCAAACCGGGGTAAACCGAGCAACCCGATATAAAACCGAATTTTGTCTTAATCTAATAAAAAAAAACTCACAATTTGGTGGCCCATAAACAAGAGAACACAAGAACAGTGAATCCGGGGACTATCCACAAATTGCCCTTATCCGTTTTGTCTCCAATGCCACCGCCGATTAATGGTTTTGCTAATTTCTTCAATTTTCCGTCGATGTTTTTGGACACTTTTTTCAAGTACGAAGACCCAATAACTGGTGTAACTTCCATTTTTTTAATTAATCGCTGAAAAAGTAATAAATTGAAAAAAAGGAGAAATAATCGCGAATTTACAGTGAAATTATTTTGGAAATGGTCAAATAAAATAAATAGAAAGTGTACACAGTGCATATTTGTGAAATGTACATTTAAATGGACAAATAATTGATTATTATTGGGATAAATTTTTGCTCATAAAATCGAATCCACCTTTGGTTTGATTATTAAAGAATAATAATAATAACTTCGATTTGACTGCTAAATAAATGTAAAGGAAAACCGGGGATTTTTTATTGTCCAATGCAATGATAATTATAAATTCAGACAGATTACCCGTGCTTGACCCCAAGTCCATATAAATTTAGCAATGGGGGAATGTGGCTGGATTTGGTGTCAAATTATTGCGAAAAGAGAATGATTAAAATTATGGTGTAGGCCGGAGGAAAGTTTAGATTTTCCATGAGAAAAAATAGGGATATTAATTTTGTTCATTGCCGAAATGCAAATGTCAAAAATTAATTCCTACGTGATTTGATAAGATTGAATTTTGAAGATTAATCAAAAATAGAATTCAAGTTAATTTTTTGTTGCTAAGTAATTCCTATTAAAGTTAGTTAAAATTTAGTTATGTTATGCTAATTTGGCTGCGAAATTTGATTCGAAAAATTTATGACCTTTTTTCGATAGGGAAAAGTGCGGGAAGAATGGCCAAAATAGAGGAGATTAAAGAAAAATGTTGTGGGTGGATGTGGACAAAATGAATAAATGGGACGTGGGCAATGACAATGAGGATTGAATGGATGAATGATTGGCATGTGCAATAATGATCGAGGAAGGAATTTTGTCCTCTTTCTTCCTTTTTTGATCCAATTCCTCCATTCATCCCAACTGTTCTTTGCAGTGTACTGTCCTTGCACTCACTTTCGTGAGAGTAATAAATTTAAATTGAAGTGAAATGACTAAATATGCTCTCTTGAGTCGTGATTGATGAATTTGAATACAGTGATAAAAAGGAAAAAGAAAGAATGGCATGCTGCTTGGGAATTTGAATGGGAGTCATGATTATGATTGTGATGTGACATGTGATGATGGCACATTTTGGGGAATGAATGAATGAAGGAAATTCATTCATTGATTTAATCAGCATCAGCAGCCATGCAAAAAACTATTGGATGAAGGGAATTAAATCATAAAAATTAAAATGTCAAAATAATAAATTTTAATTTAATTCTCCATTTCATTTTCCCAATCGATTAAATTTTAATATATTCAATTTTAATAATATTTTAAAATTTTTGCAGATTTATATTCATTACTTCCAAATTTCACATAAAAATGAGTTTTTCTCGTTATTTTTTTCTATTAAATGCCATTTTACTTTTGGCCCTTTTCCCGTTCCCTTCCATCCATTCAGCACCTTCCTCATATGGTGGTGGCCAAGAAAATCAGGTGGACCAATTTTTTTAAACAAGTTCAAAAATATAGGAGGTTGAAAATCGCAGATAATTCGATGCCTTTCCAATTCTTTTTTCAAAAAATTAATTTTATATTCAATTTACAGCTCAATAATGGTGAAAATCCAAATCCAAACTCCCTGTTGGACCAACGTCAACAGCAGAAGAATTTGGGTCAGTTCAATTTAAATAAAATTCGAACACTTAAAAAACAAAATATTATTGATTGATTTGTCTATTAAATTGGAGAAAAGAGACAAAAAACCCCATTCATTTATTCAATCCTTTATCCATCTTTCCAAGAAAAAATAAAATTATTAAATTTGAATAATTCAATAATAAATTTTTACAGATTCCGGAATGTTTCGTGAGGCTGACTTTTGCCAGGAAAAATGCGAATTTGATTGCCAACTTCAATTATTCTTCTCCGGACGGGACAATGAACCGGAGGAATTATTCTATTGTGCCAAATTGCGACCACCGCCAAAAACATTCCTAGAGAAAATTGTGGATGGATTCAATCGAGCCGGCTTTTTCCAATTTTTGATGGGCGGATTGTTGGCATTTTGCGCATTGATTTGTTGCATTTGTTCATGTTATCGGGTAAAAATTATATTGTAAAATGGAATTTTAGGTTTTGATGATTGGAATTTGACCAAAATAAATATGTAATTTAGTAAAAAATAGTTTAAATAATACATTTATGGGCATTTTTAATTGACTTTATTTTTTCACTTCTTTAACTCTTTGAAAATTCACAGGAAATTCTATTAAATATAAAAACGACAAATTTTGATGAAAAAATAAATCAATAAAAATTAATTTCATTATTTGACAGTGTTGCTGCAAAGGAGGCCGAACCAAATATAAGAGTCGCCGACATGGTGCTGTTTCATTTAATGATGGCAGAAAACTACGATCTGACCAAGTATAAATTTATAAATTATTTTCCTAGGAATTTTTATTTCTTGAGAAACATTTCAAAGTAAAATCTAAATTTAATTTAAAAAAAGTCAATTATTAGTAGGTAATTAGGCCACAAAATTGATTCTTAATATCTTTGTTTTTTATGAATTTTGTCGAAATATGTTTCTGGATTGTTGGAAGAAAGTCCATCGCCAACCAATAATCAACAATTGGCCCATCCTTCCACACAATCTGGCCCAAACCCCCTCTCCCTTTTTCCCCAATTCCCTCTCCTTTGTTCCCCAATCAATTCATTCATTCAGCTTTCCGCTTTGCTTGGCCATCCCTTTTCCCCCGTTCTGAATTGCCCCTCCGGATCTCCCCTATAATCCCGATCCGGAGCATTATTATCCCTAATAAATATTTTAATTGAATAATTGTATATTAAATTTGATAAGTTAGGACAAAAACTAGGGGTAAATCATACCCGGGCCGGGGCCCTTCGGAAGTGCCCCCGGCCCGGAGGGAACTTAGCGGGACTTTTAATACAACCATTTTGGTTGGTATTAACATGGCGTACTTGGAAGGATACTAGAAAGCAGTAGGCCTATAGAATTTTAGAAATTCGAGGATATAATTAGGCATAGAATTACAACTTAAAATATGCCTCTTTGGCCAAATTTCAACCATTTTTCCCAATTTCCTCCTTTACTTAAATTTTGTGGCGGCAAAAATTTTTCCTTGGCAATGTGCCTTAAGCACAATATGCCTCATTTTTACACAATAAATTCCCAACTTATAATGATGGCAAATCCTCAAACATATCCCATTTTTTTCGCCTATCCATCCTCAAATTGTGGCAGCGTATTTCCAATAAAATGCTAGGACCACTAGGCGATTAAATGACATAATTCTTACCACATCGTCCGCTTTTCTCGAGGATCTTTCACACAATTTTCTGACCATTTTACCCTCACTTTTCAATGCCGCCTTCCTCAATGCCAATTTTAGACAGCAAGATTTTAAAGAGAATATAATAGGAAAAATTTGGGAATAAATTAGGAAATAAATATGAAATTAAATGAATCGGCAATTCCCATTTTCCTTTTCCTTTTCATTTCCACTTTTCAAAATTTATTAATTTGACGAATAAATATAAAGCACAAATATTGGATTAAGGAAATATTAAAGCCACAGGGAATTGTGAATTAGGGTTTGATTTAGGAGGAAATGGATTTTAGGCTGCATATTTCGAATTGTGGGTGGTTAAAATTGGTTTCTTTTGTGGAATAGTTGAAATAAAATTTGGAAAAGACAATAAGGCAAAATAAAGGGTTGATTCAATAACGGGGAAGAGTGCCAAGGCCAACGGTTGAGCTCGAAGCGGCCCAAGGGGCACGAATGGCCGAAATTTGAGGGGAGCGAGAATAAGCCACATCGGGATAATTGATAGAGATTGGGGTAGAATGTCGATGGCGCCAGTAGTACACACAAATCCCAACGAGGAGCAACAACAAAATGATGATCAGCAACCCATAGGAGATTCCATGAAGTACCCAATGATTAGGAATGGCCTTTTGGGAGGTCCAAAATGGTTTATCGGCTTGACACACAATTGGTTGAGAATAACGTACCGGTTCCCAACATTTCTCGGCACAAATAATAGTCGATGGACACCCGATCTCCTCAAATTCCAAGGCTGAAACAATTATTTTATTTTATTTAGACAATTTTCTAGCTCCTACAGTACCCATTTTCTTCCCATTTCCACTTTTTTCTCTTTCTTCATCCAGTCAATACCTTTTTTTTTCACTGCTTGGAACAAAAACTTAGTCCCCCTTCTTCCCAATTCCACCTTTAATGTCAGCTGGTGCTAAATTGCATTGAAGCCACTTCTAATCAAGCTGCAGTCTACCCCTACCCCAACCTTCCCTCTTTAATTCGCCTTAGGTGCTCTATTGAACAAATTTGCTCTCGCATTAATGGTTCCACCAATGTTCGCCCACTTAACTAAACGGACAAAGTGCCCCCTGACACAAAAATACGAGTGGTTGGGCCAGCCAATTGTTTTGCACCCGATTAATTTGTCTCAATCGTTCTCTACCCTTCAATAATAAGAAAAAGTGGTGCCTGAACAAATCCCCCTCTATTTCCCTCTTCCCCCTCTTTTGATCGTGGCCAAGAAGCCAAATTGCACTAAACCATTTGGGACATACAATCTTTTTCTCTGATCAACAATAGATTTACAATTTCTTGGCCATTTGGCCCAACACAAAAAAAAAGGAACACAAACTTCCTTCTTAGTACGAATTCCCACCAGTTGCCTCGAGCCAACTAAAGGGACCAAAATAATTTAGGAATGAAATAAATTGAGGGATCAGAGTCTGTGTAGTAGAGGGACCAACTAATCAAGAAATTCAGTAAGAAGTCAAAAACTAATGTAAACAGGACAATTAATTCTACGACTAACGCCCACTTATTTTTGATACGAAAATTGGGCAAACATTCTTAGGATTAATGAGGCAATTTTGCACGATTTTTTTTGTCGTTCTCTTTCACCAGCCAATCCCAATGAGGGCGTGGCTCTCTCCTTTTATCAGAGGCGAATTCTCATTCCCACTCTACTCATTTTCAAATTAAATCAACCAATTGCATCATCCTACTCCCCTCACAACTGGAAATAAAGGAATATTTTCTTTTAGGAGAAATCTCAAATAAAATTAGTCAGCCACTCACTTCCAACTTGCCTTGATTTGGCAATCCTAATAATTAGGATTAATAACAAGCTCACTCCTTATTTCAAGTTTATCCCTCTTTTCCTGCGCTTCACTAATCAAGGAACGATCTTCTCTCTAATTTATATTTTGAATTTCCTCCTTACATATATTCCTTACTCCTTTCATTTTCGAATTAGACCATTTTGATACTGCCTTAACATTTTTCCTCTTACCGTCCCGGAAATTTCCTTTCCCTCTAATTCGCCAAGGGGACGCCCTTAAATCACTCAATTCCAATTTCCAAGTCCCATTGGGTCTCTAAAAAGGTTTTGGAAAATCAAAAAGCATAAATCCCTCTCCCCAAGTCCCATCGGGTCTCAAAAAGGGAAGAGAAGAGGACTAATCATTGTTTTTAGCAAATAAAACAAATTATTTCGCGCACAAAACTTGTCTATTAAAAATTGAATAATCATCATAAGTTTACATATACTGGGCCCAGTAAGTAACTGAATTGAATACAAGTTAATAAAGAGTGAAAAGCGAATATAAAAATTAACATCTAGGAAATTTCGGATTAAAAGAGGAAAAAGGAAGGAAAAATAGAAAAAAAAAAGAGAAGCGAGAAAGAGTATAAGGTCAAACTGTGTCCAAAGATTCCAACTGAAGTACCAGTTGAGGAGGAACAATTAGGCGCCAACAATAATAACTTTGAGGAACAGCTAGCACACCTCGAAGCTATTCGCATCCTACAGGAAGAGGCTAGGGCAAGAAACCAAGAATTTATTAGGGAACAAGAAAGAAGAGCTAGAGAAGAAAATAACCCGGATTTTCTATTTCCCGAAAGAGGACGTATACTCTTTCCATATTGTGACTACCGATTTAAGTCAAAAGTTCGGATCGAAGATTTCCTATTAGGGAAGAGAAAAATCTGTCTTACCTTAGCGATTTTGGTTATACCTGAACGAATCTGTCACACCGTACAAAAACAGTGGATAGGACAAGAAATAAAGCAACAGTACTTAATAAAGACATATAATCCAATACAATCACAAATTAGAGAAGAGAAGAGAAAAGTAGTGATCAAATTATTAAGAAATTCATATAACCGAATATTAGCGAAGTTAATTAAGAAGTGGAATTATTTTGAAAATAACAATATTGTCAATTTTCCAATTCAACAATTGGAGACCAAAATATTCATAGTTTAGATCCGGAGTTTGAATTTCAACGGCCAAAAAGGCTTGTATTCCCTAGTCGAATTAATTTGGACATTAACGTTAGGACTCAAACATTCGTCCACGATAATAAGAAAACCGAAATCTTTATATCAATCTTTCTTTCTATTATACCAAAATACTTCAAGCAAAGAGAAACTAAAAACTATATTCTCAATCGCCTATCACAAATTTGCATTTATCAGACTTTCAATAAACACAAAAATAGTATCCCTATTCAGCGAAGAATAACTTTTATAAACCTAATCGACGACACTTTCCGAAAAGGAGGAAGAAAAATAAGAAAGAAGTGGGAGAAACTTGAGCGCTTAGAATATTTTGAATCCCCAGCCTGTATTCTAGTTACAAAGAAATTCATTATCTGAATAAATAGTGAAGTGAGGAATAAACTGGATTCAGTCAATAGCACTTCTATAAGCCAAAAGATCTTTGACGCAGCCAGTGAACATTTAAAAAGGATAATCCTTCAAGAGATAAATCGGAATCGAATTAACGTTGTTGAGCAGCAGGAATATTTTACAGAAGACGAAGAAGAGGAACAAATAGTGGAACAAATAGACGAAAGACAATTAAGACGAGATAGAAGAGAAGACAATAGAGCTAGAGCTCAAATGGCAATGGAACAAATTCAACATTTAGTCAACCAATTAGGAAATCGTATAGGTGGAAGATTAGGAGAATTGGAGTCAAATATGACCTTATCAAGTTTACCTATGCCTGAGTATTATACAGGCTCAGAAGATTTTGAAGGATATCTTAGAAGGTTTAATGCGGTGGCAAGCGCACATAACTGGCTCCCGGCTAGGTGCACTCAAATTCTGCCCCTTTTCTTAAAAAAGGAGGCACGCGCAATTTATGAAAGTTTAAGTGAACTTGAAAAAACCACATGGGCAAATTTGACCCAAGCGATGGGCGACAATTTGAAAAGATTAAATTCGAAAGAAAATGCTCGCCGAATTCTTTCCTCACGCAAACAAAAGCCTGAAGAGTCAATTTACGAATATGCTCAAGAAATACGTAAATTAGTGAGACGTGCCTTTCCCGAAGCGAATTTTGCAGACATTCCTGGTGAAGCACCAGAAGACAAAGCATCACGAGTCCATGAATGGCGAGAAGATGTAGCCAAGTACTATTTCAAAAATGGAATTAGGATGGATCTTAAGCAAAAAATAGCTTTTATGGAATCCCCTGGCACATTTGAGGAATTAATTAAGTTGGCTAAGCGAGTAGAAGAAACGCAAGCCGCATTACAGACCGACAGGGAGATAGAAAATCAGAAGGCTAAGGTCGATCAAACCGTATTCGAGGTCAGCGCAATTAAGATGGAAATTGACGCGATTAGAGAACAATTGAATAAGAATGAACCAAGTAATGAAGCTCAACGTTCACACTTCCAAAATCGGGGGCGATCAAACTTCAATTCTAGGGGACGATACCAACCATATAGAGGACGAAATAATTTCCCATATAGGAACAATAATCAAGGATTTCAAAACAATCAAGGATACCAGAATAATCAAGGATATCAGAACAATCGAGGAAACTTTAATAGAGGAAATAATGCTGGTCGAGGCAATTTTGGAAATTTTAATCAGAATAGGGACAACAATAGAGGGAATTCGAATCCAAATTATATGCCATTAGGTCAACCTAATCACGCAGGCAATTGGAATAGAGGCTCATGGAGAGGCCGTTTTATGAATAGTGGGAATAGCAGAGGCGGAAGAGGTTCATCGAATACACAATTTGTCAACAGCGTGGGAGTTCCTTTTCTTACAATTCTCTCTCTGATTTGCATTTTTATTCTACCAATAAGTGAAGCTCAATTCCAAATTTGTCCAACTGAAAAGTTAGGAGTTCAAATTCCTTTCCCATCAATTCAAAACTGTACTTTACCACCGTTGGAAAGTGAATTTGCGAATGTGACCATCTACTTTCCCATACGGATTCCAAGAACTTTTGCCGTCTATAAATGCTGGCACGAAAGAAAAGATTATTGCACAGATTCACTCTTTAAAATTTGGACTGATATTTCCGAACCTATTTTTTCCCAAAAATTGGTTAGTGAAGACAAATGCCGATCAATGGTAGGAAATGATGACTTGACTCGATTTTCTGAAACCGTGTGGGGCACCAGTTCAAATGATAAGCCAGAATATGCTTTCATAGGCGAAAAGTGCATGGTTAATGAAAGTTACTTTATCGAAATAGGAGAAGGATGGTTTATGAATGGAAGATTGGAAACAACTTGGTGGCCAATAACTTGGGATGCGTTGGAATTTCGATTTGGTTCAGAAGAACATTTTTTAGATGGTCCAAAAGAAATAATAATTTGGGATGTGCCCTCTGATTATTATACCGCAAGCCATTATCCAAAAGGACCAATTTTAGCTGAAATTCTTCGTAATAGTTCGGATCCAATAGGATTAGTGAAAATTGATAGCATGGAATACGTTTTTTCACCAGCCGCTGACCAAACAAGAGAATCATACATTCGAGAAGTCCCAGATGAAGCCATTTTAATGGACAATGATGTGTTCATAGTATTCCCTGCACCAAGGACTAAGCGAAGTCCAGCTAAGACGGATAATAGGAAAATAAAGATAGATAATCGGAAAGTCTCAACCACTCGACCGCCAACATTAACTCCCAGTTTACAAATGCCATTAAATGAAGCAAATATGACTTGGATGGACAATAATAATATATCTTTAGAAAGCATCGTATCTTCTTTAGTGGCTAATACTCTTGGAACACCCACAACTACACAAAAACCTAGCTCAACTCCCACAACTCCTAAAATTAGTACTACTACCATGACTCAAAAACTTACCACGCACCACAATGCGTCCCCCACCAACTACCAGACCAAAACCATTCACTACCCGACCACCTACTACCACTACCACCCCATTAACCCAACCTAGGCCAACTCCCACTCAATCTATACCCCATAGACAACCCACTACACCTAGACCGCCGACTACTCCTAGACCAATTATTTCCACCACCAGAAAACCTAAGCCACAAACTGTACCCACAACCCGAAAACCTGTAGTTCAGTCAACCATGACCACTATTGTACAAAGTACACACAAGCCGACATTTTCGACATTAATTAGTACACCGAAGCCTTTTCCTATGACACCTAGGTCGATGATTTTCACCACAGATAGTACTCCAAAACCAATTTCTTCAACGGCGAAGCCAAAAGTTTCTAGTACCCCCACAACTAGTCCATTACCCAAGTTTATATTCAATGAGACGGACCTTAAATCAACAGAAGGCTCAATTATGGAAAGATTTGATTTAGCCAAGTTTAAGAATGAAATTTTGCTTGATCTAAAGGATCTGTTGGAAGCTGATAAACCGGTGGCAACAACGAAGCCAACCAAAAGAGAAGTTTCTAACTTTATGATGGAAGAGCAGAGATTGAATGACATTAATCACCAAAATAGTCGAATGAATTACTTAGCGCACATGGAAGCTAAGGAAAGGGAATTATCGGCACGCGAGCAATGGCTAACCACCTGCCAGACCCGCAACCACCAGTTAGGGATAGCGAAAGTTCTGGCAAAACAAAACCCAATCGAGGCTGCGCGTTTGCTATACAGCCGAACTGATTTAGTCGCATTTTTAGAAGCTGGAATTAATTTGGAATGGACTATAGGATTATGTTCCGAAGCAAAAATTGAAAAGATATTATGGCAACAAAAAATAGGTGCTCTCTGCTATGAATTTTTACCAGTCCAAGTAGGGAACCGAATTCTTTTTGCGAAGCCTGGAAGTCGAGATTTGATTCCAGAGGCAAAAATTGTTCCCTGTTCCAGCATAAAACACTCCACAAATGAATCGCAAGCATTTGGAGAACTAATGAATTCATTCAAATTAAAGGAATATGAAAAATCAAGTCAACAAACCATATTAAAAGCTGGCGCTTATTTTGAAGATGAAACTTCACGGCTAGCTAGGGACTTAGAACAATTTAAAGAAAAAGTAGCCAAAGCGGAAAGGCCATTGCCGACTAATGTCCCTAAACCAAATGTCTCACAAATTTTTTCTGATGTGTTTGGTCCTGAAATGACCAAACAAGGCAAAAATGTTGTTATAAAAGCCTATGAAAAAGTTTCGACATTTGCTCAAGAGCAACTCGAATCAGGAAAAGATTTTGTCAATAATGCAAAGGAAAAGATTGAAGAAAAGATTGAACAAGGATGGTCAATAGTTGAACAAGTCAAATTAGGTTTAATTTTGATTGGATGCGGAATAATACTTTTTGCGTTAATCATACTCACATGGAAATTCAGATTCATACTCAGTTTAGTCTGGACAGGATTTAAATTGGGTAGAACAATAGCCAACACATTGATGAGTTTCTTCCTATGTTGTTTAACCAAAAGAAAAGAACAAGAACCAAAAAGAATTGACATTAATGCCATAGAAATGCTTGAGCTGCCAAAAACTCAACCTTCAGCTCCGTCCATAGACTTAATACATGAGAAGGCATATATTCTGGATTATGTTCCACCTAGCGTTAATGCAGTACATACTAGGAAAAGAAAAAGATGTATAGTCCAGGTTTTGTTAAATAACATGCCGCATAAGGCTTTGGTAGACAGTGGCGCAGACATTTCTTACTGTGGAAGAAATGTAGCCGAAATTTCGGGAATTCCGATTAAAAGAAGCAATAATTTACATGCATCGGCTGCAAATAAGACTACAATCCAATTCATAGGAACATTAAACACAATTTTAACTTTAAATGATATCGAAATTCCCTGCTCATTATTTGTCTCTGACGATGATTCGTGTCCAAATGATATGATTATAGGCAACGATATTTTAGAGGAACAGAAGAAAGTTATGTTTGACTATGAAAATAGAATAGTCAAAATCGGAGAAACGGAAATGCCAATGATTTCAATAATAGAAGGAGATTTAATTGAGCCAAAGCCAATTGAAGTGCGAATTTTGAGCACCCAAACACTTCCTCCACAATCTGATACTTTCACATGGGGTTATATTGAACAACCATTAGGAGAAGATGATGAATTTCTGGTAGAAGATTCCAACAAACACAAGTTTTGGACTATTAGAGTTGGAAAGGCTTTAGTCAAGCCTGGTCTTTCCAGGCTAGTGCCGCTTAGGTTACTGAATTTCGCATTAGCTCCAGTCACTTTACATAGCCAATCAAGAATAGCGATTTTGGAACCAATTAAAATTGAAAATATACAAGTTCATGAAGTACATACTTTTCAAAAGCAGCCAGAAATTGTTTCGAAAGAAGTTCGCTGGGACAATGACTTGCCAAATTATGAAAAATCTAAGGATTCAGCAAAAATTTCCGAAAAATTGAACTTAAAAGACACCATTTTGAGTTTGACAGGCATTCGACGATTAAAAGAAATTGTTGATGTGAACAAAAATGCATTCGTACTAGCTGACGGCAAGATTGGATGCTATAAAGGGAGCACAGTCCACAAAATTGATCTGTTACATAATGTTAAACCAATTCAGCAAAGAGCGTATCCTATTCCGCATGCCCTTAGGGCCGAGGTCGAAAAACAATTAAGTGAAATGCTGGAACAAAATATAATCAGGCCATCTAGTTCCGAGTGGGCTAGTCCCATTGTTCTTGTCAGAAAGGCAGACGGCATTAGTTGGCGATTCGCAATTGATTATAGGGCTCTCAATAAGTGTACTAAGAAGCAGACATATTTACTCCCGCGCATCCAAGATTTAATCGATGTAGTCGGAGGCAAGAAGTACTTTAGCGTATTTGACATGCAAGCAGGCTTCCACCAATTGAAAGTTTATCCACCACATATAGAGAAAACGGCATTTATAACCCATATGGTTTTATACGAATTTCTAAGGATGCCTTTTGGCTTAGCCGGAGCTCCCCACCGATTCCAACAAATGATGGAAGAAGTTAGGCACCAATTATCCCAAAGTTTCTTAGCCTACCTCGATGATGTGATTCTAGGAAGTTTTCTAGAAGATGAACATCTCAATGATTTAGATTCTTTTCTCAAAGTAATGATAAATGTCGGACTGAAACTGAGGGCAGATAAATGCCGATGGGGCTGTGGAGAAATTAGATATTTAGGATTTTTAATCTCCGAGAATGGAGTCAGGATTGACCCCGAAGACTTGAAGCCAATTTATGCCTTAAAGCAACCGAAAAATATTACAGAATTAAGATCCCTCATAGGAATGCTTTCATACTTCCGAAGGTTTATTCGAGACTTTGCGGAATTGGCAGCTCCCTTGTATGAGCTGACCAAAAAGGAATCCACTACGGATTGGTCCTCAATTCATGATGAAGTATTAAGCCAATTAAAGGATAGGCTCACGCATGCGCCCGTTTTGGCCCCACCAAAACTAGGCAAACCGTTTATCATCGAGACGGATGCCAGCACAATCGCAATAGGAGCTTGTCTTCTACAAGAAAACAAAGGAGAGACCCACCCCATAGCATTTTTCTCTAGGGCCCTAAATAAACACGAAAAGAATTACTCAATTGTAGAATTAGAAGCCTTAGCCGTAGTGGCAGCTTTAAAACAATTTAGGGTCTACATTGAAGGCGCTGGCGAGACCACAGTCATAACCGACAATTCTGCCCTAACCATTTTGTTCCGCAAGAAAGACTTGCAAGGAAGACTAGCACGCTATCAAATCGCCCTTCAGGCTTTTGACATTAAAGTGGTTTATAGGAAAGGAAAAGAAAATGCATTTTGCGATCATTTATCCCGTTATCCACCAACAAATGATATTGATGAAATTAATCACATTCAAATAAATCCAAAAACCTCTAGGGATGAGCTGCTGGAAGCTCAGAAGAATGATCCATATGCTCAGTCATTATTAAGTAAATTAGTTGATAAAGAAAATTCCAAAAACGGCGACTTCTGCCTTTGGAAAGACTTAATTTGCTTTAATGAAAATGGTGAATTGAAAATTTTAGTACCAAAAAAGCTACGAAGGCAAATATTTGAGGAATTTCATTCTGATCCTCTCCAAGGTGGACATTTAGGCTTTTCTAGAACCATTGAGAAGATAAAGAGGACTTTGTTTTGGAATAAAATGGCAGCGGACATAGCTCACTTCCTGAAATGCTGTGATAAATGCCAAAGAAGGAAAATAATAGGCAAACATCAGAGTAGGGAACCAATTTGTCCAATAATTCCGGCAAACAGACCTTTTGGTCGTATTCACATTGATTTGTTAGGTCCATTGCAAAAAGCAAAGACAGGATATCAGTACATTTTGATTTCTGTAGACGCATTTTCTAAATGGGTGATCGCGACACCCCTTAGGGAACAGTCGGCTACATCAGTAGTTTCTGCATTTTTGCGTGAAGTAGTTTGCCATTTCGGAGTACCAGGCTCGATAGGAACCGACAGAGGAACGCAATTCTTATCAGCCACTTTCCAAGATTTAAGCAAAGTTCTTCATTTTAAACATACTCCCACAGTGGCCTACCACCAAAGCAGTAATGGGCAGGTGGAGAGGTTTAATAGGACATTAGGCGACATGCTAGCTTCAACCACTGAAGGAGGGAAGAATTGGGCAGAAATTCTGCCACACCTCATTTTTGCATATAATACAGCATTTAATAGCCAAATTGGACAAACTCCTTTCTTTGTTTTACACGGTTTTGAGCCATCTATGCCATCAGAATTGGCATTAGGATCAGAAAAAGCAGAATTTTCGGATATGGCAATTTATATTCAAGATTTAGTAGAATTATTGTTAAATGTTCGGACCCAAGTCCATGAATTTCTGAAAAATAATGCTGAAGAAATGATAAAGCAGCAAAATAAAGTCCATCCAATACAATGGACCATAGGCGCATTAGTTTTACTGAAAAAAGTAGAAAATATCAAAAAATTAGGTGATAGATACCAGGGTCCATATCGAATAGTCGAAATTAGAAAGCCAAATTTGTTAATTGTGGAATTAAAATCCGAGGCCGAACCATTCGAAGTGCATATGGATCGGTGCAAACCATATAATTCATTTGAAGTTGAAAATGTTGATCAAAATAAGGAAGAGGAACGAAAGAGTGAACCAGTTAAGGCCAAACGAGTGGTACTCGATAAAAATTTAGAGCAGTCTGACTCAGAAAACGAAATTGCATTAGTTAAATCCGAATCCTTTGATTCTGAAGTTTCTGAAGATTATTTGGAAGAATATGGATTTCCAAAAATAAATGTAGTCCGGTTTAACCTGGAAAGAGCGGACTCATCTGAATCATCCCTGACTTCAATAGACTCGAGCGAATATGATAGGCGTAATGGGTCCTCATCTAGTCTTTCAACTCTCTCAAATGAGACTGAAAAGGAACAATTCCAAGGCCGAGCACATTTCTCAACATTAGAAGATGAAAGTGAAATATATAGACTTTTGGACCATCGTTTTATCCACAGCGGAAATTATTCCACTGGCCGAATTAATATCCTATGGAAGGGTAGCCAGTGTTTAGCAAATTATGATTGGAATTATGAAGACTTTGATATGATTTGTCCAACTGACTCCACTATAGGAATGCAAATTTTGATAGGCAAAGATTATAAAGGAAGAAAATATGAATATGTGAAAGTTAGAATGATAAATCCAGTTTATGGAAATGTTTCCAAACCGTTGCGCGCCCGATTATGTGACATGTGTGGATATATTTTAGGATTTTATGCCTTATATTTATTAGAGGACATGGGCCTTCGCACAACGGACGATGAGAATCATGACTATTTTACTTTCTCAAAAGATTCGCGTGAATTTTATCCGTTAGAGTTCGATGAATCTATCAACCATGCGCAAAAATATAAGCAAAATACATTTAAAATTTATGAGGATAAGCCAAAGCGATGTTTTATGTCTGCATCCAAAGAGAAATTTATCCCTTCCAATGAATTAATAGAGCAATTAGAAAATATTAAAACGGATTTGTCCAATGCTAATTTTAAGAGCATAAAGGAACACAATAAATTGGTCACAGAAGAACAAAATATTTCCCGTATTTTGGCCCATAGAGGCTTTCGAAATAATTCATTATCTCTGCGCGACCGCAATCATCGATCCACCTTTAATTCATATAATTTTAGAGGAATTAATAACAAGATGGCCCTGCCATGGCACAAAAAGCCAAAAGTACAGGAACCTCCAACGATAGCTGAGATTGAAGTACGCCTAGGAAAAATTAGAGAAGAAAAACGAGAAGTTGAAAATCTCCTTTCATTAAACATTAGGCTAAACGAAAATGAAAAAATTTTGAAAAATTTACAAACAGAAGAAAATAAATTAAAGAAATTAAAAAGGGAATTAGAAGAAGAAAGAATCGTGGCTAGGCTCAAAAATAGATTAAATAATGCCCCGAGATATAAGGAAGTAGCAACGTCTCCCACTGTACCGTTAAACGTCTCAGAGAATTTTTTTGCGCGCTCTCCATCTAGGGATGATCCTTTAATCACAATGAGAATTGATGAAATAAAATTTCCAGATTATCAGGTTGAAATGGACAACACCGACACCGACTCAATCGACGTGAAAAAACAACGCGTTAAATTAGGCCAGTTGATGGCAGAACGGGATGCAATTAATGACTTCCTCAAAGAAAGAAAGGAAATAAACCCTTCAGCAGTATTTTTGGACAAACAAAAACGGCTAATCGATGTATTGGAAGAAATTGCACGCGTTGAATTCCTCATTCCCCACATTCGGATGCGTAAAGCAGAGAACGCTCAAACTATGAAGGAATGGGAAAGGAAAGCCAGCGAAATAAAGAAAAGAAGATTGGAAAGGGAAATGGAGGAAGAAGAAGACTTGGCCAAACAGAAAGAGAGGGTAGAGAATGAATTGAGGGATCTTCCGCCCCCCATTCATTATGGACAGCGACTCCTCGACAACAATCCTGTTCAGGGTAAAGGCCGCGAAATGCTCCAGTCAATGGGATGGAAGGATGGGCAAGGTTTAGGACCCAACCAAAAAGGCATTGTGGAACCAATCAACCCACCAACCCATTTTCGGCCAGCAAGCCCTCAACATCGTTCTCGTCAAAAAACTTCACCTCAACGGTTGCGTAGACGACACCGCAAATTCACACCATCCCCTATTCGTTCGGGGTCCCCGTCTTTTGTCTGCATTGAAGATCTACTCGACCCGGAAGGTGAAGGGAATGTAGACAAAAATAGTGATGATGGGAAGCGAAATGAAACAAATAATATAGGAATGGAATCGATCAATAGGGAAGAGGACAATATGGCTAGAATAAACAGCGAATTAAGCGGATTGCCAACAGAGGCTGTTAGTCGGCAAAGGAGTCTAGAGAAAGCTAGGATTGAAGCCGATGGAATTTGCCTAAAAATTTTTGGCACAAATGATAGTGAAGAATCGGAAAGCCCAAAAGCATCAATCCAAAAGGGATTGCTTTCTAACATGAGAATGAGCCCGGCAATGCAATACAGTTCCTCAAAAATTAGTGTGGAAGTCGTCAAAAAACCAATTATTTGTCTAGGCACCAACTCCAAAAGTTGGCCTCCACCAGTCAAGGCTAGGGTTGCAGCAGCTTTCTCACTAGTCCCGAAAAATATAACACAAAATGAGATATCCTATACTAGAGCATATAGTAGTGTTCGAAGAATTGAAGCATATTGTAGTAAAGATATTTTACCAATGAGAATTCAAGCTCAATTAGAGGAGGCACGTAGATTCCAGGAAGAGGAAGCAAAAAAATTCAAAAAAAGGGTCCGAGCCGAACTAGAGGATGTGCGGAAAATAATGGAGGAAAATGATAAAAAGAAGGCCAATGAATTAGGCAATAAGGAAATTGCCATTAGTAATGACAAAAAGGAGGATTCTGTCATTAGGGATGTACCACAGGATACGGTGGCCGAGACCGTCCAATTAACAGAGGATAACAATATAGTCTATTTGATTAGCGATGAGGAAGAGAACCTTGGAAATTTAATTATAGCGGAGGAGGATGAACCGGACAAGGATAGAAAAAAGAAACGGAAACATCATAAAAAATCTAGGAAAGACGATAGGCCAAAAAAGGCAAAAAAAGATAGGGATGAAATGTTGGAAAATTTAGGAGAAGAATACGGTCCATCCTTACCGCCGGAAATGATCGCATCGACAAGCAGGGCCGTCTATTGTTCACAGCCAGAATCGACTGCCATGCATTCAGTGGGAACACAAACCACAATTGATTCAATAAAATGGGGCCAAGTGCAAGACATTTTGGGAGGAAAATGATTTGGAAATCGGAATTGGAACAATATTCATGATACACAATTATAGGATTTTTGCTTCTTTGCGCTTTTCAATTTTTTTTTATTTACTCAATATTTACCCCAAATATTATTCGCTTTCATTATTCCCATATTATACCCTCACATTTGCAATATTCATCAATTATCCCCATCATCACACGCGCCTCCACTCTAAAATCCTATAGTCTATTTGTCCTCATGGCCTTAGGCAGTAATCATTCATAACCCCTTCAAATATTCCCAAAATTTGCCAATTTATTATCTACCTGTGGGCCCGGGCATATCCACTGGAGCCGCCGTTGGAGCACACTCACCCAAGCCAATCCCACCAAAACATAAGGCCACCACAATAAATCCAATGGAAGGAAACAAATGCATCCTAAAAATTAGAAAAATTAATTAGGCTGGAAAAATTGAAATAGGAATGGAGGATATCAGCATATAATAATGGCAAACTCACATTTTCTCAAAGGACGAAATTAAGACTAAAAGAAAGTGAATTGATTTAGGGGAATAGGAGGAGGAATTTCGAACAACTTACATGCCAAAAATTGACCAAAACGAAATTCTGCCGGCACAAAATAGGAAGGAATTAAAAATTTAATGCTGGAATTGGAAATAAATAGACATGAATTAATAGAAAATTAAAAGATTAAAACTAGAAAGATGAAAATTGATTGGAAAATGGAATGGTTAAGCTCAAAGGAATGTTCACTGCAGATGGCTATTCTCCTTTCCTTCCGTCCATTTTTGCCCGTGTACCCATCATTTTTCCACCGACGACACCTTTTTCCCCTCTAGGCCGAAGCCGCATTTTCTCCCTCGACCTATATTTTTTTTTTGTCCAATCATTTCCTCCTGCTCTTCCATAGATGATGGAATTTCGCGAGGGCGCGAAAATCTGTAGGTGACCAATGTTGGAAGAAAGTCCATCGCCAACCAATAATCAACAATTGGCCCATCCTTCCACACAATCTGGCCCAAACCCCCTCTCCCTTTTTCCCCAATTCCCTCTCCTTTGTTCCCCAATCAATTCATTCATTCAGCTTTCCGCTTTGCTTGGCCATCCCTTTTCCCCCGTTCTGAATTGCCCCTCCGGATCTCCCTATAATCCCGATCCGGAGCATTATTATCCCTAATAAATATTTTAATTGAATAATTGTATATTAAATTTGATAAGTTAGGACAAAAACTAGGGGTAAATCATACCCGGGCCGGGGCCCTTCGGAAGTGCCCCCGGCCCGGAGGGAACTTAGCGGGACTTTTAATACAACCATTTTGGTTGGTATTAACATGGATAAGGAAAATCAAAATAAGAATTTGTTTTTTATTGCATTTTTCTAATTCGATTTAATTAAATAGTAAAAAAATGCAAATACTAAATAAAGAAATAAATTCAAATTTTAAAATCAGAAATAAAATATTATATTTTAGGATCCAATTGCAATTGAAATGAGTGTGGACAACATTTTGGGATCAATTTCCGGTGAAAAAACAATGAAAGAAACGGTCGAAAGCGGTGAACAACAATCAGAGAAGAAATTGCCAACTTTGGGTGAGAACGACAAATGGGAATCGCCGGTGGTGAAGAAAACGCAGAAAGCATTGGAAGAACAGAAGCGAAAAATGGCGGAGGAAATGGCAAAGAAGAAAGAAATGGAAGAAAAGGAACGAAAGAAGGCGGAAAATGAGGAAAGGAAGAAGAAGCAAAAGGAAGAAGGAAAGAAGAAGGAGGAAGAGCGAAAAAGAAAGGAAGAGGAGGAAAAAATGAAGAAATTGAAGACGGAAAAGAAGGAAAAGCAGCAAAAAGAAGAACAGAAGAAGAATGAAGAAGAGGCCATTCCGAAAGAGAAGGAAAATGTTGATGATGGCGAACAAAAATCGGATCAGGCAAAAGTGGAAGAGGAAGAAATGAAGGACAAAAAGCAAGAGGGGGAAGAAATCGGAAGGAAGAGGAGTTTGGTATTCTGCATCAATGGCGGCAAAAAAACAAAAATTCAAACAAGAACAACAGAAAATAAGACAGACACCATTATTGGTAAGAACGCACATAAATTGAATAGAATTTTAATGTATTCTCTTCAACAGGACCGAATCCCACCGAATGTGTTTGCCCAACTGCGCTGGAAAAATCCGATAACAATTGAACAAATTGATGGGAAATTGAATGTTATTCACTCAATTAAAAGCCATTGATTCTGAGAAATGGATGAAATTGTTTCCCTCCTAAGTTTGTTTTACTAACAATTTCAAATTTTACTACAAAAAATATTGTTTTTTTTTTTGATAAGAGCTGGTCACTAAATTTATTGACTTTATTTTTATTATTTTGTCAATTATTAGAGAAATAAATTTTCATTACTCAAATTATTAATTTTTTTTATTAATGCTCAAATCCTCAAATGTTGATTTTTAATTAGAGATCAGCAGGTTGATCGATCGATATATCAGTTTCGATAAATCGATACGATATATCGGAAAATATCGGTCGATATATCGTATCGGCTAGCCGCCTTTTACGGACCCGTCTTTTTGCGGACGAAACGGTTTGGTGCTGTTGGCAATAAAGTTTATGTGGCATTCTTTATACCATTTTATTGGGAATAAAATTAGCTACAAAATGAAATCAAATTCATTGGCCAATATTAGATAATCGCTGAGTTATGGCAAAAAAACCATTGGTTTAATTAAAATTGTATTTCTGGCTATTTTTTAGCCATAACTTAGCGATTATCTAATATTGGTCAATGAATTTGATGTCATTTTGTAGCTAATTTTATTCCCAATAAAATGGTATAAAGAATGCCACATAAACTTTACTGCCAACGGCACCAAACCGTTTCGTCCGCAAAAGATGGGTCCGCAAAAGGCGTAATATCATCCTATTGGTCCGATCTCTACTTTTAATGCCAAAATATAAAAATTTCTTTCCATTTCATGGCCATTGGGTTAGGATTTTCTAATAAATTTTTAATTTGCATCAAATTTCATTCCTTTTTAATTAATAATTTTGTTGGTTAAATTAAATCTTAATTCCATTATATTTGATTGATATTTAGCGATGAGATATTCTCCTTTGGATAATTCTTCATGGCTAGAAATAAGGATGGAAATGGAGTGTAGAATGAATAATTAATATTCCCGGTGATAAAATAACATCTCTACTCGATCAAGGGGCGGAGATATGGCCAATAGGATAAGAAGAGGTGGAATTAAGATGTGAATGAAAGATAATGAGAGTACCATGAAAACGGGTGAAATAAGATAAATGTCTGAGTGCGTGACTCCCTTACATAACCCATTAGTAAATCCAAAATATTCTTAGCAATTTGACCTCTTAAAATTTAATCTAGCTTCAAAAGAATTATTAATTTTTTTTGTTTTCAAAAAAATTTTCAATTTCATTTTTATAGAATTTTTAATTGTTTCAAAAGAATTTTCACCTTCCCTATTGCTTTCAGAATTTAGCTATGAGCAAAAAATGGCACAATTCAGCTGAATAAACAATGAAAATATTCAACATTTTGAAGAATAAATTATTGAAAAATAATATATTAACGAATTAAATTCTTATTGTTATAGTCAAATTGCTGTTTCCGAGTTCAACAAAAGTGTAAGGATAAAGGAATAAATTGATCTGCCAATGCAAAAATTTTCTTTAAAAGTGACCATTAATTAAGTGCAATCATGTAACTTTTTGAATATCACAAATCGACTGGTGTCCGCCAACTCGATGCCCAACAAATTCTCGATGAAACGGGAATCCCTGATTTAATTCTTTTCACATTGCGAATCAACTCGATCGATGTACCATAAAACCTCTATTAATATCCATTGCTATATTAAAAGCCCCACTCTGTTTGAAGCCCATTCTATTTATAGTACCCCCACCCAAAAAATGCCCGTGACAATGACAAATATAAATAATGGAGGAAACAGGAAATATTCGGAAATTATTTAGAAAAAATTTCCAGATAATAATATAGTATGTAATAAGTAATAACACAAAAATAAAAAAAAAATAAATTAAAAATGTGGATAAATTTATCGATATACTTATAAAAAAATTTAAAAAATTGCATTTTTTTAAGTGAATTTGTAAAACAAAATCAACGAAATAGGGGATCAAATTAAGAGACATCTTCATTTTTCATAAATAAATTTCACACCATCCTTCACTCATCTCATCAATTCTCCCGCCATGTGCCATCCTTCACCATTCATCCCCATAATATTCATGGCGTTCACGGCTGTTTGCAAATTCACGATAATGATATGAAGCTGAAGCATATGATCGACCGTAGGAATAGTAATGATGAAGACTCAGTCTGGGATAACGATGAACACGAATAGTTGGAGGAGAAGGCACCGGATTTCCAACTCGGCCATAAATGCGCATCTCATACATGCGGCCCTGGGATGTGCTGAAAGAAAAAAATTGTGTAAAATAATTGGCTTATTTAATATAATTATGAATTTTTAATTTCACCATTCATCCAATTATAAATTAACAAAAGGAAAATATTTTTTTTCCACTAAAAAAATTTTTTTGACATCACTAAAAATATTTTTGGCACTCTAAAACAATTTTCGACTTTTGATAAATCAGAAACCGGTTTTAGACCATCCAAACTTTAAACCATTTTGTAAATCTCATCGAGAAGCATCGATTGATATATAATTTTGTCATGGTTTGGCTCAATTAAATGGTATTAAACCGTTTAGACCATATTTCCAGTTTTTGGTTTTAAACACTTTAATTTTGGGCCAAAACCTAACATTTTATATACCAATCGAAGCGAATCGATGAGATCTACAAATTGGTATAAGATTTGTTGGCTCTGAAACCGGTTTCTGATTTATTGGAAGCCAAAAACTGTTTTTTTTCTGCAAATATTCAAAAATTATGTTAAAACTTAAACATCTTAACCAAAAACTTTGGCTTAAATAAAATTTCATAAAACCATTTTGCACCGTTTTTCGGTTGAGATTAGAAAAGTAATTCAAAATTTGCATTTTTAATAAATAAAAAAATTTTTACATATTTAAGCAACGCTTTGCAGCATAATTTTGGGCCATCTTCACCCGGTCCTTTTCCGCCATTCCATCTGGCCATTGGACATTTGTGTATTTGCTCAGCACCGGGTATTTGTACATAAAATCCTAGGAAAAATATAGATAATTTAGGGTAAAATTGGTTCATAGCGCCCAGATTCGAAATCATGCAAATGATATACCATTCGACGCGTCTTGACGTGCCAAGTTCGAATCTGCAAAAATTTTTACCCGGCAATGACTTTTGGCCAACTTATGGCCAATTGAAAATCGTTTTCCCCTAAAAGAGAAGGGTCCCCCCTATGGCTCGAAAAATTTCGAATTTTGTTTTTGGTCATGATATATATCAATCGACGCGTCTCGATAAGCAGAACATGAATCTGTCATCCTTTTCGCATAAAACCCAAAAATAAAAAAGTTATGCCCATTTTTGTCTCGCTGGAATGTGTTGGAACTGCGGAGGAATGTAAGAGTGGTCTCCGGAGTGGCGTAGCCGAAGCGCGGGAACTGGACGAGTGCTTGGCGAGCGAAGCGAGCCAAGCACTCGTCTGGTCGCGCGGAGGCGGAGCACACGTAGGAGACCACTCTGAAATGCCCACCGGAGCAGTTCCAATCCGTATTTCTTTTGCGCGACTGTAACTTTTTTCTTTTTCAACTTTGTACTAAACTGATAGCAGATTCATTCTCTGCTCGTCAAGACGCGTCGAATGAGGTATCATATGTACAAAAAAAAATTTGCAAATTTTTGACCCATAGGGGGGACCCTTCTCTTTTTCGATTTTCATATGACCATAACTTGGCCATAAGTGCCTGCCGGGTAAAAATTTTTGCAGATTCGAACTTGGCACGTCAAGACGCGTCGAATGATATATCATTTGCATGATTTCGAGTCTGGGCGCTATGAACCAATTTTTCCATAATTTAGCAAATTGTGTTTGAATTTTGCCCATTTTTCAAAAAAAAATCTGTCATTTATTTCAAGGATGGGTTCAATATCGAAATTGAAAATCGAAATTTCGGAGGGTTAAAAAATTTCCTAAATTGAAAATCGAAATTTCGGAGTGTTAAAAAATTCCTAAATTGAAAATCGAAATTTCGGAGTGTTAAAAAATTTCCTAAATTGAAAATCGAAATTTCGGAGGGTCAAAAAAATTTCCCAAAATCGAAAAATGAAACTTCGGAGGGTCAAAAAAATTTTCCAAAATCGAAAAATGAAACTTCGGAGGGTCAAAAAAATTTTCCAAAATCGAAAAATGAAACTTCGGAGGGTCAAAAAAATTTTCCAAAATCGAAAAATGAAACTTCGGAGGGTCAAAAAAATTTTCCAAAATCGAAAAATGAAACTTCGGAGGGTCAAAAAAAAATTATCGAAAAACGAAATTTCGATCCCAAAAATGACCGAAATCGATATCGAATGGAAAAAAAATTTTCATATGAATTTTTAAAATTTTTAATTTGCAGTAAACTTGAATTTGAATAAATTTATTGGTCACTCATAAGATTAATTCAAGGTGAAAAATGGGAATGAAAAAGTGAATTTTCCTTAAATATTTGAAAGAAATTTTTGCTAAAAAATCATTTATTAATTTTCGATTATCGAAATTTTTTGAAATTTCAGAGGGTGTAAAAATTTTCCGAAATTGAAAAACGAACGTTCAGTCAGTTCGAAAAATGACCGAAAATTGATATAAACGAATCGAGACCTTCCCTAATCTATATGCCAAAAATGGTGAAAAATTGTATGTGAAAAATAAAGAGGGGGGGGGGGGGGGGAATTTATTAATTTAGGATCACTAATTTTTGTTTTCGCGAAAAAAAAAACAAATATTTGCACAACCAACCTCAAACAGCAGATAATCGAATCGTTTGCGAAATTGCTCCATTGAGGATGGTTGGTGGAACAAAAATTGAATCTCCTCGAAGGCAATGGCCACTTCCCCTTGGTAATAGGCGGCAAATTGGTAGCAATGCTTCAGGGCAATTTTTACAAGTTGAATGGCCCATTCCTCCCATTCGAAATAGTCTGGAAAAAAAGAAATTTCTATTATACTATTTTCAAATTTAATTTTAGCATTTTTAAAGGGTTAGTTTAGGTTTAAATAGTTCAATTATATCAAAATAAATTTCTGAGGCGAAATTACAAAATTTTTAAGCATTAGGTATGGGTTCGAGGTCTCAGAAAAAAATCGGAATTGAATTTTCGTAGAGAAAAAATTTCGAAAACAAAAATCGTCATTTCAGTGAGTCAAAAAAATTTTCCGAAATCGAAAAATGACATTTCAATCCCAAAAATAACTGAAAATCGACATCAAAATCGAATCGAAATAAATTTTTAAAATTTTTATTTTTGGATTAAAATTGAATAAATTTTATTGGCCAAAAAAATTTAAATTTATCCTCATCATAAGATAAGCTCAAAAAGGAAAAATTGTAATGAAAAAAGTGACCATTCCTCAAATTTTTGAGAGAAATTTTTGTCAAAAATCATTTATATATATTTTCGTATTTATGTCGAAATTTTCGAAATCGAAATTTCGGAGGATCAAATATTTTTAAAAATCGAAAAACTATATTTCGATCCCAAAAATGACCGAAAATCGAAAAAAAAATCGAATCCATTCCTGTTAGGCATGTGTTTTACCGCCCATCTTTTTTACCATTATCATTGTTGTACATGCCATGCAGCAGGGCCAGCCAATTCTTCTGTTGCACTTTTCTCTCTCCATTTTCATCATAATTTTCCACCATATCGTCGACTATGGTCATTGTTGATGATGTTGATGAACGCTGGATTGGCAAATTGTGTGCTTGGCTGGACAAATCCTCGTTGGTACGAAGCACTCGTTTCAGGTATTTATCCGCCTGTCCAATCAGACGCTTGCACTCGTAAACATGCGGTGCCATGACGGCAATTATCTGAGGAAGTGGGACAGGGATGGGTTCGATGTCTCAAAAAAATTATCGAAATTTCGGAAGATAAAAACATTTAATGAAATCGAAAATTCGTTGGGTCAAAAATTTTTCCGAAATAGAAAATAGATATCCCATTCCCAAAAATGACCGAAAATCGAGATTGAATCGAAAAAATCATAATTTTTTTTATTTTTGAGTAAAAATTGAACTTAAATAAATTTATTGGCCGAAAAAATATGGTCATAAGAGGAATTCAAAGTTAATATCTCCCCGATGCTTTTTTTGCATGAAAGAAAATTAGATTTCTAAAAAATCAGACACCGGTTTTCATACAATACAAACTGTAACACAATTTTATAGATCTAATCAAGACGCATCGATTGGTATATAATTTGTCACGGTTTTGGTCAAAATTAAAGGGTATTAAACCGTTTAAACCATTTTTCCAGTTTCTGGTTTAATTCTTTAATGTTGGGCCAAAATCGTGACAAATTATATACCAATCGACACGGCTCGATGAGATTTGTAAATTGATTTAAGCTTTGTAAAATGTTTTTTCATGCAAATAAAATAACAATATAATGCCCAGGCATTTTACGCTTATTTCTCCTAATTGAAATTATATCACATAAATAACCTGTTCTCGTTTGGCCCAAAGCAATGGTCGAGACAATGAAGCAAGGCGATGGCACTGGGGCAGCAAATTTTGCAGCGAGTCATGGTCGAGATTGAGGAAGATTTTCTTCAGTAATTCATTTGGAAGCATCATAAGCCGAGTTTCCTCATACTCATTCTCTAGAAATGATATAAAATGTGGAAACAATTCTATTTTATAAGTGAAAAATAGGAACTTATGAGGGGATAATCCGGGTTGAAGCTAGCCCCCACCTTTTTTTTTAATTTTTAGCATAATTTTCTCTTAATTTTAATGCAAGGAGATTTAAATGGTTAGCTGTTAATTTAAAGTCAATGTGCCCTTTTTTGTTAAGATATTATTTTTTACCCAAAATTTATTAGTTTTTGACTTCTAATAAACCAGGAACAGGTTTCAGACCCTAAAAATCTTACATCAATTTGTAGATTTCTTCGAGATGCATCGATTGGTATTTAATTTGTCATGGTTTGGTCAAATTTAAATTAGTTTTGAACAACCATGGGATGGTTTAAACGGTTTGAAACCCTTTAATTTTGCATCAAAACCTGACATTTTATAAACCATTCGATTCGTCTCGATGAGATCTGAAATTGGTATTAGGTTTGTAGGGTCTAAAACAGGATACTGCTTTATTAGAAGTCGAAAACCGGTACGCCACAACTGAGCAACGGGCCAACTGAACGACGGCACTTTTAGCTCATTAAGCTTTGTTCACAATGGTCGTGTTCGTGTTCATGTTCGTGTTAGGCTATAAGTTAATGCTTTTGTTGTGAACACCCCCAAAATCGTCTGAACTCAGGTCTGAATGCACGAGTTAATGCTTTCGCATGAACTCGAGCACGAACAAAATGTCTACGGGTGTTCACAATGGAAAAATCAAAAAAGCATTAACTCAATCGAGTTCATGCTATAGCATTAACTCAAAACAAGGGAGAGCCAAAATTTCGAATTTATTCGAAATTTGTTCGTGCACTCCGTGTTCGTGTTCGTGCACAACATAATGTCTTCATTGTGAAATGGCATCGGTATTTTTGGCATTTTTGTGACCTCACTCGCACTCACACACGAACACGAACATTCGCACGAACACGAACACGACCATTGTGAACAAAGCTTTAAGGGCTAAACGATATTGACGATTTTGATAAAATTAAAGAGCGCACTTCTTTCTGGCTATCGATTGATATAAAATTTATTTGGATTGATCAAGATTTGGTTGAATTGTATTCACAAAACAGTGAAAAATTAGCAAATTTATAATAATTAGTCTTATTTAATGTTTTTCTAAGTACAACTCTGCTAATTCTGAACCAAAATAATTTGATATTAAAATCATTAATATCGGTTTAGACTTAATTAGCTAGCTACAAGCGCCGTCGCTCATTTGGCTTTGCCTAGTTAGGCGTATCCCTCAATAACTAAGTTTTGGTTTTTGGGTAAAAAAAAAGCATTTTTTGCATAAAAATTATTTTTGGATGAAAAAAGTATCCATTTAATTACCTTATTTAAAATTTTAAGAACATTTTAATGAAATTAATTTCTATGAAATAACAAATAAACCTGCTGATAATGTTCAGGCCATAATTACGCCCGATAAATATGCTCAAAAATGTAACCAACAACAAATACCCACCAATTGCCATTTCAGCAATTTGCTCGGTCAATTTTGTGCATTCCATTTCGTTTTCGTTCGCAGACATAATGGATATAGAATAGTGAATTTGGTTGTTCACAAATTAATCTGTAAAATTTTAATTGTGGAGAACTTGAGTATTCGTTCATTAGGAAATTAAGTCAAATAAAAACAAAAATGAATATTGTTATTGTTATGAACAGAGAGAGTCCGGAATCCGGATTTTTATGTCGCTAAAAGTGCCAAAATATGTAAATGTCGGAAAAATTTCTTTAAATATGTAAATTTTATTACTTAAAATATACAAATTTTATTAAAATTTACTTAATTTTTCGGAGGAAAATTTTTGTCAAAAAAAAATGCGAAAATATGCAAAATCGGTCTAAAAACATTTCATCATAAAAAAATTTATTATTTACCCAGAAACCCATATAGTATAGGGTATTGGCAAAAAATATGTCAAAACTTAAAAATCCGGACTCTGGTTATGATGAAAAATGGAATTTCCATAAAATAATCCATTTTGTTATGTGAATTGTGAAGCTTTGATTTGAATGAACATAAAATTTTCTGCAGGTTTATTGCCATTAACATTGTTGCAAGTGAAGAGGATTGAAGAAAAAAAATGTTATTATTCTTTTGTTAGAATGGTAGTGAACAATGGGGAGGCTACATGGTAAGACGTCGAGAAATGAAAAAAGATGCAATGAGCAAGTGGCCAGTTGAGGGCAGACAGACACCTCTGCTGCCACTCTCTTTCTTTTCATTTGTCCACAGCGGCCCAATTCCCATTGAATTCTCTTCTCGCTGCTTTCCATAAAATTTTCTCACTCTCCAGCTGCTTAAATATAGCCAGAATTTGTTCTGATTTGACAAAAAAAATTGAAATTGCAGATAAAAAAAAAATATTTGCTTTAATTTTTGAAATGGGGAGCTATTTTTTTCAGCACCCCTTAAAAAATATATAAAAAATTTATAAAAAATATCTAGTTTTATAATACCATTTTATCCATATTTCGACCAATTTTTATTAAACTTTTTTACAAAATTTTCCACAATTATTTCTTTTTAATTCTAAGCAAATTTCCTAATAAAATTTCTTTTCTATCTATAGCTAATTTATTTTATGCCTAATAAAATGTTTTGCTATAAGCAATAATCCTCCTATCTTTACCCACCTTCGTCACTAGACAATTTTTAATTCATAATTGCCAGTTCCCAATTTTGAGTACTCATTTTAAAATTTTTTTTCCATAATTCCCAACAATTTTTCATATTTTTAAGTAAATTTCCTAATAAAATTCCCCCTTCTACCAATTAATGTTCATTGACCAATTCTATTCAATGGTTGACACAATTTCCGCCTCAATTTGGCCTCCATTCATTGCCGGATGCCTCCATTGGTTTCCCATCGGTTTGCCTCTATTCCGCACAATTGTTCGTCATTCTGACAAATTGGCGTCATTTTAACAGTTCATATTTTGTGGTTTTTGCGCTTCGAGCCGGATTGGTCAGTATTATTAATAATTATTAGTATAAAAATTAATTAATCACAATTTTTTATAAGATTTGAATTTTGGAGAATCATAATTGGAGGAAAAAAAGAAAAAATTGATGGATTTGATTGAAAATTGGCAAAAATGTATGACCAAAAAATCAGAAAATTGGAAAATTTTTCTTTTTTTTTTGGTCATAATTTTATTGCCAATTTTGTTTTTAAATCCTTTTCATCAAATCAAAGCATTTTGATAAGAAAATTCCAACTTTTTATAACATAAAATTTCAGAGGAAATGAAGGCCATTTTGGTAGGGGAGGCTCATTAAATCATAACGGAAAAGTACCTTTAATTCAATTGTATAAAAAATTAATTAAAATTTCTACCTGAAATATTGGTAAAATTGGACAAAACTTTGGATAAACAAATTCAAAAAATGTCAGGAATGGAAATAAAAAATTACTTAAAAAATTGCCAAAAAATTACCAAAAAAAAATTAAAATTAATTTTTCCTCTCTCCACTCAGTCATTGGGCAACTTTTTCACCTCATTCATTGCCCATCGAATTGGGCGAGTCGGCCTCGGCTATGCCCTAATGATGGAATATGCGCCCAGGGGCCTATTTCAATTTCCGTCAAGTTCTTGACTTGTGGTCAAGCAAGTAAATTTTCTGTTTCAATTAGCCAAATCCTTGATTTTTGGCAAAATCCTATACTTGTTCGCAAGTCAAGTGTTCGGCCCTCGTGTGTAAGAATTTGTGTTTCAATTACCTTTTCCTTGCTTTCTTGACTTTCCCCTTGCTTCACCACAAGTAAAAATTTTAAAATAATTTTAAAAATTCATAATTAATTTAGAAAAATTTTTCTAAGCCTGATTTTTTAGTATGTTGTTAAGAAAAAAATTCTCTATCGAATGATATAAAATTTTAGTTCTAAATCAAACAAATAAATTTTAATAAAATTTTATCCAAATATTATCAAAATAGCTTAGAAATAATTAATAAAACATCAAAAAAATATTTAAATTTGAATTAAAAATTTTCAGAGCAAATTAGGTTAGTCATTTTCAAAAATTCATAAAAAATCAGGAAAAAATGGCTGAAATATAAATTTTATATCAAAAAATAGAGGAGAATCTCTTCTATCAGATACATTTTACCTTATATTTTTAAAATTTTTTCTAAATTTTTTATGAATTTTTAAAATTACTTGACTAGTTCTCCACAAGTGTTTTACCCACTAATTAAATTTTCCACAAGTTCTCCCTTGTTTTAGTCAAGCAAGTTAAAAAACGCAAGTATAATTGAAACATAGACAAAGCAAGTCGAGTAAAAAAGTCGTGAATTTACTTGACGTCAAGAACTTGTGAGGCAACAAGTTCTTGATCACAAGTCAAGTGTTATTGAAACAGAAATTTCACGATATCGTGTGTTTCCTATGATTTTTAATTGAAACAGAGTTTCCTTGCTTGACGTCAAGAACTTGCTTGACCACAAGTCAACTACTTGACGGAAATTGAAATAGGCTCCAGTTGGACATTGGCCCTGGGCACTTTCCTCATGTACTATTCATTCCATTTGGAGAATTTGACCACCGCTTTGTTGTTGCTGAACCGATTGACCAGTGTCCTTTTCCCTTGGGATATGAAAAGGTGGGTGTTCCTTCCAATTCCAATCCCAATTAAATGGATTTTTTGTATGCGCCCAAAATGACAATAATACACAAATTTTATCAAAATTTTATAAAATAAGTCAAAATAATTTTTAAAAAATAAACAATCAAATAAATTATCATAAAATTCTTGGTGTAGAATTTCTACTAAAAAATTTTAAAAAATATAAAAAAATGGTCTATTTAATTTATTATTATATTACTTACTCTCCTGAAAATTCAGCTCCCTATTAAAATGTAAATTAAATTAAAATTGAATATTAAATCATTATTATTGGTCAATTTACTATCCAAATTATTTTGTAACAAATGAATTGAATTTTATTATTTAGTTTTATAAATTAGGGTTAGGTTAAGTTATTGTTAGGAGAGGAAGAAATCTCAAGGAAATCTAATTATCTAAAATATCGCTCGGGTCTAATTTTTTCAAATATTAAAATTTAAAGTTGCGCGGCAACCTTTCGCAACTTAGTGAAAATTGCAACCCAACTCTGGGCAACTTCTCCTACCCCTAGATCGATTCAGTTTTTCGAGAGCTTTCGAATGAGCTATCACACATCTCGATCGGTACACTAAGAATTAACCAACTATTCATCTAAAAATTCTATTGTTCGATTTTTAATCTATTGTCCAATTAAAATAATAAAAATTTTGAAAACTGCTTCTTGTCATTTTTTGAAAATATCTTTGAATTTTAGTATTATTTAACATTTAAGAAAGTTAAAATTAACAATAAGTGAAAAATTCGTTGTGCAAAATGTATGCGCATAATCCTGCTTTTCACCGAATTTGTTGCAATTTTTTTTGATTTCCTTTTTTACAAACTTGCGCGAAATACTTGCACACAATAATTATACCTTCCTTTTTCCCATCCCCATTCATTTTAAGCGCCGATCCCGGAGGTAAGTGCAATACCGGGCCGACGCGCCGTCTGGAACCAGCAAGCTGGAGTCCTCTGACGCTTTTCCAAAAATTGGATAATCACATTTAAGTCCGGTAGGACTTATTATGGTGATTAAACCATAAAGAACAGATACTACACTTTGATCTTAGCCAAAAGGCCGAGAAGCGATGCTTAAACCTCGAAAATCCCGGCTTATATGGCCTCGGATATCAAAAATTTCAAATAGAAAACATTTTTCCACTTGGGAAGCAACTTTCGCTGGACTGGAAGGGATTCAGGGAAATAGAATGCTACGCAAATTGTCATTTCCTATTGTTAGAATGCTAGAGGGCATTCGGGAATGTATGGCGAGACAGCGAGAATGGAAAAGGATGCGATGAGCAAAGTGGTCGGCTTGGGCAGACACTTGCAGCCACTTGCTGCCACTTTTTCCTCTTTGCATTTTCCCTGCGGCCCCTTTTCCTTTTCCCATTTGATTTCTCTTCTCGCTGCTTGGGAATAAAATTCCCTTACAAATAATTTTTATATTCTCGAGAAAAGGATTTTAATTTTTGGACGGAACTATTTTTGACACTTCTTAAAATTAAATTAAATTAAAGTGAAAATAAAGCCAATTTTAATAAAAAATTATTATCCTAATAAATTTATTTAATTTATATTAATTTATTTTAATTTAAAAAATATTTTTAAAAATTCTAAATTGATAAATAGAGTCCTGAATTTGGATTTAAATGCGCAGAAATCTTGTGTGCCACTTTCTCTTCTCCCTCTTTGTCAGAGGATTTCCCCAGTGAAATCCTAAGACCTTGTGTTTGGAAATGTTTGGAAAAGGAATAAAATATATTTATTTATTTTTAATTAAAATACATGTGGAATAAATATTGGATGAATGGAAAGTTGGGTTCAAAGGAATAATTGGGAATTGGGAATGAATGGGACTCATGCCAGAGGGATCAAGGCGGCTTTATATAGGGCGCCGCGCGAGAATGGAATGCGAGAATAAGCATGTGGACATAAGGAAAGAAGGGAACAATTGAAGGGAAGAAGAGACATGCTAATGGATTAGCACGTGGATAGATGAGGGAGGAAGAGGGGCACAAAAGAAGGAAGGGAAAAGTGCACGTGGACAGGTGCACATGGATATGCTAAATTGAGACTAAAATAGGAAAGGAAATTATGAAATAATATGACTAATAATTGAATAATAATGGGAATTAAAGGAAAGGATAAATTAAATATTTTAATTCGAAATATTTTTCGACATTCCGCCCCGAGAAGATATTTTTTCCATATTATTCATCAAATCCGCTTAATTCTCTTTTGTCGTTTCTCATCTGCCAAACCATTTCTCTTTGCTTCAAAAATTTGTCAGCTAATTCAATCAATTTTGTTGTGTTGAAGTCAGCAATGTTTCTTTTTTCCTGTATTATTTCTAGTAATAACCATTTTGGGAATTTTTCCATAATTATTTCTTGAATTACCGTTACATTCACATTTTCACCTGCTTGTTCCAATTGATTCAAAATTCGCGTGCATTCGCTAGTCATTTTTCTAACATCAATTGTCTTTGGAGTCTTAGAATGAATTTCTCCCAATTCCTTATATAAGTTCGATTTAAATGTTTCCATGTCACCAAATCTTTTGATAAGATGGTCCTTAACAATTTTATAATTCCCAACTGTCACTGTATATCCTTTGAGGTCTATTTCAGCATCATCTTTCATACACGATAACAAGTAAGCTAACTTTTGAACTTCGGGTATTGTTTTATCTGAGTCTATTGAGGCTTCGAAAATACTCCAAAATTGCATCCAGTTTTTAAATTGACCATCAAATTGAGGTAGGGTAAGTTTCGGAAGATGCACTCTCTGTTTTTTATTATCATGAATTTGTATAGCTAATGTTTGATGTTTCTGCTGCAGCCAATTTTCTAGATTATCAATCATTTCTCTTCCCTGATCTATAAGCTCGATAAAATTTCCATGATTATTCAAATAATTAGTAAATTCCTGTTCTTCTCTAACTCGATTCACAGCATCTGCCATAATCATTAATTCTGACCAATCACTAATTTTTCCATCCAATGTATTTATTGCGTTTTTTATCTTAAGAAGTATTTCCTTTACCGATTGCTCGGTTTGTTGTCCTTGTTCCCCTAGAAGATTATTCGCTTGTGCTATGTAATTCGCCAATCGTGTACGGGTGAGACCAATAGAGGTTCTAATTGGTCCAGACATCTTAATAACTGTCTAAATATGAAGAAGGATCACAAAAAATCCAATTCCGGAAGGACTCTGCCAGCACGAGAAAAAAAATGAAAAGAAATTTTTCAAACAAAAAAAATTTTCTGTGCAGTTATAAAAATATTAGGCTTATTAGAAGCAAATGATTATCCTCTCGATTCAGAACAATTGTGATGAAGGTCACTCAGATTAAAATCTGACAGCAAAAAGTAAATTCAAAAATGATTCGCGCACTGGCCAAAATTTTTTTTTTGTTCGTTTGCTTGACTAAAAACAAGGGTTTAGCTCTCTGCAAAGGGCGTTTTGGCTCTCAGGCCACAAAGGTGAATAGGAACAAGTTCAATAAATATTTATTGATTAGGCGGCTCTCGGCCACAAAGTGAATAGAAGCAAAATCCAAGGAATTATGAGGCACTCGGCCAAAGAATGAATAAAAACCCAGTATAATGAATGTTTAGGCGCAAAAAGTTGAATGGAACACAGTCCAATAAATGTTGTTTAGGCACTCAGGCCAAAAAATGAATGGAACTCAGTCCGATGATTAGGCACTCAGGCTACAAATTGAATGGAAATCAATCCAATGAATGTTTAGGCACTCAGGCCAAAAAAATGAATGTGCTTTGGCACTCTGGCCAAAAGGTTGAAGAGGAACAAAAGTCCAATGAATGTTAGGCAAACAAGCCAAATAAAAGTCTTAAAGCTTTATGGTACAGCAAAATGATGACCGCCTGCCTCAGTCACACTTTCTGCTGCTCAAATTTTTGTTATTGAAAGTATTGTTTGTTGAGAAATTGTTGTTGCAATTCTGGCCAAAATTTAACAAGGCCGCCCAAAATTTTGTTGTTGAAGAATTGGTTGAAAATGTTGCGTTTGGTTTTCCTCTGAAAACCCCCAAAATTCAAATGTTGAAATTGTTGAAAAAATGTTGTTTTGGTTTTACTCGAAAACCCTCAAATTTTGTTGTTGAAATGGCCCAAATCCGGTAGTTGGCCGTTGCACCAAAATGTCAGAGGATTTCCCCAGTGAAATCCTAAGACCTTGTGTTTGGAAATGTTTGGAAAAGGAATAAAATATATTTATTTATTTTTAATTAAAATACATGTGGAATAAATATTGGATGAATGGAAAGTTGGGTTCAAAGGAATAATTGGGAATTGGGAATGAATGGGACTCATGCCAGAGGGATCAAGGCGGCTTTATATAGGGCGCCGCGCGAGAATGGAATGCGAGAATAAGCATGTGGACATAAGGAAAGAAGGGAACAATTGAAGGGAAGAAGAGACATGCTAATGGATTAGCACGTGGATAGATGAGGGAGGAAGAGGGGCACAAAAGAAGGAAGGGAAAAGTGCACGTGGACAGGTGCACATGGATATGCTAAATTGAGACTAAAATAGGAAAGGAAATTATGAAATAATATGACTAATAATTGAATAATAATGGGAATTAAAGGAAAGGATAAATTAAATATTTTAATTCGAAATATTTTTCGACACTCTTTTCATTTTCCCTGCGGCCCTTCTTTATTACCCATTGGATTATTTTTCTTCCCGCATCCCGCTGTTTTCCATCAATTTTTCTCTCCTTTCTTCCAATGAAAAATACCCACAGAATTTATTTGCATATAAATTTGCGATAAAAAAGAAATGATCAAAATTAAAATAAAAATTAATAAAAAAAAATTTTAAACATTTTTCACAATATACCTATAAATAAAAAATTATTATTTTTTTATTAATTTATTTTACAATTTAAAATATTTTTTAATTTTAAAATTGTTAAATAATTTTTTTTCCAAAATTTTTAGTTCTGGCACATTTTTCTTCCTCTATCATTTGCGTTCACTATTTTGTGCCCTCTCCCATTCACAATGCCCGTTTTTTGGTTGGAATGGGTGGTCGAATTGGATGTGGAGCGAACACCATTTGCGGGCAACAATTTTTCCTTCACTCTCAACAACAATGTGCCCAAGGATTATCCGGTAAAATTACTACATTTTTTATTGGCAAAAATTTTGTCAAATCACAAAATTCAATAAAAATTTAAACAATAAAAAACCTGGGACCTGGTACTCAAATTACAAAACATAAAATGCATTTTAAATTTGTTTAAATTTTGGACTTTAAAATAATTTTGGAATTTAGAAAATATTTCATTCAAACTCTAATTTTTTCTTACCATTAAATTTTATTAATGGCTCTTTAAAATAGTCCATTATTGGCTTCTTTTGAACGAAATTGCCTAAAAAATGAAAAAATAATAAAAAAAATTTATTTCGAAAATTTTTTATTATTAATCAATTCAATTTTGGTTATGATATATGATTATGAGAAATTTGAATGTGAAGCATAGTCCGAACATTTTGATTTGAAAACCCGGTTCCATTTTTTTTAAAAATGTCGGTTTTTGGTTTGGATTTCTCATAGTTTCAGTTATTTTGACAAAAATTCCCAATTCCGGTTTAAATTTCATCAATTTTCTCAAACCAAAATCCACGTTGTCCTACCTCCTACCCTAAAAAACAAAAGTAATATTTTCGAAAATATTTTTATTTTTTCTATGAATCATTCGATTCAATGCCAATTTCAATAAATAAAGCATATATATGTCGGCGGAGAAACTGAACTTCAGGAGAAATTGAACTCTCCTAGGAGAAATTGAACTTATTCAATTTCTCCTGAAAGTTAGGAGAAATTGAAATCTCCTAGGAGAAATTGAATAAATTTCAATTTTTCCTGAAAGTTAGGAGAAATTGAAACATATACAACCAATTTCTACCAAATCACTACATTTTCGACAAGATTAAATTTTTAATTGGAAATTCGAAGAAATTGGTTACTAATTTAATTTTTTAATTGGAAATCGAAAAAAATACTTACTAATTATTAATGGAAAATTTTTTTTGCAGAAAAAAGTGAAAAATAATAAGGGGATTAAGGTGGATATAGGGGGATTAAGCGGTTTAAGCCCCGAATTAGATGGTAAATCGCCCAGAAGACCAGTGGAATGTAGGAGAAGTTAGCTGAAAGTGCTGAGAATGCGTAGGATATAGCCGGATATAGGGAGATTAAGCCGAAAAAAGCCTAATTAGTGGCTAGGGATTAGGATTAGGGTTCGGAGCATAGGATTCTCGCGAAGCCGGAAGCATAACAGCCTAAATCAGGACTCATGCCCACCTTTTTCGGAGCTTAATCCTATTTAATCCCCCTATATCCATCTTAATCACTCTATATCCGGCTATATCCCGCACATTCTCCAAGCCTCTGTCGTACTTTTCCATCCTTCCACTGGCCTTCCGGGCCATTTCTCATCTATTTCGGGGCTTAATCCCCCTCTATCCACCTTAATCGCAACATATCCACCCTAATCCCCATATATCCGGCTTAATCCCGCCCACTCTCAAAGCTTCCGGCTCATTTCTATACCTTCCCTAATCCATCCGAATCATCACCCATCAATTTTCAGCATTAATCCCCCTTAATCGCACCATATCCACCCTAATCCCCATATATCCAGATATATCCCGCGCACCACCTTTTTTATCCATTTTGGCCTTTAAGGACAAAAAGTACAGATTCTTGGGACAATAAAACTTTTCTCGATTTTTATTAGAGATTTGTTGTAGATGTTTCAATTTCTCCTAACTTTCAGGAAAAATTGAAATTTATTCAATTTCTCCTAGGAGATTTCAATTTCTCCTAACTTTCAGGAGAAATTGAATAAGTTCAATTTCTCCTAGGAGAGTTCAATTTCTCCTGAAGTTCAGTTTCTCCGCCGACATATATGCTATTTAAGAAAATAATATTTTCCTCAAATTCTCAAGCATTCCATTTTATTTAACCAATTATTTTCTTCCGCAGCTTCCAAAGCTCTTCCTTTGGTCCTACACCACAATTTGTGCCTATTCTGGTGCCGCATTTCTTCTCGTCTCATTGCTCCTGAATTTGGCCACACTTTGGGCATTTTTGCGAACAAAAGCGCCGACCAGCATTTCCCATCAAGTCCGTGGAAGCAATAATCCTCAGAATATGCAACAACAGAAAATGGAACAAAAATTAACGGTGTACACGTTGATCACATTTATTGGCCAATTCATTTTCGCACTTTATATGGTAAGTGACATTCTTACTTGACAATATCCTAGTGAAAATGCCAAATTCTAGTATACATTGGCATGGCCAAAAGACTCAAATATTTAAAAATTATTCTTTTATTTTTTAATTAATTAATTAATATAATAATTTGGGCTTAGATTTTTAGGTCGCAAAATCTCAATAAATATATATTTGGTTTTTTTATAAAATTCGTACTAAATTAAATAGGTTTCGAGAACCTCAGAATTCTTAGCAGATATTTTGGCATTTTTTGAATTTTTCAATAAAATTTTCCCTCTGGTAAAATAGACCAAAAAAATTAATCAAAAAAGAAAAATGTTCAAAAATTAGTTTATCAGCTTTTCTAATCAAATCTAATATAAAGAAAAAATAAATAACACTTAAAAATCCGAGCACAAATAATAATATATTGTCACTATGAGAATTATATATACATAAATTTAATTTTCAAATTCTTAGCCTTCTTTACATCAGCAGAAAAGTTAAATTATACCTTCAGGGCATTAAAAAATACAAATAAATATGAACAGAGGCAGAAATTTAAACAATATCCAATCCAAAGTCAAAAGGATCAAGACAAGAGGAAGAAAAAGCTATAAAAATACAAAATTATAATAAAGACTCCATTTTTAAATTTGAGTTGAGTAATTTTTAAAATCAATTAATTAATTATCGCTTATTAGATCCTGATGCGCAGTCGTTATTTTGAGCTGAACCATGACAAACAGGAACGCCTCTATTTGGCCATATTCAATCAATATGGATGGGTGAGCGATTTGTGCACGGTGAGTCTGAACTATGGAATTAAAAAATTAATTTGTTAATTTTCAACGCAACCAAAAATAACCAATTAGTAAATTGAATTAAAATATTAATATTTACTACATAAATTAAAAATTTCTAATTTTAAATTCTAATTCATTTCTATATTTTGACTTTTCATTTGGTTTTAATAGCTAGGGACCAAATCATCAAGATTGGGCATAGATATTTATATGAAGGAGGAATAAAATAATTTCTATTTTATTGAATATTTCTTGAATTTTTGTCAATCTAACTTAAACCTTAATTGGATAGAATCGCATTCAAAAAATTCTTTGGTACTTTTCGGTTATGCGCCACCCCCACTAAAAATTAATATAAAAATCACTTTCTAAGTATATTTTTGTGCGTAGAACACGAATCAGACATCCATTTTGTCATGTCTTACCATCTTGGTAACATAATGTTAAATTTTATCAAGAAAATTCAAAGGGGGACTAAGGCTAATTTTCAGAAATATTTTTAATGTAGGCATATTATAATTTATTCGATGCATCTCGTCGAGCAGAATTTAATGGTGTCATTTTTATTAGATGATAATGTAATTTAGGCAACTTAGCGATCTAAATACCTTACCAAGATAAATATTTGTTTTGAACACAATTTGATATATATTTTAGAATTATCTAATAACAATGGTACCTTTAGAACCAATTCGCCGAGCTGCGTCGATTGAGCTATATATTAACAATATAAAAATTTGATCAAAAATGCCCTTGGTCCCCCCTTTAATTTTTCTTGGTAAAAGTCGGTATTCTTTCCAAGATGGCATGCTACGACAAAATGGATATCAGATTCTTGTTCTACGCACAAAATACACTTATAACATGATTTTGGTAAGGGTGGCGCATAACCGAAAAGTACCACAAATTCAACTTACCTTTTTTAATAAGTCCTTTAAAGAATTGGCATAAAATTGGACGCAGAATTCAATGTGAAAAATTGTTATTATTTTTAAAAAAAACGTTATTTTCGAATTTACATAATGTAAAAAATGATTGTTTACGAAATATTTTTCCACAAACTTTCATATTTTATTTTCTAAAATTTATTTATATTAATTTTACTAATAGATTGCCATTCCTTCATGGTCCCTGATTTGGGCAAATAAAAAGAGCCGGGATTTGATTTTCGGCAAATTATTCACCAAAGTATGCAAAAATGTGACAATTGCCACCACCGCTGTTGTGCCATTGGCCGGTGGCCCTCCTTCTTATATGAATGCCGGTGGCCGCACAAATAGTTGGCAGGCACATTGGTGAGAGCCAGGGAATTTATTTATTTTTTATTTAATTTTAAATTTTGTTCTCTCCAACGTAATCATTAATTTTAAAAAGGAAATTTTTAATTAATTATTTTTAAAAAAATTAAATGGGAATATTTTATAGGCTTTTGATTTTTATTATTTTTTGAAATTTTTTTATTTTTTTGTTCAATCCTCTCATCTCCATATTAAAAATAATAATTTTCAATTAATTATTTTTAGATAAATTAAGCAAAATATTTTATGGGTTTTAATTTTTATTTAATTTTTTACAATTTTTTAAAAAATATTTTTAATTTATGATTTTTTGTATTCGCTTTCGACTTTTATTAAAAAATTTCAAATTAATTATTGAAAAAACCATGTGAATATTTTATGGGTTTTAAATTTCAAACATAAAAATTTAATGAATTTTTTTATTTTTGTAAAAAAATAAATTAATTTTTTCTAAAATTTTTCATATTAAAATGGACATTTTTGAGGTCAAAAAGGGCCAATATGAACCTTTGTAAACTTTTCTAATTCATACCATTAAAATTTTACCTAATTTCAAGCCTTGAATTTCTGGCCATTGGCCAAGATAAATGTCCCCAAAAATTCATTTCCAAATTTTTGTCATATTTTACACTTGCGTAAAAAAGAACCAAAAATTCGGCGGAAAAATTAAATTAATTTATATTTAGGACGGAATCATCAAGACTTGGACATGGGCGAAGGCCAACAACAACTGTGTTTGGGCACGGAGAACATTTTCCCAGAATGGAGACTACCTAAAATTCCCTGACAATTTTTTATTGAATATTCATCTTAAATGAATTTATTATTATTATTTTTAATAAATGTAAAAAAATAATTCATTGCTGTAAATGACATAAAATTTTAATGAAATGACAAATTGAATATTCTAATGATTAAAATCGAGAAATAATGACAACTAAAAACAGGGCTAAATTTTGATTTTGATCGGCCAATAACTTTTTTTGACAGTGCTTTTTATGAAAATTAATTGTTTTTTTTTCATCAGTACAATTTTAAAAAATGTGAAAAAAGAACTCCTCCGAGCCGGATTCGAACCAGCGACCTCAGGATGACTTTGAACCGCTACAGTCCCGCGCTCTTCCAACTGAGCTATCGGAGGCAACTGTTGGGGAGTGGTTTTTTTGATCAATCAATTAATTCTCCTTTTCCTCTTTGCTTATATTTCAATTATATTAATTTCAAATAACTCTTTCAAAAATTATTCCATTCAAAAAATGGACAAAAATATATATATTTAAAATTACAAAAACAATAATTTACTGATTTTCAAAGAAATTTTTTAAAAAATATTAATTTATTTTCGATTTATTCATCAAATTTTGTCCATCATTCATTCCTTTTCCATCAACCATTATTAAGTCATTGTCAAATTACTTTTTAATTTTGAACCAAAAACGATGGAGAGATGGTTAAATGGTTTAATACCCTTTTTATCAAACCATCACAAAGACGAACTTGATGAAATCTATCGATTGGGTATAAGCTTTAATTCTAGGACAAACCATTAACCCCGTTGAGTAATTATGTCGTTTATCCCGCTTTTTTCATCAAAATAGGAGAAAGTAGGGGAAAATGAAGGTTCCTTAGCAGGGCTGCCAGAACATCCCCCACGGGGCATTTGCCCCTTTTTGGGATTTTGCCCCCAAGCCGAGTTGCCCCCAAATTCCCATTTTTAAAATTTTGATATTTTTCCCTTTTTTGGTATTTTGCCCCATTTTTCCTTGAAAATGCCCTCCCAAAGTGAAAATCCATCTGGCAGCCCTGTTCCTTAGGGTGTTAGGGATATGATTAAAAATTGTCTGATGGCCCAAAATTAAACAGTTTAAACCAAAAAAATGGTTAAAATGGTTTAAATCTTAATGTGACCAAACTATGACTATACTTATACCAATCAATGCGTCTTGGTAAGATCTATCGATTGGTTATTCGCCTTGAAGTGCCTAGGATAAACCATCAAACCACTCTTTTTTGGAATTTTCTAAAATGCAAGTGCGAATATCAGAAATTTTTTAAATCAAATTTTCTTATTTCATTTTAATTGTAAAAATATATAATTTTAAGAAAATATTTTTACAGTTATATGGGTCTGTTAAGTTGGATTTTTCATTAATCTATGCCATATTTTATAAAATGTCCATCAAACCCCAAGATATATTATTCATGTGTAAAATTCTTTAATTGAAAATAAGCCCACGATTCCGAGAATATTTCAATTCTGATAGCTACTAAAGTATCTTGCAATTTTTGGCAATTCTCAAATATAAAAATTAAAATTTTTATATTAAGAAATTATAAAGAATTTTAGGAAATGAATAAACAACAATTGAATTAAAAGGATTTTGGATCGAAATTGATCATTTTAAAAGGAGTCGTCGTAAATCATTCTATCCCATTTGAAAAATTGGCCCGTAAAAATCCGCCTTTGCCAATATTTATCAACTAAATTTATGTAATTCCCTGATTATGAAGCGGAATTTAAAAATAATTTAAAAATTGTATGAACGGGGGGGGGGGGGATCATTTTAATTCAAATTGAATCGTTTTGAGTTTTTTTATATTTTTTTATATGGGATAAATTTTTTTAGTAAAACAAAAAGAAAACAAAATTTGTGATTTATAATTAATAAATTGAGCCTGAAAATTTATTCATCGAATTTTGTCGTTTTCATCCCTCTCTCTCTTCATCATCCTCTTTCATCAATTTTCCATCATTCATTCTTTGGATATATAAATTAAATAGTTTAAATCGAAAATGAACAAATTAAACTTTTTAAAAACTTTAAACCATATTTCCGTTAGTTTTATGGGAGAAAAGCTAATATTTTATAAACCATTCGATGCGGCTCGATGTGATCTAGAAATTAGTATAAAGCTTATAAGTTTAAAATCGGTTTCTGAATTATTAGAAGCCGAAAACTTCTTTTGGATAAAAATACAAATAGAATAAAAAATTGCCTTCCAAAAACATTAAACCCAATGAATTAATTTTTTACCTTTCGGCATTGTGTCCTTGTTGCAATTTTCAAAAATAATCTTCGGTAAATGACAGTCTGTTGAAGACAAATAAGGATTTGCTGGTTCCAATTCCAAATGAATGTCGATTGATGCCAGAAAATCCTCGGGATGTCTAAAATTAATAATTAATTCTAGAGAAATAATTTTATTTTTTTTCTGAAAAATTTGAATTCTTTTGCCGAAATTTTAATAAATTTTTGTATTAGAATTGATCTTAGACTTTATAAAACTTTCATCATTCGATAGAGCACACAGATACCCATCGATTAGCATATATAGGTTATTGTTATTGGGTTTGGCTCAAAAATAAGTTATAAACCAAAAAACAAATTAGAGTTGGTACTTGTTAAGTTTACATTCGCTTTTTGAGTCATCTTGGAAAAAGTGAGGAAAAAAATGAAGGGTCCCCTCTCCCCTTTGGGTGTTAGGGTTAGGGTTTAGGATACATTTGAGATGATTTTTACATCATCCTAATCCAATCCCTAACATATCCCTGAATGACCCCAACCTTAAACCTGATGACCCATAGGGGGGACCAAGCACTTTTCAAAAAGAGGACTCAACCTTAACAAGTACTCAAAAAATGGTTTAATACTTTGCATTTTGATTTTTGATCAAATCATGAAAAATAAACATCAATCGATGCATCTCGATGAGCTCTATCGAATCGCATTAAAGTTATGTGTCTAGGATCAAGCATAAACAAATTATCCAAGAAAAACCGCACTTTCGGCAAAATTAATTGATTTTTGAACAAATATAAATCTAAAAATGTTTTCTCATTTTTTACTTACTTTGTTTCGGAAACATAGCAGATCAAAAAATTGATATAATCCACCGGTTGTCGCGGAAGACGAGTAAATTTGAATTGTTGATTTATTTTGAAGTGTCGAAAATTGGTAAAGCCGGCGCCACGTCGCAAAAACATGTCCCATTTGAGGTTAAATTCAATATTTTCCATTGCTTCCAATTTATTGCCATTTTCTTCCATTTGATAATTTTCTAGCCAATTTTTGTTGAGTTCAAATTTTCCAGTTTCATCCAAAGGCTTAATTTAAAATAATTATTAAAATACTTGGATAATATTTAATTTGTCGAAATGAATATTGAAAATGGCGAAGATTTTTATGGTTCAATTGTTTGTCCTAGACATCCAAATCCTATATTCAATTTATAGATAGACGCATGCATCATTTAATCAAGATTTGACTTAAGTTTAACCAATTTTAAATTGGTTTTGAACCAAAAACCATAAAATAGTTTAAATGGTTTATTACCCTTTAAATATTGAGCAAACCATGAAAAATTATAAACTAATCGATGCATAGATCAATCAATTATGTGTAGAATTTTAGGGTCTAGCGTCTAGTTTAAATTTTTTTTTCATCAAAAGTAGTTTTTGAGTTCTAATAAATCAATGAACGGATTTTAAACCTGAAAAATTTTAACCATTTTGTAGATATTTCCTAAAATCAAAGTGTTAAAACCAAAAACTGAAAAATAAGGTTTAAACGGTTTAAATCGTTCAGTTTCGATTTAAACTAAGAAATTTATATGTCAAAAGACCTTTCTCAATGAGATTTACAAAATGGTATAAGGTTTGTAGGGTTTAAAATAGGTTTATGATTTATTAAATGATGTTAAAAACTATTTTTGGAGTAAAAATATTATTCTTTTAAATATTTTCCCTAATATTTTGGTTATATAATATTTTCCTACCTTCATCACTGTTCGCTCAAATATCAAACGGTCAATGTATTTCTTCGATAAATTCATTGTCATTTCAATTTCAAACCAATTCTTCGGGTCAAATTTGTTCTTCACAAACAATATCAATCCATATCTTCCGTCTTGCGTAAATTCTCCATCCAAAATTTGCATAATTTGACCATTGCCAACATCCAATTCAACAGATTCAAATAAAATCCGACCTCCAATTTGATATTGCTTCGTATTGTTCAATAATTGATCCAAAAATGTTGGCATTGGTGGTGGTGTCTCAAAATTTATTGCCGCATATTGAAACATCATTTGTGGTGAACTGAAATTTAGTAATTACAAAAATATAATTCTGGATTCCTACACTAATAAGACTCATTGGATTGGGCATGATCGATTTACTATATGTAATTTCAATTTAAAACTGGTATATAAGTTTATTTTGAAAAAGTGAACCATTGTTTAAACCTAAACCGGTTTTGGTTTAATAATTTTGGCCTAAGCCTTAATATAGGAATGAAATTGAAATTTCATGGATTAAATAGATCATTTCGAGTTGGATGAATCCAATCTCGAGTCTCTATGGGTTGCCCAGAATCCGGGATTTCCGAAATCAGGTCCTAGTTGTTAATTTCGAAATGGGTAATTATTATTTAATTTGCAAAAACAAAAAACATTGAATTTTCAGAAAGTTTATTCCGGTTTAGGGTTTGTCTTACAACCCTCGTCAAGATGCATCGAATGGTATATAAATTCTTATTAGTCGGTCAACAATTAAAAGGTATTAAACGGTTTAAACCGATTTTGGTTTAATGGTTCAAAATTAAATTAGAACTGGTTTTAAATCCAATATCCAAGTTATATACCATAATTAAATGATGCTTATTGATGAGAGATGAGACATGAGATTTATTGAATGGGCATAGAGGTCCAAGTCTCTAGGACAAATCCTAAACCGAAAACCGGTATGAACTTTTCTGCATTTTCGATATTCTTTTCTGCATTTCATTCCGAATAGCCAAATCAATTAATTGAAAAACATAAATTTTACCGTGTATTTGCCAAATGGATGAGTAATTCTTGCACGAAATTTTCCGGATTGCCGACAATTTTTCCAAATCCAAAATGCAATCGCCGTTTTGGTGTCATCCAGCTGCCATAACGCAACAATGCATCCAATTGTGGTTGCCATTCAACATACGAAGATATGTTTTGATGATTTCGAATATATAATTCTTCTTCATCAATTTCCTTCTTTCCATTAGCCAATTTATTGGCATACTTTTTGAGTGACTGAAAAATTATCAATATAAATTTTTAGGGTGGCGAATTTTATTGCCAAATGAATTAGTACATTGTTTTGGCCGAAAGATAGGTTTTTCTTGGATAACTAGTTTCAGCTTGATCCTAGACCACCAAACCCTATACCCATTTTATAGAGCTAATCGAGATGCATCAATTGATACTATAGTTTGTCCAGGTTTGGTTCAAAGCTAAAAGAGTTATTAATCAAACAGGTTTAAACGGTTTAAAACCTCTGATTTTTGATTAAACCATGACAAATTTAGATTAGCTCTATCGAATGGTATAAAGTTTATAAGATCTAGGAGCAAGCAATGATAAACAATTTATCCAAGAAAAAGATATTTTGGCAAAAGAATGTGATCTTACGGCAAAAAATATTTAAGCAAATTTTTATTAATTAAGTAATTAATTAAATGCATATTAATTATTTTAATTTATTGATAATTTTAAGGTTCAATTGCAGTTTAGTCGACCTTTCACAGTTAAGCAACCTTTCGCGGTTTAAGGACCAATGAAATTTTAGTCATGAAAAAAGGACCCAAAGTTGACAAGCACCCAAAAAATTTCTTTCTATTTCTAGCAAAAACAAATCATAGCCTGCTGGCCTAAGCCATGCTCCGAATTTTAAACCTAGCGTTTCGACCCTAAAATTAGTAAAATTTGTTGCCTAATCTGATTAAATAAATGCAAATTGGTAAGATTTAGTTTATGGCCGATGGTTAGTTTCAAAGATTGGAACATTTTAGGTATGCTAGGTTAGGTTCAGAATGTTTTGTGGTTTAGGATTTAAAGGCTGGATGGGTATTTTCTTGTAATTTATTGTTTCTTTTGATGAATTTTGTATAAACTTTGAAAGATCATCTAAACTTTTCATCGGTCTCTTTAACTGTGAAAGGTCGCTTAAACCATGAAAGTGGCTTAAATTGTGAATGATCGGTTAAGCTTCAATTGAGTCAATATTTTTTTACTGATTTGGCTTAAATTTTTGAATTTATTTAAAAATTAAACCGTTTTAAGTTGTTGAATTGTGCGAAGCATTCTTGGTGAATTATTTTGAACAATTGCCCACGTTGGAACATTCACCAAAATATCGATTGCATTGGCCAATGGCAGGCATTTGTGCATTTCACTGAGAAGTTCGGGTGGTAATGGTCGGCTTAATGTTGTCATAATATTCTCAAATCTTTGTTTATTTTTGATTGCTAGAAAAAATGTTGATTAATAATAAATAAGTGTGGTTTTTGTTGCCAAAAGAATAAGAACTTTTTGCTGATTAAATTGGATTCTTTTGCCGAAAGTTTAATAACTTATTAGTGCTTGATTTTAAACTTTATAACTTAATACAAATCGATAGAGCTGGTCAAGATGCATCGATTGGTTTATATTGTCAGGTTTAAATCCAAAATAAAATAAAAACCGAAATAAGGTTTAAACGGTTTAATACCTTGAATTTTGGACAAACCATGACAGATTATATATCAAACGATGCATCTTGACGGGCTCTATAAAATGGTTAAGAAGTTTATATTCTATTTCTATTACCAAGCATAGCACTAAAAAATTATAATCAAAAAACTTAACTTTCGGCAAAAAAGCGATTTTATCTCCAAAAAGATCTTATTCTTTCTCCAAAAAAATATTTCTCATAATAAATTGTTGATTATGATTAATGAAAACAGCTTTGAAAATGTATAAATAATTAATTAATGTATGAACACATTTATTATTGTCAAGTAAAATTTATAGCAAACGATTTATTCGAGATTTAATTATGAAAATTTATCAAAAATTGAAAAATAACAGCAAAAAACCTAATTTTAATACTAAAATAATTATTTGGCAACAATTCACTCATTCTTTTCTTCTTCCTCTTTTCGGTTCATTTTCTTCTCCTCTTATATTTTCCCATAATTTCTAATAATTTGCCTTTTTGCACATTTTCGGCCATCTTCAAATTCACAACAATTCCAATCCCATCCAATTTTTCCACATTGGTCGAAACAATTTCCAATTTGTTGGCAGCCAATTGTCCAAAGAATAAAGCATGGCTTCGATTTCGTGCATATTGCTCCAATTCATCCGCATCCAGTCCATCCACTTCACATAGAGGAGCTTGTTTTGAGAAAATTTTGCCAAAAACCTTAAAATAATTGGGAATGAATTAATAATTTAAATTCCCTCATTTGATAAACCAACCAAAATTAAAATGTCCACAGTGTCCACCGGATCAAGAGGAGGCCATCGCTCCATTTCCAATGCCATTCCATCGCCGCTGGCTTCAATTTGTTCTAATTGTTTCCAATGTTCAGCTGCCTTTTCCGGGGCGAATATCTTTAAATGAATTAAATAAATTGAATGGATCTGTTTTTTGGGGGTGGGTGGGGGGCAAGAAGATTATCAGTATCAGGGTGGCAAGACTTTTATAAATATATAATATAGAAAGAGAAGATGATGAAATGAAGATTATGAAGGTGAGGAAGAAGATGAGGATGAAGATGAGGAAGATGATGATGATGAAGAAGATGAAGACGATGAAGATGACGAAGAAGATTAAGAAGATGATGATGATGATGAAGCCAAGATGATCTTCTTCTTCATCCTCATCCTATATCCCGTAAACTAGACTAGTGCCAGTTTAAGAAGATGAGGAAGATGATGATGGAAGATGAAGAAGATTAAAAAGAAGATGACGATGGTGAAGAAGATGATGATGATGAAGAAGAGGAAGATTAAGAGGATGATGATAGAAGATGAGGAAGATTAAGAAGAAAAGGATGATGATGAAGAAGAGGAAGATTAAGATGATGAGGAAGATTAAGATGATGATGTGAAGGTGAGGATGATGGTGAAGATGATGATGATGGTGAAGATGAGGATGATGGTGGAGATGAAGATGATTGTGGAGTCAATGATAATGAAGATGAGGAAGGATCATAAAATTTAAAAAAAAATTAACCTGCATCATTATAATCAAAGCACGCAAACATCGTCCAAATTCGGGGCTTCTTCCAATTCCAAATTTGGCATTTTTTGCACATTTTTCCAATACTTCGGTCATTTCAATCAAACGAATCAATGCCGTATTATGGAAAAGGAGAACTTCCAAATATTGACTTACCTAAAAAAATATTAAAATAGAGAAGAATTGTTGGAATTTAATTTTGCTTACACTTTTCACATGATAATTATAAATTTCTCTCAATTTATTCTCCATTTCTGCATCAATTTCAGTGATTTCATCATTTTTTCTGTTCACATTTTGTTCAATATAATTTTCGACGAGTTCCTCCAATTTATTCATCCATCTTCTCAGAGTTTTAATTTCTAAAAAAATTGAATATAAATTAAAAAAATCAAATAATTAAAAATTTCATACTAAATGTTGGATATGGATATGGCCAATTAATTTCAAGGCTGGGGCGTGTCTCGAAAAGCAGCTGAAGACGAGTTAAATCGACGCCAAATTTATTGATAAATTCCAATGGATCCTTTTTGGGGAGGAATATTTGGATTGGTAATTTATTTGGTTTTTGAAATTATTTTTTACCACTCCATTATGCTTTGATTTGGACATTTTCTCAAATTGTGAGCAAACAATTTCCCCACTGGGCCGATGCACCAGATTGGCATTGGGCAAACCTTGAATAAAAATTAATAATTAAATTAATATTTAAAGTCACAAACGAGGATCGCCGTCCACCTCCTGCCAGGGAACATATTTTCCAGTGGATTTGATTTGATATGAACGAGAACGGACAACGCCCACTGGAATGAAACGGGCAAATGGTTCGGGATGGGGAATTAGGCCAATTGAATGGAGAAAATGGCTAATAAAACGGGCATAGAGCAAATGCATTTTGGCATGTTCCACACCGCCAACATAAATATCCACGGGCTTAAATAAATAGGTTCTTTTATCCTGTTATCTGGGTTCTGGGGTGTAAAGTGCAAAGCGATTGCATGGTGGGCAAGATCTATAATATTTAATAGGATGATTAGGAAGATGATGATGATGAAGATTTCTCTTCTTCGTCTTAATCTTCATCTTTCTCATCATCTTCTCATCATCCTCATTATTTTTCCTCATCATCATCCTCATCATCTTCATCATTCATCATCATCTTCTTCGTCTTCTTCATCATCATCTTCCTCATCCTCATCATCTACTTCATCTTCATCCCCATCATCATCCTGATCTTCATCATCATCTTCCTCATCAACTACTTCATCATCATTCTCATTTCCATTATCATCTTCCTCTTCCTCATCATCCTCATTATTTTTCCTCCTCATCATCTTCATCATCATCTTCGTCTTCTTCATCATTATCGTCCTCATCCTCATCATCTACTTCATCATCTCATCTCCATTATCCTATTCATCTTCTTCATCATCATCTTCCTCATCCTCATCATCAACTTCACCATCGTCCTCTTCATCTTCATCATCATCATCATCTTCTTCATTATCATATTATATATTATAGATCTGCCCCCCATAAAATCTCCTTGCCCCCCAGGCAATAGGAAAGTACCAATAAATGAAATGAATATGATGAGGAAGGAAAATATTTTTAAAAAACCAACCATTTGGCTATGGGCAATTTTTGGATCAAATGGCATTTTGGTGTTGTGTGGATCCAAAAAGCGAAGAAAATACCAACTTGAGTCAAAATATGTGTCCAGAGTGTCCTTTTCCACACATCCGCAACCAGATGGAAAACTAAATTAATAAAAATTGGATTGGATATATTTTTGGAAAAAAAAGGTTTTTGCCGATAGATAGATCAGTTTTTTTATAACTTTTTTTTGCTTGATATCCTAGACCACCAAACCTTATAACCATTTTATAGCGCTCATCAATGAGCATCGATTCAGGGTTTGGCCAAATAAGTATTAAACCGTTTAAACCTTTTTTTTTGGTTTATAATTCTTTTAGTTTTGAACCAAACCCCAACAAATGAGCTCTATAAAATGGTTATATTTGGGGTCTAGGATCAAGTACGAACAAGTTATAATCAAAAAACCTAAACCTATCTCTCGGCAAACCGCATTCATATTTTTGAAAGAAAAACCTTGGCATTGGCACTCGTTGGCCCCTTCTTTCGGCCAACAATGGCAATTGGTCGATGGGAATTGGGGCCACCGCATTGTTTCGTTCATCCGAATCAACCAACATTGGAATGGGCGTTCCCCAGGCACGTTGGCGCGAAACGACCCAATCCCGAAATGTTCGACTGGTCTGATAGCCACCAAAATTGTTTGTCTAAAATAATATGAATTAATTGGCCATTCCAAATAAAAAACAAACTTCAGCCAATTTTGTAATTTCATCATCCTCCATTTTTGGGCTGCTTTTTGGAAGTTCAAATCCACCAAATTGTTTGCAAATTATTCGATCAATTTGGGAAGAAGATGAATTATTGGAAACCAAACGGCAATCCATAAAAAATTCAGGAATTTGATTATTCTCTTCATTGGAATCATTTTTGAGTTGGACAATCAGTGGCATTGGATGACCGGTCACAAAATTTGTAACGGAAAGATGATCGAGTGAAACTGGAATTTTATGAATAATTTAATTCAATTATTCTGAAATTATTCCAATTTAGTGGCTGGAAGGGAAAAGGGGTTGGCCGACACTTGCGGACCCGACACTTCGGACGAAACGGTCTGGAGCCGAAGGTGGTTAAGCTATTGTAGAATTGTTTAAGGCATATTATTAGGCATAAAATTAGCTACAAAATGACATATAAAGTTTTGGCCAATGTTGAATATTCACTGAGTTATGGCCAAAAAAACCGTTAATTTAATTAAAATTGCGATTTTGACAGTTTTTTGGCCATAACTCGATGAATATTCATCTCTGACCAATGCATTTGATATCTTTTTGTAGCGAATTTTATGCTTAATAAAATCCTATAAACAATGTCACTCCAGCTTTACCACCTTCGGCACTAGATCATTTCGTCCGCAAGTGTCGCAATACGGGGAAAAGGATGATGAAGAAGAAGAAGATAAAGATGAGGATGATAGTGAAAAGAACATCTTCCTTTTCCTTCCATCCCCTAAACCGTAAGTATTTAATTTATTCATTCAAAAAATATACCAAAATCCTTGTCAAAATTTTGTTCCAAATTCAAAATGCCCTGTTTGATGGCTTCCCTCACTATTTGATGGTCCTGAGTGAGCAAAACGAATTGTGCAGTGCAAAATTGGGTTGGATCAGTGATTCGCAAATCCAATCGATCATTTGGATGAGAATTTTGTGATGAATTATTCTGCAAAAATAGATTCTTTTTTTTAATGGGAAAGTGGTAAAAAACCTGAATTGGAAGAAGAAAGCGAAAAACATCGCATGGTCCAATAGCATTTTTTTGGATTGCGGCCACCTCTTGCCATTCAAATTCCAATGATTCAAGACCATCAACAAGACGCTGAAATTATTTTTAAATAATTAATTTATTAGTAAAGGTTTTTTTGCCGAAAGATTTGGGTTCTTTTGTGTTTTGTCGAAATATCAGTTTTTGAGGATAACTGTTTGGTGCTTACACCTTGACCCATAAACCTAAACCTTATACTTCATTTTATAGAGCTAATCGAGACGCGTCGATTATTATATAGTTTGTCGGTGGTCAAAATTCAATGTATTATAAACCGTTTAAATCCTATTTTGGATTTTGGTTTATAACTCTTTTAGTTTTGAACCAAACCCTGACAAACTATACATCAATCGATGCGTTTCGAAGAGTTCTATAATATGGATAAGAGATTTAAGGGTCTAGGATCAAGCATAAACTAGTTATCCAAGAAAAACCTGATCTCTCGGCAAAAGGATGCAATTCATTCGGCAAAAAAAACCGCATCCATTAATTTATTGTCAAATTTTATTTAAAATCTAAAAAACCTTTGCATATTTGCAAATGTCCACTTCCCATTGATTTAATCGACGTTTTTCGACCACAGCACCAGAACGCCATGATCGGCCATTTGCATCGACCTTGAGAAATTAATAATGGTTTTACCAACATTGATTGAATATTGATTGGCAAACTTGTTCATTGGCCAACACAGTTTTGTCGATTGGATCCCAGTTTACCTCGGAATAGGCTTTTCGGACTAATCCATTTTGATACAATTGAAGGAAAATCCATTGGGTCCAGCGAAAATAGTCTGGCCGGCAAGTGAACAATTCCCGGGACCAGTCGAATTTGACGCCAGTTTTTATCAATTGTGTGCGCATTTCCTCTATATTCCTTTCAAATATTGGTTTTTTAAAATTTAGTTTTGATTGAATATATTCACTTATAAGTCCATTCAGCCGAGTCCATTCGCCGTTCAATGGCGGCATTTTCGGCCGGCAATCCGAAGGCATCCCATCCAATTGGATGTAGCACTTTGTGTCCTTTTAGTGCATAATATCGAGCCAACACATCCGAAAGGGTGTACACCTAAATAAATTTAAAATTTGATAAGATAATTCTATTTAATTAAACCGGATATTACCCGTAAATGACCCATATGGAGGCGACCCGATGGATATGGGAACATTGCCAGCACATATTTCCATTTTTCGGCACTCTTTTTGGAATTAGGAAATTTAAAAACTGATCAATATTACCTGAATTTGTGTGGAAGAAATTGGTTGTTGTTGAGAAGAATAATTGCATGAGCAGCAAATTTGATTAATGAGAAATTTGTAATTCGATTGGCCAGCACCAATTCTGCTTGGTATATTCAGTAATAACAATTTTTGATGCATTCTTATTCGCATAATTTTTGGTGATTTAATTCTGCTAACAAATTTCCATCAATTATTTGGCCTTCTTAAATAGGGTTGAGTCTTGAGTGGCGTTTTGAAAATTAGTACATTTATAATGTAAATTTACTCTAATAATAATAAATATGCCTAAATTTAGCCTAATCCTCAACTCTCCCTTATATAATAAGTCCTGAAACTTTTTTATGGCCAAGATTTCAAAAACTTATGCCAAAAAACCATTTTAAATTCCTCAAAAATAGGAAATTTCCCTTTTAAAATGCCAACAAAACATAGATATTTTCCCTTTTAAAAATATCCATTAAAAATACATAGTCATCAATTGGTTTTTACTTTTTAGTTTTTACGTAATAAACAAACAAAAATATTTATGATGCATTGCAGTCTCCTCCACCAGTCAAAATTTTGTTTGTTTACACAAATTCACTATATTTTTCCCAACTGATCAGATCAAACACAAATAAAATGATATTTTTCTTATCAGTTTTTAGATAGAAGGAAAAATGGTATTCGCAGAATTGTTTCGCTATTATTTTTATTTTATCGGCACACTGTTCATCGGTGCATTGATTTTGGCGCTGTTCGGCAAAAATTTGTTGGCATTGATCGCTCAACTCTATTTGAAGACCGTCATTTGGGTTCAGAGCAAACTTGTTGAGGTTTTTATAATTTAAATGAAATTATTTTACCCAAAAACTAACATTTTAAAAGAGTAAAAGAGTGCTAATTTATCGACAAATCGTGTTCTTTTTGTCAATAACTGATTAAAGTTTAAACTTTGATTTTATTTAAGTCGACCATTTAGCATATTTGTTCAGCTGATAGAGCGCGTCGATTCATTTATGTTTTGTCTATGATTTGGTCCAAAACTGAATGAGTTAAACCACTTGAATCGTTCCAAGTTTTAGTTTAAAAAACTAACTCAATCAGTTCAGGCCCAAATTTAACAAACCATATGAGAATCTACGCGTTTAAATCAATTCTACAAAGAATGATAAATGGTTTCGCCGGATGTAAAATCGCTTCCCAAAAGTTATAGGTTAGGGTACTACCTATTGGTGTTGGGGCCCCTTGCCCCTACAAAGGAATGAGGATGATGAAGAAGAACAAGATGATGATGAAGAGGAAGATAAGGTTAATGAGGATGATGATGAAGAAGAGGAAGATGAGGATGATGATGAAGAAGAGGAAGATAAGGTTAATGAGATGATGATGAAGAAGAGGAAGATAAGGTTAATGAGGATGATGATGAAGAAGAGGAAGATAAGGTTAATGAGGATGATGATGAAGAAGAGGAAGAGGAAGATGAGGATGATGATGAAGAAGAGGAAGATAAGGTTAATGAGGATGATGATGAAGAAGAGGAAGATAAGGTTAATGAGGATGATGATGAAGAAGAGGAAGATAAGGTTAATGAGATGATGATGAAGAAGAGGAAGATAAGGTTAATGAAATGATGATGAAGAAGAGGAAGATAAGGTTAATGAGGATGATGATGAAGAAGAGGAAGATGAGGATGATGATGAAGAAGAGGAAGATAAGGTTAATGAGGATGATGATGAAGAAGAGGAAGATAAGGTTAATGAGGATGATGATGAAGAAGAGGAAGATAAGGTTAATGAGGATGATGATGAAGAAGATCTTTCTAAGTTTCATCTTCTTCTCTTCTTCACCGTCCTCATCATTTCCCTGTAGAGTAGGTGTCCAACCCAACTGAAATAGTACCTAGGTTAGTCGACAAAAGAATTTAAAATTTGTTTAAAAATAATTAATTAGCTTTAAAAAATTTCCAAAAATTTTTGGTTCATTTTAGATTGGCGGTGGCGATATTCAACCCGAAACGCAGTCAAATGCCGCAACGGATGGAGATGAATCGGCATCATCGGAAGAAGAAGAAGAAGAAAATGGGAATGACGATGTACATTCACTCACCGAAATTGGCAATGGCAACATTTCAGCGCCGGAAGAGTCAAATGAGAATGGAAGAGCACAACAAAATGTGAAGAATGGTGCAAATTCGGAACAACAATTTTCAATGGCCATGGAAATGTGTGGCCAAGGAATGCAGGCAATTGCAATGGTATTCACATTTTTTTTTTGCATATTTTTCAAATATGGCATCCAAGCCAATAATCTAAAGGTTTTTGAAAGACATTAGCTTTTTTAAAATCTTAAAGTTTCTGACTAACTTTTATTTTTTATGGACAATCTTGATCATAATACTATATGATTTTAAAGAGCAGAAAAAGTGAATAAAATGATATACGTGAATGGCTTTGAAAGCGATTTTCATTTTCACCTGGCAAACCTTTTAGCATTTTTAAAGAACTGATTATAAGAATCGTCGATTCATTTATGGTTAATCTTATTTGGCCTAAAATTAAGTTAATTTTAAACCAAAAACTAACGGTTTAAGTGGTTCAGTTTTAACTCATTTAGGTTAGGGTTTAGACCAAATCAGACAAACAATAAATAAATCTACTCGTCTCAATGAGTCTGCAAAAATACCAAATATGCTAAATGGTTTGCTGGGTGAAATGTTATTTTGTCAACAAAAAAAAAATATAAAATTTGTTAATTTGATCAGCCAATAAATTTAATTAGCTATTTTCTACTTTTTAAAACTATTTTATTGATTATTATTAGATTATATTTATCAAGATGCTGCTAAATAAAAATAATTAAAGACAAAAAAAAACTTGAGATTTAACCAGAATTTTTTGACATTGCAAAATTTAATGTTTTTATACAAAAATTATTCCAATTAAGCTAAAAAAGAAAAAATCACACTATTCCATAAATATTTTATAAATTGTCCAAAAATTATATTTGACATTTTACAGGAAGATGTGCGGGCCAATTTCACCCTGGCCCCGGACTATCGCCGATATGAACTCATTCCCCTGCAAAAAGGGCTCAAATTCCGCGGTGTGAAATTTCGGCGTCGACGAAAATCTTCAACGGCCGCCCTCTCCTCGAGCAAATCTTGGCCAAATCTTTCGACGATCAAAAACAAAATTCGAGGCAGCGATCGACGGAGGCCCAAAGAAATTCGGCCCAGGCTTTTGATGTTGGCCACTTTCGCATTTCGAATTGGTGTACTTTTTCCGGTAACTTTTTTATTTAAAAAATAAAAAATTAAATAAAAGAAATTCAATCTTATAAGATTGTTCATTTTTAAGTGTTTTAAAACCCCAAGAAAAATTCTAATTTTAATGTGTGCATTGGTTTTTGGTCTATTATTCAACACAATAATCAATATGGGAAAGCAAAATATATCATTGGTCCCAAAATGTCCTTTAAAATTAGCGTTTAAAATTTTAAAAAATTATCTTTGATTTGAGTATTGAGTGCACAGTGCAGTAAACTGACCCACATTTTTTAAGGAAAAATTATCTTACAAATTATCTAAAAATGACAAGAAATTAGAAAATCCATTTTTAGAGGACTTATATAGGGCTTTCAAATAGCCTTCCATTTTGAGTATAACCAAAAATGAATGGTACAAGTAGTTACTTTTAAAATGGATGTTAGTGAAATATCTACCGATGTTGGCGAATAAAATAGATTTATATTTATAAAATTTATTTTGCGAGTTATATATTTTTGATAAAAAAAATTATTTCTCCACATAAGATTATATAAATTATAAATCGATTTAAAAATTTTTGTTTTTTACACAGGTCCGTTTGATCCTTTTATCTCTGTCCTTTTTGATGCTGGCCATTTGCTCTGTGCTAAATTTGATTTGGCCATTCAGTGCATTGGCCAAAACTCGAATTGCCGTCATTTATTGCCGAATATACACAATGGGTTGCGGATATATTATTCAATTCAAGGGCATGGAAAATAGGCCAAAAAGGCCAGGTTGGTCCAAAATTCAAATAAAATTAGGAAAATATTTCATTTGTATAATCATTCTCTGGTAAATTTCTAAAATTGATCAAACTTAAAAAATAATGTCAAAAAAGTTTTTTCTTGAATTTAATTTTTTTTATAAAATTTCCATAAATTCTGAACAAATTTTACATCAAAAAATTTATAATTTTTTTCCAATTAAAAAAAATGAAAGGATATTTTTTCTTGTGCTTTATTCTGGACTATGGGGTAAGGCTAAACAATTTTTAGTCACAAAAATTGCTCAAACAAAAAAAAAACATACTTTTCCAATTCACATTTGATTTTGGTTTTTCTTTATAAGAAAATCGATAAATTAAGAAACGGAAATTGCAAAATTTTTGTCCAAAGTCCAAATATCAAAATATTCAAAAAAAAAAATTGAGAAAGAAATTTCCGAAAAATCAAAAACTCACAACAATTTTCCAATAAAATTCATTTTTAAAAATTAAATAATTCGCCAAAATAAAATAAAACAATAATTCCCATTCCCCTTTTTCAGGTGTAATTTGTGCCAACCATTTGTCGCCCAATGATGTGCAGGCGATTTTCTCGGATATTCCTTTGGACAGGGACTATTTGTACTTGGTGACCGGTCAAAAGCATGATGGCCTCATTTGGGTGCTGCAAAGATTGGTGGAGAAAATGGTGGGTGGGGGAAATTTGGAATACTTTTCGGTTATCTATTGAAAAAAAATTTTGGAATTTTATTTTTGATTGTAAAACTATGGAAAACACTGTTTTAGGACTTTGATATTATCGTCAATTTGGGGGAAAATAAGATAATTATTTAGGTGAAAAAAATCTACTCATCGATAACAGATAAATAAAGTAGATAATGGTCGGTTTTCTTTTTTTCCTATTTTCGATTTTTTTGAGCAAAAATGCCAAATTTCGATTTGACATCGATTTTCTTAAAAACCGACCACCATCTATCCTTATCCTACCAATAATTACTAAAATTTATTCATTTTTTTGAAAAAATTATTACAAATTTCAGTGCCCAGCAATTTGGCTGGAAAGGGCCGATCCAGAATCGAGGTAATTGGAAATTGGAATTAATTTAAAATAATTTTAATATTTTTCCATGCAGACGCCGTTTTAGCATTGAAGTGGTCGATGCAGCAAAGGTGGGGAATATTTTTTTAATTGTTTTAACTTGGCAAAAATTTAATCCTAGAAATTTTTGGCCAATTTAAAACATAAATGTCCATTTTAACAAAAATTGCAAATTTGCAAATCTAAAATTTTGATTTTGACATTAAAAAAATATTATACCAAAAATTCATAAAAATTAACTCGGAAATTTAAAATCAATTTGGGATAGGATAACAAAAACCTTCATCTAAATTAAATATCACTAAAATTCACCTTTGAATTAAAATTCTTTATTAACAGTCTCCATATTTTTTTACTCCCAAAATCATTTGATTATCACAAAAAATTGGCCATCATTAGATTCTATAACCTAAAATAATTAATATTTTTTCATTGAGACTGATAACCAAAATACCTTGAATTTACCCTATTTTATTAATTTTTTGTTTTTCATGCCGATTTAAAGAATTAATAGATACGAAAAATTAAAATGCAAATTTTTAGCCAATTCTATGAAATTGCTTAATTTATTTAATTTCAGAATGCAGGGCCGGTTATCCTCTTCCCGGAAGGTTATTGCACGAACAATTCCACTGTCCTCCAATTTCGACGTGCCGTTTTCCAAGAGGATATCACCGTTTATCCAATTGCAATAAAGTAGGTGAAAAATAAATTGGAATACTAACATTTTTTCAAAGAATTATTTTAAAAAACTAAATTCAAAAATAAATAAAATTGAATTTCTGAGTGAGGGACAAGTAATTAATTAACTCAATGTTAGGCTAAAATTTTATATATTGTTTGTATCAATGTTCAATGGCTAACAAAATTTCAAATTAAAAATATATCATTTTTAAGAACAGAAAATGCTCAATAAATTAATTATTCAGATTTATTACAAAAATATAAAATTTAAAAAAAAAGTGAAAATTTTTTTTAAACATTTGGCTAATCATTATTTTGTAATCACCATTTTTTGCACTTTAAAAAATGAAATATTGTTGATTTATGGCCACAATTTACAAAAGTTATCGACAAAAAACAAAAATTTTCTATCAAATTTTTTATGTTTTTCCACATTCAAAAAAAAAAATTATAATAAATAATATTTAAATAAACAAATAAATTTATATCTCATTTCTCATTCTTATTTTAAAGGCAAGAATCACGTTTTGGTGACTCCTATTGGAGTGAGGACCACTTTTTCGTCTATCTTTTGCGAGTCCTAACTTCCTGGGCCATTGTTTACAATGTTCACTATTTGGGTGAGAACACCAAAATTTTTAATTTTAATTATTTTTTTTACATTTGCAGAACCCCAAAAACGCAATGTTGGCGAATCGTCCACTGAATTTGCCGCCCGTGTTCAACGCCTTATTGCCAAACATGTTGGAATTCGAGCCATGTCCTATGATGGAGGAATTTGGTGAAAATTTAATATTTTTAGGGAAATAGAAATGGCTATTATGCAATTTTTGGTTATAATCTGCTAAATATTAATTATTGAAAATTTTTTTCCTTTCCCAAAAACATTTTTAGTATCAAAATGATTGATCAAAGATATAATTAGCCAAAAACGAAAATTGCCAAATTTTGGCCTATTTTGCCACATTTTAGTCTCGATAACTTTTTGCCAATTACCAAATAAATCCATTAATTCTACTTCCAATCAATTCCTTCTTACCCTAGAGTTAGGGATCAAATTTGCCAAATTTAAAGCTGATTTTAGGAATGAGAAATATCCCCTTTGAGTTTAAATTTTAGGAATTGAACACAAATTCAAAAAACGGATAAAATATTTTTATAAAAATTAAATTATATTTTCAACTTTTTTTTAAAAAAACTGCCAATTTATTGGTCATATCTTTTTCAACATTTCCAATCAAATCCACTAATTAATCTAGTTAATTCTTCCTCTGATCATAAAAAGCTATTAAATTGATATCAAATTTACCAAATTTAAAATAGATTTTAAAAAATGAGCAGAAAATATCCTTTTTTGGATTCAAATTTTAGGAATTGAATACAAATTTAAAAAAAAAATATATTTTAAACATTTTTAAATTAAAAATCCAAAAATTGAAGGTACAAAGAATTGGAAAGGCGAAAGGCCCATGCGGAATGGCAACGGCGATGTGCCTCCAGGATCAAAAAATTAATGAATAATAATCCATTGCTTGAGGCAAAAGAACAACAAATGGTGCATATTAATGAGGAGGCAAATCAACAAATTAGCAGGTAGAAAAATATTCATAATTATACAAACATTTTTAATTTAGAATCTTAAAAAATACATTAATTTTTTTGAGTTTTTCTATCAAAATTCATTATAAACAACCGAAAAGTTCACAGTTCGATTTTGGTTCGGGTTCAAAATTAGAAGCTAAATTGTTAATTTTTAAATGATAATAGATAAAATCGAAATTGGTTCTTTCTTATCGATTATTCAATGTGCAGTTTTTTTTCACCCCAAAAATCATTCCTCGAATTTTTCACAAAATTGAATCAATTTTTAAACCCAGTATAAAACGGACTTCTAACTCTAATTACTCTTTTTACATCAATTAATTTATGGCTTTTCCTAGTTTAGTTCAGAATTCCCAAAAAAAATTAACCCACTTTTTTATTTTTTAAAAATTTCTGATTTTATTTTTAAAAAAATTTATTTTAATTTTATATTATTAGTTAATTTCAGAGAAACAGTGCAGATGAATGCAAATGCAACAAACGAAACAACAACAAAAAGAAAAAAGGACATTGGAAGTAGCAGCGATGAAATGGATTTGATTGGCTAGAAAAATGAGATGATTTTCCGAATTTTGGCAGAAAAATAAAAGAACACAATTTAATAAAAGTGCCAATTTATTAAATAATATATTTAAAATGCCACACAAATGATAATTATTATATTGTTTTTGAAGGGACCGGAATTTTTAGTTACCGTATTTATTCTATTAGAAGCCCAGTCTCTAATATAAGCCCACCCCATCAAAAATTCATGTCAAATAGAACCAATTTTTAGATGAAATAAGGTCGAAATAAGCATTTTTGTATCAAAAAATCCCGATCCGCGAGGGTCTACGAAATTTATAGGCCCATGGGCTTATAGAATAAATATGGTTGTTATTTTAATGATTTAAAAGAAATTTTTAGTACAAAATTTCGGTCCCCCCAATTTCCTCCCAATTTTCCATCCTCCCTCCATTGCTCATTTCCAATAAATACAGATATATATTTAAAATATGATTTATTTTCCATATCTTTAATGATATTTAATTATGATTTAATGCAAAATGCAATGCCCCTTATTTTCCCAGAAATACACGCATAAAAATTTTATTAATATTTAATTTAAATTCAGCCCTTTATCCAAATACTTATAATTTATGGCTATAAGGTTATTATAATCATAAAGAAGATTTTCTGCGAATTCTTCCATTATTTTCAATTTTTAAGGGAATTTAAATAACTTAAAAAATTTAAATCACCGGTAATTATCATTTACCATGTCAATTTTTTTTGAACCACGAAATGGTATGATTAGGCCCACATTTTAAGGAACCTCCTGCCTTAAATACGTACTAGCCCTAAATATTTTATGACCAATAAAAAATTAGATTTTTCGGCAAGACAGTTTACGGGAAAAAATTAATTTTTGTTAGTTAATTCCTTGAAGGGAAAATGTATTCATTTTTTTTAAATTTATTTTTTCCCAATTTTTGAATTATTAAATTTTGGAATTAATTAAATTAAATTTTGGAAAAAAGAATTATTTAAAATTTTTCGTGCTAAAAATTCATTTTTTGAAGCCACAATAAAATAGGCCCACATTTTAAGGCTTCCTGCCTTAAGTACAAATTAGCTCTGCAATTCGTGAAGGGTGTTATTATGACCTCAATAATTTCAGCACGATAAGTACGTAAAACGACAAACAAATTCTATGAATTGTTGGAAATAAATTGAACTTCCTTGCAAAAAAAAAAAATTAATTTATTCATTTTTTATCTATTTTTGAATGTCAAATGAAGCAAAAAATTAAAATTGTATAAAAGAAAATGTGCACACTGCCACACGCTATTTTATTAGCGTCAAATAAGGAAATATGGTCACGCAGGTGATCTTCATTTGTATTTTACCTCTCTCTTCTTGCCAATGACAATTTAACAATGGCTAATGGCATTGTTTTGTATCCGCTCATCTCCTTAAAATATGATCAATTATGAATCTAAAAATAGAAGAGAATTAGCATCAGTGTGGTTTTTGTTTCCAATTAGGAAAAAAAAAATTTAATTTTACTAAAAAAGCAAAATTTTATCACCTTAAAAATTAGGAATTTTGATGTAAAAAACTTGCCATAAAAATTGAGTTAATTATTTTATTACCAATTTCATTGTATTCTATTGGCCAAAAAGTATTTACCAGTTTTTTATTTCGAAAAATTTTCTTATATTTCGCTACCCTCAGTCAGTCAGCAGCTCTTTCCAATCCCCACAAATTTAAAAAGGCCTTAAAGCATAGTTAAAAAAATTACCCATAGGTAGAATTAAATTGATTTATATGTCCTTAAAAAAGTTATTATGAATGACCACCGATTTATATGGCCTTAAAAATCGTGTTTAAAATTAATTATTTTATTCCCAAATTTCATTTTTTTCTATTGCCAAAAAATGTTTCCAGTTTACTAGTTTTTATTTTCAACAAATTTTACTTTAAATTTTATTTCCCCACGAAATCTATTTCCAATTCTCCAAATTTTTTAAAGGACCTTGAGGGTATAAAAGTTCGTTAGAGCAAATTAATTTGATGTGTGATATTTGCAATTGCGTGACTGGACTTACGCATGAGAAAAAAATTATTAAAATTTTTAGAATGAATGCCAAATTTTTTCACCATTTTCTGAATACATTTTGGCAAACGGAAATCAGTGGAAATGTCAAAATTTTTTGTTGATTTTTTAATTAATTTTATAAATTTAATATTTTTGAGTATTTCATTAAAATTAAAATTACTGTCTATATCACTCTATAAAAATCTAGGTTGTTTTCATAATTTGTAGTTTATTAATAAATGTTCAAAAAAATTAATTTTCTCTTATTTCGAAAAATTGGTATATTTTTGAGGCATTAAAATTCGACCAAATATGTTCATTACCGTAATAAATCTTCTTTTAATTCCCCACTCTCTTTAATTCCCCACCCTCGATTTTAAAAACCCATAGCTTCTTTCAGAGTGAATTTTAAAAATTTTTTATTACATTTTCTTAGTTCCCTAAAACTCTATAAAATCCACTATAGTAATTTGTTAAAAAAATATCCATAAATTAAGGAGTTAGGCCCCTTAATTTTCCCATTTTTTAAAGGTTGAAAATAATTCCCGATTGGGAATTAAAAAGCATTTTTATAGTAAATTATACCCAATTCCCAGCCTAATAAGCGATAAAACCCTAGTAGTAGTAGCTTAAAGCTTAAACCTAAGTAAGAGCTTAATTAAATAATCTAAACGGCCAACAGGTCACAAAACTGTTCTAAAAAATTTCATAACAAATTTCACTAATTTTTATAAAATAATTACTATAAAATATAATAAATTTCATTTCAATTTAACATTTATTATACTTTAGGAATAATAAAAATAACTATAAAAATGTTGTTTGAATCCATTTTAATGCAAATTGCCTCCCTTCGAAATGAATTCATCCTCTTCTCAATTGCCATCAGTTTTCCCTCAATGCTCCTCTATTGCGTCGAAATTTTTACCATTTTACGGCACAAAAAATTCCACAATTCTTTCTATATACTCATTTTGGTTCGCTCAATTTTGGTAAATAATCAAAAATATGAATTTTATCCTAAAAAATTAAAATAGAATTTAATATACACGGTGGACTCGTATTTTGGCTATCGATTGCCAATTTTAATTGGTCATTTGCTTTTGCCCCTTTTTGTGCTTTTCCCAAATTGGGCTCTTTGTCTGATATTCTTCTTCGGGAATTTCCCAATGTTTGGTGACTATTTGGCCACATTTTTCATCCTCCTAAACCGATGGACGGCCATTAAAATGCCAGTCAGACATAAAATGGTTGGTCAAATTTTTTGAGAATTTATTTTTTATAGCATTTCTTTCCAATTATAGTAAAAAAATCCTAAGGCAACGATTTAGAAGTTTGTGATGAAAAGTGAATTGGTGTGCCCTGCTGAATGAAATGGAGGAAACGTGGAATAAATTAGGAAAGGGATGGCACCGTTATGAACGGCATGAGCCAATGAGCACTAGCTTCTTCTCATTTGTAGATGGAATGCCATACCGTTTAGTCGAGTCGAGATCGCGATGTTTATTTATTCAATCATCCGTATAAAATAGGGCTAAAGACGGATAAATCTATTGGTGGAAGGCGATGATGAATCTTGCCTTAGGCAATGATAGCGGCAACCGACAATAATTGGGAAATAGGAAAAGAATAAATAAGCCAAAGTGGGAAGTGATTCACCATAAATGGGAATATGGGAAATTGTCGGACAGAATAGAGGGAAAAAGTCCAGTCGGGAGAAGAGATGGAAGGGAAAAAAGATACCGTAAATGTTCTCTTTTAAACCCCATCTCTAATAATTCTCCACACTCTATTAATCTCCGACTCTCAGCAGCAGGAGGGGTTGAAAAATAATTCCCCTGGGGTTTAAAAGAGCATTTACGGTAAGAAGGATGAATGTATTGTTAAAATGATTGGAATGGGAAGTTGATTTGCCCAATAGGGCCATCAAACCTAGGATAATCATAAAATATTCAAATATGCAACTTATATACTAGAAAGATGCTTTTAATTTTTTCACATTTCAAAATTCAGCGGCTTTTCTAGGGATTTTAAGCTTTTGAGAGTTGCACATCCTAGGGGCAACTTTTCATCGCGCATCCCAGAAAACTATCCGTTTTTTGATAGGGGTTTGGGTTTGGGCCGAAACCGGTTTAAAAACCGGTTTGCCCAGGTAAAACTTTTTTCCTTGGACCTCAATCGCTTAGAAAAAAATAATGTCCCGTCTCCAGAGTCAGGGCTTTCATTTGATATATAGGTTGGGGGGTCTACGGTGGACGGGTAGGCTCAAACAATTGACCATAGGGGGGCTGTTTTTTTGAAAATTTTTGAAATTTCCTTATAACTTTTTTGTGAGTTGAGATAGAATTGCGCGGTAAAAAGCAAAGTTGTAGAGCTTGATGAGACGAATCCAATCGTATACTGCGCGAGCTCTGATACCAAACCGGTTTCGAGATATAAGCTTAAACCGGTTTAAAAAAGTGAAAAATACAAGGCGAGCGAAGCGAGCTGTCCAAAACTTAAATAAAAAACCTACTGGGGTATCTATAAAGCGCCCCGCGCTTTTTTCGATACGGAAGTATGCTTTAAACCAGTGGGGCTCTGCCCCACTGGTTTTTTTAATTTATAAAAATTTTATATATTTTATTTATTTCCAAAAGATTTGGCGAAAACTTTTGCCCATCTCCCTGCTCATTACCATTTTAATTCCAATTGCTATTTCTGTCCGTGATTTCAATTGTACGGCATTCGTTCAAATGGACATTTTCAGTGGGGAAAACACAACCGAGAACTTCTTCATTAATACGGATGACCATGTAAGTAGTTTAAAAAAAAATCTTAATAGAATTTTTATTTGGAAAAATACTCCTTACATTTTCACAAAAAAATAGTTTTTGACTTCTAATAAATCAGAAACCAATTTTAGACCATATATGGCTTAAAATAATTTGTAAATCTCATCGAGACGCATCGAATGGAATATAAAATATCATCGGGGTTTTGGCCCAAAATTAAAGTGGTTTGAAACCAAAAATTGGAAATATGGTTTAAACGGTTTAACTCGTTCAGTTTCGATTTAAAAACTAAAAAATTTTTATGCCGAAAAAGGCGCAAATTGGGATTTAAAATGTTCTATTTTATATTAATTCACTCATTTTTTAGTCCGAACAAATTCCATTCGGTGTAATATTTTCTTGTGGCTTTTTGGCAATTTCAATTTGCTTGAATGCAAGCACAATTATGGCCTATAAAAGGCATCGAGTGCAAGTGGGCACAAGAAATTTGGCAGAAATGAATCGGCAAAAGGTGGAAAATCGCTTGTTGGCCTATGCCCTTTTGACATTCCTAGGACATGCGTTGATGGCCGGCATTCAGGTAAATCTAATAAAGAAAATGTAAATTTGGGAAATTGGGCAATCACGGAATTGCCCAGGGCCTTTTTAGCTGGGCAATTTTGGAAATCTCGGCTTTTGGACTCTATAACAGAATTGAAAATAGGCTAATTCGAATCAGCGTGGTCAATTTAGTCTAGGAAATTTCAATTTCAAACTGATATTAATGCTTAGGCAAAAGTTAGTTTACCAAAACCAGTTTGGGTTTAAACAATGGTTCAGTTTTCTAAAATATTTTCAAATCGGTTTAAAATTTAAATTTCATATACTAAATCGATCATGCCGAGTCGAATGAGTCTATAGGCAAATTTGTAGAAACTCTAGAAACCGAGATTTCCACCGGAAATACCAAATTTTAAAAAAACAAATCAAAATGTCATGCAATTTACCTATAAATAATTCGGATTTCAACAATAAAAACTATTTTCCCCATTATTCAGATTCTATTATATGTAATAAAGGACACAAAGAATATGGCACTGCTTAGTGCCATCTACACCCAATACCCGTGGGCAATGGATTTGGGCTCCGTTGTATTGCCAAGTTGGCTCCTATTCTGGGCCAGTGCGGAATTTCGGCGCCACCTAATTGCTCCATTCATACCAAAATGGGCGGAGCAATGTTGGAAAGCATTGAGGAAAAAGGTTATATCAGTGAACACAACAGCAGGGACAATACCTATAAATTTGGCTGACTGTCCAACAACACAAGTGCAGACAAAAACAATACAATGAATCAATTAAACCAATCAATTAAGAATATTCCCGTGAATGAATATATTAATGTCATTGGATGTTTGAAGAAAGATAGCAATGGAATCATAGATTTTGAACATAAATTCAAAAAAGAGAATAATTTATCATATTTGAAGGAATTGCCAATTTTATTCGAAATTATTCCGATAAAAAAGTTATTTTTCAATTTAATATTTTTATTTATGCATTTAATTGTGCTGTCTGAAATTGATATCCCATGGTTGATTGACCCTACCTAACCCTAACTTTAACCCTAATGCTGATGATTCACAGGAGACCCTTCACTTTTATCCCTGCTGAATAGGGATGGGTTCGATTTCGATGTTTCGATTTTTTCGTTTCGATGTCTATTTTCGGTCATTTTTGGCATCGAAATTTCGTTCTTCGATTTCGAAAAATTTTTTGACCCTCCAAAATTTCGTTTTTCCATTTCGAAAAATTTTTTGACCCTTCGAAATTTCGTTTTTCGGGATAAAATTTAAATCTCCTAGCATCTAGCAGCAGACAGCAGCATACAGCTCTCTAAAACGTCTAATTATTAGTAAAAAAAATGACTATGCCGCATCCATCTAAATACCAAAAAAAGCATCAAATTAAATTTTCAGACGAAATAATTTGTGTGCGATTTCAAATTGATGACGTTGATTGTGATCACTAATCATGCAAAAATAAATTTATGTGCATTTTAGCAGTGAAAAATTAGGCATTCTGCTGAGAGGAGTCAAAAATTTTTTGATAATTTTATTTTATAATTTTTCACTTTTCTACTTGTCTTTCAGCAGCAGGGATGGGTTCGATGGCCCAAAATAAAAAATCGAAATTTCGGAGGATCAAAAAATTTTTCGAAATCGAAAAACGGGCAAATATTTTTTTCTTCCTGCAATTTCAATTTTTTCTTCCTGCAATTTTTTGGGACATTTTTTCTTCCTGCAATTTCAATTCTTTCTTCCTGCAAAGATTTCCCTTCTTCTCTGCTCCCTTTCTCATGCCTATCTCTCATCCCCTTTGCTCTCTTGCTTACATAAACGGTTCCAGGGGTGCGCGGAAGTCAAAAAGAAGGTGCGCGGGATATCCGGATATATGGGGATTAAGGAGGATTAAGAGGGATTAAGCCTCGAAATGGATGCGGAATGGCCCGGAAGGCCACGGGAACGTCGGAGAAGTGTAACAGAGGCCCGGAGAGTGCGCGAGATTAAGCCGGATATAGGGGGATTAAGGTGGATATGAGGGGATTAAGTCGGATTAAGCTTAGTTAGGTGCTAGGGATTAGGGTTATGGTTAGGGGCGGCAGGGATCTAGGGGCTAGGGGTTTAGGGATTCGGAGCACGCGAGATATAGTCAGATATAGGGGGATTAAGGTGGATATAGGGGGATTAACCGGATTAAGCTTAGCTAGGGGCTAGAAATTGGTTCAAAATTAAGCTAAAAAATTTTTTTAAAAGCACCATTGGATTAAGCATAGTCGAAAACCCCCGACGAAATTTTTCGGGATCGAAATTCCTACATTTTCATATGCGTTCAGAACTTGCAGAAAAAAATTTTCTGCAAAAAAATGATCGGCCGATCATTTCCAATTTTCTGCAAATGCGTCTACTTTTTTGCAGAAAACGCATTTTTATGTGACCACCCAAATTTGCAGAAGACGCATTGCGTTTTCTGCAATGCAGAAACTGCATTTTTATGTGACCACCCAATTTGCAGAAAAACTGCATGCAGCAAATGCTCTCCTCTTTTTCCGTTATCTTTTTTGCTGCAAAAATTTTGCGTTTTTTATGTGACCGAGGTATTATATAGAAAAATACAGCAGAGTTTTTTCTATAAGATACAATTTATTTCATATTTGTAACTATTTTTTTAATATTTTAAAAATAATTTTAAAAAAGTCAACGACAAATTTAAGGGGCGGTTTGGAGCGCCCACCAAATATTTGGCGTTTGTCGTTCATTTTCTTTTCAATTTGGCGTTTGTCGTTTGAGAGCATCATATTTTCATAGATAAACGACAAATCCAACGACAAACGCCAAATTTTCGACGACAAACGATAAACGACAGAAAAATTAATTGTGATTGGATTTGAACGACAAATACATCGTTTGGCGTTTGTCTCTGTCGTTTGTCGTAAGTAATTGTGATTGGCCCCACTGCTGCTGGAACCGTTTATGTAAGCAAGAGAGCTAAGGGGATGAGAGATAGGCATGAGAAAGGGAGCAGAGAAGAAGGGAAATCTTTGCAGGAAGAAAGAATTGAAATTGCAGGAAGAAAAAATGTCCCAAAAAATTGCAGGAAGAAAAAATTGAAATTGCAGGAAGAAAAAATTGACATCCAATTTTAAAAGAACAAATATATTAGTTTTGCACTGCAATTATTAAAAAAACTCTAAACATCTTTCGCCGAAAAAGTTGTTTAAAACATTTCGATCAAACCATCTTTATGCTAGCTTAACATTTAAACATTTATGTTTTTAAAACTGGTTTTAAAGATGTTCTAACATGATAAATCCGAAAACACCATTGCACTGATTGTTTAATGTTTACACCTCGTAAATAGCCGAAAACCTGTTTGGATAAAATGTCTTAAACGCTAATTTCTATGAAACGCGCTGAGCTAGCGCGCTAGCATCTTTTGAGAATAATATTAGATTGTTCCGATCATTTTTTAGTATATTATATTTTGAAAATCATTTTCAAGAATTCCAGAGAAATATGGACAGGACAAGATTGTTGACATTGGCTCGCAATTTGTGCAATTATAAATTTGGCTATTTTATTCGATTCCAACATTCATCAATTCTTAAAAACAACTTAAGCCTTGCATTTTGTAAATTGCCATTGGAAGAAAATAATGGAAAAACTCAGGTTTATTAATTTAAAAACAAAAAGTCGATAAAAAGAATGTAAATATCAAATGACTTTAAAATTGTTTCAAACTTATTTTGTATAAAATCAGTACAGATTTTAAGCTGTATAGATTTATCTTTATTCGCTTAAAAATTAGCATAATTCAGCCATAAAAATTTCAAAGCAATATTGAATTAAACCATCTTTAGGCGAGTATAAAATCCAACCTCGCTCTAACCTTATTGTCAGCATTAAGTTATTTAATATAAAATCTCCATCATTCATATATTTAATAAAATATAATTTCCTGAATTGCTATGATAAATAATAAATATGTCTTATTAATAAAAATTATTTGCTTTTTTCAGGTGACCCTTTCCTCATCATCTCAATTCTGTACATTTCGACAAATACCGAATGATTTTGCAGTACTGAATAAATGGCGAGGAAAAGCGGATTTTTCGACAAAGATTTTAAGGTTTATGAAATTTTTCCTCATTTCCAATATTCCATTATTCTTAAAGCACAAGAAGAGAACACTCTGATAAATTTGAGACATTGGGAATTGAAACAATACAATATTTATTGGGAAGGCAAAAAAATCTTTTGACGATTAGAATTCGGCATGACAAGAATAATGGCAATAAATGGATTCATTTGTCCCAAAAAGTATGCTCATTTTCATTTATTACATTATAAATTCTTAATTATAAGAATCCATTTGCGAATTCTGATTACCCGAACATTCCAATTAAAGATGCATATTTGTTGATCAGAAGAATCGATTCATTATTAATGAACAAATTTGCCGCCCATAAAGTTTATATTCAAATTTTTTAAATAAATAATTTTTAAATTTTAGCATCCATTTTGCGAAATATTCATAAAGGGTGGACATTATTATGATTATAGATTGGAAATCTTTCAAGACAAAATATGTGACCTATTGGAATTTACATTGGAAACAATAGTTAAAAGATCACATAGGAGGGTGCCGTCAAAGTCCTTCCCAATTCGAGTGCTTCCTTTACTGCGCGATGGAATGGCCAAATTGTTGGTGGAATTTGATGGAAGTCAATCAATTGGACTGTTATCCAAACTCCCAAAATGGATGTGGGAAAAAGATGGTTGCTAAATTTAATAATTGCATCTAGAAAAAATTTCATTTAGTTAATATTAAAACTATCACTGGAGATGCCAATAATTTACAAAAACAAGAGTCATTATTTTACCGCGACTCATTGAACTATAAAGTTGATGATGAACCGCAGGAGAGAAAGATACGAATTGAGTATGTGCGAAGCATACGTGGCAGAGAATACATTCAAATTAACCAGGTTTATAAATTGTTCAAACAAAACGAAAATATTCTAATTCAGAGATTTGATAAACAAAAGAAAATATATAAAGATGATAAAAGCGATCCTTACCAATACGCTGATTTTGAACATATTCCCTTTGAAGATGTCCCTCATTTATTGAACGCATTACGAGCAATGTCAAATGATTTACAAAAAAAGCCACCTATCGGCCGGAATCAAGTATTCTTATAATCTCACTCTAAATAAAATTCGCCTTCAAATTTAAGTCATCGATGATTTGCCCACAAATCGTCAAAGGCATTTATTATGATTACAAATTGGAGTTTCATACAAGGAAAAACCAACAATTGAATTTTAGCATGCAAACAATCCTCACTAACAGATTAAGAGGACATGCACCGAAAAAATTATATGACCAAATTCCAATCGATGTATTCAACTGGTTAAAAGAGCAAATGGCTGAAATATTGGTTTGTATCGGAAATTTTAATATATCTCTATTCTTTTTCATCGATTCCTCCATTCTAGTTTTTTTAATCAGAATTTAACACAAAAAATCTCTTGCTATATTTTTAAAAAATTGTGTTTTATTTCAAACATTTTGTGTTCTTTGTTCATCCAAACATTTATGTTTTTTGTTCATCCAAACATTTGTGTTTTTTGTTCATCCAAACATTTGTGTTTTTTGTTCATCCAAACATTTGTGTTTTTTGTTCATCCAAACATTTGTGTTTTTTGTTCATCCAAACATTTGTGTTTTTTGTTCATCCAAACATTTGTGTTTTTTGTTCATCCAAACATTTGTGTTTTTTGTTCATCCAAACATTTGTGTTTTTTGTTCATCCAAACATTTGTGTTTTTTGTTTCATCCAAACATTTGTGTTTTTTGTTCATCCAAACATTTGTGTTTTTTGTTCATCCAAACATCTGTGTTTTTTGTTCATCTAAACATTTTCTATCATTTAAAATTCTCTTTTCTATCTATTAACTCTATTTCCTTTTTCTATTTCTTTGGTGTACCTTTTAGACAGTACCGAAAAGAAACATATTGAAAAGATGGAACAATAAAATATTCATATTTAATCATTTTTTTCAGTTGTTGATCTCTACTTCATCCCATAAATTAGGCCTAACAAATGATGCAGCGGAGAAGCAAGGAACAGTATCAGACTTATTCGAGTAAAATTTATTTTATTACTAAGACAATTTTCTTATTCTTACTATTCTAACGCTCAGTGGGCCCGGAATGAGTAGGAATATCGGTTCGGGTATTTCCCTGATATTAACTGAATCCAGGGATTTATACCTTTTACTCCTATTGGCTTGGTATATATGTATTTTCTACCTAGTTAATTATTTATAGAATAATATGCATTTATTCAATCAGAACAATAATCACAATAAATTAAAAATGATTAAATTCTCTACTATTCCAGATCTAGTGCTGCAAGAATTGAGATATTGCATGAAGAAAAACTGGAATATTTGGATAGCCTAAATGAAACAAACATAGTGCTGATTCAAATTAATCAGTCGAATAATAAGAGGAAATGGATCTTTTTAATCACTCGGGTATAAAATGCATTACATATTCAAAAATATAATTAAAAATTTAGTTATTCTTCACCGACCACAAAATGGCAAAAATTTTCGTACCCGAAGATGCTTATTCAGTGATCAACGTAATGGATGAATTGATGAGCAAAATTATTGAACAAGACAAGGTTAGAAATGAATAACAATATCCTTTATATGCTCAAAATATTATTTTCTCATATTTTCAGCCTCCAAATTGTCCTATATTCGTCAGAGATAATAAAGGCCTTTTATATGATTATAAACTCGGAATTCGGCTAAACCAAAATGGCCTATTGGAATTTACAATTGCATCGATCGCAACTGCTGCAGATCCAAAACATTTACCAAAAATTGTATTCATGCCAATTCAATTACTTCCTTCGCTACGCAATGTAATGGCCAAAATGCTGACAGAATTTGATGGAACCCAACAAATTGGACCAGCTCCTTCACCACTCCCAAAATGGATGTTCGAAGAAAGTAATTTTTTCGATAGAATTTTATAATTTTATTTTTATAATTCTTAAATTTAGCTGTCATGAAAAAACCATTTTTATTCAGATTCATATCAGCAGCAGCAGAACTTTATGACCATGGAAGAAGCCAATAAAGAGCAATTGGAAACAATTCGACAAGAAAAATTAGATTTTATTGTCAATACCTTTGACGAAAAATTTAATCGGCAAATCATAATTCAGCTGCAGCGAAATAAACGGGGTGAAGAATTCATACAAATTCTTCAGGTATTTCATTCATAAAATTGTTTTTATTCTTCAAATTTTATCTAATAAATAATTATAAATTATATAAAAGAAAGTCTGACCCAAATTTGGAGATTTTAGCATTTGAGGCAAACAATTGATTAAGAAATAAACAAATAATATGTTATGTTCGATTTGCTTCTCGAATATAAAATTCATAAAATTTCTGTATTATTATGAATAATAGAGGCAGAAATATTTTAGCCTTTGTCGGAAATGTCAGTTTTAAAAATGCGATGGAAATATCTTATATACAGTATATACCTTATTTTTCCTAATAGTGACCTCGGGCTACCTTTTTAGAGCACTCAAAGAAGGCACAAAATTTGCTTTTCACCTTTTTCTTCTTAAAAATCCTTGAAAGGGGCTAATTTAGGGAAAAATACATTCATTATAATTATGCAAGTAATTTTAGAAATTTGACAAATTGGAATCATCAGAGGATATTGAAGAAGACAGTAACAAATTACTTTTTCCACCGATTCCAATCATTGATGCATATCGACTGCCCGATGCAATGCAGGCTCTTTCAAATGATTTGGAGGAAAAGTATCCAAACCATAGAATTCCTGATGACATCCCTCCAAAGGTAATTTATATGCATTATGAAAATACATTATAAATGTTTTATTTTATACTTTTTTATGATAGTGGTAAATAATTAAATCAAAATTAGGACTCGAACTCTATATATCGATTTATCACCAAATAATTTTAGAAACTACAATTTGGTGATTTGGTAATTCTCAAAAATATGAGGTGGAAAAAATTGGTTTAATTAGAGGAAGGATTTGGTATTCCGGCAGATTTTTTCATTCCATGCTCCCCATTCCCCAACATTTGTTTTCCCTTTTATGTTCGCCAAAATGTGTTTTCCCTTTTATGTTCGCCAAAATGGGTTTCCCCTTTTATGTTCGCCAAAATGTATTTTTTCCCTTTTATGTTCGCCAAAATGTGTTTCCCCTTTTATGTTCGCCAAAATGTGTTTTCCCTTTTATGTTCGCCAAAATGGGTTTCCCCTTTTATGTTCGCCAAAATGTATTTTTTCCCTTTTATGTTCGCCAAAATGTGTTTCCCCTTTTATGTTCGCCAAAATGTATTTTTTTCCCTTTTATGTTCGCCAAAATGTGTTTTCCCTTTTATGTTCGCCAAAATGTGTTTTCCCTTTTATGTTCGCCAAAATGGGTTTCCCCTTTTATGTTCGCCAAAATGTATTTTTTTCCCTTTTATGTTCGACAAAATGTGTTTTCCCTTTTATGTTCGCCCAAATGTGTTTTCCCTTTTATGTTCGCCAAAATGTGTTTTCCCTTTTATGTTCGCCAAAATGTATTTTTTTCCCTTTTATGTTCGCCAAAATATGTTTCCCCTTTTATGTTCGCCAAAATGTATTTTTTTCCCTTTTATGTTCGCCAAAATGTGTTTTCCCTTTTATGTTCGCCAGCACCCAGCATGTACATATTTTTCCTTTCTAAAAAATGTTTCTTTTTCATAAGCCCTCTTTTATATATTTTGCCTAATATTAATTTAAATATCCAAGAAAAATTAGCAAAGACTACAATATCTAATTTACAAAAAATTAAAATTCGTTTTAACATGAGAGTGCTTAGACTTAGAATTCAATAATTTGCCCATAATTAATAAAAGAACACTTTTTCTAGACATCAATTTGTCGTCAAATAATCAGAGGCGGCCTTTGCTACGATTACAGATTAGAAATCGACATTTCACCATCAAACAATCAATTGAATTTTGGACTCCAAACTATAACAACCGGGGCTAACAAATTGCATAGACCGAGAATATTATATGGACCAACTCCATTGCATGTATTTAATTGGTTGAAGGAGAAAATTATCGCATTATTAAAAAGGTATGAATACAGAATATTTTTAAAGGCTTTAAAAACATAGGTTAGTCTCTAATAATTTACTTGATAAAAATTGTTTCAACCCAAAATTAAATTAGTGCATCCACAAAGCGCTAAAGCCGCAGCATTAAAATTACCTCAAACATTTAAACTACTCAAATTGTCCATTTTCAGTTCTTCAAATCAACAAGAGCAAAAGATTTGTCAAAATGAACCAAAACGAATGGAATTTAAGGAAGGCAAGGAAGATTGGAATAATTTAAAAAATTCGCTGTTAATTTCAGTTAATGGAAGAGGACAAAAAATTGCATACAAATGCAATAAAATCTGCAAAGGACTTATTCGACGCGAAGCAGAATATTATAATGTGGAGGGAGAATTGTATGACAGAATGATAAAAATTGAATTTAAACAAGGCAAAAGTGACACAAAATACATTATAATTGTGCAGGTTTTGTGCCAGATTTTTTAATTTTTTTTATAAATGCAAATATGAAAAAGGGAAAGTGTAACCTTCTTAAGGCATTATTAACATAATTCATAGATAATATTTCCAATATTACTTTATATACCCTATTTTTTTCCAGAGATTCATTGGGGAAGACAATGTTCCTTATTTTATCGATTTTACAAATATTCCATTGCCAGAAGATGCTTCCCGCTTTCTCAATGCAATGCTTGCAATGTCCAATGAATTAGAGGAAAAGCGCCACACACTATTTATTGGAGAAAATAAGGTGAGCGTAGAAATAAAAAAATTTCATATAGTATATATTTAAGGAATAATTTTCCTAGGTATTTTTCTGATATAGGCTTTAGGCAACCCAATTCCGCAAACAAAAATTTTAAAAATCGCTTCCTATGAATAATTTTGGGTGTGCTAATCATGAATCTGCGCTTATCATATTAGCACGGACTCTACCTTCTTTGTGGGCCCGAGGCAAAAGCCATGTGGTTATTTTACCTGCTGGTAAGGTTAACCCAGAGATGAGTTTCGGGCCGACTTTTGCCGGTCCGGCCCGGGCCGACACTCGATCGGCCCGGCCCGGCCCGTACAGTAATCGGGCCCAAAATTTTCAGCCCGGACTTCAGTTACAGTATCTTTTCCTAAAAATTTTTAAAAATTTTATTTAAAAATGAAAAATTTTGAAAAATTTTCTAATAAAAAAGCTTTTTAATAAATAAAAATAGAAATATTATTTCCCGGCAAAAATATTAATTAATTTTTACAATAATTATAATCAAATTTACTTATTTTCCCAATCTTATGATTCGGGCCCGTCGGGCCGGTCCGGGCCCGGAACTCATCTCTGGGTTAACCTACACAAAATAAACCCAATAAAGTAACCTAGTAATTTTACCCGAATCCGTTGCTAATGAAAAAACAGCCATACATATTTGTGACATCGGGTAATGTTACTCTCCAAAAAAAATGAGAAAAAAAAATAAAATTTTTGTTAGCGAAATAAAAAATTCTTATAAAGAGAAATAGAGCAGCAGAGTTGCCTCTATCCACTAGATATTTTTTCAGATTTTTTACTACAAATTGTAAACCGATTTTATGAAGCGACAAAAGTCGAGAGTAACTATTTTTATTCTGTCCTTTAGCGGGATAAAAATTTGACACTCGACCTAGGCGTTAGGTTACCCTCGATTCAGAGATGTTGATATGAAAGATAATTTTTATGAAACATTTTTAATCCAATCAATTTTTAAGTCATCATTGATTTGCCAACAATTGGTCAGAGGACATAAATATGATTACAAAATGGAATTACATTCACTCCAAAATCAACAACTGGATTTTAGACTTAAAGCAATGCCAAACAAGGCCTACCATTGGTTTGACCCAAAGGAATTGGTTGGACCAATTCCAATCCATATGTTCAATTGGTTGAAGGATAAAATGGCCGAAATATTGGAGGATGATAAAAATATGAACGAAAAAAGATAGAACCGATTAATTTTTTTGACTTTGATTGTTATTTATTTTATCATACTATTTTTTAATTAATTTAAAATTTAAATAAAAATAAATTTTATAGATGTAATTTTTTTTCTACCTACTTCTTTTATTTCTCAAATTTCAATTACTTTTCCAATTTCTATCCAATATCCATCCGTTTTTTCATACAGAAAGTGAAAGATAAAGGTCTTTTTTGGGTCATCAGGATTACGGTTAGGGATTAGGGTCATTTAGGATATATGAGCTCTTTCTAGGGACCAGATTTATATGCAAATGCATATTTTGGCATATTTTGGCAAAAATTGTTATTAGAAAATTGAATAAAAATCAAATTCTAAGTAATTTTTTATTAAAATTTTTATATTTTAAGAATTTTTTTAAATTTACTTAATTTGGCACATTTTCATCTTTTAAATCCCATCTCTACTGATAACCAATAGGTTGACCTTTCACTTTTCTCTTGTTGACCAAAAAGGGAATATAAACCAAACAAGTACCGAATTCCCTAATCAGGAAATTTTAAAAATTAAACATTTTATCTATTGAAAAGCGAATTTTCCATCATAAATTCGGATTTATTACACTCAAAGATATGTAATTTTAAAAATTTCATTAAAAAGGCCAAATTATATAGGCGACATTGGCTATCGCTTTTCCAGCAGATATCCACTTGTTCAAATAAAGAAAAGAATGGCCGCAGTTCCAAATATACTGCTGAAATGGTCGCCACCACATTATCCTCCGCTTCCCTGCCTGCCCTCCATATTCTCTATTGTTTTCTTTCTCTCTCCTTTATTATTCCATGTAAAAGGCCCATTGGTCCGAAAATATTAAAATTTTCTGGCATTCTATTGCGCAAATTGAAGATAGAGACGCTCTCTCGAGATAAAGCGGCTTAAATTGAGCGACGCTTCATATCATTAGCAAAAAAATAGCAATTGCAGTCTCTAATACTTGTATCAAAGCACCAATAATCTCGGATGGGGTCATATATCTCAAATCAAAAAAAAAATTAAATGAAATTGCCTGTAAATATTGTTCATGGAAAATCTGATCTCGAAAAAATTGAAAATTATACGCAGCAGATATCCAATTTAGTGCCACAATAAAAAAAAATAACTTTGCATAAAAACGGATTTTACGTTTTACCACCTTTTTTTAATAAACTATTATATAGCTTACTGCCGGACTAATGCGCAAACTTAATATTAAAATTTACTTGTTCAACCCCACAGATTTAACCATTACTTTTCCGTATGGCTGGCTCTATAAGAATTGTTGAAAAGTGGCAAGTGATAAGAAGGTTCTCGTTCTAATACATCTAAATCCTTAGGCACATGAAAAATTGCAAAATGATTTCAAAAGCATTGCTGAGTGATCTGATTTTTACCGTATACGGCCAAAATCGCAATAATTATAATTACCAAATATGGTTTTGGTTAACATTTTTGCAGACAATTTTAAGCCAAAATTAATCAGCAGCTTTAAAACAAACATCCATTTCCATGATATATTAACATACTTATTCCTTACCATAACCAAAGCTTACCCTATGCCTAGTAGTCTCATATAGATTTAATGCGAAATTAAAATTGCAATATAAACTTGGCACTTATCTAACATTATTAAACTTTCCCTATTAGCCAATTTTCCTAATAAGGATATACCGTATTTCCTCTATTAGAAGCTTCGAGGATTATAATTTTCATTTCATACACCCTCTAAAAGGGGCTTCTATTAGAGGGAAGGCTTCAAATAGAGGGGGAATCTCCAAAGGAGGCAAAAATTAATTTTTTTACCATTTTTTCACCTTAAAATACTATAGAGAGGGCTTCAAGTAGAGAGGGGCTTCAAATAGAGGAAATACGGGTAATAATTAGGGTTCAGCGGTACCGGTACTTTGGACCAAAATCGGTACCGGTACTTGCCGGTACCAGCCTACTCGGTATTCGGTACCGGTACTGGGTTTAGGGTCGGTACCCGGTACCGGTACTCGGCACCGGTCGGTACCGGTACTAGTCGGTACTGGCGGTACTGGAGAAAAAATGGTAAAAAATCATAAAAATTTTTAAAAAATCAATTTTTTTTCTTTCAAAAATCAAAAATTTTTGATACAGAGAAATAAAAAATAGCTTCATAAAAGATTTAAATTTGACTGAAATTTTCATTTTAAAGAAAAAAATTTAAAAAAAAAATAAAAATTTGGCCAAAAATGCCATTTTAGAGGGTGCTTGTCAGTACCGACTAGTACCGAGTTGAAAAAACGGTACCGGGGTCGGTTCCGGTACTGACAAAATCGGTACCGGTACTGGCCAAAGGCCGGTACTTCGGTACCAGTACCGACCGGTACTGCGGTACCGCTGAACCCTAGTAATAATCTGCATATTGCAACCGGCAAGTCCACAAAAGTAGAAAGGAACTTTGTAAATGTTAGGGTAAAAAATCCAGTCTTCTCTTCAAGTCCAAAAATAACAACGCGGCGCGCGCTGCCCAATGTAAAACCCAAAAGCAAATTATTTACAATGTTCATAAAAAATGGAAGCTAATAATCTCTTCCTTCCAAACATAGATTTGAATTGGATATAATATTAATTTAATAAAAAAATGTCATTCCGAAAAGCTTCACTCCAAGAATTCCAGCATCAATTCAAAGGTGAATGAAAAAAACACATTTTTTGAGGGCTTTGAAAATTGGATAAATTACATCAACTTTTTTTTAAAGATATTCGCTCCCAACTCTATGATCAGTCCAAATGCTTGGAACAGCGTACAGCCGATCAGACGGCCATTTTCCAGGAGATCAACGAATTTGTCAAGGTTCGAAAAAGCAAAAACATGAGAGTTTCTTCTCCTTTGTCCATAGGCCATTATTTCCTCATTGGCCAAATGGAAATACTAATAATATTTCCTTCCTACTTTATACTGTATTGAAAATAGGCATAATTCGAGAATTGAGGAAATATGGCTGAATATTAATGAAAATTAATATCATTGAAAAGTCACAGCAGCTTTGTTACCAATAATATTAAAATAAGTTCAATATTTGTATTTGATGAATTAATTATAAGCATTCACTTCAAATTGGGCCGCCAATAAGTTGGCAGCTCTGTTCTCTCTCAAAGCGAAGCATTATTATAGTAATAGGAACTTATTAGCCAGCAAGGTTTGCAGATTATCCTCTATGGAGGGTATTTGCCATATTTTTGCGATTTTGGTCCATTATTCCCTCCTCCACCTTTCAAATAAAGCCATTTTTAGCTGAAAATTCTCCCATAATGGCACTTTTTAATCAAAGTCCCTCACCCCAATCCTCAACCCCCTCCCAAATTATAATTCATCTGAGAAAAATGCACTTGGTCAATTTTATTTAAAGTATCATTTTTGCGATAAATTCTTAATTAAATTTTGTCTTTACTCCCTTTTTATAGAAACGTGCCGAACTGGATCTGCAATATTCAAAGGAATTGGACAAATTGGTCAAATCGGTCATGTTAAAGCATAAAAATGAGAAGCAAAGGTTTTAATTAGGGTCAAAGCATCATTTAATTTCCACTTTGATAGACGCACAAATTGGTCACTGTATTCCATTTGTAATTTATGGCAACAAATTGTGGACGATGCCAAAGAGGAGGCAAAACAACGATCCATTGTTGCCGAAGTAAGCTTATACAGAGTTCTTTCCTTCTTATTTACCGTAAATTCTCTATTAGACGCCCTAAAATCATTTGATTGCAAATTTTATTTATGAATTTTGCCAATTTTCTTGGCATTCATTCTAGGGTTAATTATCCGTTGACGGGACGGGTACGCGGGCAGGGTATTCGCGCGATTTTGGACTAATTATCCGTCCCGCCTACCCGTCCCGTATTTTTAGAATTACCCGTTATCCGCACTTTGACTATCCGCCTACCCGCCTACCCCTGACCCTTATTTTTTACCGGATTTTTGCCATTTTTTGGATCAATATGCCGGAATTTTTTTATTTTTGAGATGGCAACCATGTCCAACATGGTCATTTAGGAACAAATAATATAATTTAAAAGATTTTTTAAAGAAAAAAAGATTTATTTTTTATATAATTTGGAAATTATTTTAAATTTGGGTAAATAAATTTCAAAAAATGTACAGTATGCCAAGCGAGTATGGGACGGGTAGTATCCGCGGATAATTTTTGAAAATGGCCTACCCGTCCCTTATCCGTGCCTTGATTATCCGCACTACCCGTTACCCGTGATTTCATTATCCGCGCACGGATAATTAACCCTAATTTCATTCACACTCTCTAATAGAAGCCCACCACAAAGAGCCTCTGAAATTTAAAAATCCATGGGCTTCTAATAGAGAATTTACGGTAATGATGGAATACAAATTGATCGGATTGGACATTGAATACCAACAGAATTTCCAAATTCATTTTTTAGCCTAGCCATAGTTCAAAAAGGTAGCAACCAATTTAGGAAGGCGATATGGCATTAGAAAGAGGCTTTTTCAAGTGAATTTAACTCAAAAAATTTAGTTTATTTACAATCAAAGAAACACTAAAAAACTGACAAATTCGTCCTTTACCTTTACAATTTATTTGAAATTTATGGCAATTGGCGAATATTTTAAAAAAAATTTTAAATAAAATTAAATATTTTTGAGAAACTAAAATTAAAAGTAAATAAATTTTCTACCAACAAAATATTTAATAATTTTAAAGTCATAAAATTTAAAAGGAACCAAAATGTAAGAGAAACTTTGGGCTTTTCAATGGTATATCCCTTTCCTAGATTGGTTATTTCCTACTGTACTTCTTGTTGATTACGGAAGAATCAACAGTACTACCTAATCATAACCGGCGAACGGCCGTTCACTAAAGACAAACTTGAAACATTTATAAATGTAAAAAAATTGCTTCTCAGATTTACGCAAACAATGTTGTGCCCACAATCAACAATAAATGTGCCACAATGCAGAAAATATCAAAAAAGGTTACTTTTGTCATTTTGTGTACCGCAATTATCCGTCAGTCAATTTTTCACCAAAAATTTATGTTTTTTAATTAAAGGAAAAAATAATTAATTTATAAAAATTTTCATGTCGGAATAAGTCTTTTTTAGGCTATAAAAATTGGCCAAATCAATAGACTTCTTTAGAACTTTAGATTCTTGCGCTCTAAATCTTGAGTCCTAATCATAAATTAACCCATACTAATAAGCCTACTCCTATATGCCCCAACATTTTGTTGTGGGTAAGTTATATGGCTTCAAAAAAAAAGATTATTTTTGAACATCAGAATTTTTATCAAATTAAATCTCATTTTTCGGTAAAAAATTTTTCTTTCCCAAAATTGTACAAATATTTTTTCAGTGTCGCGAAATTGGCCTTCTCGCAAATGGCGAAATTGTTCGCGTCATAAATGAGTGAGAAAGACGCATTGGGAAATTTCGAATAATATAATTCATATTTTCAGACTTTCATTGGCCATGAAAACATATCAGGTATTGAATTTATAAAATCAAAAATTGGATTGTAAAAATAAAATTGGATGGTCATAAACAAAATTAAATTGTAAAAATTCTTGAGTTAATAACATATATGCATGGGCACAAAATACTCTCAAGCCCACCCTGATTGGCCAGTGCCTCCAAATTATTTTCCGACCATGGGCTGAAAACTCAATTTTTAATACAAATATATATTTTTGAAAGTGAGAATCCTATGAAAACCCGTAAGTCTTCTATTAATGGGCGTAGAATGTTCAGAGCCTCTCTTATGTTAGATTAGAGTGGGCTTATATTAGAGGCTGTACTTTTAATAGAGGATTTACGGTAGTTAAAAAAGGAAAATTAACAAATTTAAAACAAAATAATTTTCAAAATTTACATATAAAGGCACTTTTTAGTTCTCAAAATTCGGAACAATAAAATTTTATGAATTACTAAATTCCTTTTTATTTACCTATATGAAAAAAATAAAAATTCATTAACCAAAAAAAATATCATTTAAAATTCCCTTTTTTTTACAGCATTGCTATGCTCAAGTTTCTGTTTTGGGTACAAAATTGCAGCAAGCGGATGAACAGAAAAAGAAAACCATGGTTGCTGGCAGTAACAGTTCAACACGAAAACAACGATCAGTGCAAAAAATTTTTGACAAAGTTTTACATTAGAAATTATTTTACTCTAATTTTTGTTTAAAGAAAAGCGAAAAATTCGAAGTGGCCAGACAAAAATGCACGAGGGCACGGAATGAATGTAAGCGGAGGAGGAATTTTACGTTTTAGAATACCTATCGACTATCCGTGTCCAGATTTTTAGTAGGAAATGAAGTGTCCCATAGATACCTTATTTTCCTATCCTCACTGAATTTTAAAAATGAATTATAAAAATAATGGAATTTGACATTTCTTTCGATCCCTCCGGGCCGCACTAATTTTGATTTCATTCTCACAAATTTTGGTTAGCCACAATCCATCAATCAATGAACCAATTTAATTAAATTTTATAATGAATTTTAAAATCCAATACATTTCTAATAGAATTTTCCAAAATTAATTGGTTTTCGATTGCAATTTGGTCATAAATTCCAAAAATAGTCGAAATTTTCGGTCCACGATTTTCTCTGATTTACTATATTTTTTAAAATTATCACTTTTTTATGGAAAATATCCCATTGGATAACCAATATATTTGGCTATAAATTACTAAGAAATAATCTCAATTGGTTTCATTGGTTTGCCAAAATTAAATTTGTAAAACGGAAATGGCCCAATCCTCTCCCAGGTCCCAATGGGAGTGGGAATGCCCATATAATTGAAAAGAAATGTGACTCGCATGTGGGCTTCGTGGTGTAGTTGGTTATCACATCAGTCTAACACACTGAAGGTCGCCAGTTCGAACCTGGCCGAAGTCAAATCATTTTTTCCCTTCCCAAATGCAATTTTATTCATTAATTTTTAATTCTTTTTAAAAATTAATTTATATATTTTTTTAAAATTTTTTTGTATTTTTTCCCATAGATCTTCTCTGCATTGAAGCAGCCAATGCGGCATTGTTCAAATATTTTTCGGATGATGTTTCGGATGTGGTCGATGTAATTTTGGGGGAGGGAATTGGGGGAATTTTAATCCAAATTTTATGGAAATTATTTTAAACAGTGCTCCGATTTGGGCTTGGATTGTTGGTTGGATTTGGTCCTTCAAAATATTATTGCCGCAAGGAAATCTGCCTGTCAAACTGAAATGAACGGTTTGATTTTGCGATATGATGAATTTTTATTAGGAAAATGGAAAAGGAGAGAGGTTAAAAATGAGCTTACTTACCTATTAATCAAAATTGAGATTAATATTCAGTCCTACGAATTTTATTTAAAATGAATCCTTTTATGAACCATTTCAATACCTTTTGTCCATTTTTTAAGCCCTATCCCAATAAGGAAGGAAACAATTTTGAGAAGGCAATATGCCATTTGAAGGTTGGCCGACACTTGCGGACCCGACACTTGCGGACGAAATAGTCTAGTGCCGAAGGTGGTAAAGCAGGAGTGACATTGTTTATAGCATTTTATTAGGCATAAAATTAGCTACAAAATGACATCAAAAGTTTTGGTCAATGTTGAATATTCACAGAGTTATGGCCAAAAAACCGTTGATTCAATTAATTGCAATTTTGACGATTTTTTGGCCATAACTCGGAGAATACTCAAAATTAGCCAAACCTTTTGATGTCATTTTGTAGCTAATTTTATGCCTAATAAAATGCTATAAACAATGTCGCTCCAGCTTTACCACTTTCGGCTCCAGACCATTTCGTCCGCAAGTGTCGGGTCCGCAAGTGTCGCAGTACGCATTTGAAAGCCCTATCCTCTAAAAATGGATTTTAAATTATTTTAAAAATTTAAAATAATTTATAAAATAAACAGTTAAATTTGGATTTATTACACATTCAAAGACATGTAACATTTTTCAAAATCCGGATTTCATAAAATATATCAAATTGTGGAGGACACTTTTGGCTCTCAAATTGTTTTTCGTTTTTTTCACAAAATGCTTATCTCACTTATTAGAGTTATACAGACAAAAGAATAAGCTTATTAATTCAATCGGAGCCAGTAAATCATAGATCATCCTTTGTCATTAAAAAAATAGGCGCCTATTAAATTTTTCTAATAAATGTTTTTTTCATTGAATTTGGGAAGAACTTAAAATATTCCATTTATCCAAGCTAATTGAAGTTAATTTTGTTTTGTTTAAGCATTGGCCAATTTGGGCAGTTTCAAGGCCGGCTTCCAATCGCAAGCGGACAAACAACGATTTTTTGAGAATCATCATCAGACTTTTATGCTGCCCAAAAGATTCCATTTCAAGTTTGATAGTTCAAATTATTAATAAAAAAATTAAAATAAATTTTCCTTTTTTATCTCTTATAATAATTATAGAATTTTTCATTCCATACTTAATTTTTCATTGGCCAATAATATCACAAAAAATTTTAATTTTATACCAAAATGATTAAAAACGCCAGAAAGTTATGGCCAAAAATCGAGTTCAATTTTGGCCTATTTTGCTGCCTTTTTGGTTATAATTTTTTTTGCAAATTTCCAATCAATCCATTAGGTAATTCCTTTTCAAATGAAAATTAAAGTATCGGGTTTTACAATAATTATAAATTTACTAAAATTGATACAAATTTTCATTTGAAAAATTGGCCCAAAATTCTAGTAATTCTTAATCATCCAAATTTAAATGCATTTTTTTGAATTTTATTTTAATTATTAAGATGTGAACCCAGCGAAAATATTTCCAAAATTTTGACCGAAAATTTGGCCGATGAATTCAAGCAGCGACATCATCAAATTCGGAAACGGCTGAACACATTGAGGGCCGAATCTGAATCCAGCCTAAAGAATATGGAGGCAATGGAAAGGCAAATGCGGGGTAAATTTTTTGAAATAAAAATATTAAAAATTGTAAAAAAGTTTTGTATTTTTATTAATTTTTTATTAAAATTTTTATCAATTTTTTCATTTAAAATATTTCGAATATTAATTAATTTTTTTAAATTTTTTTTGAATTTTTATTACTTTTTTTTATTAAATTTTTTTGAAATTTTATTAATTTTTTATTTAAAAATGTTTTGAATTTTTTAAAATTTTTTATTTAAAATTTTTGAATTATTATAATTTTTTTTATTAATTAATTAATTAACTTTTTTTTTGAATTTTTATTAAAGAAATTTAAAATATTTTTGAATTTTTATTTTTTTTTATTTTAATTTTTTTTTCTGGATTTTTGTTAATTTTTTATTTTAAATATTTTTTTTCCAGAATTTTAATTAATTTATTCATAATTTTTTTGAATTTTTATTAATTTTTAAAAAATTTTTAACAATTTTTTATTAGGGAATTTTAAATTTAAATAATAAAATGTAAATGTTAATAAATTTTTAATTAAAAAATTAATTGAATTTAATTTAAATTTTAGACCTTTTAACGGCCTCCACATTGGTGGAAATCAATGAATTTGGGATTGTGGCCGAAAGCAATCGACCTGGCTTGGAGGAAATGGAAATGGAATTGATGAAACTCTATGAGCAATATTCGCAAACATTCTCATTCTTTTTGTTGAATGCAAATTTGATTAGCCGATTGGAGGCAAGAAATTGCCTATTAAAAAATTAATTTACCCGGGAAATTATTGAATTTTAGTCACAAAATTTTCATATCGAAAAGTCGACATTTTTATATTTTTTTATAGCCCGAAAATGTGGCCATAAGGAAATATTTGACTTTGACTTAATTAGTATTTTAATTAATAGCTTAGAGCTTTAAATATCCTTGAAATTATCGAATTTATCAACAAAATTTAGTGCCGAAAAAGTCGAAATTTTTCTGGCCCTTGGCCAAAATATTTGAGCTTATTAAGCTTAATTTTTAAGTTATTGTTCTGGGATTTTATTTGTTAGTTTATACCTTTATAATGTAGCCCGATTGGTCACATTTTATGTCTACAAAAAAATTTTTTTCGTCCAAAAAAATTTTTGTATAAATTTCAATGATTTTATCGGTAAATTAATAAAATTAGAAATATTTTTATAAATTTAATTAAAATTTTAATTAAAGGCCAGAGCCGATGAAATTGGCAATGGATTGAAGAAATTGGATGAAGAAATGTTGCTGATGACACCAAAAAGTCGACATTTGGAACTTGAAGGTATACGAAATTTGTATGATTTGGCAATTTGCATAATTAAAAAATTATTTAAAATTTTTAAAATAAATTTAAAAAACTTTTTAATTGAAAAATATTTTTGGAATTAATAAAAAAATTGAAAAATTTATTTTAAAATTCTTTAGTAAAAATTTTCTATTTTTTGTAATTAAAAAATTAAAAAATCAAAAAATATTTAAATTTTTTAGTAAAAAATTTTTAGGAATTAATTAAAAAATTTGAAAATCATACTAAATTAAGAATTAAAAATAATTTTTAATTTACAATAAATTAATTTAAAAAAATTAAAATTAAATTTAAATGAATTCCAGAAAAATGATTATTTTCGCAAATTTTAATTATTATTTATTTATTCACATAAAAATTTTAATATTTTTTTATAAGAATTAATTAATGAAAAAATTATTCGAAAATTCTACCAAATTTTACACAGGAATTCCAAAAAATGGCCATCAAGGGATGTCGCCGGAAGAAATGGCTGAACATGACCAAAACAGTTTAATGCAACGAAGGAAGCGGCGAATTGGTTCGCAGGCCTCAACCGAATTGGCCCCATCACCTTGGAGTAGGCCTCGTCTTTTTGGTGGCAGTTTACAGGAATATACAGGCAATTTTTTAATTTAATTTATAAATGGTTGAATTCAGATTTAATTATTTGGGCTAATTTTTTTTATTTAGATTTTCTCAATAAATCTAAAATTTGTGGATTTTTTGGGATAATAATTAATTTACCCATAAAATCATTTGAATTTTTCAAAAATTTTTAAGTCGAAAAATCAACATTTTTAGGCCTTAAAATATTGCTCAAATTTGACTTCATTATTAATTCGATCCCGCCTAATACCTAGAGTTAATCCTATCCTAAACTTAAACTAATTAAGTCTATAGACTCTATTATTCCCCTATGGCCAAATTATATGGCCATAAATATTGCCAAATTTGCCTAATCTTTATAGGATATCCATAAAATCATGGAAATTTGTTTTTCGAAAAATCAAAATTACTTGAGGCATAAATTATTGCCAATTCTGACTTCATTCTATTATCCTGCCTAAATCCTAAAGCTAATAATATTCTTGGCCTAATCTTACTTCTAAAAACATTTCCCTATGGCCAAGTTATATGGCCATAAATAATGCCAATTTTTCGATACTAAAATTTTTGGTTAAATTCATTGATTTTAGTGGTAAATAAATAATAAATATTATCATTTTTTGATTGGTTGGAAAATTATAGCATTGAAACAATTCGCTGATCAGAAAATTATTCTCATAGATCATAGGAATGTATAAAACAAATCATCTCGAAAACCAATAAAAATAGCAGAGTTGTTTATTTTCGGAACATGAATTAGTGAAGAAATTTAATGTGAAGGGGAATAAAACATTCAGCACAAATGTGTCCGTAATGGTCTAGTGGTTAGGATTTCACGCTCTCACCGTGAAGGCCAGGGTTCGATTCCCTGTTACGGAAGACAATTTTTTCGATATTTTAAATTACATTTTTTTAATAAAATTATTACAATTTTTTCAAAAATATAAAAATTATTTATCAAAAAATCGAAAATTAATTTGGACACTTATTTAACTATTTATTCACTAATCAGAATTTATATTAGGTAATTATACATACATTAAATTAATAAAAAAATGGTTTAATACATTTTAAATTTACCTAAAATAAACTGGACATAATATAAATTGTTCATTTTTCAGAGGCCACCGACGAGCCAATCCCGTTGATTGTGGTTTCCTGCATCCGTGCCCTTTCCCAATTTGCACTCCAACATCAGGGCATATTCCGGATTGCTGGCTCCAGAATTGGTAAAAACTTTCAGAATTTATCGCTTTATTGTCAAAAACATGGTCTTTTTATTAATAAAAATTAAAGATGATAGATTAAGCCGATAATTTTAAAAATTAATAAATTTAATAATAATTTTCTAATAATATTTTTATTTATTTTTTGAAATTTAAAAAATTTTCTAGTATAAAATTTCGAAAATTTTTAAAATTTTTCGATTGATTAAATTTTAATTAGAATATTAAAACAATTCAAAAATTTCAAAAATTTTTTAACAATATTAAAAAAAGTGTCTTCTATAAAAAAATCAAAATTTTAACTGAATTCTTTACCGAATTTCTTTTATTCGTGGCCTCGAGGCTACTATTTTTCAGAGACCAACAAAGAGGGCAAATATTCATATTTGTGGTAATCCTAAAAAGATTTTTAAACAATTAGAGAGCCAAAACCATGAGGGATTACAAAATAAATTTAAATAATTTTTTCTTCCATATTTAACATTACCATTTTCACAGAGATTAGCCGAATGCGTGAGGCATTCGAATGTGGGGATGATCCATTGAAGGAGGTGAAGGATGCGACCGATGCCAACAGCATTGCCAGCCTATTGAAACTTTATCTTCGTGAACTCCGAGAACCACTCTTCCCTTTCTACCTCTTCGATTTATTAACTGGTTTATTATTTTAATATTTTTTAAAAATAATTTTAATTCTATTATTGATTTTTTTATATTATTTTTAAAGAAAAATTGATTAAAAAAAATTAATTTTTTATTTTTTTTATGTCATTTTTACAGAAAGAATTCATAAAAAATTTCAGAATATTTTTGTGATCAAAAATTAACCAAAAAAAATTAAATTCTCTACCAAACTATATTTAGAGCATATTTATAGTCATATTACAGTTATGACCAAAATTAATAAAAATCGGATGGCCCTCTAAAATCCACATTTTTTCAATTCCAATATGAATAGGTTCCATTGAACTATTAATAAAATTGAATATTTTATAATTAATTTCCTTTAATATTTTAAAGATTGTGCAAAATGTTCATCAATTGCTGATTTTGTCTCCAAAATTGGCCCACTCCTCAACAAATTACCTCAACCATCCTATTTATTGCTTCGTTATTTGTTCTCCTTCCTTAATCATCTCAGCGAATTCAGGTAATAAAATAATTAAATTTTGAAAAAATATTAAAAATTTCCTAAGAATTTTTGGTCGAAATTTAATCAATTTTGGGATTTTTCGAAATTTTATTTTGAATTTAATTTTCTATTAAAAATGTAAACAAAAAAAAAATTAATATTTTTATAAGATAAATCTCAAATTTTATTGAAAAAAATTTTTCGGTTCAGTAATTAATTTAATTTTATAATAAAATTTATTCTTCGAGGGAAAAAAGCAACTTCCGATGCGGGGAATCGAACCCCGGCCACGTGGGTGAAAACCACGGATCCTAACCACTAGACCACATCGGATGTACTGAAGTTCCCTTATAAACAAATGAAATTGTTCTTTGCTGATTCATTTTATTCTCACAAATTATAGGAAAAATGTATTTTAGTCATTTTTGTTTGATAAGCCTTTTAAATAGATTTGAGACCAAAAATTGAAGAAACTCTTTAAAAAAGGGCTTAATATTGTGGTTAAAATAATAAATAAAATATTTAAAGAAAAATAGTTCAAATTTGTTGAAAAAAAATTTAAAATTTTTGAAATTTATTAAATTATAAAAATTTGAAAATCTTAAAAATATAAATGTTAATTAATAATTTTTTAAATTTTTTTTCAGCGATGAGAACATGATGGACCCATACAATTTGGCAATTTGTTTAGGGTATAGTCAAATTAAAAATTAATTAAAATTTTAATATATTTTAAGGCCAACATTGTTGCCAATTCCGGAGGGAAAAGATCAAGTACAAAATTTAAATTCAATAATAAATTATAAAATATTATTTTGTAGGTTTTCTTTCAAAATTCAGTGAATGAAGTGGTCAAAAATTTGATTGTGCATTGTCATTCGGTGTTCAGCCATCGGATGCCGGGTCCCCGCTATGAAAAATACAATTTTTCTTCATTGGGAACACCAATTGAGCCGGAAATGGAATTATTCATGGATGATGAAATTTCACAGGAAATTGGGTAAATAACATTTTTTGATAATTTTAGGGAATTTTATTTTAATGGAGGGTTAAAAATTCTGTAAAAATATATTTTTAAGCAAATTAATTTTCTTTGTAAAGCTTGGAAGGAAATTAATTGATTTAAGAAAGAATTGGTGTATTTTTATTGGAAATTGGCAAAAATTATGACACAAAAAGTGCCAAAATAGATCGGCCATTTTACGTTTTTTTGATAATATTGCGACTAATTGGGTTCAAAATTAGGTAATTTTTGTTTTTTTACTTTTATTTTCTGACCAATTATGTTTTTTGGTAAATTATTTTGTAATCAAAATGATCTAAAGAAAGAATTTTTTAATAAATAAAATTAATAGGTTGAAAACCTTGGAAGATTGCTGAAATATTGGCCAATAAAAATAGCCGCTGGATAATTGAAAATAATTTTTTTTTTATTAAAATTTGGTAAAAATTATTTTTGGAATTTTGGGCATGAAAAATTATTAATAAAATTTTTTTATTAAAATTCAGAAAAATTCTTTTGGATTTTGGATATCTAAAATATTTTCCATTATTATATTTTTAGTAGAATAAATTAATTGAAAATTCTTTTGGAATTTTTGTAACAAAAATTATTAAAATACTATAAAAAGTTAGCCAAATAATTTTTTTTATTTTTTGTACTTAAATTTTTTTAAAAATATTTTTTCCTAATTTATTTGATAAATTTAACATTTTAAGAATTAACACAAATTCGGCAATGCCCTCCTCCAATTTTGGCCCCGCCAATGAATTGGATGATGAGCCCGGTGGTAGCCATCATCCAATCGGCGGAGGCCATCACCATAATCCAACATATAATCGGCTGCCATTTTTGGCCAATTATCCATCGCCAAAATCCACTGACCATAATGCCCCTCCACTCATTTCTCAATCTTTGATGGAATTTTCCACATCCAGCCGAAATTCTGGCCAATTTTCCACTTCACCAGCAACAATGGCAATGCACGGTGACACAAGGCCAAATTTAATTGGTAAATTTTTAGATATTTTTGGAATTACATGGTTATTAAAAGGAATAAAAAAATTACTTTTTAATTAACATGGTTTTGGAATAAGGATTATTAATTTAATTTATTTAAAAATTAGTTTTATTTATCCAAATTTATTCTTATAAAAAGTGGAATTTTTGAGGCCATTTGTCCACTAGGCTTTAGTTTAATTTGTTGAAATCAAATAAGCTTAAGCATTTACATGGCCAATTACAATGTTCTATGGCCTCAAAAAATTCTTGTCCAACTCATCTTGGTCGCAGGCCAAATTAACGCCATTTATCATAATTAATCTAGGACAGGATTTGTTATTAAATTAAAGAGCAGCTTTTTGGCTATCTAATGATATTAATTTAATTTAGGTAAATTGGTTAAGGATTGTTGCAATCTGTCCGAAAATACATTTTAATAAATTAAGATAGCGAATATTTTTTTTTAATGAATAACTTCAACAATTTTTGAACCAATTTGAATAAAATTAATATCTTTGGATAGCCAAGAATCTGCCCTCTAATTTGGATATTAAATTCATCAAAATTGGTTTACTCTTGATGAGAAATTATATATGGGGTCAATGGCCCCCTGAATGGTTTAATTTTGACGGCGTCAAAAAATTTTAGGTTTTCAATGTGAAAAACTTTGAATTAATTCATTATTTTATTAATAAAATTTAATTATTTTCATAAATTAAAAATTTTTTTGAAATTTCAGCCCAATCCCATCAAAATGCGAATTATTCGAGCATTAATAATTATTCCTCGACCCAAAGTGGAATCAGTGCCCCGCTGGAGAAAATGGGCAATTTACGTTTGATGTCGCCGCCACAAATTCGATCGGCCGAAAGTAAATTTTAATAAAAAATTTAAATTAAATAAATTTTTTAGGCAACGAAGGAATGCACCAATTTATGGATAAAAATAAAGATGGAGGTGGGGGAATGCACGAAAATGAGCCAGTGGCACACAAAGATTTATATGCTTCAATTAAAAGGTGGAAATTTGTGATTTTATTATAGTAGGAAAAAAAATATAAAATTAATTGAAAAATAAAAATGTAAAAAAATTAATAAAAAAGAAATACACAGAAAATAGAACAAAAAAGTTAGCCAAAATTTGCGGTCCAAATTTGCGATTTTTTACTAATTCATGCCCCAGGGTTTTAAGTAGAGACCGGCAAAATGTCTTCCGCGGGATTCCGGACTGGTTTTTATCCCCAATTTTTATTGGAAAGATCCGGTGCGGGATAAAATCCAGCGCTGGATACCCCGCAGAATCCCACAATCCCGCGGTGGATTTGCGGGATTTTTCCCTGTTTTATCTTTTATGCATAAAATAAAATGCTTTTCTTCTCTAGGGATTTCTTTTTCTGTTTCTAAAAAAAACTTCAAGGCAATATCAATCCTACGATGACGAAATAGAAGAAAAAAAATACTATAGAAAAGAGAAAATAGAATAAAAAATTCCATTAGAATTAGAAACATTTAGAGATCGGCAAGGCGCTTCGATCGGTATCCAAAAAATACCGAAAACCGAAAAATCCCGATCCAAAATTCTCAGTATTTTTCGGTATTCTGCTAATTCTTTAAAAAAATATAAAAAATTTTTTATCTTTAATAGAAGAATGATAAATAATTTAAAAGAGAAATATTTGTATATATATATATATCAGTATTTGTAATTTATTTTTGGAAGTGTGCGTTTAAGAAAAATCAACATTTCAGGATGGGGCAATCTTGATCGCCGATAATTATAAATCTCTGGCAGTCTAAAGTAGTTTCACAGCTGCAAAGCTCTTTATTACCAAATAAATTATTGTTATTTTGACTAAAATTTTGGAAATTTTTGCCGTTAAGATTCTATGAACTTTTTTCTACCAAAAATCCAGTTAATTGGGTTGGGGTTGGAGGACTGACGACTTTTTGACAAAAATGTTTACATTTTTGAGCCACAGGCATAAATTTTATAAGAAATTTTCATTAAAAAAATGGTCTCGCAGGGAAAAATTTTAACCAAAAATGCTTAAAAATGATCTTTTTCTCAGTACCGAAAGTACCGAAAAATTAAAAAATTTTCCGGTCGGTATCCGGTTCGGTATTACCGAAAAAATACCGTTTCGGTATACCGTACCGTCCGATCTCTAGAACCATTGGTCCCAACACAATCCATCCCTTCGGGTTTTTATGCCTAAAATAAAAATGCTCTCCTTCTAAAATGAAGGACCATTTCCATTATGCTATAATTATCCTCGAGGCAATTTCCTTATATTTTTATTTCATCTTTCCTAGAAAGAGAAGAATATGGTAAAATAAAAATGAAAAGTACCTGAGCCATTTTTTGGTCATAGCTAAATAAGGAAGTAACTACATGCTTTCCATCTTCCAATAGCCCTAAATTATCTCTAAAAATTGCTTTTATAATTATAAAAACTTAAAAAAAATTTTTAAATGAAGTTTTTCATCAAAATGATTTATTATATCTTCAAATAAATTTTTAGTTATTATCTCGTTGAGATATTTGTAAAGAATTTGGTTAATCAATCTACGCTACTGATGTCACTAATACTCCATATATTTCTCTATTAAGATTGTAGTCCCAGGGTTCACAAAAATTTTATTCCCTGAAAATTACCCCAAGCAGCAGGATATCCCCGTAGATTTTATCCTTTCCTCGGGAAATTTCCATCGTGCCTAACTATATAATGTCTCTCTGACTTTTTAAAATGATTCCGGCAATTTTTGTTTTATAAAAGAAAATTAAAAAATTATTCCAAAATACAATTAAATTAAAATTGATCTTCCCTTATAGAAATGAGCGGATTCGAAATCCGGTGGCTCCTCCGACACAGCCCCAGGTTATCATTAACAAATCAGCAGATGATGGCACTCGCGAAATGTTGGCCCTACAGCAACAACAACAAATTTTGAGTGCATCAAATAAAATGCGACCTCCTTCCTATCATTCAATATTTGAGCGGAACACTGATTTAGGGCAAAAAGGAGGAGTAGGAGGTAAATGATAATTAAAAAGGAAAATGAAGAATTTTAGAATTTAAAAATGGAATAAATATAGATAGAAAAATTGACAAAATAAAAAAATTATTTATTTGGTTTTTTTTATCAAATCGTATTCTTACAGATTTCCTTTAACGAACCATTTCCGAATTAATAATAATTTGCCACAAATTTTAATAATGTCGAAAAATCGCCATTTTTAAGACCAAATCCTTTCATGTTTAAGGCCCTTAATCTAATCCTAATCATAAAGATGTTAAAGCTTTAATACGCTCAAACTTATATAAGGTAGCCTTAAAAATGGCATTTTAATGGAGTAAGCAAACTTTTAATGGGGAGGCAAAATTAGTTAGGGAAGGTAGATGAAAATTAATTATTCTGCCTCCCTCGCAGTACAAAAACGATTAAAAACATTAACTAAGAAAATTAGCTACGAATATTGAAAGCCTAACTTAAAACTGATCCTACCTTATTTTAACTATATTCGGCGCCAAAGCTTTTTGGGCATTCCGGGGTTTAGGATAGGGGGAGGCTTAGATTTATGATAGGACCGAATGGGGTTTAGGGTTGTTAGGTTTCTTGTGGTTTTTAAAGTCTTTAACATACCGGGGACACGGTGGCAGAATAATAAAATTTTCATCTGCTTATCCACTAAAATTTGCCTATCGATTAAAATTTCGCCTCCCCCACTAATAGAGTAGTACCGCTTTTTTGGCACGAAAATATTTTAGTAATTTTTGACGTGATTTTATAGATTAATTAAATATTTTCTCATAATAATTTTATTTCCAAACAATAAGAAAATAATTAAATTTTATTTTAAAATTTCCAGTCGCCGATGACAAAATTACTACACTTCATGGATTGACCCGCACAAAAATATCGCCATTGCCACCAACAACAATGGAATCTGAAGGAAGAAATGAAAAGGGCGAAAATGTGAAGGGCAAAAATGAAGGAGGTGAAGACGCCAAAATTGCTGGGCCATTGAAAAGCATCGACGATTTGTTGGAGAAATTGACGAATTCCACTGCCAACAATGATGATGATGGGCATGGAAATGTGCCATCGAATAAATGAATAATGATTAGGGGAAATTAATTCATTATTTACCAAAAATTAAAGCATTGTCTCCCTTAATCTTTTTTTTTGGGCCTTGGCCAAATCAGAGAATTGTTTAATAAGTTTTCTAACCTATCTAACCCTAAACACCCATCTGAAACTTTAGTTCAGATTCTAGGCCCTAATTAAAATATTAAAAAATATTTTCAATTAACAGAATCCATTCCCCTCCCCCCATTTTTTGAAATTTAAACCGATTTAAAAAAACTGAACTCCATATTCCATATAATTTAGCATTTTATATATTAAAAGAAAAATCAATGGACAAATTAAATTCCAAAAAAGTAATCGCAATTTTATTTATAAAAATGGTCCATCCTTTTTGCTTTTTTTTGGAAACTTTAAGCCTTCATTTATTCCTCAAATTCTTCTTCCATTTCGGCTTGTTCCTCCTCCTCTTCAGCCTCATCTTCTTCCTCCAGTTGCCACGCAGCCGTACGTTTATCTCTAGTAATCTTCCTAACACGCTTCTTCTGTTGTTGGCGCCGATTTGCAAACCAAACCTGAACAAAAAGCATTGAATTAATTTATGACTAGAAAAATTATTAAATTTAAATTTGGAAATTAGAAATTTTAATTCTTCAAATTGGGATATTTAATTTAGTCTATACTTTCCTTCATTCGCTAAATTATATTATTTAATCGATTTCTAAAAAGAAATTGACGAAAATTCGGAACCCTTTCTTTTAGCCATCACCCACACAAACCCAATGAGCAATGCAAATTCAATATTTTTTTTCAATACCCGGAAGAGGCTAAGAACTATCATTACCTCTCATAAAATAAAAGGTAAAAACCAAAAATCAACAGGGAAAAAAAGAATTTGATGGATGAATATAGGGAAAATTGTAGATACCATATATAACTTCTTTTAAAGCTCCGGGAATTATTTTTCGACACATCAAAAATTGGGAAAATTTGGAGTCTAACCACTTAATTTATTTACATTTTTGGACAAATTATATCGGATTTTATCGAAGCTTTAGGGAACTAAGAAAATATAATAAAATTTTTTTAAAGTTCACCCTGAGAGGAGCTATGGATCCTCAAGTCGAAACTCGAAACTGAGGAATTAATAGAGGTGGGAGGCTTTAAGAGAGATTATATGGTACCGAGAAGAGACCGTAATTTCCTGCACTTATCCATCAAATAAACAGCAATATCCTCCACATTTCATCACCTCATTGCTTTACTTTTCACATATAAGGACATAAAGGAACACAAAAGGTAATTCGTTTCATTCATTTATTCCCCAAAGTATCATTAAAAAATATGTCATAACAACTTCTTGAGGGATTGTTTTTATCGAATTTATTGGACTTTTTTTAAATGAAATGCCTTCAAGCATCAAATGTCCAGTCTCTACAATGATTAGCTATATTCGCTATGTTGGATGATTTAGTAGTAAAACATTGCTGCGGGCATGTGCTGGAAATGTGTAGCATTTGTCTGTTTATTTGGTTGGGAAGAGTGAGGAATTTTGGGGCCTTTTTGTGCATTTCCAGCATCTACAATTTGCCCCCCAATTTATCCATCAAATTGCCTCATTCAATTGTCGGTTTAATAATACCCTAAATTGAGGTACTAATTATTTTCTACATTCTCTGTAATGGTTTTTTGAAGTGATTTTTGGAATTGCATTGCCCACTAAATGGGGAGTGCTTACTTTAAAAAAATTAATCGAATTTGGTAGCTATTTTTTTTATTCTCGATTTAGGATGAGAATTGAGACTGGATTAAAACATGGAGAATTTTGGGTCCAATAAGCAACCACTAAATAAGCTAAGGGAATATAAAAAAATGAAAAATTTTAATTTAATAAAATAATTTTTTTAATGTCTTCCTTTTTCACTCACTTTCACTTGTGTTTGGGTCAATCCCAATTCGCGTGCAAGTTCAACGCGATCTGGCAAGGCCATATATTGTGTCGTTTGGAATTTCTTTTCCAGCATTTTGATCTAAAAATTATTACAAAAATTAAAACAATATTGCCAAATTGGAGAGGATTTTTTGGTATTAAATCTACTTTCGCAATTTTATGAAAAATAGCAAAATAAATTGAAATAAAATTTAAAAATATTTTCCAAAAAATTACTATTTTTAAAATGAATTTTTAGAATTAATTATGACCGATTTGAATGGCAAATGAAGGACTAAAATTTTTCTAACGTCAATTTATTTTATTCCAAAGATAATACCACCAAAAAAAAGAATTTTTTAAGTTCCCAAAATTAAATAATAAATTTACTTTTTTTTTAAATAAATTTACCTGATGGCCGGTAAATTTTCTCGATGGTCGACCTCGTCGCCTACCAGCAGCAGCAATTTCCTGGAATTTTTTATTTTTAAAAATGATTTTGGATTATTCTTGAATTTTATCATGTTTTTTTTATTATTTTTTATTTTGATATGAAATAATTAGAGAAAGAATTTGCGGTTTAAATTGCCAAAATGTTATGACTAAAATTGTCAAAATGGTCCAAAGTTGGGCAATTTTTTTTGTTTGGCCCATAAAAATTTTATGCAATTATGTTTTTTGGTCAATCAATCTTAAATAGCGCAGAAAGAATTTTACTAATTCGCCAAAAATGAGACAATATAATCGGAAAAACTTACCGTCTTCGTTTGTCGCTTTTGGCCACTTGCAACACCGCATTTTCGCGGACCTGCCATTTTGCCATTGGCATTTTCAACTTTATTATTCACTGCCAATTGCCCAATGTGTCCATTTTGCCCCATCTTTTTGGTCGAATTCATCTCCAGTGACGAACTCTCACCAACAGCAGAATTGTGGCCATTTTCCATTTGCTCAATTTTCATTGTTTTTGTTGTTTTTGTCCCGTTCATTGTTCCATTTTGTCCTTTTTCAATTCCATTTTGGGGCATTTTAATTCCATTTTGGGCTTCAAAACCATCAACTTTTCCTTCTTTGACCGGATGACCTGGAGAATAAATCATCACTTTCATTTCCTCTGTTGCTTCTTCCACGGTTTTGTTTTGTATTTGTTGTTCCTGCTTTTCAATGTCAATTTCATTTTTCACTGGCGCTGTTCGTGTGAAACGATTTCCCATTTTAATAGGCCAAAACTTTTAATTCAATTATTAATCTGCCAAAAAATTAGGTTTTATTAGGTTTTAAAAAGTGAAAAATATCAAAAATTTTATGTAATTTTTAATCTGGAAATTATTTATAAAAAATTGAATTTTAGTGGAAAATGGTCGGAAATCTTGATATGCAAATAAAAACAAAGAGAACACATTTTTTACACATTTATTAATAAGGGAATCTTTTATGATATTTTTTAAATCATTCTTTTGCTTTTTTAATAAATATTTTTGATTAATCAATTTGGTAGGGGCTAGGTAAAAGCTTATCGAACCGTAAAAATAAAGTAATGATAGGGCTTAATTAAATTTTAAAATGAAATCCACAATAAAAACACATTATTTGTATAAAATATTTTGACATTTTCCGGCAATATTGATAAAAAATAATTTATGGCACCTTATTTTTTGGACCAATTTAAAAAGACCCGAAAGGAAATCGTAGGAAAGCATTTAAATTGGAGCTTGATTTGACAGGTTTTAAGGCATTAAAAATGCTGATTTTTTGATATGTCAAAAAATTTTTTGCAAATAATTATTTTGCTGTTTTCACAGTGAAAATTCTCATCTCATAGCAAAAAAAGAGTCTTTATTTTAAGGTTGAATAATGCCCAAATGGAAAACACTTGGAGTTTGGAAGCAAATGGACTTTCTATAAATTTGCCCTTTGAATTTTCGAGTAAATTATGCCATAGCAAAATAAAAATGATGTTTCTTTTAAGGTTTATTTTAATGGCCAAAGGAAAAAACCAATGGACATTCTATAAATTTTCCTTTGGGGCTCTGGGGTAAATTGGGATAGAGGGGAATTGATTTATCCCCCCTGCAGCAGCAGAAGAGCGTCGTTTTGGGGAATTATTGAAAGGAATTGAGGAGTGAGGTGGTGAATTTGCTTCGTTGTCATTGAAAATATTTTAACATAAAATTTTTCTTACGATATTGATGAAAATAAATATTTTGGCAAATTAATTTTATGGACATTTACTCAGTTCGAAGAATTATATAGGAATGTAGGAGAAAAAGCTTTTTTTGAATTTGCCAAGTTTATGGCCTTAAAATATGCCACAATTTTTTTTTTCCAATTATTTTTGCTGTTTTCGCAGTGTAGATTTTCATCTCATAAGGAAAAAAATGAGTCTTTCTTTTTTAACGTTTAATAATGCCCAAAGGGAAAAAACCAATGGACATTTCTATAAATTCGCCCCTAGGGCAGGGTTGGGGGCAAATTAGGATGGGAATCGATTTATTCTTAGAGCGTCGCTTTGGGGGAATTATTGAAGGGGGAAGAGTGAGGTGGTGAATTTGGGTGGTGGTCATCGGCGGATAGAAGGGCTGGTGGGCTGAACATTCACTCTCAAAAATCCCCCAAATGACAATGACCTACCATCCCATCCCCTTCAACCCGCCCCTTCTTCCAAACATTCCAATTTCAACCCTTTGGGGGGGGGGGGATTTGTCTAATAACGGGGAAAGGAAAAGAGTAGGGGGGATATGGAATGAATAAGGTGAATAGTATTTGATTAAGATTTTGTCATTTTCTGGTAAATTTATCCGGTGATTAATAAGGAAAAATAATTGAATTCGCATAAAATAATATAATTTCAAATTTCTTTCATTGCTAAAATTAAAATAAAATTCTTAAAACACCCACATTATATCATATTCCCCCGTTCACATTTTATTTCACTTCTTCTTGTTTCCTTTTGTTGGTGCACTTCCTTTTCCTGCACCAAGGTCGCTGTTGGCAGTGGCATCCGCCGGTGAAGAAGATGAGCCACCAAGTCCGATATATTTTGGAATGGCAGCGATTGTTTTTCCCAAATATTGCACTAAACTTCGTTTTTTTTCTTGTCATCTGAATTTGTGAACTCACAAGAAGAATTTGATCCATGGCCACCAGCAGATGACGATGGTTGAGCATCACGCTGATTATCTGAGAAAATAATTATTAACAGATTTTTTAGAATTTTTTTATTATAATTTTATTTTATATCTTTCTTTAAATTTTATTTTATAATAATATTGAATAAAAAATTTATTAATTTGATTTAAAATTTTGATTATCAAAAAAAAATACAAAAGGATTTGCTGCTAGCACGGCTTGGCTCATGGCGATTGAAGACAGTTTCCGTGAATTGGCGCTAAAATAAAAAAATAGTAAAATTTTCCAAAATCATAACTTGCCTGAGAATTTAGACCTCTTTTTTCCGCATCCATAAATTTTTTGATTTGTTCACCAGACAAAGGCAATTTGATCAACTCTTCCATCAATTTTTTTATGCCATCCGGAGTCATTTCTTCCTGCTGTAGTTGTGCATTCTCTTGCCCAGCAGAGAATGAATTTTTCAAAATTTCGCGTTCCTTTCGATAGGCTTCCAAAGAATTCTGAAAAAATGGAATTTTTCTTTTTATATCAAATTTCATTAAATTACCTTCAATCCCTCCAGGCGCCGATTATCTTTAAGCAGTTCATCCTCACGTTCCACTTCATTTATTTGGATTTTCAAATATTGTTCAACCCCATCGTTAATTGCAACAATGGAATTTTTCTTCAAATAAATGCCGGCTTGTGCAGCAACTTTATTGATGAATTTTTGCTCCTCCTCAAATTGCTTCATTTTCTTTTTCACTCCCTCAATTGCCGCCTGCTTGATCGCTTTTTTGTTGGCATTTTCGTCCAAGTTTCGCTTCACATTTTCATCCTCAAAATAATTCGACTTTGTCACCACCAAATAATAAATGTGCATATGCATAGTCCAATCGCATCCACATTTCTGGAATAAATGCATTATTTAAATAATATAAATGATTTTATTTTTATTTTTTATGAGAGAAGGATTATGATATTAAGGAAAAATGGTTCTATTTAAATTGCTTTTCAGAATAAAACATAAAAAAAAAGAAATTTTTCCGGAATAAATTTAAAAAAATCAGAATTGTTTCCAGAATTAAACATAAAAATCAGAATGAAACACAAAAAGTCAGAATGAAATACAAAAAATCAGAATGAAACACAAAAAGTCAGAATGAAATACAAAAAATCAGAATGAAACACAAAAAGTCAGAATGAAACATAAAAATTAGAATGAAACACAAAAATTAGAATGAAACACAAAAATTAGAATGAAACACAAAAAGTCAGAATGAAATACAAAAAATCAGAATGAAACACAAAAAATCAGAATGAAAAATAAAAATCAGAATGAAACATAAAAATCAGAATGAAACACAAAAAGTCAGAATGAAACACAAAAAATCAAAATAAAACACAAAAATCAGAATGAAACATAAAAATCAGAATGAAACACAAAAAGTCAGAATGACATACAAAAAATCAGAATGAAAAATAAAAATCAGAATGAAACACAAAAATCAGAATGAAACATAAAAATCAGAATGAAACACAAAAAGTCAGAATGAAATACAAAAAATCAGAATGAAACACAAAAAATCAAAATAAAACACAAAAACCAGAATGAAACACAAAAAGTCAGAATGAAACACAAAAATCAGAATGAAACATAAAAATCAGAATGAAACACAAAAAGTCAGAATGAAATACAAAAAATCAGAATGAAACACAAAAAATCAAAATAAAACACAAAAACCAGAATGAAACACAAAAATCAGAATGAAACATAAAAATCAGAATGAAACACAAAAAGTCAGAATGAAATACAAAAAATCAGAATGAAACACAAAAAATCAGAATGAAACACAAAAAATCAAAATAAAACACAAAAACCAGAATGAAACACAAAAATCAGAATGAAACATAAAAATCCGAATGAAACATAAAAATCAGAATGAAACACAAAAAGTCAGAATGAAATACAAAAAATCAGAATGAAACACAAAAAATCAAAATAAAACACAAAAATCAGAATGAAACACAAAAATCAGAATGAAACACAAAAAGTCAGAATGAAATACAAAAAATCAGAATGAAACACAAAAAATCAAAATAAAACACAAAAATCAGAATGAAACACAAAAATCAGAATGAAACACAAAAATCAGAATGAAACACAAAAATCAGAATGAAACATAAAAATCAGAATGAAACACAAAAAGTCAGAATGAAATACAAAAAATCAGAATGAAACATAAAAAATCAAAATAAAACACAAAAACCAGAATGAAACACAAAAAGTCAGAATGAAACACAAAAAAATTAGAATGAAACACAAAAAGTCAGAATGAAACACAAAAATTAGAATGAAATAGAAAAAGTCAGAAATGAAACATAAATTAGAATGAAACACAAAAACCAGAATTGTTTCTGGAATGAAATAAAAAATCGGAATGAAAAAAAATTCAGAATGAAACACAAAAATATGAAATACAAAAAATCAGAATGAAACACAAAAATCAAACTCAAAAAGTCAGAATGAAGCACAAAAATTAGAATGAAATACAAAAAATCAGAATTATTTTTCTGATATATATAAAATAAATATCAGAATGAAAAACAAAAAATAAAAGGAAACAGAAAAATTAAAATTATTTTCCGGAATGAAATATAAAATTAAATTTAATTAATACATGTACTTACAATGCATTTGCCATTACTTCCAATTGCCTCGCATTCAAAAATACCCGCATGTCCGGGCTCATTTCTCGGAATTCCACCAACATAGCAACGATCATGACAAATTTTATAGATTGTTTCAGAAAGACCATCCTTTTTTTGTTCAGCTCTAGTAACAAGTTTTACTAGTGCAAACGGTACGTGGATGATTCAACTCTTTTGGTTCACAATAAATGCGTTTGACATTGAGTCGGGATTCGAAATCGATCGCCTCTGTATCAAGCTCTTTAAGACGTTCTTCTTCATTTTGAATGCTGACAATGTTGGTCTATAAATTAATTTTTATTGAATTAATTATAAAAAATGTAGGAAAAATAAACTTACTTGAATATTTTTGCTGATAATTGCCAATGGTTTGGTCAATGTGAGAATAATATGTCGAGCCTCATTCAGTGAAGTGGTTTCCTTGGTGCAATGCGGTACCAAACAATCATTCATGTAGTTGAGAAGTCGATCAAATTCTTGATGAGAGTGATTCCAACTCACGGAAAAATTTTTGTGATCTTCTTCGGTGAATTTAAAATTCGCTTTGAAGGCACACAAGAATCGGAAGGCCTAAAATGAATAAAAATTTTATTTAAATTTATTCCGAATTTATTACCTCATTGTCCACACAAAAAACATTTTCTTTCTGCAATTCAATGCGTGTTTCAGTCTTTTGCGACAATTCTTCCAATTGAATTTTGAGTGGTTTCAATGTATCTCCTTAGGCAAAATAACATTTGTTTTTATAATTTCTTTGATTAAATTTTTACCTGGTCGATAAAGTGTTCCACGTGAATTGGTAAAACAAAAAACAATGTTCTTGGCGGCATTTCGATGTAAACTGGCCAACAATTCTTGAAGGCAATAGCGAAAAATGGTGTCCAGCCTTGCTTCATTGGGTTTGAGCAAAATGCAAATGCAATCAATTTGCTCCAGGGTGGAAATATAGCTTATAATGTTGTTCACATTCTCCTTGTCTTGCTCAATTCCTTTGGTGTCTCCAATGCCAGGGGTGTCGATTATGCGCAGGCGGCCACCTTATTATAATCAGATTAATAATATTGTTCACCTTTACCTTTGATTCCTGTGAAGATATGTCCCATTGGGTATTTTGTGCTGGAATTGGCGCCGGAAAAATTTTCATTAATGTCCTCAATTGGATTTGTGCAATCAACACAGTCCAACTCCGAGTGAACACCATGTTGACAAATTTTGATTGGAACTGATTCAAATTGATCATTCGTCAATGAAAACTGAGCCGGAATCAAGCAAATTGGCTTATCGGCCTATAAATATTAGCAAATTTTTTCGAATAAATTTAAAATTAAATAAATCAAATTTTATATTATTTATTATATTTTTATATCCGCCATTTAAATTCACTATACCTGCAATGCATCTTCCATTGTTTGGAAAGTGATTTGATTGGCCAGAGCATTGATCCAAGTGGATTTCCCGACACCGGTTTGGCCAAGAATCAACAAATTCTTCTCTTTGAATTGTTGAAAACGCAGCAAATGAGCAGCCAATTTATTTGATTCGAATTGGACAAATTCATCAGGGCTCTGGGAAGAGTGGGCCCTGCAACGAAATTTCAATTCACCAATTGGACCAGAGCCACAGTCGCAAAAAAAGAGTTTAATTGGCGACTAAAAAGTTAATTAAATTATTAATACGTAAATCAACCAACTTTATCCTTTGGCATTATATAATAAATCAATTGGCCACAATCATCGCATTCCCAATGATAATCTCCCCGAGGGCAACGACCGGATCCACCATCACCAACAATTTCACTGGCCAATGGGCAGGGCAACTTAAATGGAAAATAGTTGAAAGGAAAAATTTGAAAAATGTTAATTACCTCCAATGGCATCACATTTAATTCGGTCGTATTGGTCGGTCGTCCTTTTAAGATTGATGCGTCCCTGATTCGAGCGATGCATGTGTTCAATTTGCGTTCAAATTCCTCCTTGTCCTCTATTTCCAATCCAAGCAAACTTTTGGCCAAATCCGTCATTTTGTTTTTGGGAAGAAGTAAAAATTTAATAACGAATTGAAAATCTAAAATAATTTAAAAAATTATATCAATTTTATTTAAATAGAAAAAGAATTTCATTTTAAAATAAAAATAATTTTTTGTAATTTGGAAATAATATTGCAGTGAAAGATGGGCGAATGGAAAAAATTGCCTTTTATATAGCATCAAATAAGGGAAGAATGACGAAACTATTTAAATAATCCTAGGGTATTCCAATTCCAATGAAAGGACAATGACATTTCTGAACAAAGGACACATCTCATTGTCATTTGCCATCTGCAACTGACCCATCCTTTTCGCATTTTTTTGTATTAATGTTTCCGCATAATGCAGGAAAAATTACCCTTTATTAGATGCCGATAAATTTGGATTGGTAGTTTGATTTGAAATTGAAAGGAAGCCTATTTATTTCACTTGAAAAGACAGTGACATTTTTGAACAAAAGAAACATATCCCATTTGCCAATTGCACCTGAGTGGCCCCATCCTTTTCATATTTATGCAGCATTTAAAAGAAAATAAATATTCCCAAAGAAATGTAGCCAACACAAACCGATAAATGATGATTCATCAAGGGGACTTTAAAAAAAACTAGGCACAATTAAATATTAAAACAACAATAAATGCGAATCATCCGATAGAGACATAGCCTGCGGCAAGAAAATATATGTGTGAATCTGTGAATGTTAATTCTTTGTTGCCTTGTGACCTCCGACTTTTTATTTAAGCGTTGTTATTCATCTTCTTTTATATAAGTAGATTTCATCACCAATTTATTTATGTAAAATATTGGCATTTATTAATAGGTTATTTTACTTTTCTTTATTGGTAAAATAATAATGTGTTTTTGAATTTTTTGTTAATTTAAGATTATAATTAGAATCTAAACGCAAATTCTCAACTGATATTCTACCTTATCATTTTGTTTTTAATTACCTCTTGACCAAATTAACGTGCCGATGCATTTTCCAATATCAAATAATAGAATTGTGCTGAACACCAACCCAAATGCTAATGATGGACAAAACAATCGTGACAAAGTAATTTAATTAATTTTCATTTTCATATAGGGGAACCGATATCTGATATTGCTGAGAATTTTTTCAGACACTAAAATTATATAATTTTGGATAAAATACTTTTTGATAAACGTTGATGTGAAAAATCAAAAATGTATTTTTGGTTGTGAAAAAAAATTAAAAATGTATTTTTGGATGTGAAACACAAAAATTTATTTTTGCATGTGAAACACAAAAATTAAAAATGTATTTTTGGATGTAACACAAAAATTAAAAATGTATTTTTGGATGTAACACAAAAATTAAAAATGTATTTTTGGATGTAACACAAAAATTAAAAATGTATTTTTGGATGTAACACAAAAATTAAAAATGTATTTTTGGATGTAACACAAAAATTAAAAATGTATTTTTGGATGCGAAACACAAAAATTAATATTTAGATGTGAAACACAAAAATTAAAAATGTATTTTTGGATGTGAACACAAAAATTAAAAATGTATTTTTGGATGTGAAACACAAAAATTAAAAATGTATTTTTGGATGTGAAACACAAAAATTAAAATATATTTTTGGATGTGAACACAAAAATCAAATTTTTCAATGCGAAACACAAAAATTAAAAATGTATTTTTGGAAGTGAAATACAAAAATTAAAAATGTATTTTTGGATGTGAAACACAAAAATTAAAAATGTATTTTTGGAAAATTTATTTTAAAAAACGAAATAAAATAAAATTGCTTTGAGAAAATCGGTTTCCTCTGGACAATATAATTCAAAAATAATAATTATTAATCAACGATTTTTTCAAGGAATTCATGGGAATTCAAAGGCAACAATATTCTGTTTCTTCAAAGCCAATGGAAAAGCATTGTGAACAATGTGACGAAATGGTATGTTTTATTAAATATTTAAAAAAATCATCTAAATTTTAATTTATCTAAAATTAATTTTATTATTTCTCTAAACTAAAATTAAAGAATAAAGGGCATTGATTTTCGAAAATTTTATTTTTTAAAATTTAAATTCACAAAAATCAAAGGTGACAACTTCAATTCGATATGTGGAAACCCCAATTCATTGGCTTTTAATCCAATTCCTGAAACTCTTTGTGCGACTCTCAATTCTGGGATTTGTCTGCTCTTTTGTTGCCCTTTTCCTATTTTCAACATTGCTTTGGCTCGATCACAACTTTTTGAATTGGCTGCCATTCCATATTTACGAAATGATTTATTTCCAAATAATACCATATTCCTTGTGGGCTTTCATCTTCTTTTCCGTCTTGCGCATCATTACATGGGCACTCTTCCCAAATGGCACGAAAAGTCTTCAATCTGCAGGAAAAATGCTGAAGGTAAATTTTTTTCACAAATATTAAATTTACTTTTTTTTTTTATAAATAAATAACATTCCGCATCTATTAATTACGGATGCTATTTTAGGACACATTTTTAAAATTTTTCTCTTTAATTAATTTATCCCTAATTTTTAGAATGTTGAACACCATTGCCCACAATGTGGAAAATTTCTGGCTATTTACAAATTTTCATGGGATCCATTTATCGGCAATTTTCACTTCCAAATGGCCCCAATTCTTGTATAATTTGCGCACCGAACATCATTTTCATATGGATGAATTGATGGCAAACATCCGAATTGCAATTCCAGTGGAATTTCACGCCAAACTGGAAAAAATTATTACGGAACATGTGGTCAAAATTGATGCCAATCACAACATTCAACATGATGTCCATATGGAGAGACCGGTTGAAGTCGAACATGGTCTTGGCGGTTGCAATATTATGTGAGATGGAATTGGATGAAAAATCCGGATTTATTGAAGACAATGTTTTTGATAATAAAATGAAAATGACCGATAAAGGAAATGCTTGGAATATTTTTCTATATATAATCACTTATTGATAAATTTGTTATTTTAAAAAATTATGGACAAATTCAATGATTTTAAGTTCATAAAATACCGTTTTTCCTTTATTAATGGCCTTGGGCTACTATTTTTCAGAGATCCTCAAAAGAGGGCTGTTATTAGAGAGAGCTTCCACTAGAGGGGGGGGGGATAATAAAGAAAATACGGTAGATAGGACATATGGTGGACACTTTTGATGAATTAAAATATTTTACAAATGATTGAATATTTTTTTACTTCTAATCATAAAAAATTCTCTTACCTCGGGGGCAACAGAGATATTTTGAATATTATTTTTGTTCCCTATTCCAATGGAGAAGTGAATTAAATGAATGCGAAATTATTTCTGGATGGAATTTTGTTTAATTTTTGCTTTTTCTTAAATGCCCTAGAAAATAATTTTAGCTTAAGGCAAATTTCCCACTATCTCAAATTGCCATTCTTTATTGTCCTGGCTCATTCATCTATGATTATTCACCTTTTGTAAGGCGAATTACCTTTTTATTTTAAAAATATGTCAAGGCGGAATTCGCAATGCCCAACCTTAGTCAGTATTCAACAATAAGCCGCACTGGGAATGGTGAATGATGGTTAATTTTATTTTTCTATGTTCATCAATCAAAAAAGCACAAAGTTCATCTTCTCAAGTCTCAACTCTAGTAAATTGAGGCATTTTTCCCAAAGCCAAATCCTCTATCATCACATCATCATCATGGGCAATGCACATCCATTCCCCAGTCCCCACATAGCATATGTAATATTCGAAATGGACGCCAATAAAATGGGTCATTTTTTTACTTTCCAAATTTACCTCCTCTTTTTATTCCAATTAAAATAAATCAGACAGAAGACAGAACACAGAATTCAAATCCATGCTACTGTTTTTTTTTTGCAGATTTTATCTTTATTAGGAGTATTGCTGATAATAACATTAAATCGGGGTTTCATTTTTCTCCAACTGACCCCATTTGTCCCCCATGCTCTTTGGCCAAGAATTTTTCGCATAATCCGACATTAAAATTTGTTTAATTATTGTTTTTATTTTTAAATCTCATTAAATTCATTTCAATTTAAAATATTTCCAGATAAAAATTTACATAAAAATTGCATATATCAAAAATTATTCTACAAAAATGGATTCAAATAATAGTAGTATCGCTGAAAATGTGTTGAATGAATCCGATTTTACAGTGGTTTCATCCTATGATGGAATGGAAATGAAGCGAATGGCCGAAAAAATTCAAAAATTGGAGGTAAATTTTGTTAAGAAAGTATTAATTTACCCAAAAAATAATTAATTTACCCAAATTTTTTATGTCGAAAAATATTATATTTTTGAGGCCATATTTCTTGGCCATAACTAGGTATTAAGGCTCAGGGTTAGGTTCAGGACAGGATGGGATTAGGGTCTTGTGTTTAGGGAATTTAAAGAAGTCTGATTTGGCCAAGTTATTTGGCCTCAAAAATAGGGAAATTTTTAAAATGTCGAATAATTTATTGAAAATGCCGAATAAAGTAATAATAGATTTTAACGGTTTAGTAGTTTTCCTAGACCCCTAAACTCTATACCCAATCGAGAGATATCGTCAAGGTGCATCGAATGATATATATTTGGATTGGGTTTAACTAATGTTAATAGTTTTGAACAAAAAAAAAGATGATTTAAACAGTTTAATACCTTTATTTTAGGCCAAAACACGACCAAATATATACCATTCGATGCGTCTTGACGAGATCTATCCAATGGGTATAGGCTATAGGGTTTAGGGGTTTAGGAAAACACTAAACCGTTAAAATCTATTATTACTTTATTCGGCATTTATCATTTATTCGCTATAATATTTTACGATATGAAAAATTTCGGTAAATTAATTCTTTTTTTTTGGGCAAATTAATAGAATTTCAAAAAAGGAATTAAATAAATAATTAATCGCTTAAATTATAGGATTTGGTCATGAACAAGACCAAAAATATGGATCAATCGGTCTCGGGAATGGTGCAAATTAGCTGGCAAATGGGAAAAGAATTTGGCAAAATGGAGAAAGAAATGTTGGCAATTAGCAAGGAAAATGGAAAAATTAAGGAAGAATTGGCCGCAAAAGGACGTTTATTGATCCAAATGGATATGGAAATGGCCAAATTGAAAGCACAAATTGATGGAAATAATGCCGAATTAGAAGGGAAAATTTTGGAAAAATGCCATAAAATTGATGAATTGGAGGCAGAGAATGCAAAATTGAAGGAAAAGACTCGAGAATTGGAAGAGCGAATTGATGAGGTGGGAAATTAAAAAGTGAGAACAATTTTACTTGGATTAAAATGAATTTTTCGTTTTTCCCTTTGAATATAAATTTTTTTAATTTAAAATTTGTAAATTCAAAAAAAATTTTTCTAATATCATGCATATTGCATATAGGCATGAAGTGGGTAAATTTTTTAATTTTTAAATAGAAAAAAAGGAAAATATTTTTGCAGAAAAAATTCCTTCTTTGCCGAAAAAACAATTTTTGACTTCTAGTAAATCGGAAACCGGCTTTAGACCCTACAAACCTAATACCATTTTGTAGATCTCATCGATGCGCATCGATTTGTATATAATTTGTCATGATTTTACCCAAAATTAAAGGGTATTAAATCATTTTTCCAGTTTTCGGTTTAAACAATTTTAATTTGGGCTAAAACTTGACATTTTATATACCAATCGATGTTTCTCGATGAGATCTAGAAATTGGCTAAAACCGGTTTCTGATTTATTAGAAGACAAAAGCTTTTTTTTGCCAAGTATTTTTCTGGAAAAGAAGAAATTCATAGTTACCTAGAAAAAATTTGAATTTATTTTTTTTTTATTTCAATATATCAATAAGATATGAAATATTCAAATTTTCGAATAAGTCATTTTTTGTTTTTACCAAATTTTACCTTATAAAACTTATCATTACTCTTTCATTTTTTGAGATAATTGTAAATAATGATTAAGGCTGGGAATTTTATTGATGAAAAATCCTGAAATATGGCATAAAATATTTACATAAAAATGGCCAAATATAAGCAAAATTTTCATGAAATATTGATGAAATAATTTTAAAAAAATGTTATATTTTCTCAAAAATTTCAAAAAATTTTTCCTTAACTCACAATCATAAATTAGTCTAATTCACAAATTTTTATTCAGAAAATATTAAAAATTTCATTTGCAAAAAAATTCAATTTTTTAAAAGCATTAATAAATTTTTCAAAAAATGACAAAATCAATTTTATTAATTTCTTTAAAAAATGAAAAAAAATTTTTTCATTTAGAAAATATTTCAAAAAGTTCCGAAATTTTCAAAAAAATTTCATTTTTTCCTTAGAAATAAAAATTTACTAAAAATTCTTCAAAAATCTGAAAATATTGAAAAAAAATTGCCAAAAAAATGCTACATAATATTGATGGCCAAAAAATGGAAAAATATTGATGAATATTGACATTAAAGTAAAACTTGTTTTTTTTGTGTTTTTCAAGCTATTTTAGGTTCGCAAAAATATTGATTTCAATAAAAATCCCAACCCTAGTAATGAATATTTATTTCATAAAATTTCAGTTGAGTATGATGGAACAAATTGATGGAATTCATTGGATCAAATATAATTCCAATGAATACAAAATGGATGGACCGAATGGAAAGAAATTGAACATCTCGGAGGGAGGATTTGTTGTAAAACATTCGGCTGCTGGATTTCGAGGTAAAATTTACAAAAAGCTAATTTTAAATTAAATTTAATTTTTATTTTAGGATGGAACACTGTTCAATCAATTTTGCCAATTCCAATGTTCAATTCGAATAAAAAAACCAACAATTGCATTCTATTATGAGGTGCAAATTCTCGATAAACCAGAGGGGTAAATTTATTTCATTTTTTTTGTAATTTTATTTAAAAAAATGAATTATAAAAAATGATAGAGTTCGGATTTTTATTGATGTCAATACAATATTTTTTTGCGAACTTAAAATAGCTTGAAAAAACCAACAAAAAAACATGTTTTTATCAATGTTTTGTTGATTTTCATTGAATTTTTTTGTCAAGATTGATCAATATTTCGGCATTTTTCGGCCATTTTCGTCAATATTTTGAAGATTTTACTAAATTTTATAGTTTTTAAAAAAAAATGAAAATTTTTTGATATAATTATGAAACTTTTTCGAAAAAATTTTATAACTTTTTGAAAAATTAGCGAAAAATTGATGTAGGAATTTTTTTAAATAAATTAATTAAAAATTGATTTTTGATATCTTAATTAATCAATATTTATAAAAATTTTATTTTTTGAAATGAATTTTAAAATTTTTTGCTAAAATTTATCTTTTTTTTAAAATTTTCACCAATATTTCTGCAATATTTCGGAATTTTTCGTCAATATAAATATAAATCCTTGCTCTAATAATGGTCTTTAAAAAATAAATTTCGAATTAGAAAATGGCAAAAAATTTTTAACAAGTATTCTCAATAAATTAATTTATGAAATAAATAATTGATTATTATTTATAGGAGCAAGGAAGACGGTATTTTCATTGGATTTTGCGACGAACAATTTCCAGTGGAAGGAAAATGGCTTGGAAAAATTGAAAATTCAATTGGAATTTGGCACAAAGGAGAATGTCGAATTAATGGATTCAAGAGAGAATTCGGAAATGCTGCTGAATGGTTCAATCAAGGGGATTTTGTTGGTGTCGGCATAATCCATCTGCCAAATTCCAAAATGGAATGTTTTGGAACGTGGAATTTCTTTCATATCGAAAAATAATCATTTTTTTGAGGCCAAATAACTTGGCCAAATCAGACTACCTTAAGAATCCCTAAACCCTTGGCACTAATCCCTACCTGTCCTGTACCTAACCATGTGCCCTAATACCTAGTTGTCGCCAAGTTATGGCCTCAAAAATATAATATTTTTCGACAGGAAAAAATTTTTGTAAATGGGAAATATTAAAAAATGGCGAAAAAAACATTGTAAATGGCGAAAAGTTTATAACGGTTTTGTGGTTTGCCCAAAATTCACCAACCATATATCATTGAATAGAGCTCGTCAAGATGCGTCGATTGATATATAATTTGTCAGGGTTTAATTGGTTTTGAACCAAATCCCCAGATGGTTTAAGTGGTTTAAAACCTTTAATTTTTAATCAAACCACGACAAAATATATAGCAATCGACGCGTCTTGAAGAGATCAAACAATTGGGTATATGGTTTGGGGGGCTAGGACAAACCACTAAACCGTTATAAATATAAACTTTTCGCCATTTTCAATACTGCTTTCGCCATTTTCAATATTTTTTTGCTATTTTCAATGTTTTTTTCGCCAAATTAAATACCATCCTTTGTAAAATAAATTTATTCCGTAAAATAAATGTTTTTTTTTCTAAATATTTTTTTTTTGCAAATTAAGGAAAAGCAGAATTACCCAAAAAATTTGCCTCAATTGCAATTTTTCCGGCTGTCAGTTTATTCTACCCAGGCGAATCAGTCCGCATAAATTTTATGAAAGATTCATGGCAATTCAAGGAATTCCAATGTGTCCTTGAATAGGAGGAATTTGGAAATGATGGCAAGAAAATCCAGCAAAGGATGAATTAAATCAAACATAAATTTTGATGGATTTTAAATAAAATTTATCCCATTTTATCTTTGTTATTTTCACCAATTTTCAAACTTTCATTCTGTCAATTGGCTATATTTTTTGGATAATTTTCGAATAAACATCAAAACCAAATTGAATAAAGGAGTTGGGGTTTGGGGATGATTTGGGAGACAAAAGCAAATACTCTATATAAAAATAGTCCATGTCAGCAGATTTAGAAAATTTCGGTTAAACTAAGCAGCATAGAAAAATATAAATTTCCAAATATGGTTTTCAATTCCAAAAAAAGACACCAAAAAATGCTAATTTTCAAGAAAAAAAAATTACCGTAAAGCCCCTATTAGAAGCCCTCCTCCTATTAGAAGCCTCAACTAGAGGGTCTCTGAAAATTATAAGCCACCCTTTATTTTGAAGCCTCCCTCTCTCCAAAAAGAATCAACTTTGATTTTTAATTCTACTATAGAGATGATTCTAATGTTAAAAAGATTTACTGAATTATAAAAATATGTTTTGAATCTTAAATACATGCTATGATATGTAAAATCGAATCATATCATAAAAAATGTTTTAATGTAAAAACATGTATTAATTTGGTGAAATTTTTTTCGAATATAATTTTTATGTATTTTCTCTCACTGAATTTTATTAACCCCCCCCCCCCCCCCCAAACTCTATTAGAATTAGAAGCCCTACCCCTTTGGAAGATCTATGAAATTTATAAGCCCCCAGGGCTTCTAATAGAGGATTTACGGTATTATTTATAATTCAGGAAAAACTGCCGGGCATCTCCCACTAACATAACCACTAGCCATTCCTATTGGTTAGAGTGAATTTTGTATAATGAAAAGAAATGAAAAGAAGGCAAAAAGAATAGAAAGAGTGAACGAACCCTAACCAATTTATTCTTCACTCGGCTTCGGCTGCTGCTGTATTACCTGTGGAGCTGTGGACCATCCTTTGCAAATTTAGCGGAAAGAAGAATGAAAAAAAGTGAATAGCATTTGGACAGAGATTAAAACAGCTTCAATGGCAGTGGTAGCCAGAGAATAAATTTTGTCAAAATGGCGTTAAGATTGGAAATGAATGGCGGCGAGAAAGCAAAGGGACACGAGGAAAGGGCAGAGTTTTCTGTGAAAATTGGCCCATTTGTTTGCTTCTCTTTTAATTATTTCCCCCATTCGATTTGATATTTTGCTTGAATTTTTAGCATTGAAAAGTTTTGCCTATATAAACCTAACCGGTTTAAGCAATTTTTGGGACGTGGAGCGGCGCTTCTGCTCCGCTTAAATAATATAAATAAAATTAACTTTGCTAACTTTTTTGTGTTTATTTGATTGGTTTTATAAATGGCCTCAAAAATAACTTTTTGACGCGAAAAAATTTTTTGGACTAAATTCCATGATTTTGTTGACAATTTTATATTTTCTCATTTTTTCTAAAATTTCACCTGTAGTTCAAAATGATTTTTTATTTAATTTATGGAGCGGACCAAAAAACCATTTAGAATGAGCTTTACTATGGATCAACGAGTTTTGAGCATTAAGGAGTAAGGAATATTTATGAAGAATTTTAAGAAATAATTCTTATTTAATTTTATTGGTTAATTTTAAGCACCACCCAACAATGTTGGGCAATGCAATTCCAAAATTTATTACAAACCACTCAAATGAGGGTAGGAAACATTAAGTACCTCAAACTTGGGTAATTAAACCGAAGATGGATTGGAAAAGAGAGAATTTAATTGGTGAATGGGGGCAAATTGCAGATGCGTTGGAAGGGCACAAAAAGGCCCCAATTTCTCCACTCTTCCCGACCAAATAAACAGACAAATGCTACAAATTTCCATCACACTGTCTTTCATTCCCCTTCACTTATTCCAATGAATTTATATAGCAATATTTCGTCCATCAATTATTCCCTCCAACAACTATGGTTGCTTGACGCTACCCTATCGATATTCATCAAAAGTTGAGTTTCAAAAAAAGTGTCAGTCAGCAATACATCCATTAGCCATCCCCCTTCCCCCATTCTCAATCTCAAGTCTCAACCACTTTTTTTCTATAGCAGAATAATAATAGGTGGGCGATTTAGAAAAGAAGAATTTTGATGAGGAGAATGTGCAATTCAACCACATGAAAGGGAAGGGGAAAAACATTTCTGCTTTAAATATATAAATGCTTGATGGAGGGAAAATGAGAAATATTGCTAGCCAAATTCAACAGAAAAAGAAGTAAAAGGAAATGGAAGACAGTGTGCTGAAAATGTGGAGCATTTTTGTCTTTTTATTTGGTCGGGAAGAGTGGAGAAATGGGGGCCTTTTTGTGCCCTTCCAACGCATCTGCAATTTGCCCCCATTCACCCATCAAATTCCCTTTATTCCCTTTCATTTTCGGTTTAATTACCCAAGTTTGAGGTACTTAATGCTTCCTACCCTCTTTTTGAGTGGTTTGGAATAAATTTTGGAATTGCATTGCCCAAAATTATTGGGTGGTGCGTAAAATTAAAATTTATTGTAAATTGGCCATTTCTTTATTGAAATTCGGGATATTAGAATTTTATTTAAATCAAATTTTAGTTAATGTTTCATGCCCTCTTTAACATACAAAAACTGGTTTGGAATTAATTTTGGAAACTTTACAGAGTGGTGCTTAAATTAAATTTGAAAGTCAATTTTCACCGTCTATTATTTATTTTAGCAAATATTTCTGTCAGAAAAAATATATTTATGTTATAAATTTGTTTAAGTATAAGGAATTCCATGAATTTTACATGCAAATTTTATATTTAGAAGAACATAATTTAAGGTATTCGATATTCTTTGCTAATCTTATTTTTCAAAATTAATATTGTTAAAATTAAATCACTCGATTCTTCAAATTAAATTTAAATAAATTATATGTATAATTTTATTAACTTTGTTATTTTCAAATTTTAACCATTTTAATATAATTTATCTTAATTTCTATTTAATTTTTATTCCTAATTTTTAATTATTCTTGTTAATTTGTATTTCTTTTAAGCCCCGAAGGGCGTCCAAAAATTGCACAAGGCACAGCTTTCGCTTGCCAAGGCGGGCAATTGGTATAAGTTTTCAATCAGCAATAACAGAACCTCGGCTAGGCCTCATTGGTCTCTGTATTGCCCGAGCGCAAGGCTAAATTTCGACAGCAAAAGAGGGAACTTTATTCAACCCAAGGCGAGAAAATTGAATGGAAAGCAGTTAGCCAAATGGGAAGAATATTTTCCATTGCTATGCCTCAGTTTCTTTTTTCTCTTTCCACTACAGAGAATGAATGACTTTCGCGTCACAATTCTCCACATTTTCAACACTATTATTTTGAATGTATTGTCTGCCAGCCGCTGATAGATAGAGAGGAATAGAGAAGTGGAGGCAGAGAAAAGGAGGCGGTCTCTGCGCTCTGCCTAATTTACTCATAGTCATGGCGGCCACGAGGTGTGGAAAGGGAGAAGAAAAGAGAAACATTGCAGAGGAAATTCAAAAGAAAGAAACGAAAAAGGAAATGAAGTAGTGTGCTGGAAATGTGGAGCATTTTTGTCTGTTTATTTGGTCGGGAAGAGTGGGGAAATTGGGGCCTTTTTGTGCCCTTCCAACGCATCTGCAATTTGCCCCCATTCACCCATTAAATTCCCTCTTTCCCCACTCATCTTCGGTTTAATTACCCAAGTTTGAGGTACTTAATACTTCCTACCCTCTTTTTGAGTGGTTTGGAATAAATTTTAGAATTGCATTGCCCAACATAGTTGGGTGGTGCTTAAAATATTTATCTAATTTGTAAAAAATTTTACTAGTTTTATGTTTTTTGTCAGATTAATTCGAAAATGCTAAAAATCGAATAACTTGTTAAACAAATAAAAAATTATTTTATGATTTATAGTGCGTTACTTTGTATCATTTTCAATTAATATTTTAAAACAATTAATAAATAATAATTATAAATTATTATTACTACTTTTTTTTAATTATTATTTTAAAGACCTCATGTTTTCGTCTCATTTATTATTAATGAACACAAAATTAGTTTAACAAACTTCCAATTTCTGTGGCAAATTAAAATTCCTATTTTATCTTTTAAGCCTCCGGATAGCCCCGGAGACAAGTTCCAAAAAGTACAGTTTTTGTCCTTAACACAGGTTTCCCCGGTCAGGAACGCCAAGTACCTTATAGTACTGGGTTAAAACCGAAGGCGATAGGGAAAAGAGAGAATTTAATTGGTGAATGGGGGCAAATTGCAGATGCGTTGGAAGGGCACAAAAAGGCCCCAATTTCCCCACTCTTTCCGACCAAATAAACAGACAAAAATGCTCCACGTTTTCAGTACACTGTCTTCCATTTCCTTTTCACTTCTTCTATCTTTCCAGCAGCTTTATTTCGTCCATCAATATTCCTCCTCCTCCATGCAAAGAGCAAAAAATATTAGTCGATAAAAAGCCAAGCCAAATGAAGAGAGAAAGGACCAAAGATGGAAATGGAAGAGTCCGCAAGGAAAATGTCTTCCCTATAAATTTTGGCCATTTATTTAATCTGCGCAGTACCCAAATTCCATTCATTTACTATTTATGCCTTCAATCTAGGGTTCAGCGGTACCGGTACTTTGGACCAAAATCGGTACCGGTACTTGCCGGTACCAGCCTACTCGGTATTCGGTACCGGTACTGGGTTTAGGGTCGGTACCCGGTACCGGTACTCGGCACCGGTCGGTACCGGTACTAGTCGGTACTGACGGTACTGGAGAAAAAATGGTAAAAAATCATAAAAATTTTTAAAAAATCAATTTTTTTCTTTCAAAAATCAAAAATTTTTGATACAGAGAAATAAAAAATAGCTTCATAAAAGATTTATATTTGACTGAAATTTTCATTTTAAAGAAAAAAATTTAAAAAAAAAATAAAAATTTGGCCAAAAATGCCATTTTAGGGGGTGCTTGTCAGTACCGACTAGTACCGAGTTGAAAAAACGGTACCGGGGTCGGTTCCGGTACTGACAAAATCGGTACCGGTACTGGCCAAAGGCCGGTACTTCGGTACCAGTACCGACCGGTACTACGGTACCGCTGAACCCTACTTCCATCTTCAGCCAATTTTTTCATAAAATTCCCCCATCATTCATCATTCTCACTCATGCTGCTTATTGTTGAATGTTTAGTAAGATTGGCATCAGCAGCAGGCATTCTGCCTTGAACATATTTTTAAAATAAAAAGATAATTCACTTTAAAAAAGGTGAATAATCATAGATAAACGAAAAACGAGCCAGGACAATAAAGAATGAATTTGGAATAGTGGGAAATTTGCGTCGAGCTAAAACTATTTTCTAGGGATTTAAGAAAAAAGCAAAAATAAAAACAAAATTCCATCAAAAAAATGTCCCATTTATTTCACATCTCCTCTCCATTGAATAAAAGGAACAAAAATAATATTCAAATATCTGCTGCCCCCGGGGGTAAGAAAATTTTTTATGATTAGAAGAAAAAATTTCAATCATTTGTAAAATATTTTTATTCATCAAAAGTCCAATCTATTATACTAACTTTTTAACATTTATTTAAAAAAATAAAGCACCAAAAAAATGTCTTGCATCAATGTGGATTATATTATGTCATCAATTTCCCATCTCACATAATATTGCAATTCAAACCATGATTGACTTCAACCGGTCTCTCCATATGGACATCATGTTGAATGTTGTGATTGGCATCAATTTTGACCGCATGTTCCGTAATAATTTTATCCAACTTTGCATGAAATTCCACTGGAATTGCAATTTTAATGTTTGCCATCAATTCATCCATATGAAAATGATGTTCGGTGCGCAAATTATGTTCCGTTCGAATTGGTCCAAAACCGAGCCAACCAAGAATTGGGGCCAATTGGAAGTGAAAATTGCCAACAAATGGATCCCATGAAAATTTGTAAACAGCCAGAAATTTTCCACATTGTGGGCAATGGTGCTCAACATTCTAAAAATAAGAAAATAAAGTAATTAAAGTAAAGATAATTTTTTATTTCTATTAAAAATGTCTTTAAAATAAAGAGAAAAATTAGAATCCAAAAATGGCAACTTCATAAATGGATGAGGAATGAGGATTAATATTTAATGGGTAAATTTAAAGTTGTAAACCTTCAAAATTTGTCCTGTAGATTGAATACTTTTCGGGCCATTTGGGAAGAGTGCCAATGTAATGATGAACAAAGGAGTGAAGAGGATGAAAGCCCACAAGGAATAAGGGATTATTTGGAAATAAATCATTTCGTAAATGTGGAATGGCATCCAATTCAAAAGGGTGCGATCAAGCCAAATCAATGTTGAAAATAGGAAAAGGGCAGCAAATGAGCAGAAAAATCCCAAAATTGAAATATATGTAAAGAGTTTGATGAATTGAATTAAGAGCCAATGAATTGGAGTTTCCACAAATCGAATTGAAGTTGTCACCTTTAATTTTAATTTTTAATTATGAATTTAAGTAGAAATTTCGAATATAAATGATGAATTAAATCTTAATAAATTTATTTTTATGATAATTAGTGCAATTATTTAATTTTTATTCTAATAAAAATAAAAAATTAACCATTTCATGACATTGTCCACAATGCTTTTCCATTGGCTTTGAAGAAATTGAATATTGTTGGCTTTGAATTCCCATGAATTCCTTAATTATTTAGAATTATATCGTCAAGAGACGGTTTTATCAACAGAGTATTTCACAAAAATACATCGTTATTTTTTTTGTGTTTCACATCCAAAAATACATTTTAATTTTTTGTGTTTCACATCCAAAAAAATACATTTTTTGTGTTTCACATCCAAAAATACATTTTTAATTTTTTTGTATTTCACATCCAAAAATATTAATTGTGTTTTACATCCAAAAATACATTTTTAATTTTTTGTGTTTTACATCCAAAAATACATTTTTAATTTTTTTGTGTTTCACATCCAAAAATACATTTTTAATTTTTTGTGTTTTACATCCAAAAATACATATATTTTTAGGATGTGAAATCAAATCCTTTATGAAATAAGAAATTACGTTGTCCAAGTGATTTGGTTCATCATTTGCATTTGGGTTAGTGTTAAGCACAATTCTATTGTTTAAAGCTGGCAAATGCATTTGATGTGTTAATTTAGCAGTGTAGTAATTAAAAACCAAAATTCTAATAAGAATATGACTTAAAGTTGATAATTTTCGCTTATGTTCTAAAATTTTATATATTATAAATTTGCTATTATTTTTATTTATCCAATTATTAGTAAATTATTAATAAATATACCAATACCAATATTTAAATAAAATAAATGATGATGAAATAAAAGGTTGTCTAATGTCTAGGTAGGTAGTCTTCCTTCTTATGTTCAGGGGCAACATCAGCAGCAGAGAAAAAGAACATCCTAGCACAGATATTTTCGTGCCACGGATTATTTTCAAAATCCACAATGAGAATAATCATTCATCAATCATCATCATCGTCATCACTCAGTCAGACAGACCAGCAGAATAGAATATTTCCTTGATTTGGTTAAGATGGGAAGCATTGTATAAAAGGAATGTAAAGGATGGGTTAACTCTTAACTGCTGCTGATGGCAAATGGAATTTGTCCTCTACTGTTGAGAAATGTGGTGGATGGGATGTTCCATTTCTCTAAACGGGTCCATTTCTCTAAATCAGAGTAGGGGTTAGGGACTATGGACTTAGGGGCTCGGCAGCATAGGAAACAAACGATAGAGTACACTATAAAAATTTAGAGAAATGGACCCGTTTAGATTAATGGACCACCAATCATATATATTTGATATTTAAAATGCTTTTTTCATTCTTCCTTTCAAATTTTTAATCCAAATTTATTGCAATCTAAAATAACTAAATAAATAATAAAAGTAATTTTCCTGTTTCCATTCACCCACTTTCCCATTGTCATCTACAAATTTAAAAATCATTTCATTTTAATGAAATTTCTTCTCTATTTAAATAAAATTAATTAAACATAAATCAACTAGGGTTGTCCAAAATCGATTTTTCGAATTGCTGGTTTTAAAATCCGGTTTTCAGTTTAAAATCTCGGTTTTCGGTTCCGTTTCTCTTATTTTCGGTTATTTTTTTTAGCAAAATTTTGAAACTTCGGTTTGAAATTTCATCGATTTTCTCAAATCAAAATGGACTTTGGATAATCCTAAAATCAATTTCTCCTTATTTTCATGACATATTAATCACTTCTTAGATTTTTAATCTGTACTAAATTTAAATGATCGATTCTGCTAAAAGTTGGTTTGGACGAAAATCAAAGGAGGAATTTGAACGCAAATTGAACACTTGCATCGTTCGAATCCGGGATAAATCCATCTTAAAAGGGCGACCGTCCAATACGACTGAATTAAATGTGATGCCATTGGAGGTAATTAACATTTTTAAAATATTTAATTCAATCATTTTCCATTTAAGTTACCCTGCCCATTGGCCAGCAGTGAATTTGTTGGAGAATCCGGTCGTTGCCCCAGGGGAGATTATCATTGGGAATGCGATGAATGTGGCCAATTAATTCATTATATAATGCCAAAGAATAATGTTGGTTGATTTATATATTTTTTAAATCTATATTAACATTTTAGTCGCCTATCAAACTCTTTTTCTGCGACTGTGGCTCTGGTCCAATTGGTGAATTGAAATTTCGTTGCAGGGCCCGATTTTCACATGGCCCTGATGAATTTGTCCAGTTCGAATCAAATAAATTGGCTGCTCATTTGTTGCGTTTTCAACAATTCAAAGAGAAGAATTTGTTGATTCTTGGCCAAACCGGTGTTGGCAAATCCACTTGGATCAATGCTCTGGCCAATCAAATCACTTTTCAAACAATGGAGGACGCATTGCAGGTATAAATAATTTAAGAAAAGTTGATGTAAAAATTAAAAACAGTAAAATAATATTTGATTTATTTAAATTTTAAATTTATTCAAAAAAAAATAATATTTTTTATAGGCAGACAAACCATATTGCTTGATTCCGGCTCAGTTTTCATTGACGAATGATCAGTTTGAATCAGTTCCAATTAAAATTTGTTCACATGGGGTTCTCCCAGACTGCATTGATTGCAAAAATCCAATTGAGGACATTAATGAAAATTTTTCCGGAGTCGATTCCAGCACCAAATACCCAATGGGGCATATCTTTAAAGGGATTAAAGGTAACGAAAATTCGAAATCTTAAACTTTTCATATCACAGGTGGCCAACTACGCATAATTGACACCCCTGGCATTGGAGACACCAAAGGAATTGAGCAAGATAAGAAGAATGTGAACAACATTATAAGCTATATTTCCACCCTGGAGCAAATTGAATGCATTTGCATTTTGCTCAAACCCAATGAAGCAAGGCTGGACACCATTTTTCGCTATTGCCTTCAAGAATTGTTGGCCAGTTTGCATCGAAATGCCGCAAAGAATATTGTTTTTTGCTTTACCAATTCACTTGGAACACTTTATCGACCCGGTAAAATGATTCCATAAATGGAAATATTAAATAAATATTATTTTAACTTAAGGAGACACATTGAAACCACTTAAAATTCTATTGGAGGAATTGTCGCAAAAGACTGGAACTCGCATTGAATTGAAGAAGGAAAATGTCTTTTGTGTGGACAATGAGGTATTAAATTTGGGCGAAATTTATTATAAAGAATTTTAATCATATTTTAGGCATTTCGATTCCTTTGTGCTGTCAAAGCAGATTTTAAATTCACCGAAGAAGATCACAAAAATTTTTCCGTGAGTTGGAATCACTCTCATCAAGAATTTGATCGACTCCTCAACTATATGAATGATTGTTTGGTTCCGCATAGTACACAGGAAACCACTTCATTGAATGAGGCCCGACATATTATTCTCACATTGTCCAAACCGTTGGCTGTGATCAGCAAGAATATTCAAGTAAGTTTAATATTAATTCTTTAATTATATAAAGAAATAATTTAGTCGAACATTGTCAGCATTCAAAATGAAGAAAAACGTCTTAAAGAGCTTGATACAGAGGCGATCGATTTCGAATCTCAACTCAAAGTCAAACGCATTTATTGTGAACCAAAAGAGTTGAGTCAACCTCGCACTGTTTGCACTAGTAAAACTTGTACTAAAGCTGAGCAAACAAAGGATGGCCTTTATCAAACAATCTACAAAAGTTGCCATGATCCTTGCGGTTTAGATGGAATTCCGAGAAATGAGCCCGGTCATGCGGGTATTTTCTATTGCGCTGCAATCAATCAATCGAATGGCAAATGTTATGTAAGTAATACATGAAATATTGTAAGCTTATTTTTTTTATCGAAAGAAGCAATTTTTTATTCAGGAAAAATTATTCAGAAAAATATTCTGAATTTTTGTGTGATATGGCCTATTTTAATTTCTGTTTTTCATTTCAAAAACAATTTTAATTTTTGTGTTTTCCGGAAAACAATCAATTTTTGAGTTTTCCGGAAAAATTCTAATCTTTGTGTTTTCGGGCAGTTATTCTTCTGTGTTTCATTCTAGAAACATTTGTGATGCAAAAAATCACAAGATTTCACTAAAGCATATTCAGGCAATATTCATTTAATCCATTCCATATGCCTTTTTTATCTCTTCTGAGTTCTATGATGCGTCTGTCTGTTTCAGTGGATGGAATTTACAAACTCAAATTTGCATAAAAATTTTCAAATATTTTTTTTTAATTGGGAGAGTTGACTAGAGAAAGAATTAGTGAGAAATTGACAAAAATTTATGACCAAAAAAGTGGTAAAATATTCCCAAATTGGGCAATTTCATTTTTTGCCTTAGCTTTTTAGCCAATTAATAACTTTCATTCCGGAAAGTTTTAATTCTGATTTTTTGTGTTTCATTCCGGAAAGTTTTAATTCTGATTTTTTGTGTTTCATTCCGGAAAGTTTTATTCTGATTTTTGTGTTTCTTCCGGAAAGTTTTAATTCTGATTTTTTGTGTTTCATTCCGGAAAGTTTTAATTCTGATTTTTGTGTTTCTTTCCGGAAAGTTTTAATTCTGATTTTTGTGTTTCTTTCCGGAAAGTTTTAATTCTGATTTTTGTGTTTCTTTCCGGAAAGTTTTAATTCTGATTTTTGTGTTTCTTTCCGGAAAGTTTTAATTCTGATTTTTGTGTTTTATTCCGGAAAGTTTTAATTCTGATTTTTATGTTTTATTCCGGAAAGTTTTAATTCTGATTTTTGTGTTTTATTCCGGAAAGTTTTAATTCTGATTTTTGTGTTTCATTCCGGAAAGTTTTAATTCTGTTTTTTTGTGTTTCATTCCGGAAAGTTTTAATTCTGATTTTTGTGTTTCATTCCGGAAAGTTTTAATTCTGTTTTTTTGTGTTTCATTCCGGAATGTTTTAATTCTGATTTTTGTGTTTCATTCCGGAAAGTTTTAATTCTGTTTTTTTGTGTTTCATTCCGGAAAGTTTTAATTCTGATTTTTGTGTTTCATTCCGGAAAGTTTTAATTCTGATTTTTGTGTTTCATTCCGGAAAGTTTTAATTCTGATTTTTGTGTTTCATTCCGGAAAGTTTTAATTCTGATTTTTTGTGTTTCATTCCGGAAAGTTTTAATTCTGATTTTTGTGTTTCATTCCGGAAAGTTTTAATTCTGTTTTTTTGTGTTTCATTCCGGAATGTTTTAATTCTGATTTTTGTGTTTCATTCCGGAAAGTTTTAATTCTGATTTTTGTGTTTTATTCCGGAAAGTTTTAATTCTGATTTTTATGTTTTATTCCGGAAAGTTTTAATTCTGATTTTTATGTTTTATTCCGGAAAGTTTTAATTCTGATTTTTGTGTTTCTTTCCGGAAAGTTTTAATTCTGATTTTTGTGTTTTATTCCGGAAAGTTTTATTCTGATTTTTGTGTTTCTTCCGGAAAGTTTTAATTCTGATTTTTGTGTTTCTTTCCGGAAAGTTTTAATTCTGATTTTTGTGTTTTATTCCGGAAAGTTTTAATTCTGATTTTTATGTTTTATTCCGGAAAGTTTTAATTCTGATTTTTGTGTTTTATTCCGGAAAGTTTTAATTCTGATTTTTGTGTTTCATTCCGGAAAGTTTTAATTCTGTTTTTTTGTGTTTCATTCCGGAAAGTTTTAATTCTGATTTTTGTGTTTCATTCCGGAAAGTTTTATTCTGATTTTTGTGTTTCTTCCGGAAAGTTTTATTCTGATTTTTTGTGTTTCATTCCGGAAAGTTTTAATTCTGTTTTTTTGTGTTTCATTCCGGAAAGTTTTAATTCTGATTTTTGTGTTTCATTCCGGAAAGTTTTAATTCTGATTTTTGTGTTTCATTCCGGAAAGTTTTAATTATGTTTTTTTGTGTTTCATTCCGGAATGTTTTAATTCTGATTTTTGTATTTCATTCCGGAAAATTTTAATTCTGATTTTTGTATTTCATTCCGGAAAGTTTTAATTCTGATTTTTTGTGTTTCATTCCGGAAAGTTTTAATTCTGATTTTTGTGTTTCTTTCCGGAAAGTTTTAATTCTGATTTTTGTGTTTCATTCCGGAAAGTTTTAATTCTGATTTTTGTGTTTTATTCCGGAAAGTTTTAATTCTGATTTTTGTGTTTCATTCCGGAAAGTTTTAATTCTGATTTTTGTATTTCATTCCGGAAAGTTTTAATTCTGTTTTTTTGTGTTTCATTCCGGAAAGTTTTAATTCTGATTTTTGTGTTTCATTCCGGAAAGTTTTATTCTGATTTTTGTGTTTCATTCCGGAAAGTTTTAATTCTGATTTTTGTGTTTCATTCCGGAAAGTTTTAATTCTGATTTTTGTGTTTTATTCCGGAAAGTTTTAATTCTGATTTTTGTGTTTCATTCCGGAAAGTTTTAATTCTGATTTTTGTATTTCATTCTGGACTTTGTTTTATATTCCAGAGAGTTTTAATTTTTGTTTTTTATTCCGAAAAACAATTAAGATATTCATTAATAACCAACTTGTTTTTTTTACATTAAAAAACATCTCCCCTCCAAATCATCCTTTTATTTTTTTACATTTCTTTATTTTTTTTTCAGGTTTGTGGTTGCCAATGGAATGTGCATATGCATCTTTATTATTTGGTGGAGACAAAGTCTGATTATGTTGAGGATAAAAATATGAGGCGAATTTTAGAAGAAAATACCAAAATAAAGGCGGTCAAAGAGAAAGCAATTGATGAATTAAAAAAGCAAGTAAAGCAATTTGAGGAGGAACAAAAATTCATCAATAATGTTGCTGCACAAGCCGGCATTTATTTGAAGAAAAATTCCATTGTTTTCATCAACGATGATTTTGAGGAACATTTGAAGATGAAAATAAATGAAGTAGAACGTGAGGATGAACCACTCGAAGATAATTGGCGCCTGGAGGGATTGAAGGTAATTTAATGAAATTTGATATAAAAAGAAAAATTCCATTTTTTCAGAATTCTTTGGAAGCCTATCGAAAGGAACGCGAAATTTTGGAAAATTCATTTACTGCTGGACAAGAGAATGCACAACAACAGCAACAGGAAGAAATGACTCCGGATGGCATCAAAAAATTGATGGAAGAGTTGATCAAATTGCCTTAGTCTGGTGAACAAATCAAAAAATTTATGAATGCAGAAAAACGAGGACAAAATTCTCAGACAAGTTACAATTTTGGAAAATTTTTTATATTTTTTTGTTCATTTTAGCGCCAATTCACGGAAACTGTCTTCCATCGTAATGAGCAAAGCCGCGCTAACAGCAAATCTTCTTCTTGTAAATTATTTTTTAAATAATCAAAATTTATTTTAATTTATTGAATATTATTATAAAATTATTAAAAATTTAAATAACAAAATATATCATTTAAAAAAAAGACGATTTTATCATTTTAACTACTTATTTATTTTTTGAACTCGAAAAGGTTTTCTTTTTATTAGTTTTATAATAGCATTTTTTATTATAGTTAAATTTTTGACAAAATAAAATATTATTGTTTTAGTTCAAAATTTGTATCTTTTAACCAAAAAAATTATTTAAAAATCTATTTCGGATAATTCTAAGAAACCATAAAGCAAATCGACGACATTTCAAATTATGAGCTATAAAAGCAGGTTTTGAAATTATTTTTAAAAATCAAAAATATGCTTCACTAAAAAAATTAATTAAATTTACCTGAATTAAAATTTTAAAGAAAGATATAAATAAGAGTATGATTAAAAATAAATTCATTTAAAAAAGAAAAAATTCAAAAAAACTTTAATCATTCTTTTTTTTCGCAGACAATCAGCCGATTGCACAACCATCGTCATCTACAAATGACCATGGATCCCATTCTCCTTCTTGTGGGCCCGCAACTTCTGCAGATGATAAGTAAAAAGCAAGTTAGAGTTTTCAAAAAACATAAAAGACAAACAAGAAGAAGGAATATAAAATGTAACGACGATTTCAATATTTTTAAAAATGAAAGAAATAATTATTTTCTGCGAAATTCATCTTTTTTCTTATTATACCGGATAAATGATGCAAAAATTGACAATATTCCAAAATTGAATTCGGGCAATACTTATTCCTAATAATCCATAAGTCTTTTTTATTATTTTTTATGGTAATATTGCGCCTGTTTCAGCGGAACGGAATTTGCACACCCAAATTTTAAAAGAATTTTAGTTTTTAAGTTTTTATATTGGGATGAGTTGATTAGAGAAAGAATTGTGAATTCCATTGTAAAATATACCAAAATCAGGCGGTTTTTTTGTCAATTATTTTTTATACTAGTAAATTTACAAATATTTGAATCAATGATAACCAGGGATGGGTTCGATGGCCCAAATAAAAAAATCGAAATCGAAAACGAAATTTCGGAGCGTCAAAAAATTTTTCGAAACCGAAAAACGAAATTTCGGAGGGTCAAAAATGACCGAAAATCGACATCGAAACGGAAAAATCGAAAAATCAAACCCATCCCTGATGATAACTGATAAAATGATCATAATTATTCATATTTCCATTTAAATCCAAAATATGGGTGTGGATAAGTTTTTCATTCATCATTGACAAATATTGGATAGCAGAGGCCAAATGGTATATTGATACTACGGCAACAATAAGCAAAATGGATGGTATTGAAATTGCCAAGGACATTGGTGTTCATCATTTCGCATGAATATCAATATTTTGCTGATATATTTATTCACGTTGTATGTAAATATTGGGGAACAAAAGGGCAAAGTCAAAGGAAAATCTTGAGTCAATGTTAGGCACCATTGACTGAGCTGGCAAGTGGCAACTGCTTGGGCTCAAGCGCCAAACCAACTTTTTATAAAATAATTTTAGCTCAAAGCAAATTTCCCATCATTCCAAATATTCTTTATCGTCCTGCTGCTGGCCCATTTTTGTATCTATGATTATGATTATTCACCTTTTGTAAGGCGAAGTACCTTTTTATTTCAAAAAAATATATTCAAGGTGGAATGCCCGATGCCCATCCTTTATATTAGTAAGCATTCAAAAACAATGAGAGCACTGATGAAGATTATGAATGAGGAGGGAATTTTATAAGAATATTTTTCTTTGTTCATCAATCAAAAAAGCACAAAGTTCATCTCTCAAGTCTTAATCTTAACTCTAGCAAAAAATATTTAAATATATTACCTTGAGGCAATTTTCCCAAAGCCAAATCCATCATTGTAATGCGAGTCCATTCCCCCCCCCACATATATGTTGTGTAATTATTCTCCCTCCAATTTTACCTCCTCTTTTTATTCCAATTTGAATAAATCAAACAGAGCTTAAATCTGTGTTACTGTCTTCTTTTTTTCAGATTTTGTCTTTATTAGGAGTAAAATTGCTGATAAAGGGACCGGATTTTTAGGTCACAAAAATCGCAAAATAGGTTCTTTCGGGAAAGTTGCCAAAAATAGTAGGTTTCAAAGCCCAAAATAGGTGATTTTGCCTTTTTATTACATTTTTACCCTCAAAAAGTGCCAAAATAGGTAAAAATAGGTCAAAATAATTTCGTCAAAAACATGGAAAAATACACAAAAACATCATTTATGCGGTTTTCTCATCAAATCTGATACAAACAAAAATAGGTCAAAACTAAAAATTCAGTCCATATTGATAAAATTACATCGTTTTGATTTCATCTTCTCCGATTGACTTTATTTGTTCCCCATGTTCTTTGGCCAATAATTTTTATACAATCCGATATTAAAATTTGTTTAATTATTGTTTTTTTTTTATTTTTTAATCTCATTAAATTCAATTCAATTTAAATTTTTTCCATTAAAATAAAAACTTAGAATAAAACCATTCCAAAATAAAACCTATTTCCAGATAACAAATTTGCATAAAATTTGCATAAAATTTTCATCCAATTTTCAAAAAAAAATTCTACAAAAATGGATTCTTCAAATAATAGTAGTATCGCTGAAAATGTGTTGAATGAATCCGATTTTACAGTGGTTTCATCCAATGATGGAATGGAAATGAAGCGAATGGCCGACAAAATTCAAAAATTGGAGGTAAATTTTTGATAAAAAAAGAATTAAGGTACTAGTCTTAGTCATTTAATGGGAGGAAAGAAATTTAACAGGTTGGAGGCTGGAGGGGAGCACCTGAAAATGCATTTTTCTGCCTAAGGTAAAACAATACAAGAAGAAGTTTTAAACCTTGAAATCCTTCTATAAACCTTGACCTTGACCCAAACTAACTTAAACCTAATCTTCCCCTACTCTTAAAATCATCCGGCCCTATAGCAATACTGACCCCAAATTTATATTAAAACCCAATCTGAGGGAGCTCTGCTGCTGATTTTGGTTTTGTATAAACCATGGTTAAGGCCCAAACCGTGGTTGAGAAAACCGCGGTTTAAAATCGGTTTTAAATTTTGATTTTCATCTTTAGCCGCGGTTTAGCCGTAAACCACACCACAAGACCCAAATCAGCAGGGTCCCTTACTCTCATCTCCGGATTAAGGCGCTAATCCGGGTTAAGGGCCTAACCGGAATTTGGCTAACCCAAACTTATTACTCTCATCATTAAATCGCTAACCTCTGGGTTCCCTTAATCGAGGTTGGAGGGTTAGGCTTGGGTAGAGTAGGTTTAGGCTTGAATTAGAAGATTGGGTTGAAGATTTAGGGTAGAGTAGGAAAGGGTTAGGGATTAGGGTTGGTCTCCCAGTCTCTATAGTACTTTGGAGGAGTAGGCAGGAATTTTCGGGTGATTCCCCCCTTAAATTTTTGCTTCCCCCATAAAATGTTTGCACCCCCCCCCCCCCCCATTTAAATGACTAGTACCAGAATTAAATATTTAATTGTTTTTTAAATTATAGGATTTGGTCATGAACAAGACCAAAAATATGGATCAATCGGACTCGGGAATGGTGCAAATGAGCTGGCAAATGGGAAAAGAATTTGGCAAAATGGAGAAAGAAATTTTGGCAATTAGCAAGGAAAATGGCAAAATTAAGGAAGAATTGGCGACAAAAGGACATTTATTGATCCAAATGGATATGGAAATGGCCAAATTGAAGGCACAAATTGAAGGAAATAATGCCGAATTGGAAGGGAAAAATTGCAAGAAATGCAATAAAATTGACGAATTGGAGGCAGGATTAAATGGATTGAGCGAAGGGATGGCCAAAATGATGGAGGAAAATGCGGAATTGAAGGCAGAGAATGCAAAATTGAAGGAAAAGACTCAAGAATTGGAAGAGCAAATTGATGAGGTGGGAAATTAAAAATGAGAACAATTTTACTTGGTTTAAAATGTATTTTTCATTTTTTTTCTTCGATTGATTGGAACTTGGAAGTTAAAAAAACAGTTTTTGACTTATTTATAATAAATTAGAAATCGGTTATAGACCCAACAAACTTTATACCATTTTGTAGATCTCATCGAGACACATTGATTGCTATATAAATTGTTATTGTTTGACCCAAAATTAAAGGGTATGAAACCGGTTAAACTATTTTCCAGTTTTTGGTTTTAAACTACTTAATTTTGGGCCAAACTCCGACAAATTATAAACAAATCGACGCGTCTTGATTAGATCTACAAATTATTATAAGATCTGTAGGGCCTAAAACCGGTTTCTGATTTAATCGAAGTTAAAATTTTTTTCTGCAAAAAAATATAAAGTAACATAGAAAAAATTTGTATTTAATTTCGATATATCAATGAGATATGATTTTTAAAAATTCAAATTTTCGAATAAGCCATTTGTTTGAGATAATTGTTAATAATGAATGCCGTATTACCTCTTTAAAACCCCTGGGGAATTACCCTCCAGCAGAAAGTGGGGAATTAATACAGGGAGGAGGAGTATTAGAGGGTGGGCACTGGGCAATTATTTTTCAACTTTACATGAGTGGGAAAATTATTTTGGGGTCGATTGAATGTCAAATAGTTTTCCAAAAACAAAATTTATTTTTTTTTTTGACACGAAACTTACTGTGAAAACGAGCTAAAAAGTGTGTCTCTCTATTAGTGGAATTTCTCTGTAAAAATGTTTGCAGACAAATTGTTGAAAAAATTTCCCCAAAAATGGCCTTTGAGTTCTCCTTTGGCTTTTCATGGAAAGAACTGACAATATCTACCAAGATGTCAAAATTAGCATAAATCCGAATAGAATTTTATTCATAAATCATGACACCTCAAATTATTTACAATAGAAATTTATTTCCGTTTTTTTAAAAATTAAGATCCTCTTTTTGCTGGGATGGGAAATTATTAGAGATTTAAAGGGAGGGGAATTAATAAAAGGAGGGTTTTTAAAAGAGGTAATACGGTATTTATTGCATAATATTTCAGTTGTACATGATGGAACAAATCGATGGAATTCATTGGATCAAATATAATTCCAATGAATACGAAATGAATGGAGCGAATGGAAAGAAATTGACCATCTCGGAGGGAGGATTTGTTGTAAAACATTCGGCTGCTGGATTTCGAGGTAAGATTAACAAAAAGCTAATTTTAAATTTAATTTTTCTTTTAGGATGGAATACGGTTCAATCACATTTGCCAATTCCAATGTTCAATTCGAATAAAAAACCAACAATTGCATTCTATTATGAAGTGCAAATTCTCGATAAACCAGCAGAAGGGTAAATTTATTTCATTTTATAATTTTATAAATGAATTATAAAAAACGATAGAGTTGGGATTTTTATTGAAATCATTTTATTGTTTGCGAACTTAAAATAGCTTGAAAAAACCAACAAAAAAAACATGTTTTTATCAATGTTTTTGTTGATTTTCATTGAATTTTTTTTTGTCAAAATTGATCAATATTTCGGCATTTTTCGGCCATTTTCGTCAATATTTTGAAGATTTCACCAAATTTTATAGTTTTTTGAAAAAAATGAAAATTTTTTGACATAATTATGAAAATTTTTCGAAAAAATTTTATAAATTTTTGAAAAATTAGCGAAAAATTGATTTTGGAATATTTTGAAAAAATTAATCAAAAAAGATTTTTGATATTTTTAATTTATCTTATAAAAATTTTATTTTTTTAGAAATGAATTTTAAAATTTTTGTTAAAATTTCCTTTTTTTTTTAAATTTTCATCAATATTTTGCATATATTTTGCCATTTTCGTAAATATTTTGCAATTTTTGATTAATATTTTCAGCAATATTTCGGAATTTTTCGTCAATATAAATCCTTGCTCTAATAATGGTCTTTAAAAAATAAATTTCGAGTTAGAAAATGGCAAAAAATTTTACAAATATTCTCAATAAATTCATTTATGAAAATTATAAATAATTGATTATTATTTATAGGAGCAAGGAAGACGGCATTTTCATTGGCTTTTGCGACGAACAATTTCCAGTGGAAGGAAAATGGCTTGGAAAAATTGAAAATTCAATTGGAATTTGGCACAAAGGAGAATGTCGAATTAATGGATTCAAGAGAGAATTCGGAAATGCTGCTGAATGGTTCAATCAAGGGGATTTTGTTGGTGTCGGCATAATCCATCTGCCAAATTCCAAAATGGAATGTTTTGGAACGTGGAATTTCTTTCATATCGAAAAATAATCATTTTTTTGAGGCCAAATAACTTGGCCAAATCAGACTACCTTAAGAATCCCTAAACCCTTGGCACTAATCCCTACCTGTCCTGTACCTAACCATGTGCCCTAATACCTAGTTGTCGCCAAGTTATGGCCTCAAAAATATAATATTTTTCGACAGGAAAAAATTTTTGTAAATGGGAAATATTAAAAAATGGCGAAAAAAACATTGTAAATGGCGAAAAGTTTATAACGGTTTTGTGGTTTGCCCAAAATTCACCAACCATATATCATTGAATAGAGCTCGTCAAGATGCGTCGATTGATATATAATTTGTCATGGTTTAATTGGTTTTGAACCAAAACCCATAAAATGGTTTAAGTGGTTTAAAACCATTAATTTTTTTATCAAACCACGGCAAAATATATATCAATCGACGCATCTTGACGAGATCTATCGAATGGGTATAAGGTTTGGGGGTCTAGGACAAACCGTTATAAACTTTTCGCCATTTTCAATATTCCTTTCGCCAAATTAAATACCATCCTTTGTAATTAAATTTCTTCCGTAAAATGTTTTTTTTTCTAAATATTTTTTTGCAAATTAAGGAAAAGCTGAATTACCCAAAAAATTTGCCTCAATTGCAATTTTTCCGGCTGTGAGTCTATTCTACCCAGGCGAATCTGTCCGCATAAATTTTATGAAAGATTCGTGGCAATTCAAGGAATTCAAATGTGTCCTTGAATAGGAGGAATTTGGAAATGATGGCAAGAAAAGTCAGACAGGATGAATTCAATCAAACATTAATTTTGTTGGGATGTCAATTTTTTCTTCCTGCAATTTCAATTTTTTCTTCCTGCAATTTTTTGGGACATTTTTTCTTCCTGCAATTTCAATTCTTTCTTCCTGCAAAGATTTCCCTTCTTCTCTTCTCCCTTTCTCATACTTATCTCTCATCCCCTTAGCTCTCTTGCTTACATAAACGGTTCCAGGGGTGCGCGGAAGTCAAAAAGAAGGTGCGCGGGATATCCGGATATATGGGGATTAAGGAGGATTAAGAGGGATTAAGCCGGATTAAGCCCAGAATTTAATGGGAAATGGCCCGTAGGGCCAGAGGAAGGTCAGGAGATGGGCTGAAGGCCTTGAGAGCGCGTGGGATATAGCCGGATATAGGGGGATTAAAGAGATTAAAGGGGATTAAGCCCCGAAATGGATACGGAATGCCCCGGAAGGCCATGGGAATGTCGGGGAAGTGTAACAGAGGCCTGGAGACTGCGCGGGATTAAGCCGGATATAGGGGGATATACGTGGATTAAGGGGGATTAAGCCCCGAAATGGATGGGCCTGCGTCTCGGTTTGGCTATTTGCTTCCGGCTTCACGAGAATCCTATTCTCCGAACCCCTAACCCTAATCCCTAGCCCCTAGCTAAGCTTAATCCGGTTAATCCCCCTATATCCACCTTAATCCCCCTATATCTGACTATATCTCGCGTGCTCCGAACCCCTAAACCCCTAGCCCCTAGATCCCTGCCGCCCCTAACCATAACCCTAATCCCTAGCACCTAACTAAGCTTAATCCGACTTAATCCCCTCATATCCACCTTAATCCCCCTATATCCGGCTTAATCTCGCGCACTCTCCGGGCCTCTGTTACACTTCTCCGACGTTCCCGTGGCCTTCCGGGCCATTCCGCATCCATTTCGAGGCTTAATCCCCCTTAATCCTCCTTAATCCCCATATATCCGGATATCCCGCGCACCTTCTTTTTGACTTCCGCGCACCCCTGGAACCGTTTATGTAAACAAGAGAGCTAAAAGGGGATGAGAGATAGGCATGAGAAAGGGAGCAGAGAAGAAGGGAAATCTTTGCAGGAAGAAAGAATTGAAATTGCAGGAAGAAAAAATGTCCCAAAAAATTGCAGGAAGAAAAAATTGAAATTGCAGGAAGAAAAAATTGACATCCCAACAAAATTAATGTTTGATTGAATTCATCCTGTCTGACTTTTCTTGCCATCATTTCCAAATTCCTCCTATTCAAGGACACATTTGAATTCCTTGAATTGCCACGAATCTTTCATAAAATTTATGCGGACAGATTCGCCTGGGTAGAATAGACTCACAGCCGGAAAAATTGCAATTGAGGCAAATTTTTTGGGTAATTCAGCTTTTCCTTAATTTGCAAAAAAATATTTAGAAAAAAAAACATTTTAATTAAAAACTTTGTTATGCTCTTTGTTCACATATCAAAGCATTTTAATTATATTATATTTTATAAGTTATTTTCACCTTTTTAACAAAATTTATATATTTATATTTTGATTTTTTTAACCAAATATTCAAAATATATTTACTAATATAATTATAATTATTTATTATTTATTTACTGGTAATATTTTTTATTAAAATTTATTAACAATAAATTACAAAAATTCAATCAGCAGGCTAACATATACATATATTTTCAATTATTTAAATTGATAATTCTTTTAATAAGCCTCGAAAGGCGTCCAAAAATTGCACAAGACACAGCTTTCGTTGGCCAATGATTAAGGCGGGGAAAGAGGCCGAAGGCCACCCACTGAGCCCCGAAGGGGCGAAGATGGGAATAACCCCCCTGAGCCCCGAAGGGGCGAAGATGGAGATAACCCCCCTGAGCCCCGAAGGACGAAGATGGAGATAACCCCCTGAGCCCCGAAGGGGCGAAGATGGATTAAACCCCCCTGAGCCCCGAAGGGGCGAAGATGGAGATAACCCCCTGAGCCCCGAAGGGGCGAAGATGGATCAAATCCCTTTGAAAATAGATCACTTCCTCCGAGACATTCAAATAGTCTAATTAGGCTAGACTCAGTGAAATCCCGCAGGGATTCCAAAAACGAAGTTTCCCAAGCATAAATCTACATATCTCAAGGCAAGAGAGCCCCGCAGGGGCTAGTTTAATAATATATATAAAAAATTTGAAATTCGTTAAATTTTTTCAAGATGGAGACTCCTACTGGACCGTTTTTCGAGATCTTTTTTTTAAAAGTTTCCCATATGTATGCAACCAATGGGAAAAATCCTCTTTTTTCGAATTAGCCCCCCGGTTTCGAGATATTAGCCTTAAACCGGTTTAAAAAATCAAACTTTTTTACCCAGGTAAAATTTTTTTCCTTTTGCTTTTACGGTTTTGGACCTAGAGAGAGGGGGGTAAGTTAGAGTCTTAGCTACAAAATGATATATGGTTTGTGGGGTCTAAACTCAAAACCCAGGGCTGTGGAGGTGCGCAAAAATTGTCAACTCGGCACTTTTCCCTTTGTGGCCGATTTGGTAAGAGGGGAGGAATTGGACGGAGGTCGCGGGTTCGAATCCCACCAAAGGCCAATAATTTTTTTAGAGGTTTTCGATGTCGGGGATCACAAATTTGAGGTTTATTTTGAAAAATAAACGGCAAACGTGCAGAATTGTGGTCTGCCTGGGATTTGATTGCAAAATTATGGTAAACACATTTTTAAAGGTAATTGGGGGCGTAGAAAACGATTCTGAGCTCGGATTTTTGATATCTTACCATCTTGGTAAGATAATGCCAACTTTTACCATGAAAAAGCAAAGGCGGGACCAAGGGCATTTTTGGTGAAATTTTTTACATAGCCAAATAATAGCTCAATCAACGCAGCTCGTCGAAAGGAATCGAATGGTACTATTTTTATTAAATAATATTGCAATATAGGCAAGTTATGACCAAATGAAATATTTGTCTTGGTAAGATATTTTGACGTCTAACTTGCCTATATTGTAATATTATTTAATAAAAATAGTACCATTCGATTCCTCTCGATGAGCTGCGTTGATTGAGCTATTATTTGGCTATGTAAAAAATTTCACCAAAAATGCCCTTGGTCCCCCCTTTGCTTTTTCATGGTAAAAGTTGGCATTATCTTACCAAGATGGTAAGATATCAGAAATCCGAGTTCAGATTCGTGTTTAGCGCCTAAAATAACCCCTAAAAACGTGTTTCCCTTATTTTCAAAACCAAAACCCGGCCAGACCACAATTCTGCACGTTTGCCAAATAAACCGGTTCAAATTTTTAAACCGGTTCTGCGCGAGTTGAATTTTGATCAGAAAATTGGGGAATAAATTCTAATATGAAGAATAATCCTTCTAGGAATCTTTTAAAGCGCGATAGCGCTTTCTTTCTACCGTCCCACGTATTCCTTCCGTCACCCCTTAAGAACCAGCGGGCTTGCCCCGCTGGTTCTTTTTAAGTACAATAAAATTGAATCAAGTAAAAATATGTCAAAGGTCATCAAAAATATTTTGTGGACTCAAATTTATTAAAACTTCATCCTTCGTTAAATTCTTGCTGCCACTGCTGCTGGACCCTCCTTGTCTTGTAGAAGAATGCAAAACCTTAAAAAGAAAAATAATGTGAAATGGAGTTGGAAATTGTATAATAAAAAATGTTCCAAAAATAGAATTTTTCTACTTTTTTTGCTTAAAATTTTTCCATCCTCATAAGTATTTAGAGTATTGCTAAACATGAATTTATTTAGCTGCCATTTTTTCTAGCTAATATCTATGCCAATAATCTTGATAAGCTCAACTACAACATTTATCATGAATAATATAATAGGCCGAACACATTTGTAAGTAAGTGTTGGCCTAACCCCACCCCTTGGCTAATCTCATTGAAATAAATGATAAATATTTTTTTTGGCAGTTTTTGTCTTCTATTAAATTAGAAACGGGTTTTTAGCCATAAATCTTTATATCAATTTGTAGAATTCATCGAGACGCATCGAATGGTATATAAAATGACTGATTTTGGCCCAAAATTAGAATTTAAAACCAGAAACTAGAAATAAGGTTTAGAACGGTTTAACTCGGCTCAATTTCGATTTAAACTAAGTAATATATATTAGGGTTAATTATCCGTTGACGGGACGGGTACGCGGGCAGGGTATTCGCGCGATTTTGGGTTAATTATCCGTCCCGCCTACCCGTCCCGTAATTTCCGAATTACCCGTTACCCGTGCTTTTCCTACCCGTCCCGTAATGTAAAAAATAACACCATAATTTGGGTATATCGGGAAAAAAAATTCTTCACAACTTACCAAAAATAAAAGAAAGATTTATATATGAATTCAATTTGCTCAGTTGGATACTGATTGACTTATAATTTTTGGACGATGGTTCGAATCCTATCAGCGAAAAATAATTTTAATTATATTTTTATTCACTAAAATGAATTATTTTGTTGATAAAAATTGCGAAAAATTTGATTATTTTTTAAAAGCTATTTTTGAACAATTGTAAAATATAATATTTTTATATTGCAATTATAAGAGGGACTCATTGTGGTGAGAAAATATGTTTACATTTTTAATATTTTTTTAGTCTTTCTGGAAAAATGACCTTGGAGAAATTATAATTTGAAGTCAATTGTGATAAAAATTTGCGTGTAAAAAACCTAACAAAAATTTTTGCGCTCGCGCCTATCGGCGCTCGCAAATATTCAACTTATATAAATTTTTCGATCATGACTTTAAAATATCGAATTATTTTCATTTGAAAATAAAAAAAATATTTTTTAATAATCGTCAGCCAATCGAATTAAGATTGGGGTGCAAAAAAATTTTCGATAAAAATATTTTATGCCCTTGGTCCATCCTTTGCTTTTTCAAGGTAAAATTTAGCATAATCAATATGGCAAATTATCAAAAATTTGATTTAAATTAAATTCAGAATCGTGTACAGTGTTTCAATTTGCCTCTAAAAATGTCACTTTTGAAATTTTTTTTTACCAATTTTTGAATTTTTTATCAATTTGGTTTGGACTTTGGAGTACTCGCTTTTTATTGATCAAAAAATTAAATAAAAATTGAAATGAATAAGAATTAAATAATAAAAAATAGAAAAAAAAATTGTTAAATGATATTTATTTTGGCAATTTTTAAAAATTTTTTTAAACGAATTTCAAAAAAAATGCCTTAAAGGGCACGGGACGGGTAGTATCCGCGGATAATTTTTGAAAATGGCCTACCCGTCCCTTATCCGTGCCTTGATTATCCGCACTACCCGTTACCCGTGATTTCATTATCCGCGCACGGATAATTAACCCTAATATATATATATCAAAAGATGCGTTTTTTAGCCGATCTCGTTTTCGGCATGTTATAGTTATCGTGCAGACTTGATCTATAGCTCATTCGATTCGTCAGGGTAGGTTTTCTTTATAAGATTTCAATTTCATAAAAAATTTGACAAGTTTGAACCAAAGTTATGGCCAATTGAAATTTCGGGTTTTCAAACCGGTTTAACTAGGGTAGGGCTGGCTAGGGCAGGGCCAGCATGGGTTTTAGGGCCAGGGTAGGGTAGGCTAGGGCTAAGAAAAAGAATTAAAACTCTAAAAGTGGCCTAGGAACTGAGATATGGCCATTGGTCACAAATTACAATGTCTGCCACTGTACTATTTCTCTCAGAAAAAAACGAGATCGGCTAGCCGAATTCGAAATCGGCTAAAAAAACGAGATCGGCTGCAACATATATATATCAAAAACATGCGTTTCGATTTATAAAATGGTATAAGGTTTGTAGGGTCTGAAACTGGCTTATGATTTACTAGAAGTCAAAAACTGTTTTGTTGGTGTACAAATAGTAAACGAAATAAATGGAAAATTCTTATTCAACATCCAAAAAATAAAATTTTTCAAAATTAAATTCAATCCCATAAAAAATAATAATAAAATATTTACATTTGCTTGTTCCGATCCCATTTGATCCACACTTTCGTCTGAATTTAATCCAACAAATGGCCGATGGTCTTCATCATAAATTAAATTGTCAATCCGATGGAATTGCACATTTGTTGATGTGGATTCATTGTTTGTTGTTGACCTTCCCATTCCCATTCGCCATGCCTCATTCCTTCCTTCTTTGCCTCGAATTCGGTTCAGTCGATTTCGTTCCAGCGAAACCAACGCCTTTCCACTTTGGATCATTTCCAATGTCATTTCATCCGATTCCAGGAATTGATCAATGCCCAAATTGTGGAGGAAACGGGTGCCAAGTCTGTGATAAGATTTAATATTTTAATTAAAATAAAATGTGAAATAGGGATAATTTATTAGCCCATGGGTAATTAATTCATTAAAAGCACAATAAGGATTGTAGAATAAAAGGAAAAGAAATATGGCATTAGAAAGATCTAAAAGTCTTCTAAGAATTGGCTTTTATTCCAAAAATTCGGATACATTCATAAGCTTGATATCATATAAATTATTAAAAGGCACATTTTAAAAGAGATTTTGTGATTTCTAATGATTTATTTTTTTCTAAGTTTTGTTACTTCCTTGTTGAATTATCGTGAAATGAAAGTCTCGGGAATTTAATCGGTGAATAATAGTAAATAGTTATTTTTTTACAGACTAAAAAATTTTTGATTTCTAATAAATCAGAAACCGATTTTATACCCTACAAACCTTATACCATTTTGTAAATCTCATCGAGACGCATCGAATGGTAAATAAAATGTCCATAAAATTAAAGAGTTAAAAAACAAAAATCTGGAAAAATGGTTTAAACGGTTTAAAACCCTTTAATTTTGGACCAAATAATAACAAATTATATACCAATCGATGCGATCGATGAGATATACAAATTGATAGTCGATAAAAAATATTTTCCAAAATTCAGACACTTACCGAAACCAAGTTGCCAAGCAAAGAAGCACAATTACAATTGGCAAATAAATATTGATGCCTTCAGCTAACTGAAAATATATTAAAAAGTTTTATTTATGGAATATATTATTTATTTCCTTTGGGCATTTGTTCAAATTTCTTTAGGGCATTCATTATTCATTTATTTTATACGATTATTCCATCTTAATATCTAATGGGCAATTTTTGATCTCTTTTCATCCCACTTGAGAGTTGAGACTTGGTAGAGATAGAGACCCGCCAATATTTCCTCAAGAAAATTCACACGTTTTCTCCGGGGAAAATTTTCCACAACCTTAACCAATACTTGCTTCATCCGTTTCTGCTGAATATTCAGATAGCCAAAGTAGGAATCCTAATTTCCAAATGAAGAGGATGGACGGTTCGGATTCCAGCTTGGGTTTTTTCGGGAACCCGACTCGGGTTTGATTTGGGAAACCCAAACCGAAACCCGACTGACAAACTTGGCCAATTTTTAAGGAGAAAACCCGATCGGGTTCGGGAACTTGACCCGAAACCCGAAGGATTCCGGGTTGGGTTTTTTTCAAGTTCCCGAACTCACGAACACTTGTCGACCTTTAATTCCAAATGAAGAGGATTGGAGGTGAAGTAGTAAAAGAAAAATGTTTCATAAATAATTTTGCAATTTAAAAATTTTTTTAAAAAACATTTTATTGGCGTAACAGGAAACTCGAGCTTTTCAAAAGTATATTCCTTTATTAGATTAGGATTTGTGTTTTATAGGCCAAAAGCTAAAGGATATTCCAATATATAACTAATTTCAATATTCTAACAAAATTAAAAATAAAACATACCCATGGAATGATTTCCAAATGGCCCATTAGCTGGAAAAATTAAATTAAAAAAAATAATATAGAAATTCCCACTTTAGTAAATTGTGTCTCAATTTTCATTCCCTGACTTTTTGTTATGGCCGAGTCCAAATGGATCATGCCAAGGAAATTCAAGCAAATTGGGGCAGTTAATCGACAAATTAGCCTTATTAAATAAAAATATTACAAAAATAATTTCTTAATTACATTGCGGAGAAAATTAACTGTAAAAATTGATTAAAATTAATTGAAAATATTCAAATTAAATTTTACTGACCGAATTCTCATCGGTCATTCCATTTGGATCCAATCGATAATAGCGATAAATTCGGAGGTGGAAAATTGTGTAATAAGCACAAATGCATAAATAGAGGATCAAAATGATTGCAAAAATCTTTAAAAAATTTATATTTTTGGAAATTTTGTGTAATTTTTTGGGGTAATTTTGGATTGTCAGACACGAATACCATTTATTTCAAAGTACAAAATATTCAATAGCGGATGGATTAGTATTTGGTCGTGTTGAGGAAAAGGTGCCTAAAAGGGAAATTAGTGTGTTTTCTTGAAGGTATAATTGACATTTATAAAGCAGAAAAATTGTCCAATGTCCATATCCATAGAAAATAATCATAGAGAATTAATGCCTTAAGGAATGAGGACAAATGTCCAAGGAATACGGAGATTCAATAATCCCTTCATTAATTTCTTAGAAATTGGGGAATAAAAATTTTTCTTCCGTTTATATCCCAAGAAAAAATACCCTAAAGACCTAATGTGATGAATTAGAAAATTATTCAATTCAATTCAGTTAATTAGAAGTTGGATTTTTAATATTCTCTCAGGGAAAACAACGCTTAAAATTTCCCTGAATATCATTTAATTCCATAGTATTTTTGCCTCTCGGTACTAAAATCAGGCATGACCACAGCTACAATTTTTCAATAGCCGTAGCCGTTTTAGCGGTTAGCCGCCCGTAGCCGCCTATTTTTTGAAATTTTATAGCCGTAGCCGCCCGCGGCTAGCCGCGGTTAGCCGTATTTTAGAAAAAATTTTTTTAGTCAAAAAATTTTTAAAAAATAGTCCAGAAAAGAAAAAAAATAGGCAAAAAATTATCCCGCTGGAAAAAATTTGCAAATTATTTACCAAAAATTTTAAAATAATGGAAAAAATTTGTAAATTAAAAAAATAATAAATATTGATGGAGGGAATTTTAAGAAAAGTTCTTTTAAAAATAGAAAATTTGTGGATGGCGGCTACCCCGCGGCTATGGGTTTATAGCCGTTAGCCGTCCTTTAGCCGTCAAATTTTCAAAATTTTTAGCCGTTAGCCGCCCGTAGCCGCGGCTAACCGCGGCTTAGCCGTAGCCGTGGTCATGCCTGATTAAAATTGTTGAAAAATGCCCTGGAGGCAAAAATAATTTATTTTTTAAATTTTTTGCTACCTTCTACAAAGAAATTTTTCGGATTTACTTGCTTAATGTTCATAAAAAATGTCCAAATATGCCATTTCATATTTGGCCATTTTGGTAATTGACATGGAAATACCAATGTTTAAAAATGTGTATGTGGCCTAATCCATGGTAAATGTTGGCACTTGGCTAACCAAAATTGCTATAAAATTTTGGTTGTACAAAATGGAGGAAAATTCATGATTAACATTAATTACCCATAGGTAAATGTTCTTAAATTTTTGAAAAATTATAAATTTTCTAGTATAAGAAAATAGACAAATTCCCTCTTATTCAGGGTTGCCAGATTTTTTTTTTTCAAAATAAAGTACACTCGCCTTGAAAATAAAGATTTAGGGGTCAAAATAAAGATTTTCGTTTTAAGCTAAAATAAATTGAGTTAATTTTTTAATTATCTTTTTTTTTATTATAAATAAACAATAGAGGATCAACCAGGGCTAGGGTTAGACGCATTTTGAGAAAAATTTTTACATTTTTTTCGAGCCGTAGGCGAAAAATATAATTTAATTAGGCCAAAAATAGCCGCGCAGCGAAAAATTAGGCCAAAAATAGTTGCGCAGCCAAAAAATTAGGCCAAAAATAGCCGCGCAGCGAAAAAATTAGGCCAAAAATAGCCGCGCAGCCAAAAAATTAGGCCAAAAATAGCTGCGCAGCGAAAAATTTTGTCATTTTTTTATAATTCCATGGAAAAAAAGTACATAAAGTACACCTAAGTCAAAATAAAGTACAAATCTTTAAATAAAGTACATCTGGTAACCCTGCTCTTATTTAATTACCTGAATGAATTTATAATGATAATCCTGTGCTGCATAATTCAAAAGGCGAGCAGCCAACGAAAGTTGGGGATGGACAATGAAGAAAGTGCATTCACTCCATAGAATTAAAATGGTCAGAGCAGTGAAGAAAAAGGACAAACACTTAAATTTATTTAAAATGAATTTAATTAATTTTAGTAAATTTTTGGGGCTCATTGACCATATTAGGGCGAAATGGTTTAAATTGCTGAATTTAAATACGGTAAATTCTCTTTTAATACTCTCAGTCTCTAATAATTCCCTATTTTCGATTTTGAGGGCCCTAATCTTTCTGTAGGGCGAACTTTCAAAAAAAATTTTAATTACATTTTTTAGTTCCCTAAAGCTCTACAAAATTCGCTATAATTTGTTCAAAAATAATTATACCACAAATTTTCCCAATTTTTGAGGGGTTGAAAAATAATTCCCCATGGGATATTAAAAGAAAATTTACGGTAAAAGCTGGAATAAATTGAACAATTTTTTGCAGCCTAAATGTGTTGGCCATATATATTATATAGTTGGGAAAAGTCTTTTCATTTTATATTTGGAAATAGCAAAATTGAATCTAATCGACCATACGCCCAAAATTACGGTTTTTTACATTTTTCAAAAAATTACCTGAAAAATTGGTCGAAGTAAAATGACATGCCAAATAAAGCAGAACTTTTCAAAGAGTGGATTTGTTTGCATTTTTCTCGAATTCTGCTGTTTATTTGACCATCCGGAGGGAAGTTTTCCAATGTTTTCGGCCATTTCAATGTCTTCCAAATAAAATGCCAATTTAATTAATGAATTCCATTGGACACGAGTGCGCTCATATGTTTGCGAAAGGGTTATCACTTTTCGGTGTAGTTTCACCTGTGTAAATTATTTTCTAGATATAAAAAATTTTTAAAAAAAATTCAAAATTAAATATTAAACCCGTCATTTAATCGGTAATTTTAATTTCCATTTTCCATAGGGGAATATGAAGGTTTCTTTCCTTGCTATTTCTGTCCCAGGAATTTTGGCATGCCATAATTCAGCAGATAATTAATTAATTAAAATAATTTAAAATAAATTTAATAATTAGACTAAATGTTAGCTATTCAATGATAATATATTAATCAATGATATCAGTGATCACCCTAAAAATTAAATCTAAATTTATTTTAGGAATATAAAAATGAGCCAATTTCCATGATATTTTCTTTTTTAGTCATAATTTTAAGAAACTTTATGATTTAAAAATTCTATTCTAAAATGGGATAGCCAACACTTTGTCTATTAAAAGTATTTTAGATCAATTTAATTAGTAAGTTTCATTTTAATTAGTTAATTAACTACTGAATTGTAGTTGTAAAAACCGTTGAGACAGAAATGGCCTAGATTGAATTGATCTTTTCATAAGCTTAATCCATAAAGGACTATAGATATTAGTTTAGAATTATTTATTTTTCTAGACTATTGGATGCTGAACATGAATATGCCATTCATTTTAAGATCATATTTGGCTATTTTTGTCAAGGCTCAAGGTGAAATGCCAACATTTATGAAATGTTTTTTTTACTCAATCCATGGTAAATGTTGACATTGGACTTAAGCCAAAAATATATTTTCATGAATTTTGGTTGGATAAAATGGAGGCCAAATTCAGGATTTAGGGTTGGACATTTTTTGGCTTTTTGAGGGTCTAGGTTTGAAAAACCTTGTTTTCGGTTTTTGAAAAAATGTCGTTTTTCGGTTTCCCATATTTTCGGTTATTTTGAGCAAAATTTTTCAATTTCGGTTTGAAATTTCTTCGATTTTCTCCAACCGAAACCTGACCAACCCTACAGAATTCCACAATTTCTTATAGAAAAATAGACTTTTACAAATTTCCATTTTTGGAAATGATTTTAAATTCCCCGATCTCAAAACCACAAACCAAATATGCATCTTGGCTGACAACGTCCACATCAAATGTTTGGGAATTTGCCCTGTTACGCGACCAATCCTTCTGTTTTGCCAAACCTTCAGCAGAAGAATTGTTCATTTGCTTCACAAAAGTATGTGGAAATTTGGAGGCAATTATTTTGACTTTTTCCCTCGCATCCCCTCTTGAATCTTTCAGCAAATTGAGTGCATTTTTTGTTTCCCTAGAAATAGATTTAATTTGAATTTACAAATAGATTAATGATTATTGGTATTTTTGATGAATGCGAGCGATTTTTTAGCTAAGCTCTGCGGAATAACAATTAATAGAGAAAAAAGATGGTATACAATTTGCGCATCAAATAAATTTTTCATATAAAAGTTTAGCTAATTTGTTCTCAATAATATTGTATTGTCCCCAATTGTTGGTGGATGAGTTTTAAAAAAATTATATGTTCAAAAAATGACAAAATGCACTAAATCCAACATTATTGCTTTATGGCGAAAATTTTTGTGGTCATTTTCGGTTCGCACAGGGAAAAACCATGAATATCTGCCATATGTAAGAAATTTAAATTTGTTAGGAATTCAACTTGGAAAAAGATTGAAGTCGTTGATAGAAATCGTACGGTATTAGATCATCGTTCGGTAATTATCGAACAAATAAGTTATTCGAAGAGATAATCTTTGCCAATACCAATTATTGAAAACAATAAATTAAAAACTTTTTGATAATTTTAATCAAATCCTCATTATTTTCATCCAAACCAGGGTTATTATAGGAGAAATCAAATGTGTTTTATAGCAAATATACAGTATTTGATTTATACAAAGCCCGCATGCATTCAAATCCGCAACACCAAATCGTTAGTTTTCAACAAATAATTAAACCTGTATCCTTCATGAATCAATTCTTCGGCCTCATTTTTCTCAACCGATAATTTGTCAATATCAAAATATGTCCGTTGAAGTCGATGGCCACGGATGCCCATCCTCCAAAAATGCCGTGGCACTTCAATGAGGCCATAGCCCAAAAGGATTACCAACAAAAAGATTCCCCAAGTGTTTGAGGCGGACACAATCAAAACTTTTAGACTTGCACTGAAATTGTGGTTTTGAATTGGAATTTAAAATTAAAATTTGGCTCTCTGATGAATTTTGCGCACACGAATTTTAAGCAATGGCCAGGATCTCAGAAAACATTCTAGCTTTTAAAATTAAAATTTTTAAAACATGGGGTTAAGTTCTTTTTATACATCATTTATAATATTAAATTGACTAATAAAAGATAATCGACTATAAATTTAAGGCCAAAAGACGCAAAAAATGTTGAAATTTGGCCTACTATTTTTATTGTTTTTTTTATACTAATGGAGTTTGTATTCGCTTTTTTGAGTCGATTGGAGAAAAGTGAAGGATCCCTTTTGGGTCATCAGCATTAGGTATTAGGTTTAACATGCTATTTTTTTCTTCCAAAAATCACTTTTTTACCGTCAATGACCCCAAAAATGAAATTTTTGATTTTTTTTCTAAAAATCATAAAGTAAATGGAATGAAGCTCTCTCAGCCGAATAAGAAATAATAGCTTTGAAGAATCTATTCTAGCCCTGACCCCTATCTTACGATATCCTTATCCCATCTCAGCCCCTAGAACCCTTGCTCCGACCCGTGTCTAAGTCCTAAATATTAACCCTAAAACATATTTTGAATAAAAAATTTTAGATTTTTTTGTGCATTGAACGTTTGAAATGGGTTGGATTAAATTCAATTTTATGATTGTTTAGAAAAAAAAAACAAAAATTTCATTTTTGGGGTCATTGGTGGTAAAAAAGTTATTTTTGGAGGTAAAAAAGTCTTGGCAGTAAAAAGGATTTTTTTTGGTGGAAAAAAGGTTATCACTTAGGTTTAGGGTTATTAGTTGTTACCATAGATGATATCCTATCTCTGATTGGCCATACATAACTCTAACTATAATCCTGATAACCCTAATAAGTCCCAAAGGGAGACCATTCACTTTTTCCATTCTCAATAAAAAAGCGGATTACAAACTCCATAAATATATAAAATTTGTTAAATTAAAGTTAACATCCATTTAAAAAATTTCGGGTGCGCAAAATTCGATTGAGAGTTTTTCACCCACAAATTCAAGCTGATGTCATGTGAAATCAAATAGACAAGTAAACAAATCAGCAGCACCAAATAGAGGCCATAATAAATTGCATTGCTGTGGAATGCATATTTCAATCGACCTTTGACGGTGAATTCGCCAGCTTTTGCGTAGCTTTGCATCATTGGCAATAAAATCCTTGAGAAGAGGAATTTAGATCAATTTAATGGGAAAATTTTATGATTTATGTGTACCAAAGATTTATATTGCTTAATTTTAATTAAATTAGACTAAGAATTTTGTTCCAAATTGTCTAAGCAACATTTATGGTGATCTTGATGTAAGCCCAAAAGGTAAAAGTTCGATTGGTACCCTCTTTTCCGGAAAATAAAAGTTTAGAAAAAGTTAAGAGTCCCTCCTGTGGGTATTAGGGATAACTTTTAGGGTTATATGAGATGATTTTGTTACTTCCTATCCCTGATGAACCTAACCTTAATCTTGATGACCCAGAGTGAACTCTAGAAGCCCCCTCGACCGTATTTTCAATGTGAAAAAGGTATACTAACCTTAATCTTGATGACCCAGAGTGAACCCTAGAAGCCCCCTCGACCGTATTTTCAATGTGAAAAAGGTATACTAACCTTAATCTTGATGACCCAGAGTGAACCCTAGAAGCCCCCTCGACCGTATTTTCAATGTGAAAAAGGTATACTAACCTTAATCTTGATGACCCAGAGTGAACCCTAGAAGCCCCCTCGACCGTATTTTCAATGTGAAAAAGGTATACTAACCTTTATCTTGATGACCCAGAGTGAACCCTAGAAGCCCCCTCGACCGTATTTTCAATGTGAAAAAGGTATACTAACCTTAATCTTGATGACCCAGAGTGAACCCTAGAAGCCCCCTCGACCGTATTTTCAATGTGAAAAAGGTATACTAACCTTAATCTTGATGACCCAGAGTGAACCCTAGAAGCCCCCTCGACCGTATTTTCAATGTGAAAAAGGTATACTAACCTTTATCTTGATGACCCAGAGTGAACCCTAGTCCCTAGAAGCCCCCTCGACCGTATTTTCAATGTGAAAAAGGTATACTAACCTTTATCTTGATGACCCAGAGTGAACCCTAGAAGCCCCCTCGACCGTATTTTCAATGTGAAAAAGGTATACTAACCTTAATCTTGATGACCCAGAGTGAACCCTAGAAGCCCCCTCGACCGTATTTTCAATGTGAAAAAGGTATACTAACCTTTATCTTGATGACCCAGAGTGAACCCTAGTCCCTAGAAGCCCCCTCGACCGTATTTTCAATGTGAAAAAGGTATACTAACCTTTATCTTGATGACCCAGAGTGAACCCTAGTCCCTAGAAGCCCCCTCGACCGTATTTTCAATGTGAAAAAGGTATAAAAAATGAATTTTTTGCCTACTTTGATGATTCTTTGAAATTTATTAGCACCTCTTCCTCTAATAGAAGCCCTCCCTCTAATAGAAGTCCCCATTAGAGGTTCTCAGAAATTTATAAGCCCCCGGGCTTCTCATAGAGGAAATACGGTAATCATAGCTTTGTTGAGCTATTTGCCAAAAATGATGCATGTTCCCTAATGCTAGTTTTCATTGAATTTATATTTAACCATGTCAAAAATTGTGAGCCCCAATACACAATTCGCCATAGAGCAAGCAAATAATTGTCCTAGAAAAAATTTATAAATTTAAAATTCATTTATTAAAATTAATGAACCTCAACAAATCCTTTTGGAATTTCACAAAACATTGCCGAATTATTTGGTTCTTCCAAATTGTCATTTTCATAAGCCAATGTTGTTGTAAAATCGATTGCATGCTCATCAACATTTGTGGAAGACAATTCATTCAAACATTTTTTGTAATAAGTCTAATTAATTTTTCATTACATTTAAAAGAATTTAGTGAGATTTTTAAATGTGCCAAAAAATCAAAGTCAGCAAAATAATTTTTTTTAAAGACAAATTAAAGATAATAAACTATAAACATGAATTTGCCATTTTGTCATATTTGGCCATCGTGGCAAACGGAACAATGCCAACATTTACAATTACAAATGTTTGTCTCCATGCAAATGTTGTAGGGTTGTCCATGTCTTGCCCGCGGGGTAATTGTGAATTTCCCAGCAATGGGTTGTTTCTTGGAATTTTTCCAACTAAATTTAATAGGGTCGAGTCCTAACTCCTAAATGATAAGCTGGTTTCTAAATTTCTCCCGTGGGCGTGGGTCTAAGTTATTGAAATGGAACTTGAAGGCATAAATTCAATTTAACATGTTTGAAATAACCGTAAAACTTTGCAAACTAGCCTATCTTTAGGACTCTACCCTATTACATATAGTAGAAAAATGTCAAGATATAATCCCTTCTGCTGGGAAATTCTCATTTACCCGCAGGCAAGACTCTGACTCAGCGAAACCTAAAATGTTGGCATTGGGATTACCAAGACGGGCATAAATAAATGATTGGACAAAATTGAGGACAAATTCATGAATAACTTTCCACAAATTACTAATAAATTCAATTTCTGGCACACAAAAACTCCAATTTCTTTTTTTTCTGTTTTTTGCTTACAATGGCAACATCCAATGGCAAGATGATGATAATTAGGAAGGAAAAAGACCAGCCTTGGATTATTTTAATTTTATAAATATTTTTAAATCAAAGATAAACCGAGAAATGTTGTGATAAGTACGGGCAGCCGATAATTCCTCAAATGTGCATATTTGTTCAATGTGAAAATGGTGAAGCCAAGGACTAGAATTAATTGGACAGCCAAAAGGCTGACACCCATATTTACTCTTAAATAAATTGGAAAATAAATTATATTTATAATATAAATATAATAATAAAAGAGGGTTAAGTTCATGTGGACCGCTATTTGGACATTATCCTAGAGTCCAAGAAAAAATGGACTTTTTGTCAAATTTTGCATATATTTAAAATAAAACTATGCAATTTATTTGAAACAACGGCTTATATTTATGTTTGAGGTTTTGAGCGAGAGATGAATTATTTATTAAATGGGCCATTCTATCATTATAGTTGATCAGCAGAGGTAGAGAGGAAAATATTTATACTGTCAATTTACAATTTGGCCTTTTTTTTTAAATTTTTGTTGGGTCTTCGAATTCATCTACTCACACAAATTATTACTTCTATAGAATTTGTCGAAAAATTCTACATCATGCTTAATATTAATTAAAAATTATACATTTATAAATTTTATTTTCCTATTATTGATTGAGTTTGGCAGTTGATTTTCAGCTAAAAAATAATTGAAGGAAAAGCATTTGAATAAAATTTCTCTAATTATTCCTTTAGGGTGAAATCAACCTTATTAAAAGCAATTGTTTTTTTTTTTTAATTTTTCCTTCATGGAAATATGACTTATTAGGACCGTTATAAGTCCATTGTTCATCGACAACAGAGATTTCCAAATTTTATTCAATTTTATCATTGCTTTTGTTTCAATTTATCTTCTTTTGTATTTTCAATTTACATTAATAATGACGCGTTTGTTGCTCTCATTCATCATTGTCAGACACAACAGTGAGAAGCGGCAAAGAATTATTTTTTTTGTAGCTATTGATCAATAATTTTTTTTTTTAAATTAATAATTTTCAATATAAATTTTTAATTGGATTCCAAATTTGCATTTTTTGTAATTATTTCATTAACATAAACATATTTAGTCCTGCTGACTTGATTAATTGTCATCCATTCTTCCTTTTTTGAATTGACACTTATATGCGCGCTTCACTTATTCACCTATGGGCATATTACATTCTGACATTCTGGGGCATGGCCAATCCCATTTCGTCTCTTCCCCCTCCGTTGTTCTATCCACAGCAGCAGGAGTCGCGATGAAGGCCAGCTCAGTCAGATATGTTTGGATTGGGCTTGGCTTTTTAACCCCATATCCAAACCAACTGTGTGGCCATCCACACAACACACATTCAATTCCCTTATTTGCCATTTTTGGTTGCCAAAATCCGCCCGGGGTCGATTCCACAATGGTGCAAATATAAAGTTTTTGGCTTTTATTAAATCAGAAACTGGTTTTAGACCTTACAAACCTTATACCATTTTGTAGATCTCATCGAGACGCATCGAATGGTATATAATTTGTCATGATTTGGGTCAAAATAAAAGAGTATTAAACCATTTAAACCATTTTTTCAGATTTTGGTTTTAAACTTTTTTATTTTGAGTCAAAAGCTAACAAATTATATACCAATCGATGCGTCTCGATGAGATCTAGAAAATGGTATAAGGTTTGTGGGGTCTAAAACCAGTTTCTGATTTATTAGAAGCCAAAAACTTTATATTTGCACCATGGAATCGACCTAGCACCGCCAAAATCAATCTCCTATCTCCTCCACACGGGAATTGCATTTCCCTTTTTTTAAAAAAGTTTTTTGCCTCTTTTTTGTTTTCCAAAAAATGGCAAGAACTCTTCTAATAGGCCAATAAAAAAGGTTAACATTAAAAGGATTTTAATAATAAAAATAACGGCATTTTTTGATTCATGCGAATTTATTTCAATAGAATTTAAATTTTTTTTATGATTCCATTTTAGATCATATCTTTTCCAATTCCCATTCTCCTAAAAATTTTCTATAATTTACAAATAATTCGATAATAAAAAAAATGAAAATTCAATTGATTGGATTCATTTTGCTGCTTCTTTCGATTTCCTTCCTTCCATCATCCGTCTTTCTTCAACGGCGTGGCACAGCCACTGCTGGACTTCATCAACGACGATCAAGCAGATCAATTCCGGTAGGTTATGTTCAACGATGCAATATATTCTCGATTTTATCATATTATTAGGCCAAATGGATTTCTTAAATAAAAATGGGTTTTTTTGCGAAAAATTTTTGAAAAATCGCCAAATCATTCTCCAAAAACAGCTTAATAGAATTCATAACTTTTTCATCCTCCTCTAGAAAGGTTCTTGCGAGAAGCAGCTTGATTCTCGAAAAAAACTACTTCCACATTTTCGAGATTAAACCTGTGGAATGAAGGATAGTGCCTCTCTCAATGAAGGGAAAATAGGTTATTGGATCAAATGGAATATATTTATGGTTGAACCTAACAAACAATAAGTCAATTTTTAAAAGTAATTTTAAACTGTTTTTTATCAAAACGACATGAAATTTTGGGATATCTTACTTATAGTAATAATATTTCATCAAAATATTAAATTAATTTAAAAAATATTTGATCAATAAAAATTGAAATTTTTCATAGTAACCAATTAATATATTTTAATATAGGACTTGGTCAGCCAAATGTTCAATGGAACAACAACAAAGGATATGAATCAATTTGAAATTATGCAATTCTGGTGGAAATTGGGCCAAGAATTTGGTGAAATGAAGACTAAAATGGATGCACTGATGAAGGAAAATGCAGAATTGAAAGAAAGATTAGGCATGAATTGTTGAAGGAAGAAAATGTGCAAAATTGAAGGCAATTGAAGAAGAAGAAAAATGTCTCTTATTTTAGAATCATCCATTGTGTTTCCCTTCTTATTTTGTTTCCTACCGCATATATGTATGTACTCTTTTTAATTATGGCTAGACACGATTGAAATAAACTCAAATTCAAAATTTTGGACATTCAATAAAAATAAGTTTGTAGTATTTGGTTTTTGGCACATAATTTTCCAATGCCGAATAAAAATTGGTCATTGAAATTTGATTATTTTAACATTTCGATGGGTTACAAAAATATAGAAAATTCATATTTCTGGCTTCATTTTTAATCCAAATTTCATCCTTCTATTATTCCGACTTATTTTTGGCAATATCATGTAAATGTTTATGATGGATTCCTCTGCCAGTGGGTCGTCGTCTTCCCAATGGATTTTTTGGTCCATATCCAATTGGGCGGAGCAATGGTTTGCGAAGTTTTTCGCGTGGGCACGGACAGTAGAGGGCAACATTGCCGGGCCGTCCAACAATGCCAGATCCGCCAGCTTCACTCGGGGCATCATCCACGAATATAAAATTTAATAAAAAAAAAATAAATTATTTAGATTTCTTTTTAAATTTAATTCAAATTTTCTTATATAAAATTATCAATAAAAAATATTTATGGAACAAAATTAACCATGTTTTATTTTAATATTTATCAGCAGCAGATGAAAATTTAATAGAAAAATAAATTAAATTAAGTAAAAAATGAGGTTTTTCAGACAAAATTAAATGCATGAACATAATTCCAAAATAATATGTTTTCCGTATATTTGCCACCATGCTCGGCGCTGTTTCTGCATATCACTCATCATCATGTCTTGGTACAAAATTTCCTTGGACTTGCGCTCAACAATTGTCAGCCAGCACTTTGGCTTCCCATCAGCGCCAACAAATGCATCCGATTCGATCACCTATGCCCGGAGTCTCACAAAATAGAAATGCAAAAAAATTTGGTGAAAATGTAAAAATTTGCGATAATTCTCACTAAAGTAGCGGATTTGTGGTGAATTCGTAAAAATTGTTAAAATCCTTAGAATAATTGTAAAAATTGTAAAATTCCCGAAAATAATTGTGGACAAATTTGTCAGAATATTTGTCAACATGGAAATGGGAAATATTTATCAAAAAAAGAGAAAAATCCAGAATATTATCAAAATGATAACAATTGAGAGCATAATAATGAGAATGTTGAAAATTGTGACAATAATGGTGAGAATAAAATGGAATTGTGGGAAAAATTCTGTTGGTGGATTTTGATTTTATTTCTGAAAATAAATATGGAAAATTTTATGGAAATGTCTATTTTGTTGGAAAATTTATTATAATCCATTGTGAGAATTTTTCCCGGAAAATAGCAGAAAATATTTTTGACAAATATGATGAATTTGGGTTCGATACTGGGAATTTTGTGAATAGTGTTTTTTTTTTTGTGGAGATCTAAAATATCAGGGTTTTGCGAATTTGGTAAGATTAAATTGGGACGAAAGTAATGAATAGATAACAATACCGTAATGTGTTTGATGAAAATTTGTTCATTCTTCCGTATTCCATTTAGACCATCCTTCTTCCTGCTCCAAATCAACGGTTTGCGATTTTGGCCAGAATATCATTGCTGCCATTGACAGGGCCATAACGACATGCACGAACCTCAGCAACGATTTGCACTTCCGGAGGGATCTCAGCAATGACTTCGATTGATCCATTCAATTCCTTAATTGTTAAATAATTTACATTTTTACAAATATAAAATTATGTTAACCTTTTCAATTTTTTTCCACCGAGATCTTGGTCACTTTGCATATTCACATTTTGAGGGTCCTGAATTTAAAAAATAAACTAATTTTGAAAAAGATAAAACGAATAAAAACCTGCTCGATTTCGACACCATTTCCGGATTTAGGCTCCACATCAAGATCTTCACCGAGAGCTGGGGCAACATTCTTGGCAGCAATAGGACGTCCCGGCATTCCTATGTTATTTGGTTTTGCATTTTTTAGAAGAAGATAATTTAATTAAACCTGCTCAATTTCGTTGCCATTAGATTCATTAGCATTGGGTTTAGCATTGTTGCGGAGATCTCGCTTAATTTTTATAAATTATATTTTTATTAATTATTGAAATATTTACCTTGACATGTGGTTGCACAGAATATTTACCAGTCGACTGAATATTTTCCTTATTCTCATCATCCTGAAATAATTTCTTATTGCTTTTTTTTTAAATTTTGAGCTAACCGTCGGAATTGTCAAATCCTTAGCATTGAGCAAGCCGCCGGTGACATCCATCTCCACACAAAGATCTCCATTTTCGATTTTTGCGCGTTTGCCAAAAGGCGAGTTCTTATATTAGAAAAAGATAAATTAGACATAATTTAAACCAGACCTCTTTATCCATATCAACTCCAAATTTGGCACAATAAGACCTGCAGATTGGAGTCGAAGTGTCGAGTTGACAAATCCATTGAATGTGCTCTGGAAAATAAACAATTATTTGTATATTAAAATTTTAAATTAGCTTAAAAGTCGAATGGTTCCGGGGATAAATTCTGCGTCATCATTGTGGCTGTGATAGCCTTAAATTGGCAGTTTTAATAACATATTTTTTTCTGAATATTCCTCGCCATTTGGCTCAGGGTCGGCATTTTTCGGCACAATTGTAGCATCAAGATCTTCCAGTGTCATTTGGCTTATCCTTTTTTTCGTCATCAGAAGTTGTAATTTAATTTGCATTTTTTTAATAATTAATATAATAAAATTAACCTCGGTGTCTGCAATATGTGAAGAAAGATCAAATGTATAGTGGTGTCGGAGAGCTCGATTGTCTCGTCGTTGACTTTTTGCTAAAATTTTTTTATTTATCAATTGTATTACAAAAAATAAACTTGTGCATTTTCATTGACATTACCAGAACCGCGTGCAACATTGAGATCTTTGTCGCCATTTGGCGCAACTTTGGCGGGGTCATCCTGAATTTTTTAATAAATTATTTTTTAAATTTTTACAAATATTTACCTGCTAAATAAGTTCATCCAATTCACGGCCTTCAAGTGCCACTATTCAACATTTGATGGTCCTGAATTAGAATTAATTTTGGTTTTTTATTTTATAAATTTATAAAAATAAACCTGTTTAATTTGAATGCCATTTTCTGCCACACCAAGATCTTCAACGCCAACTAGTTCGCCGTTGTTGTTGTCTTCCTGAATTTGTTTAAATTTAAATTTATTTATTTGTTCAAAAAACCTGTTAATTTGATTCACCAAAATTTTGTTCATGTGACATGAGTTCCACAGCCGAATTGTCCCGGAATTTTGCAAAATAATTATTTCAATTTGATGCCTAAGTTATGCAAATTCTAAAAATATAATAAAACAGTTCAATTTAAATATTTTAATTACAATTAGAAATTGATATCGCAATTAAAATTTTCAATAAATTCGGCCTAGAAAAAATCATATGCATACACATTGTATTGCAGTTATTATTTGAAAAAATCTCTAATATAAAAGGGTAGATATTTTTTGATAAAAGATATTTATTGGACATAGAATATAACTTTCTCGCTTCCCAACTTTTTTATTTTTAAAGATCTTATAATAATAAATAATACACATTACTCAAATAGTTTGTTATCGATTAAAATGCATCAAGACAAGAATGTGAATAAATTTATTTACTTGCAATGAGGTTTGCTTATTTTTTTAATTTATAAAATCCTTTTGCAAATTATGAATTTCAAAAATTGCGAAGCCAAAAAATGCATATTTGCTGACCAAAACGAGAGATTCATCATGAACAAAATTGAAGATCTTGAGGTTTGTATTTCCCACTTATTTAGAGAAAAAAGATTCTCAATAAAAACAATTAACTATTTCTAAAAATATTAATAGGTTCCTTAATTTGTTGAGCATCTAGTTTATAAAAAGTAACTATATACTGAAGTAAATAGTTTTTTGTTTTCAATAAACTAGTTTATAAATTATAGTAAAAGATAGTACATTATTAGGAAATGTTTGCAAAATGAAAAATTTGAAGTCATCTGGAATTTTACATTATGATCTCACATCATTCTAAGCGTCTCATGAAACAAATTCAATCAATTAATGGTGCTGTTTTTTGAGGAGATATTTGATCAGATAAAAAAAAATAAAATCTAAATTTTAAGAACATAAGGATGAGTCAATTAAGGAAAAGGCACCTAATTGCCAAAAGCTTGTGGAAGCAATTTCAAAGGTTAATATAAGTCAATTTAATAAATAAATAAATAAATAATATTCAAATGGGCCATAGCAACAATTTCATGATGCATGTTTAGCCTTATGCTGTCAAAGATCTTTTTGAAATAACTACCTAGGTAATATTTAAAAGAAATAAAAACTACATTGTAAATTTTCAGGACGAGTCGGATTAAGAATGTGTATCATAATGGGCAAGATCTGATGGAAATTTTTGCAAAGGATACCTTTTAAAAATCAATAAGCAAAATTAATTAAACAAAAAGTCAATTACAACCAAGGACCAAAGCAACGATGAATCAATTGCCGGCCCAGATCTTGACGTAGCAATGCCATTGAGTGTAACCATTTGCACAGGTTTACCAAGGTTAATATTTGTACAAAATTTAAATTTAACACAATCATGACCACCGCAACGATGAATCAATTGCATGCCCAGATCATGACGTGGCAATGGCATTGAGTGGAACCATTTGCCCAGGTTTACCCAGGCTAATATTTGTACAAAATTTAAATTTAACACATTCATGACCACCAAAGCAACGATGAATCAATTGCCCGCCCAGATCTTGATGTGGCATTGGCATTGAGTGGAACCTTTTGCATAGGTTTACCTATTCTAAATCAAAATAATTAAAAAATCAAACATTCACAGCAACTACGGACCAAATGGCATCAAAAATAATGGTTTGCATTTAAATTTTTTAACCAAATAAAAATTAAAAAAACATTGAACAAAGGGGAACATGTGGGATCTAACCAAAAATTTGATAAACCAATTTAATAGGTTTAAATTTGTACAAATATTAAAATTAAATTTTAACAAATTTAGGACTAAAAAATGCTGAATCAACTGCCAGCGCAGATCTGATTGTGGAAATTAACCTGAAAACTACTATCAAATTCACCAGGTTTTTAAGAATTAAGCAAAATTCAAATTGAATTATTTAGAAAATCAAATCAACGATTTGATCTACTAATGCAACCATTGACTCTCAACAGACACAGGCACAAAATACGAGGTTCTTATTTTAAAAGATAAATACTTTCTACTTAATCCAATAACCCTAAGTTGATTTTGGTAGTTATCTAAATCGAATTGAAAAAGACATTATAAAGTTAAATGAAATAGTATATAAGAAAATTGCAGAATGCGCTCCTTATGCCGAGCCGATAATGGAACAAACTCTGTATACCATTGCTGAATCAATGGTTTTAATGGTTTGCAATCCATTTTTAAAATGAATTCAAATTATAAATTCACAGAATATTTGAGATCTGGCCAATGGAAGAAAAATTGTACAATGCAAAATGCATTTCTGGAGAGTGGAGACTGCAAAAAGCAAAAGATCTTTGCATTCAGTACGAGGTAATATTCAAAAATTAAACTACGATATAAATTATTTTATTAAGAATTTGAGGCTGCTTATTTGTCAGAAAGATCTATGCATGTTGAATGAAAAGAATATGAAAAAATGGTGGACACCAAAATGCTGATTTCATATTATATTGACTACAAAAGAATAATTTGCAAAGGCTTAATGGTGAAATATAGACAAGCGAATTGTATTTACGATGAACGTGCTTGATCATGACTGATATGTGGAATTCCGATGAACGATTTATGTAATGTTTTTTTTAATAAAATTATTTATATCTACAAAATTTTTGAAAATAATCAAATTTACAAAAACAAAAAAAATTTATACAATTAGTCAAAAATAGATACAAATAATAAAAAGCATCATATTTTGTATATTTAATCATTGGTTAATTAACAGTCTCAATAGACTATTATATCGATCATTTCATATCGAATAGGCCTCTTTGAAAGTAACCAGACGAATTGACTAATGTGCATATTAAATTGCAGGGAATTCGCTAAAACATATGGATCTTATGGACTTCTTCGATTTTATCAATTTTATATTCATATACTTTAAATACTCACATTAGTGCAAATGTTCTTGAAATCAACCAATGGCATGCCCAGTCGAACCGAATCCAATGTAAATTGCCTTCTTTCAAGAAAAATTAACGCTCGAATGTGCGGCTCAAAACAGTCCAATGAATGGTGAATGCGCACCGCCTCCTTCGAAATGGGCCGTTCAACATAGTCGAACAATGCGCCGATGTCCGTGAAATAGGGGGGAAGCAACACGGACTTTTGGAATAGCTCATTGGAAATGGCCATGTTCAATTTGAATTCCTTGATGTTATGCAGGGCAGGCAAATCCACAATTGCATTTTGCAGATTGAACTGTGCAAAAAAATTATAGGAAATAAAGTTAGAAGGCCTAAATACTAGGAGGGTATCTTAATGTGGGTTTAAAACGAGGTTTTCATCGTCGGTTTCAAAAAATCTTCGGTTTTCTTTTTTACGGTTTTTTGAAAAAGGGCGTAAAAATTTTTATATAAAATATTTTGAAAAAAAGTCAAATAAAATGCATATGTTCATCAGTAGAGCTGGGATTTTATTGATAAAAAATCCTGAAATATTTATCAAGTATTGATGAAAAAATGGCAAAATATTGAAAAAAATGGCCAATTAATAGTCATAATATTGATGGAAATTAAAAAATTATTTTATATCAAATATTTTCAAAAAAAAATTTTTTAGACATCAAAAAATTGTCGAAATATCGTCAAAAAAATTTTAAAATTTTCAAAAATCTTCGAAATATTGATAAAAATTGACGAAAATGGCAAAAAAAATGCCAAAATATTGTGTCAGTAACCACCTCTTTGATGTTGTCGATGCCATCAATCCAAAGGCCCATTGGATTGAGCAATTTGCCAGAGAATAATTCGGCAAAATGTTCGGCACTGCAATGTACTTTTAACATATTAACATTGTTCCCAGTCAATTGGCTGGGCTCAAGGGAACGGAAGAACTGAAAAAAGGAATTCTTTTTCATTTCAATTTTCAGTAAAAATCTTTTACAATAATGAATTAAAAAATGATTTTACATAGAAATAGTATCGGGAAATTATTAATTTACCCAAGAAAGTATTAATTTACTCAAATTCTTTCGAAAAATATAAATATAACTTAGCCATAACTAAGTATTATGGCTCAGATTTGGTTCAAAGTAGAATGGGATAAAGGGCTAGGAGGTTAGGGAATCCTAAATAAGTCTGATTTGTCAAAGTTTAGCAAAAATGGACATGCCAAGGGAAAAATTTAGCCAAAATGGCTATGACAAATGAAAATTATAGCTAAAATAGCCTTGCCAATTTTAGTTAAAAAAATTCGAGTTTTTCGAGTGTCGAATCGCCAAAAAACCTCGATTTTCGAGTGACTCGCGGCGATCTTGATTCAAACTATAACCAATAAAAAAGCCTGCCTCCATCATCTGTTCATCAACATAAATATTATCCAGTGTCAAAGTCCAAAGTATGCCGCCGTCCACACGAATGTTGTCCAAAATCTCCTTCAAATCTGCCAAAGTCAGTACAAACATGGCATTGAGAATGGGCGATTTGGCAGAGGGCAACTTTTTGATGTAGTACACTGGGCCTTTGGTGCGCTTTCTTTGAAGCAAATCCAACGATTTGGCACGCTCACGGTCCAAAGCCCCTTGGCCCATGAAATGCACTTCGAACAGTTCATTCTTGTATGGAATGGAAGAGGCCGTCCCGAAAGATAGTCGTTTCAGGCTTCTCTTCACCTATAAAGAATTATCACAATTAATGTAATCGAATCGGAAAGAAATACAAATTAATACATTTATTCCTTTAAAAAATGGACACGTAATTTTGGAAATCTCGAATTCTAGCTTTCAAATAGTCGCGAAAATAGGCTAATAATTTGACTTGGCATGGTCGATTCTCGATTTAGTCCAAGAAATTTCAATTTCAGAACAATATTAAGACTTGGACGTAAAATGTTATAAACCTAAACCTATTCGAATTTTAAACAACGGTTCAGTACATTTCAAAATAAGCTCATGTAATTTTAAATTGAAATTTCATAGACTAAATTTCGCGTCCATGCCGAGTCGAAGGATTCTACTATTCTCGAGTCTGGAAGTCTAAATTTCTATATTATATTTGGTAAAGATTTGTTATTTTCCGAAAAAACATAACATTTAAATGGTTTAATTCATTCAGTTTTAGACCAAACCGGAAAAATAATCAATAAAACCTTCAAATAGAATTGAGCAATCAGTGTCAGCAAATTTTTGCCAAAAAGCGCAAAAATCAATGCACCGATGAACAGTGTGCCGATAAAATAAAAATAATAGTGGAACAATTCGGCGAATACCATTTTTCCTTCTGTCTTCTAAACTGATAAGAAAAATATCATCATTTTATTTGTATTTACTGTTTAACCCAAATATATATCAAAACAATTTGGAGAAGATCCTAACGGGTACAATTATTCTATTCTAGTTATTCTCTATTATTGAGTATATTTAATATTGTGATGTTCAATTAAATTTTTGAAGTTTAGTTTCAGTTGAATCAGTAATCAGATTTTTTCTTATATAGCATTATTAATTATTGTTCTAAAGTTGAAAATTATTTTTACTTCAAAATTTTGACGCCACAGCTTTATGTTAAATTTGCATGAAAATCATACACTCTAAATTCCCCATTATATTATTAAATTCATATCATATTGAATTGAATAAATTGAATAAAAATTTCAAATTCCAAAAAAATAATGTTAAATAGATGAATTCATTTTTTGTTTAAAATTCATTTAATGGACCATAAAAATAAAAATTAAACATTAAAAAATGGAATTTTTATTTTAAATTTATGCATTTTTTTTATTAATCCATTACGTCTCCTTTTTCAAATTTAATTGAATATAAAATATTTTATTCATTCCCATTTTTAAATCATTTCCATTCAATTCTCAATTCCCTAAAAATCCTCTAAAATTTTTCATTCCCAAAAATTGAAAAAAATGAAATTTCTTCGCTTGATCGGATTCATTTTTCTTCTTTCAATTTCCAATCTTCCATCATCGATTTTCACTGTTCCTGTCCCACAACAGGAAATCCCTTCTGCTGAAGTTCCAAATGGCCCAAAAGTGCCTGCTGATGAACCGGAAATGCCTGTTGATGTTCCTAGTGGCCCAATGGTGTCCGGCGAAGAAGAAACTTTTGGGATGCCTGGAAAACCAGGCCAACAAATTCCCTTTGGTGGCGGTGTTCACGCCAAATCTTCACCATTTGCCGAAATGAAAATCAACGCCAGATCTTCACCATTTTTTGAAATGGAAAGCAAAATCAAAGGGGAAGGAGAAGGAGAAGAATAGAGAGTCCCATTTAAAAAAAAGATTTATTTGAATGAAAAATTTTTTTCAAATTTTGATAAATTCCAATGTGTGTCGTTTATTCAGCCCTAAGGCATATTTCTCTATTAGAAATAAAAAAATTTCATCCTAAAGGCATAATTAGAGAATGATTTTATTCAAATGATTTTCCTTCACATATTTTTTGACTTGTCAACTCACTAACTCATCAGCATCATTCATCAGACAATATAAGTGTATAATTTTATTTACATCCTCGATTTTGAGGACCCATAGCTTCAGTTACCTCCTCTCATCAGAGTGATTGCATTTTCCTTGTTCCTCAAAGCACTATAAGATCCATTATAAATTCCTGCTATTCCTTTCAATAAAATTGAATATTTAGTTAATGCAACAAAATCCGACGGAATCAACCATTGCCTTAGTCATTCCGGAAAGCAAAAAACCAATGACAAAAAGGTTTAAACCAAAAAGCAATACCAAAAATTGTTTCTTCCAAACATTTAGATTCTTCAAAAATTGGCTATTATTCGACACATTGCCCTGGATTAATCGTAAAGAATTGGCCAATTCCTCAATGAGCACCGCAAGCGAGACATTCCGCCAACTTTGTTGGCCAAAACTCCATCAAAATGTTGAACCACATCAAATTCAACATCTGACATTTACTCCAGCCCAAATGGAATTGGGAAATTTGCGCCCTCTGGTGCGTTTGGATGAGGAGATTGTTCCAATTGCATCGATTCCGCCACCGGAATATATCACTGGCATCAAATGGATATATTTGAGGTTTGATGTTTGATTGATCCTTATTTCGTTATATTAATTAAAATTTATTTTTTTTATCGTTATATTAATTAAAATTTATTTTTTTTTTAATAGTTTTGTGAATGATCAAATTGTGAATTTCTTCAAAAGTATTGGAAGTTTATTTAACAATTGCACTGTGGATTTCTACATGATAAAAAAAAATGGACAAAAAACAATTCATTCCGATGAAAGCTTTGCTGCAAAGTTTGGTCGAAAAAATGTACAAAATTAATTGCCATAATTTGATTGAATTTGACCAACTTTTTCCTGGCATTATTGATCATGTGCAATGCATTTGGTTTTGTTGGGACTGGTACAAAAATAAGATTGATTTTTTTCTGAATTGGCTGGCAACGCCATCAAAAAGTGGAAAACAAAAGATTATGGAAATTAGCACCATCGGAGATGGATCAGCTGAAATGGCTACCTTTATCAATCGCATTAAAGAGGTCGAATAGAAAAGTTTGCTATTTTAATAATTAATTATTTTATTTTAGGAATTTTCCAATTCAAATTCGCCATCCATCTTTATAATTTCTTTTTTGGCCAACCGAAATTTCGAAGAATTTACTCTGGAAAATACCCGTACCAATGAAATTTTGGCATTATACCGCATAAATCAAACAATATGGGCCGAAGAAGAAACTGATGATGATGAGTACTACCTTGCTCGAAACCCGAAAGAAGGAGAACATTGGAAAGAATATTTGGAGAATGGAAAAAAAAGCAATTTTCGAATTTAACAATGATCAAAATAAGCATATAAAAACATGCAAGTGTTGAATTTGAATTTCCGTTATTTCGGAATAAATTGTTGCAATCGAAAATATTATTTTTTTATTTGAAATTTATTTATGTAAAAAAATTATCAAAGAAATAATAACTTTAATCTATCCATAATCATTTAAGTTTTGATCTTGAGTACCATTTATCATTGACACCATAATTGTTTAAAAATAAAATAGTATTTTTTGGTATTATAATTTAAATTGGCCATATTTTTCCATATTTATAAATTTATGCTTTTTATCCATCCAAATTATATGAATGACTCAATCAGTCTGATTTTATTTTAATCCACTAAATTTTTGCACTTCAAACATTACTGTATTTATTCTATTATAAGCCCATGGGCTTATAATTTCCAAAGGCTCTCTTTTCTCTAGGTTAGGCTTCTCTTAAGAGACTGTGCTTCTAATTGAGACTGGGCTTCTAATAGAATAAATACGGTAAATGAAAATGATTTTAGGAAAATTTTATAATTTAGTGAATACCATGTTTGTTTTTGTTGCATTGTTAAAGAATACCTTTTATCAACTATTAGTATTGCTAATTGTTACAACTTTTATGATGGTCAGCAGTGCACAATTACAACAGCAACAACAAAACTCTCAACATGCACCTATACAACAATCGTCGAGTCCCGTGGTGGAGAAAAATTTTGAACAACACCAACAAGAGGAAATTGTGATGGCAATTTTGGTTGAAGCAGGCCAGATTGAATGTCTATATCAGCCAGTGATAAATTCAAAATACAATTCATTCGAGATTGATTATCAAGTTTGATTATGCATACATAATAAAACAAAATGGTGTTACGACAATTTGGAAATAAAGATAGTCTCTGCCGATATTATTAATAAAGTTGATGGATTAATTTAAAAGAGAATTTTATTGGGCATAAAATTGCTAATAAAAGGATGCCAAAATTTATTGGAAAATATTGGGTAATTAATTACCTATTATGATCAAAAAAAAAAAATTTAAATCAACATTTTAATTATATCGACAACTTTATGACCTAAATTTTGTTAAAATTAAAATAAAATATTTATTTGTGTATCATTTTGTTATAAATTTTATTTTTATGTCCAATAATATGCTATATAATTTGATCCAGCAAGGTTATAACTATTGACATACGAAAGTAGAAATAAGAAAATTCTATACCGTCGATTCGATACCTAATAAATTAATTTTTGGCACATAGCTCAGCAAAGAATTTGCAGTCAGTAAAAATGATTTACCATTCGAAAAAGTGTCCTCTGCAAAATAGTTTTGTTAATTGTATTAAAATTAAAGAAACGTGGAGAAAACTAGGCTTTTTCTCCAAAAAGTTAGTTATATTCAAAGGCAAATAAATTTCTTTTTTTTATGATTGAATATCATAAAATTTAAACTATGAGTCAAATTATAGTGAAAATTTTATACGACAAATTAGAGACCAGCGCCGTACCCTATACGGCAAATTTTTGGAATACCGCAATATGGTTCGGTAAAAAATTGGGCAAATACGGTCCGGAATACGGCAATTTTTTTGTTATTTTCCAAAAAATATGGCACTTTTTTTTTGACAAATACCGCAAATTTTTGAGGGAAAAAATACGGTACGGAATACGGAAAATCCATTTTGACGGTCTCTACTACAAATGATATATCATATTCCGATACAGACTAATGACTGATTCGCTGAGTTAATGTGCCAAAAAATAATGCTCTTATCATCACTCATCAGCCTCCTAAACTCATCACTAACTAGCTGATTTTATTCCCTAAATTATCGTAACTTCGTTTAAGGAAAAAAAAACCTAATAAATATTTTAATTATAATTAAGGTCATTGAGGGTGGCGAAATCACATTTTCGGTCAAATCACCAAGTGGGGTGATCATTGTAAATGATCAAAGGCAAATGGATGGAGCACATAAGTATATTGGGAAAATTAAAAATTAAATACAAATAATTTTCTCAAAAGAATTAACATCGACGAAGCACAAAATGGACGTGGCGATTATGCATTGTGCTTTGACAATTCATTCAGTTACACTGGGGCTAAACGAGTTCAGTAAATAAGTTTTTTTATAATAAGTCATTCCAGTCTAAAAGATTTTGAAAAGCCATATCTCATCAACAAATTAACCATAATAAATGCATCTAAGTGTCCAAAATCTTGGCTAGTAAATTGTATAATCAGCATTGGAACAATAAAAATTTGGTCAAATTATGGCCATAAATTTAAAACAACAACTGGGCGAGATCCTAATTGGACGATGGCTAGTAGCTAATTAATGGCTAAAACGATATTGATAATTTTGGTATCAAATTTAAGATTGCACTTCTGTGGCTATTGAATGATATAAAATTTATTTTGATTGGTTAAGATTTTGTGCTTACACTGAAAAATTCTCAAATTTATAATAGTAGTCTTATTTAATGGTTTTTTAAGTACAACTCTGCTCTATTTCTGAACCAAACCAAATAAATTTAATTCATTTAATAGCCAGAAGTGAATTCTTTAATTTGACACTAAAATCATCAATATCGGTTTAGCCATTAATTAGTCGTTCAGTAGGGAAGTCGATAAATTGTAGCGTACCGATATCAATGTCATTAACATTCCTCTTTTTTTTTATTATTTTTGGCTTTAACTTGGCGCTGATCATTCTCTCGTGATCAATGAATAGAAAATATTTAGTTATAAAATATAGATTCAATCATGTAAATTGGTTAATTGACTGAACTAATAAGGCTTATAAAAAATTAGTGAAATGAGAAATGACCTCAAGTGATTATAATACAAAATAATTTCCAAAAAAAAAAAACAGGTTTTCTTTGAAATATTTTTGTTGGACAAAGATGGCAATTATTTGAACGACTACGATCGAAAAATACAACAAGACCAAGGACATGGACTGTTGGCTGAGCAATTGGAAACATTTAATGTATTTTTTAAAATATTTATTTTTGAACTAAATTAAAAATATTTTGTAGATTGTAACAAATAAAGTGAAGAATAATTTGAATGAAGTGGAGCGGATGCAATCACAATTCAGAGCAATTGAGGCCCGGGATCGATCTTCGATTGAAGTAAGCCATCGCTTGTGAGTAGAATTGAATCAATTTTTAGTGATTTATTAAGCTTAAATTTACAAATTAATTACTTTTTTATTAATTATCTTTTTATTACTTATTGGGCTGAATGGGGAAAGTATTATTGAATTTAATAGAAAATAGCAAAAATTTATGGTGAAAAACGAAAAAGGTGGAAAATGGTCCAAAATGTTGGGTATTTGTGGTTTTTTGGTCATCATTTCTACTAGAAAAACTTGTTAATAAATAAATTTTTTATTAAAATGCTCGACAGAAAAAGCTTAATACAATTGTTATAAAAGTTTTGGCCAAAATGTAGCAGTTTTCATTGTTTTTAGCTATAACTTTTTGGTCAATTAATTTGATATCAAAATGCTTTGAGAAGAAAGAGCTTAAGGCAACGGTTTAAAATTTTTTAATAACTTGAAATTTTAATAAGAAAATTGGAAACTGTACTAAATTCGGATAGCCAATATGGAAATATGACAAAAATTTACAGAAAATGAATATTATAAAATTTCCATTTTTATAGACTGCATTTGAACGTATCAATTTTTGGAGTGCCATTCATTTGTTGAGCATGCTATTTGCCGTTGGATGCCAGGTTTACATGGTTCGATCGCTGTTCATTGAGGAGTCACGAATTGGCCGATTTATGAGGCATGGAAAATTGAAATGAATTGACGGAGGAACAGAAGAAAAATGGAATTGAAATTAACATTTAGATATTTGATGAAATTTTATGCTCAATTTTTGATCGGATAATTAATATAAAATTTTGACGAATTTAAATCCGCTGTATCCTACAGAAAATTTAAAGTCAATTTTGTTTTATATCAATTAGAGAGAAAACTTTTGGCTATATTAATTTTATTTAAATTGATTTATAAATAATTTCCAAAATGATGGAAATTCTTCGCCCTCAATTTTTAGCATTCTCGATGGAATGCAGTCCAAAAATTAGAGTAAACCAATAAGCGTCCACCTCTGCAAGAAAATCTTTAGTAAAAGGCGAAAAATTTCTTCGTCCGTATACCAAAAGGACCAGGGGTAAATGAAAAGGAAAATTGCTTATTTATTCTCTTTTCCCATTCAATTGTTTACCCTGGAATCACAATGTGCGGGAAAACGCGGCGATTTTTGTTACCTTCTATTGCCATACTCTCCAAAGTTATGTACTGATTATGTATCTATCGCAGCGGGTTCCATAAAAACGCAGTGTTTTGTAGAGAAAAAGAGCAGTTCTAACGGGGAAGTAGAAGGGGGAGTAGAACTGCTCTTTTTCTCTATAAAACACTGCGTTTTTATGGAACCCGCTGAGCGGGTTAGTGATAGATACATAAGTCAGTACATAACATTGGAGAGAATGGCGATAGAAGGTAACAAAAATCGCCGCGTTTTCCCGCTCCATTGTGATTCCAGGGTTATGGGAAGCAGGTAATATGGGAAAGAGGAATGGAGAATCGGCTCTCATTCTCTGCCCTCTATCCCCCCATCTCCTTTGTTCTCTTCCCTTCATTTAAACACTTTTATTCCTTCGCAACCTATTCTTATTCTCTCATTTCTCTCCTCCGCTACACGTTCATCCATTGCGAAGAGGCAGAGTGCTATTTTCTACATTCGATTCACTCACCCGAATATTGCTGCCCCAAAGAAATTAAATCCCATTCCAAATTCCAATGGAAGAGAGGGGAAAAGGCGAAAATTCGTCGCCTCATAAACTTACTTGGCTGGGATGTTGCTGCGATCAAGAAGGCAGCACATCTGTGGCGAGACTCCCTCATTGCACTTTCGAGTGGGGTTGACCCGCAGGGCAATCCCGATCGGGGATAGGCCCACAGTTAAATTTTTGAGTGTGGGGGATAGCGTTCTTCGCTTCCCCTTTAAAAAATTAGATTCTTGGATGTAAAAATATTTTTAGTAATTATGATTTTATATGTCTATCAAATCGATTCAAAAATCCGACTACAAATCAGCAGATGATTGATTCTTCTCCAATTTATGGTGAAATTATGATTACAAATTCTGCTATTCCCAATTCCATTTCTGTCGAAAGTTATCAAATCGAGAATGGTAAAAAGTGATTCCATTTATTTTTATAACAAATTTAACAATTGCGAAGTTTACCTTCGGCAAAATAAAGTAAGGTTGACACAAATTATAATATTTTTAATAATCACACTATAAATATGAAACCTTTAATGAATTTTTTTTCTCTTTTTAATTAAATTAATTTTCGTTTCCATATTCCAATTAATAATTTATTTTGATTAATCATAGAGTAAAATAAAATATTTTAAAACATTTTCCCCAAGCCAATTTCCCATTCACATATAAAAGCATGGCAAACAATTGGACACAATTTTAAAAAAGTAGTTGTTTATCCACTGTCTTTACATATTTAATTGGAAACCAAAATTCTTATAGAAAAATTTTAAATGATTATGGAAAGTTCCTCGATTTTTCTAGATATTTCTGACCATAATTTGGTATAAATTTTTATTGATTTATTCGAATTATATATCAATATATTATATATATCAAAGGGTAGCCTATGCCTATTGTGATGACTATTTGATACATTTAGCCTTTTAACTAGGGTTGGGCGGTATCGGGATACCGGTCGGTATTGATACCGAAATGCCGGGGGTTGGCCAATATCGATACCGATTTGGCCAAAACCGCTACCGACCTCGGTAATACCGTTACCGTTTTTTCGAATCGGTATTAGTCGGTATTGACAAGCACCCCCTAAAATGGTATTTTTGGCCAAATTTTTAAATTTTTTTCAGGCCAAATTTTGATTTTTCTTCAAAATGACATTTCAGCCTAATTTTATTTTTTTTATCAATTCGTTTTATCTCTTGGATTTTTAAAGTACTTTTTGATTTTTGAAAGAAAAAATTGATTTTTAAAAAATTTTTTGCCATTTTTTCATCAAATACCGAAATACCGACTAATACCGATACCGACTAGTGCCAAATACCGATACCGTTTACCGACCCTAAACCCAATACCGATACCGGATACCGAGTAGGCTGATACCGGCCAATACCGTTACCGACTTTGACCCCAAATACCGATACCGCCCAACCCTACTTTTAACTTTAGGTATTTTCTGGCAATCAATCCATTCAAAAATAAAAATTCAATAATTTTTGTTCGATGTTTTATCCTGTAAAAAATAATAATATGATCGAAGGAATGTTTAAAAATGATTGGAGAAGTGAATAAAAATGACAATTCTACAACTTTTTTTTTTGTAAATTTACTATTACAATTGTGAAAAAATGGGATTAATTTATGTCCTGGGAAATATAGATATGTTTTTTTAAGTAAATCATCAAATTGGCGGTTAGAAAATTGAATAAAAATGGCAATTATACAAAAGAAAAATTTACGAAAAATTTTGTGAATTGTAATTGCGAAAATATGTGAATTAATGTATTCCTGGGAAATAAATGTTTTTTTAATTAATTAATCATACTAGTACTTCCCATATTAAAAATATTGTTCTTCTTCATTCATTTTCGTTCTTTTTCTCTTCATTAATCATTAATGTCTTGATCGACTTCGGCTCCTTGCACGTCTTGATGATGTTGGCCCTTCTGGATCACTGAGATTGCCGCCCGAAACATTTTCATCGTCATTCCTTGTCAATGAAGAATTATTTATTAAATATCCATTTTTTTAATTAAAATTATCATATGTCGAAGAATTGTTAGAAACCAAGAAAAATTGGCTCCCCAAATTTATGTAACAACTAGGCCATTTTCGTTAAATTAACATTAAATATTTAAGCTATTTGATAAATCTTTCTATTGTAGTGAATTTTGATGTAAAAATGATTGATAGAAATTTTAATTGGCCAAAAAGTTAAGGTCAAAAGACAAAAATTACTATATATTTTATTATTTTTATGTCAAATATTTTTAATTCTGAATTAATTTTTCTCCGATTAATTCATCCCCCAATAAGCAGAGAAAGAAGCAAAATATACATATATAATGCTATTTTTATTTGAAAAATGTACTTTATATACACAAAATTCGGGTGCCAAAATTTCCATTCATTTGAAAATTTATATTTTTTAAAGGAAAAAATTGCAATTATTTAATGTCAATTTATATTAATTAAATTTAAGCAATTAAAAATTCCACCTGTTCATCTGCTGACGATATCGCTTCAATTTTCGTTCAGCAAGTTGGTAGCCTCGCGTGTGTTGAGCATCATCGCCATGACTGTAACGGCAAGCAAGGCCATACCCACATGAACCTTTTAGAAATTGTGGGCAATCTTTGACAACTGAAAGGGGAAAAATGAATGGGCTTTTTACAATTTATAAGTATGTGACAAAAAAAAGATTTCCAAAGAAAAATTCGTATGGTAAATATACGAATATAATATTTTTCATTCTAATATTTGGTTATTTTTCAGATTAAAAAAAGATATACTTTTAGATATTTAAATTCATATTTTATTGTAAAATGATAGTAAAATATTATTTTTGCGGTTAAAATTCTATGATCAACTTTGGGGTGATATAGGGTGATTTTGGAAGTTAAAAACTGGTGGAGGTAGATAAAGGATAAGGATAAGTAACATTTATATTATAAATGTATGTATGACGTATGACCTATTCATGGAAAATATTGAAAAAGCTTTGCCAAGATGGTTAAAAATCTTTGACAAAATGGAGATCAAATTTTTTAACAAAAAAAAATTATTTGTAAATTTGAATATTTTGGTCTATTTAAACTTCATAAAGGTTTCCAATTAAAATTTGTTTTCAAAACTGACATTGACGCAATTCCGGCTTTGTGAATGATTGGTGGACAATTCGTCGTGATGCATCATTTGTTGGCGAAATTTTTAACGGAGAATGACGAGATGGGCTGCTGGAAATTTAATGGAAAAAATGAAAACTATTCTATCTTATATAATGACAACAATAATAATTATAAAAAAATTATTATTCTGAAAATATGTATTTTTAGGCCATAAAATTTGGCCAATTTAGCAAATTTAAACCTATTCTGTTGCATTCATTTAGCTTTAAAAGTTCTTTATAGCGAGCTATATTTATAATAAAAAATAAAATATCTTTTATTGAATTGAAAAATACAAATATATTTTTTTTAATTGTAAATTAATCTACCATTTAATTTTATTGTTTAAAATAAAATATATTGGATGTGAAAAAGATGCAATAAATTTTCCTAATTATTTTATTTTCAATACGATTTATAAAAATAAAAATTACCGATAATCTCTATTCCTTCGTTCAGCATCTCGATATCCTTGAGTGGGTAGAGCATCGCCATGACTGAAACAGCAATCACGGCCATACCAACACCAGCCTTTTTGCACAAAATGTGGACAATCCTTGACAACTGAAAAGTAAATAAAAATGAATAGGTTTCCAGAATAGTACTTAATTCTTAATAGTATAATTACCCCAATGAATTTTTAAATAAAAATTAGGTATAAAATACGGTACATTTCTGTTCTACACTCCCACCAAAATGATGAAAATCAAATCCTGCTGGGGGTAATTTTGAGCATAGATACGCAAAAAATAAGTTCAGATTCGTGTTCTTTGCCCAAAATAATAAATAACCCCTATCATTTTTGGTGCGAAAAACAGAAAAGTACCGAAAATACATATGAAAAATTTAATTAAGTTTCAATTAATAAATGGCTTTTTTTTTAACTTACATGAACGCAATTCTGGCTTTGTGAATGATTGATGGCCAACTGGCAATTCCATTCTGTGATGCGCGTGTGGATTTGAATATGGCATAGGGCGATGTTCATCAGAATTTCGAGACTTATTGTTTCGCTCCTCATTATCATCATCCGAATATTCAATAATAATTCGAGTTCGGCTGCGGCTTCGGCTCCTTCTTACACTAAAGTATAAAAATTATGAATTTGTATTCTCACAAATAAGTTTTAATAAAATTTACTATTTTGTGGGAATTTTTTGTCAAAAAAATTATTCTAATAATTTAAATTTATTTTCCAAGATGCTCAAATATAGTCTAAATCTAACTCTAATAAATTTAAATTTTAATTCTTCATAAAGTCAAATTTTTTTATTGGCATAAAAATAGAAATTAATATTTTGTGTGAAAATTTAACAAAAAATTTTAGAAGTAAAAAAAACTTGTCTACAAAAAAATACTTTTGGTGGTAAAAAATAGTAATTTGCTCTCGTCCCAATTATAAATATTCAAAATTAAAATGTTGCTAAAAATTCAACTATAAAACATACCTCTCCGGTTGACGACGAATCGATATGCGAGAACGGGATCGAGATCGACGTGTGCGAGTTGGTGAAATTGACTCGGAATGCGAACGGGCACGATGACGATGTAATGATGATCGACGTTGATGAGACCTTCTTGATGGACGTGAACGGCTGCTGGATCGGTTACGGCGATGCTCCCTTTTTTGTGGAAAAGGGCTAAAATTAGATAAAAATAATTTATTAATAATAATTTTTATTCAATTGCCTGATTTCTGCCTCCAGCAATTGTTGACTCAAAGCAATTCGTGGATGCGGCAACGGCGGCGGTGGAGGTGGCGGCGTAGGACTGAAAGTTGAATTTGAATTTTCAATTATTTTATTTTCAATTCATTAATTTTATAAAATTGCCTCTTTTCTTCTTCTTCTTCCTGTTGTAAAGTAATTGGCGGAGGTGGTGGAAGCTCAGGATCAGGATTGAATGATGTCAAAAATTTCCTAATTTGTTCCTCAAACAATTGAAGGGAAGAAGTAGTTTCTGTCGGCGGTGGTGGAGGAGGCTTCAAGCCGCCTGATGTTGGTGGAGAAGGCTGATTAGGACGAATTGGAGATATTGGCCGAATAGTCGATGTCGATGTTGACAACAATTCATTGAAGATTTCCCTAAAAATGTTAAAGTTAATGAGAGGAGAATATTATCTTTCAGGAATTAATCTTTTGTGTTTCATTCCGGAAAACACAATTCTGATTTATTGTGTTTCATTCTGAAAAAACACATTTCTGATATTTTTGTGTTTCATCTGAAAAACACATTTCTGATTTTTTGTATTTCATTCTGAAAACACATTTCAGATTTTTTGTGTTTCATTCTGAAAAACACATTTCTGATTTTTTGTGTTTCATTATGAAAAACACATTACTGATTTTTTTTTTGTTTCATTCTGAAAAACACATTTCTGATTTTTTTGGTGTTTCATTCTGAAAAACACATTTCTGATTTTTTGTGTTTCATTCTGAAAAACACATTTCTGATTTTTTGTGTTTCATTCTGAAAAACACATTTCTAATTTTTTGTCTTTCATTCCGGAAAACACTTCTGATTTTTTGTGTTTCATTCTGAAAAACACATTTCTGATTTTTTGTGTTTCATTCTGAAAAAACAAATTTCTGATTTTTTTGTTTCATTTTGAAAAACACATTTCTGATTTTTTTGTGTTTCATTCTGAAAACAATTCTGATTATTATCTTTCATTCCGGAAAGTTTTAATTTTTGTATTTCATTGAGAATAAATTGGTTAATTTTAATAAATATAATTTAATTTCTTTTGCATGTTTGAGATGAGAGTCAAAATTTAAAAACTTTAAAATTTTAAAAATAGAGTCCACCTTCGATTATTTTTCAAATATTTGTTGGATCCAAGTGTGGGCATATCTCCATGTAAGAAATTGCATTTACTGCCTTTTTCACAAAAGCCTCGTCCAAAATGGAAGACACAATTAAAATTAGTGCCTCCAGCTAGAAAAAAATTAAATTTTATTAATAATAATTAAATAATTTTAAAACGAAAAATAGTTAATATTAATTTGCCGAAAAAATAATTAATCCGCCGAAATTCTTTTATGTCGAAAAACATTTTTTAGGCAAATTAATAGACTCCAAAACGAATAAATTTCTCTAATTTTTATATCCTCACTTCCATCATTTTTTCGACCGATTCGTTGAATTTCCGTACTCCGTGTGGGATGAGAGCGGTCATGGTAAAAAAGGCATTTTTCGCCGTCACGACAAATTTTATTTGCCGCCGAATAAAATTTGCACCGTGGTTGTGCTACAACAAAAAATGGAATTTAATACCCAATGCTAAATTTTTGGTGCCAAAATTGTATAGAAAAAAGGGGTGCACAAAAATAATAAAAAAGGTTGCGAAAATATATGTTCATAAAATTATATTTAGATTTAGAACTATAACATAAACTCAAAACAGGACAGGAAAGAGAACAAAAATTACGAAAACAAGGATAAAAACAAAATAAATACCGTTTGTGCCATAATTGATCTTCTGACTGGAGTCAGCATTTGTTAAATCTGGTGTCGGTGGTGCCTGGAATTTCTGAAGATGAGCATGCCGTGAAAAAGTGGCAGGTGGCGGCGATGATGATGAATAAATGACACGGCTAAAATGTGAATCGTATGATTTTCCAAAACGAAAAATCAAATTTATGCTTTACTTAAAAAAATATAAATATGAATTTAAAATATTCTAGAGATAAAATTTTAAAACACATTCTGGAAACAATTATGATTTTGTTGTAAATATTTCATTCCGGAAACAATTATGATTTTGTTGTAAATATTTCATTCCGGAAACAATTATGATTTTGTTGTAAATATTTCATTCCGGAAACAATTATGATTTTGTTGTAAATATTTCATTCCGGAAAATATTTTTTCTAATTTTTTTTGTGTTTCTTCCCCGAAGATACATTTCTGGTTTTTTGTGTTTCGGCCCCAAAAAAACATTTCTGGTTTTTTTTGTTTCGGCCCCAAAAAAACATTTCTGATTTTTTTTGTTTCTTCCCCAAAAATACATTTCTGATTTTTTGTGTTTCTTCCCCAATACATTCTAATTTTTTCTGTTTCTTCAAAAATACATTTCTGATTTTTTGTGTTTCTTCCCCGAAAATGCATTTCTGATTTTTTATGTTTCAATCCAGAAGCAATTCTGATTTTTTAATTCTGAAATATTTACCTTGTTTGACGGCTCTGCTGCTGTTCCTGTTGAACTTGTTGAGGGCGCTTTTCCTGCCTCTTTCTTTTCCTCTTCTCCAATTTTTCTTCAGAGGTTTTCTTCTTTTTCTGTATTTCCCGTTGATTTTCTTGTCCGATTTCTTCAACCTAAATATTTTTCTCGATTTTTAAATTTATTTAACAACAAATTTCATACATTTTTATCAAATTGGCCTGCAATTGAATCCTCCACAATATTCCGTTGTTGATTTGAATTTACTAAAAAAATTTAAGGAGTTTAGGAATTTTATAAAATATTAACCATTTATTTTTGGTTGTATCCCTGTCAGGGAATTCTCTTCATTCTCTTCATCTGGATCAATTTTTATTTTTGGCAATGTTATCTTCTGTGGCTCCATTCGCAAATTACCAATTCGGTAATTTGAATTCTGTCAATTTGTTGTGAAAATATTAAAATTAAGTGTGTGGAATGAAATTTGCGCACTAAATCATTACATGAAAATTTTTGCTTAATGTTTAGCAAATTTGGCATTTTTAGATCATTTATCGAGGTTGAATTAAACAGTTTGCTTGAAAATTGCAAAAAATGTGACCAAAAATGGTAAAATTAGCCAAAATTGAGTGCAATTTTTGTTTTATTTTTTTTTTTGCTATTTTCTGGTCATTTAAATTTTAATCGATTAAAAAGTTTTACAAAAATATTTCAACTCAATTGAAAAAATTTGACCAATAGCTTAAAAGATTGCTAAAAAAACTGGCTATTCACAAATCAAATTTGCAAAATTCGGTTTTCCTCCAATTTTGTTAAATCACCAACATGGTTGTCCTTTCCATCTGCCTTATCTTCCTCGTCATCATCATCATCATCAAATTGACCAAAGCAATTCTTTAATGCTTCGTCGATTTCATTTGAATTTCCGTTCATTACATTTTCTTCATTTGCTTGAATTTGACGGCTTTCATCATTTTGTTGTTTATCGTTTTTCTTTTCTTCATTTTTCTTTTCTTCATTTTCACTTTCTTCATTATTATCCAGAAATTTGGTCAAAATTTGTTCGATTTTTCTTTAATAAAATGATGAATATATTAAAAATATTTTTGGGATATGGACATTTTTATTTCCTCGATTCAGTACATATTTGTGCCATTCGTATCTTATATAGGTTAATGAGGAAATAACCAATTGGGGAAAGCGATTTACCATTGGAAAACTGAATTACATTAAACAATGTGGTCGTTTTTATGAAATCTACTTTAAAAAGGAAATTTCTTGCATTCGAGTACAATAAACCCGATTTTCGAAAGAAAAGTCGAATATTTTGTAAATTGTAAAAATTTTCGTTTCAAAAAATTAAAATTGTTAAGGACTTCGATTTTCGATGGAATATTGCCTTCCAGAATTTGTTGATTACAGTTTACTGATTTCAGCTATGATCAAAAGAATGGTTAAGATGCTGAATTTAGGCTGTTTCTTTTTTTTAATAATTTTATTCCTTCATATTATTTTTATTTTTTTAAACTCACTCTTTGCTAAATGTATTCTTCCCCTCAAACGACATTCCAAACATTTCGCATAATTGCCTTTTTAATTCGTTGAATTTTTGAAATGGGTCATCATTATTTTGTTGTTTTTCTACTTTTGCCGACGAAGAAGAAGGCATTTTTGGCAGAGAGCTGTTGATGGAAAAAAATTAAAGATATATAATATTAAATTATATACGTGAAAAATGATATATATGTAATTTTTGGTTTGAAAATTTCTACAAAAAATAAACAAAAACCCAAATAATACATTTATTTGATGAGTATATTTTTAGCCATATATCAACAAAGAACGCAATCAATCAGGAAAGGCGGTATGACTCAGAAATTGGTTTTCTAATACCGGTACTTGAAAACTTGTAATAAATTGTATAAAATAAGCAATTTTTTTTACAGATTTAATTCGATCAAGGACATATTTTTTTGTCAAAATAAAAAAAATAAATTCCATAAGATTTTTTGTACTTTTCAATGGTATTTTATTTTGCTGGAAGCAGGATTGGTAATTGCTTCGCTGATGAGTTATGGACTAAAAGAATGGACAAATATTGCTTAATTTGTCACATAAAACATGGAAAAATCTCAATTAGAACCCTCAAAAAATTTTTTATATAAATTTTATAGTTATTTAAAATTATTTAATTTTTTATTAAAATATTTACTTCGAACAACATGGGTTTCGATCCAATTCGATTTGAGCAACCTGCGATGAGGTGGTCTAAAAATTATTTCTATTTTTAATTCATTTTTTTTTTTGCTTTCACCTCAACAACATTTTGTGGGCTAGTTTCCTCATCGTCTTCTACTCCAACTTCATTCACAAAATTTTCTTCAACTTCTCCTCCGCCTCCATTATCCTCCATATTATTTCCACCATTATCATTTTCAATCTCTTCGCCTCTAACAATTTGATATACTAATTCTAAGAAATGGAAATTTTTATTAAAAAGTAAAAATTTTCTAATATACCAAGTGGAATTTGTTTTGTTTTGTGCTTCGGATTGAGCGTTGAATATTCTTGGCCAGTTTCAATAAGCTCCGCATTAGGATCACTAGATTATTATTTTATTTACAGAAAATTTTTTTCATTTAATGAAATTTTGCGCTTTCAAATTTGCATGCCCAAATTTTTTAAGCACAGAATAATTAATAATTTTTGGATAGCAAATTTAGTAACATTATATTCTACTAGATTTGGAAGAATTTTTATAATTAAAAAAAGGGTAAAATAATTGCCAAAATCGGAAAATTTTGAATTTGTGCCATAATTTTCTGGCTATTAAATTTTGACCAATCATTTATACACCAAAATTTTAATTTGTTAGTTTGGTCAAAATTAAAAGAACATTTGTAAATATCAATCAAATGATGCGCCTTGGTGAGATCTAATGATTGGGCAAGATTTATGGGTCTTTAAAAGATAGACCATTGTTCCCTTAATTTTTCGGCATTTTCATTTTTTATTGATAAATTAAACCTATTTTTGGTCGTTTCCGCCCATCTTGCTTCCTCAATCAATTTTGCTTGACTATTTTTCCCTGCTGGTTTCGAATTGCATTCCAAAGGGTCTATGTCCACTTCATGAAGTTTTCCTGGCCATTCTATTTTTGTTTCTTGGTTTTTCTTTTTCTGTAAAACCACCTAAAATTGAGAAAAGGAAAGTCAGTTAAATTGAGAAAGTAAATTTTATTTTAAACGTTTAAAATATCAAATTGTCTATTTATTTATTTTAAGTCAAATCGATAATTGCAAGGTTTTAGGGTCATAACAACTTTTTTAAATTTTGACCAATCCAAATCTACAATTTAGGAGAAAATTGCAACTCAAATAAAATAATCATAAATTAGCAACTAAATTGATTAACAATTTAAATTTAGTACAATCCCTTACCGCAATGGTTAAAATCGCAATTACAATTGCACTAAAAATTACAATTGCAATTACAATTGCACTAAAAATTACAATCGCAATTACAATTGCACTAAAAATTACAATCTCAATTACAATTGCACTAAAAATTACAATCGCAATTACAATTGCACTAAAAATTACAATTGTAATTACATTTGCACTAAAAATTACAATCGCAATTACAATTGCATTAAAAATTACAATTGTAATTACATTTGCACTAAAAATTACAATCGCAATTACAATTGCACTAAAAATTACAATCGCAATTACAATTGCACTAAAAATTACAATCTCAATTACAATTGCACTAAAAATTACAATCGCAATTACAATTGCACTAAAAATTACAATCTCAATTACAATTGCACTAAAAATTACAATCGCAATTACAATTGCACTAAAAAATTACAATCGCAATTACAATTGCATTAAAAATTACAATTGTAATTACATTTGCACTAAAAATTACAATCGCAATTACAATTGCACTAAAAAATTACAATCGCAATTACAATTGCATTAAAAATTACAATTGTAATTACATTTGCACTAAAAATTACAATCGCAATTACAATTGCACTTTCCGGAATGAAAATTACAATCTCAATTACAATCCCATACCGGATTTATTATTTGAATGACTAAGTTTAAGGATGTAATTTGTAAAAATAAATGATTCTTCACTCGACATTATCGAAAAAATTTTTTAGTAAAATCTTCTTTATAACCAAAGCTAGCCCTAAACATAGTTCTAATCAACAGCTTTAACGACTAGGCTGCAAAATAAAGAGAGAGCCCTCCAATCTTCTACTACATTTGCAAATTTTGGACTTAAACTTTATCAATTTTCTTTTTTATAATGCCTCTATCAATATGACTATTTAGCCGTTAATATTACAAGTAATTGCCATTTTCTTTTCTTTTTTAAATTGAAATATTGATTATTTGGATTAGCCATATCAAAAAAAAAAAAAGTTAAAGCACAATGCCCAAAAACCTTGAAATTGTGAATTGTTTAATTCGAATCCATAAAATGTTTAATAATTTTTAATTTTTTTCTATTCTTTATGAGCATATTAAATAATAATAATAAACCTGCAATTCATCATCGGTATCTGAATCTGACAGATATATTACATCCCCTTTTGGCCAAACATCTTCATCATCCTCATCTACAGGCCTTTCAATTTCTTCCGCTTCCTCCATCTCATCGTTGTTGTCCATTTGCAAAAATGCGTTCCTTTTTTCGCGCTCACGTTGTTTATCAATTCTGCCCATTTCTTCGCCACAAAATTGCCGTCTTTTATACCATTTAGTAGATCCTGCTTGGCCTGCTGAAATATTAAATTGGAATTGTGTTTTTGTGTTTCAAATAATTTGGAAAAAAATATATTTTGTTTTCTTCCAAAAAATATGAATATCATTTAATGTAATTTTTATAAGATTCTATGATATGGTAAATATCAATTTTTACCGACAAAAGAGTTTTTGAGTTCTAACAAATCAGAAACCAGTTTTAGACCCTACAAACCTTATGCCATTCTTTGGATCTCATCGAGACGCATCGAATTGAATATAAAATGTCAGGTTTTGTCCCAAAATTAAAGAATTTAAAACCAAAAAATAGAAATATAATTTAAACAGTTTAATACCCTTTAACGGTTTAATATTAATACCCTTTAATTTTGACCAAACCATGTATATGCCAAATCGATATACTCGATGAGATCTACAAAGCTATAAGTTTGTAGGATATCAAAAACCGGACTCAGATTTATTAAAAGTCAAAAATTAAGTTTTAGTCAAAAAGGCTGTTTTTTGGTATAAGAAAACTACTGTGTTTTTGGGTAAAAAATAGTATCCTATAAGACCAAAAGATATTCATTCCCTCCAATTCCAATCATTCTCCTCCCCTTGATTGTTAATTTGATTGACATATGAGACTCGCCCATCATTCTTTTTCCCTTCCATCACCCAATGTCCCCATCATCCATTTTCCCTTCCGAGCCCGTATACCGTAATTTTTCATTAAAGTTTTCTCAAAAATATTAAATAAGGTGAAACTAAATGGGCCATTTACACTTGAGTCAATAAGTAAGCAGCAATTAATCAATTAATTAGAATGAATAAAATTTATTTATAAGCCATATTGCTTTGTTCTATCCGGATATTTCCATGTTTTAACAAGTTTTAAAAATAAAGATTTTATAAATATTTTAAAAAGTAACCTTCATCTTCTTTCTCCTCATTTGAACTCTCGTCATTGTTGGCATCGAAAAGTCGGTATTGTACCAAATTAAGCAAATCTTCTGGCCAGTGCACTTTTCTTTTGGGTTTCTGCTGGAATTATAATTTTTTACATTTTTGGATATGATTTTGTTTTTAAATTTCGTAAATGGCAGGGCAAATCGTATAATCTCAAGGTTTTTTAGGTCATCATTAGTTTCTGAATATTGTAGTCATTCAAAATCTTCAATATAAATCATTTTAAAGAGAGAAGATTGTGAGATAAATTTTATATTAGTTGGACGTAATTGTAATTTTTATTCCTGAAAATGCAATTGTAATTGAGATTGTAATTTTTAGTGCAATTGTAATTGCGATTGTAATTTTTAGTGCAATTGTAATTTCGATTGTAATTTTTAGTGCAATTGTAATTGCGATTGTAATTTTTAGTGCAATTGTAATTGCGATTGTAATTTTTAGTGCACTTGTAATTGCGATTGTAATTTTTAGTGCAATTGTAATTGCGATTGTAATTTTTAGTGCAATTGTAATTTTCATTCCGGAAAGTACAATTGTAATTGCGATTGTAATTTTCATTCCGGAAAGTACAATTGTAATTGCGATTGTAATTTTTATTCAGGAAAGTGTAATTGTTATTGCGATTGTAATTTTTCATTCTGGAAAGTGTAATTGTAATTGCGATTGTAATTTTCATTCCGGAAAGTACAATTGTAATTGCGATTGTAATTTTTATTCAGGAAAGTGTAATTGTAATTGCGATTGTAATTTTTCATTCTGGAAAGTGCAATTGTAATTGCGAAGAATAGGAAGGAGGAAGCGGAGGTCGAATGATCTTTATGTTGGGTCAAATCTTCGTCCAGCAGCCACATTGACGGACGACCAAGCCCCGTTGGGGCCTTCTTCCCCCTCTCATTCATTTGCTGCCATCGACACTCGAGGGGCCAAAGGAGGAAGAAGAAGGTGATGGAGATGAGTGAGTCATCTTCGGTTTTGGGCCTTTTGGCCAATGGCCCAAAACTCAAATGGATTGGGTCAATGTGGATTGGGGGAATATGGATTGAAATTGATGATTGAAGGGTGGAGAATTGGCCATTTGGAAGGGATTATTTAGGGAGGAGGATTGAAAAATGAGCAATAAATTTAAATTGGCAAATTAAAAAAAATGCAAATATTTTTTTATTTAAATACTAATTAATTAATTAGAAATATTTTAGGAGTTTTAAATATTTTAAGATAATATTGCCTTAAGTTAATTGAAGAATATATAAAAGGGAATAATTAAACTTGTATGCCTTATTAATCCAAATTCCCTGAACGAAAATTTGGTGGACCACTCACAAAATGCATTCCATGTGAATCACATTTTTAAATAAGATTTCTTCTATGAAATTTTATAATTTAAGGCGAGTGCCATAGCCATTCCGAGAGTTGTGATGCCGAATCGGGTGTTTGTATTTGTCAAGACAATACTGCCGGAGATACATGTGAAAGATGCACTCGTGGATTTTATGGCGATGCATTGACTGGCACTTCAGAAGATTGCAAAAAGTTGGTTGATTTTTTATACAGATTAAAAAATGGGAAATATTTAAAAATGGCGAATAGAATATTGAAAATGGCGAATAGAATATTGAAAGCGGCGAATAGAGTATTGAAAATGGCAAATAGAGTATTGAAAATGGCAAATAGAGTATTGAAAATGGCGATAGAATATTGAAAATGGCGAATAGAGTATTGAAAATGGCGAATAGAATATTGAAAATGGCGAATAGAGTATTGAAAATGGCGATAGAATATTGAAAATGGCGATAGAATATTGAAAATGGCGAATAGAGTATTGAAAATGGCGATAGAATATTGAAAATGGCGAATAGAGTATTGAAAATGGCGAATAGAATATTGAAAATGGCGAATAGAGTATTGAAAATGGCGATAGAATATTGAAAATGGCAAATAGAGTATTGAAAATGGCGATAGAATATTGAAAATGGCAAATAGAGTATTGAAAATGGCGATAGAATATTGAAAATGGCGAATAGAGTATTGAAAATGGCGAATAGAATATTGAAAATGGCGAATAGAGTATTGAAAATGGCGATAGAATATTGAAAATGGCGAATAGAGTATTGAAAATGGCGATAGAATATTGAAAATGGCGAATAGAGTATTGAAAATGGCGATAGAATATTGAAAATGGCGAATAGAGTATTGAAAATGGCGAATAGAATATTGAAAATGGCGAATAGAGTATTGAAAATGGCGATAGAATATTGAAAATGGCGAATAGAGTATTGAAAATGGCGAATAGATTATTGAAAAATGCGAATAGCAATAGAGTATTGAAAATGGCGAATATATTATTGAAAATGGCGAATAGAGTATTGAAAATGGCGAATAGAATATTGAAAATGGAGAATAGAATAAAACGGTTTATAACTGTTTATAAATTTGTCCTAAACCCACAAACCCTATACCCATTCGATAGATCTCGACGAGATGCATCGTTTGATAACGATTTGGTTTTAGATTTAACCATTTTAAAGTAGTTTTGAACCAAAAACCGTGTAAGGTTTAAACGGTTTAAAACCTTTAATTTTTGGTCAAACCATGACAAATTATATACCATTCAATGCGTCTTGACGAGATCTATCGAATGGGTGTATGGTTTGGGAGTCTAGGACGAACCACTAAATGCTAAATCGTTATAGACTTTTCGCCATTTTCAATAATTTATTCGCCAAATTAAATACTATCCTTAAAAAATTCTTAAAATTTGAAAAAATAGATGTGATTGTCCTGAAGATGGTCCTTGCATTTTGATGGGCGACGGTGATACATTGTGTACGGAATGTCCAGATGGTTATGCGGGAAGAAAATGCGAAATTTGTGCAGAAGAATCTTTCGGAAATCCAGTGGAAAACATCCCATGTCAAAAATGCAATTGCAATGGAAATACAGATCCAAACGCTATTGGCAAATGCGACACAATTACTGGAGAGTGCAAAAGGTATCGGGGCACAAGTAGCAGCACAGTTCTATTTGAGCATACATAGTATTATATTTAGGGCTCGGAAAAATAGGGATCAGGAATCGAAATAATGACTAGTGTCAAAAATTGCAAAATAGTGACAAAAATATTGATAAATTCCCAAAATAATGGCAAAATTTTCAAAAAAGTGACAAAAATTTTATCAAAAAATTTTTTGAATAAAAAAGCTCTCAAAAATTTTGACCAAAATGATCAAAAGGAGAAAATTTTTGATGAAAAATGGGTTATTGAGAAATAAAAACTAGACTAAATTGGTTCTATAGAAAAATTTTTGGTGAAAAATTCCCCAAGAGGGAAAATTTTATTTTTTGATAGAATTTTCTGAAGGCCGAAATAGTGTCAATATAGTGAAATAGTGACAAAAATGCCAAAATAGTGAAAAAAATTAAAATAAAGTTCAATATTTTGGGCTCAAATTAAATTGGAATTTTTATCGCCTTTTTATGCATAAATAATGATAGGAAAAAATAGTGAAATTTTTTTCCGAGTTCTAATTATATTATTTTAAGATGTATTTATCATACAACTGGATGGAATTGCGAAAAATGTACTAATGGTTTTTGGGGTGATGCACTTGCTGAAAACAAAGGCGATTGCAAACCTTGCAATTGTTACACTGCCGGCACACTTCGCCGCCCAAATCAAGATTATGATGAATTGTTGGAATGCCGGCAAACCGATGGTCAATGTGAATGCCAACCGAATGTGATTGGTCAGCGATGCGAGCAATGTTCCCCGGGCTTTTTCAATATTTCCTCTGGCAATGGATGTCAACCATGCGAATGCGATCCCCTAGGCAGTTTGGACGGTGGAATATGCGATTTGATAACAGGCCAGGTAAATTGAAAAAAGCTATTTTAAATGGCAAATGACAATTTGCAGTGCAATTGTAAAACTGGTGTCATGGGAAGGAAATGTGATCGATGCGCACCTAAAAATTTTGGCTTTGATCTTGAAGGATGTAAACAATGCAATTGTGATCCGATCGGGTGAAAACAAATTTCGTTATAATAATATAAAATGAAAGGGCAAATAAATTTATGGATTTAAAAAAAAATTAAATAAGTTTAAATTTATATAAAACTTTTAAAATTGGAAAGATGGTTTAAATATTTAAATTTTACCATTTTTATAAGCTTTTTATTTAAATCGGTATTTATTGAGCCGAATATTTTTTAAAATCAAACAAATTTCTTGATAGAATAGAAATATATAATAAGCTGACAAAAAAAATTTATGGGTTTGAAAAAAATTTACAAAAAATTTAAATAAATTTAAGATAGTATTAAAAATTTTTTTTTTATCTAAATTTTAAAATTTTATTAAGATATTTTAAATTTTATTAATTTTTATTTAATTCGCTCGCGAATTGCTTCAAACTATCTTTTAAAATTAATCATATTTTTGATATAAATATACAATGAGAGGAGAAATAAATGGTTGGCCGACACTTGCGGACCAAACGGTCTGGCGCCGATTGTGGTAAAGCTATTTTGGAATTGTTTAGAGCATTTTATAAGGCATAAAATTAGCTACAAAATGACAGCAAAGGCATTGACCATGTTGAATATCCACCGAGTAATGGCCAAAATATGTTGATTTAATTAAATTTTTTTGGCTGTTTTTTGGCCATAACTCGTTGAATATTCAACATTGGTCAATGCCTTTGATGTCATTTTGTAGCTAATTTTATGCCTTATAATATAGCATAAACAATTCCACAATGGCTTTACCACCATTGGCGCCAGACCGTTTGGTCCGCAAGTGTCGGGTCCGCAAGTGTCGTAATACGGAAATAAATTTATGGGTTTGAAAAAAACTACATAAAATTAAAAAATTTTACAATAATGTTTTTTTATCATATTACTATTTAGTGCTGAAACTGCAGAATGCGACACACAAACAGGCCAATGTTTATGCCATCAGAATGTTGAAGGGCGAAGATGTGATCAATGTTCGGAGGTGTGAAAAATTAAATGTCTATCATTAAATATTTGTTCAGAATCGTTACAATTTACGCAATGGATGCCCGGCATGCGATGATTGCTATGCCCTAATTCATTCAAGGAAAAATGACATAAATCGAACAATGAGTGGCCTGAGGGAAAATTTAGAAGAAATTCATCAGAATCCGATTACGGTTAATGACAGCGATTTTGATGAAAGAGTCGAAAAAATCAAAGTGGATGTGGAAGCATTGCAAAATAAAGCTGAAGAAAAATTTGGTAAAAAATATTATAATTTAGTCATGAACCAAATGAATTTTAAGTCGGCGATGATTCAATGATACGAGAACAGATGAAAACAATGAATGAACAAATCAGGGAAGCCGGCCAATTGATGGAAGGCGTCATTGGGACAAATTGCCACAAATTCGCTGGGGATGGAGGCTCAGTTGGGAAGATTCAATGTGGACAAAGATGGAACTCAAAAAGAGCTCACTGTTGGCATCCACTACGTTCAGACACACGGTGAACAACATTTGGCCAGTGCAGAAGAAGCTGCAAACAGATATGGCGAAAAAAGTGCAAAATTATCGGAATTAGCAGAAGAAGCAAAACAATTGTCGGCTAAACAGGAACAAAGGCGTCGGGAAATATTTGATATGGCTGAACAGGTATCCATATTAGATATTATTTTGGGAACAGCAGGACCCAGGACTATTTGTCGCGGCCAGTTTGTCGCCGAGTCGTTTTGTCGCCACCCAATTTGCCGCCGGCCGATTTGTCGCCGTTAAATAAGTCATCAAGAACCAATTTGGATGATTTTGGCATCAAATTAAAGAGCAGACTCCTAGCAATTAAATGATATTAATTTTATTTAGATTGGTTCAGAAATAGTGAAGTGCCCAAAAAAATAACTGAAAATTTCGCAAATCTATAATAAAGGTCATTTTGAATGGTTTTTTGGCTATAATTCCATCAATTCGGAACCAATTTAAATAAAATTAATATAATTTGATAGCCAATGGTCTTTTCCTTAATACCAAAAATATTCAAATTGGTTCACACATTGATGAGTTATTTAAGGGCGACAAATTGGGCGGCGACAAATCGGCCGGCGACAAAATGGCTCGGCGACAAACTGACCGCGATAAACCAGGGCTTACCCTATTATTTTTAATCAATTCACAAATTAAAATTGGTTGTTTTTTATTATTTGCAGATCAGGAATGCTTCCAGGCAAGCACTTAATGATGCGAATGAAGCAATTTTTGGAGCCACAAGTACCAGCCAACAAATTGGTTCCCTATTTGAAAATATACATGAATTGGAACAACGCCTGAAAAATACCCAAAAATTGGCCCAAGAACAATCAATAGAAACAAGCAAAACTTATGATGACGCCGCAATTATACTTTCCAGTGTTGAAAGCATTCGTTTGCCGAACATTTTGCCTAGGGCATTTCACTCGGATTCGGCAAATGTCCATATAGAAGGACAAAATGCTCTTAAAAGCGTCATAGAAGAAGGAAATGAACAAGAAGATTTGTTGGCTGAAGCAGCAAAAATGCTTAGAGAAGCTTCAGAACAATTGGCCGTAGTCAAGGAAAAACAGAATGCAATTGATCAAACATTTAGTGAAGTTGGAAGCTACAACACGCGCACACAAGCTGCATTCGATTTGGCCACAAAAACATGGAATGATGGCAAAGATTCACATGATGTCCTATCAGGTAAAAAAATTAAAATATACAAACAGGAAATATTTAAAATGACGAATGAATTATTGAAAATGGCGAATAGAGTATTACTGTTTATTGGTTTGCCCAAAATTCACAAACCATATATTCATTCGAAAAGCTCGTCAAGACGCATTGAATGGTATATAATTTGCCATGGTTTAAATGGTTTTGAACCAAAACCCCATAAAATGGTTTAGTTTAAAACCCTTAATTTTTGATCAAACCAAGACAAAATATATACCAATCGACGCGTCTTGACGAGATCTATTGATTCGGTATAAGGTTTGGGTGTCTAGGACAAACCGTTAAACCGTTATAAACTTTTTGCAATTTTCAATATTCTATTCGCAATTTTCAATAATTTATTCGCAAAATTAAATACAATCCATATAGAAACTAGAAACATAAACATCGAAATATTACTTTTGGTTCTTTAGATTTTCATGGAAAAATTGATCAAAGTAGAACTGAGGCAATTGAAGAATTGACCAATTTGCCCGAGATCGAAAAAGAAATACGGTCAGCAGAGGAATTGACTATTGAAGCAGAGAAAGCAGTTGGCGATGCAAAATATGATGCCGAAATGGCAAAATTATTTGCGGATGAGGGGCAATTGAGGGCATCAAATTTGGCCAAAGAATCGGCAAAATTAGCCGATTTGGCGGAACAAACGTTGGCCAAATCAAAACAAAATGAGGAATTACTGGGCACAATAAATGCCGATATTGATGGCTATGGCATAACAACGAAGGACTTTGTGAATCAGGTAACGCACATATAATTGGTCGATAAAGAGGAAACATTTTTTACTTAATGGATAATATTTAATTTACCGAATAAATTATTGAAAATGCCGAATAACGAAATAATAGATTTTAACGGTTTAGTGGTTTATCATAGACCCCCAAACCCTATATCTTACCGATGGATCTCGTCAAGGCGCATCGAATGGTATATATTTGGTTGTGATTTGGCCTAAAATTAAAGGTATTAAACCGTTTAAACCATTCTTTTAGTTTTTGTTTCAAAACTATTTTAACATTCATCAAACCATGGCAAATATTATACCATTCGATGCGTCTTGACGAGATCTATCGATTGTTTATATGGTTTGAGGGGCAATGACAAATCAAAACCGTTTAAATCTATTAATACTTATTCGGCATTTTCAATAATTTATTCGGCATTTTAAATATTTCCCCTTAATTATATCCAAAATAAATATGAAGAAAATAAAAAGTAAAAAGGTGATCCACAAATCCACTTTCTTCTTAAATTTATCAATAATATATTATTAAGGCGAATTCCGATATGGAACAATCGAATGAAGTTGCCAAAAAAGCAACCTTCGCTGAGAGCATTTCAAAGGCTTTACAAGACAAATTAATGGAATCTGAAAAGAAACTTCAATATGCTTTGGATCAACTCAGTCAGTATATAAAGAGTTCATATATTCCCACATAATAGACCCAATTTGTACAGATTCATTGGAAAATGTTGATGACGCCCAACTCACTGAATTGGAAAATTTATTGGAGGATGCAAAAAGGCGATATTTCACCAATGCCACAGAGGAGAAAATGAAAGAAAGAATTAGAAGAGCAGAAGCTGATGCCTTATTGGAAAAAAGGCAAATTGACTCATTACAAATGGAGCTAGAGAATCTTCGAGGCATTCGAGGTGAATCGGAATTTAAAAAAGGGAAATATTTAAAATTGCGAATAAATTATTGAAAATCGCGAAAAGTTTATACCGGTTTAGGGGTTTTAAACCATATACCATTGAATAGAGCTCGTCAAGACGCGTCGAATGGTATATAATTTGTCATGGTTTAATTGGTTTTAAACCAAACCCGATAAAACGGTTTAAGTGGTTTAAAACCATTAATTTTTGATCAAACCACGACAAAATATATTCATTCGATGCGATTTGACGAGATCTATCGATTGGGTTTAAGGTTTGGGGGTCTAGGACAAATCGTTAAACCGTTATAAAATTTTCGCAATTTTCAATAATTTATTCGCAAAATTAAATACCATCCATTTAAAATTTTTTTATTATTTTAATTTTTAAATCTTTTCACAGATTCTCTTCCAACTCGCTGCTATAATTTAATAAATCTTGAACAGGAAGGCCAATGAGTTGTCGGTTGTCGCTGCATTTCAAAGGATGATAGGCTGCGGAAATGATATCCCGGCATTTTGTTGATTCATTTTATTTATTATTGCCTTATAATTTAATTGTTTTTTTTTCTATCCAGTAGGATTAATTTGATAATCATTAGCATTAATCTTAACAAAATTCTCTGGGATTTGGAAAATAAATTCTCATTGCAAATCTTACACATTTTCAGGTCTTATTTCGTAAACTTTCTCGAAATTATTCAAAATAAATTTTCTTTTTTATTTAAATATTTCTTATTTGACCAACAATAAAATTCATTCAATTATTTTCTTATTATAGATTATAATATTAAAAATATAAACAAGATGCGAGCATTTTCTATAGGAATAAAAGAAATGGTACGTGCTTCATCAGATTGGGCAATATTCAAATAGGCAGGAGTCAATTTGGCGGCAACAATTGAGTAATAAGGTGTTCTTTGAAACAGTGATGAGCTTATTTTGGACCTGGATAAAGAGGAAATCATTTCGCCATTTTGCTTTTTCTTTATAGCTATAAAAGGAGAAGTGAACTATAAATTTGCTAAAAAAGGATTTATAAATTTGCCAAGCATCTAATCGACCAAATCTTTGGGTTCCGAACCAGCAGGATAATAGCAAGGATTAAATCTTTATAGGCTTAGGCTAAATTTTTATGCATCAATTTTGAGGCTTTTAGCCATAAAAGGAAAAAATGAATTATAAGTTGGCCTTTTTAATGCATAAAAATAGGGCAATTGGGAATGGATGTGGATGTGATGATAAAATCAAAATCGGCAAACACAGCCAGCCCAGCACCATACATTTGCCGGGAATGTCGCCTCTAATTGCGATGCTGGGAAAAGAGGAAGGGCAAAATGCATTTGTATAAAGAGAATGGGACCAAGTCCATTAGTGATTGTTGCTGGACAAGAATATCGCATCGATGATGCCGACTGTCACAGAGAATAATTAGGATTGGAGGAATTAAAGATTGAAAATTCAAATGATCGGTGGGGGTGCTAAATACCACTAACCGATCCTGTTATATGGAAATGATAATAATAACAAATAAAAAATTGTAGCAATTTAGATGAATTATGTGCCCTCTTCCTGCGCTGAATTAGATCAAAAAGTGTGTTGACCGCTTCTATCTGCTGCACAAAGGAAGGCGAAGACCGTCCGGGAAGACATGAACCCAACTGAAAATTTAATAATTTAAATAGTGTCAAAAAACTAATGTTTGATTTTGATTTTTCATTCCCGGTTAGATTTATGTTTTCCGGAAAAATGTGTTTCATTCCTTTTAGATTTGTGTTTTCCGGAAAAATGTGTTTCATTCCTTTTAGATTTGTGTTTTCCGGAAAAATGTGTTTCATTCCTTTGAGATTTGTGTTTTCCGGAAAAATGTGTTTCATTCCTTTGAGATTTGTGTTTTCCGGGAAAATGTGTTTCAATCCTTTTAGATTTGTGTTTTCCGGAAAAATGTGTTTCTTTCCGGTTAGATTTGTGTTTTCCGGAAAAATGTGTTTCTTTCCGGTTTTATTTGTGTTCCGGAAAAATGTGTTTCATTCCTTTGCGATTTATGTTTTCCAGAAAAATGTGTTTCATTCCGGTTAAATTTGTGTTTTCCGGAAAAAAGGGTTTCATTCCGTTTAGATTTGTGTTTTCCGGAAAAATGTGTCTCATTCCTTTTAGATTTGTGTTTCCGGAAAAATGTGTTTCAATCCTTTTAGATTTGTGTTTTCCGGAAAAATGTGTTTCATCTCGGTTAAATTTGTGTTGAAAGCTTGAAAGGTCGACTAAACTGCAATTGAGCCGAGAAAGAGTAGGAACCTTTGATTAGAATAGAAAATACTTTTCGATTCTACAATCGAAGCGCCTTGCCGAACTCTACTTAATAGGCTATATAGGAGGATCAAATGCATTGTGCTGTTCCATTGTTGTGTAAAACTCTAACTAATTTGTTATGTATAAAACCATTACATTTATTCTTAATGAGAATTTATACCTTTTATTATTGAGTAGTTCCTATTAGACCCCGGCAAATGGTCCCCATGCTCCCTAAATGGGCCTCTCTCTCGCCTCTCTAAAAAGACATAGATGATCTTGGGGACCAAAAAATGGTCCCCACTCCCCAATTGTGTTCCTTAATTTTTTGAATTTAACACATTGGCATTTATTTTTCGCAAAAAATATAACTAGCAGAGATGAAGAGAAAGTGAGAACAACGATGAAGTCTGACCTCGCCGCTGCCCGATTCGATTTCCCTTGGGCTGTCGCTAGCTGCTGCCCCGAATGACTTTGGCCTGAGGGATCAGTCAGCGACCGCCCGAGGGAAATCAAATCGGGGCAGCAGCTAGCGACAGCCCAAGGGAAATGGAATCGGGCAGCGGCGAGGTCAGACTTCATCGTTGTTCTCGCTTTCTCTTCATCTCTGCTAGTTATATTTTTTGCGAAAAATAAATGCCAATGTGTTAAATTCAAAAAATTAAGGAACACAATTGGGGACCATCCATTTTTTTGGCCCCCAAGATCATTTATGTCTTTTTTTCTCTGCCGTCTCGGGCCCATATGGGGACCATGGGGACCATTTGCCGGGGTCTAGTTCCTATCATTTCATAAAATAAATTATTTTAAAAAAATCAAAAATTTCAGAATGGACCGAGGAAGGCTATTGTCATTGACAGGAAATTTTGCAATTTCTTATCTACACAATTTTAATTTTCTTCGATTCCACCGTTCAAACTACTCTAGCCGCTCATTTTGCAAATATCTGCTTGAAGAAAATGATGAGAAAACAACAAATTTGCATATTCAAAATCAACAGGTTTGCTTTGCTTATAATTAATTGAAAAATTCATTAATTGCTTTTTTTAGTTTAATTTCTTTTCATCATTTTCTCCATTCCATGTCTTGCAAAAAACATCGAATGATTTTGAAGTGCAAAAAAAACACCGAACAGAATTTAATATTTTTATTATAAGGAATTTAAGGTAAAAATTAAGAAAATTTTAATCATTCCTAATATTATGTTAAATTTAATACAGCACAAGAAAAGAACAATATGATAAATTTGCAACACTGGGAATCGAAACATTGAATTATGATTATCCATTAAAACGGTGTATAGATCTTTTGGAGATTAAATTGATACATAATAAAAAGAATGGATATAATTGGATTAATTTAAGCAAAAAGGTTTACTTTTCTTTATATAAAAATGTCCGTAGTTTTCTTTTTTTGTTTAAGCAACCCTTTGAGTATTACGGCTTTCCGAGCATAGCAGTGAAAGATGATGCATATTTGTGTATTAAAGCGATGGATTCATTGATGGGCAAACTTGCCGACCAGGAAAACAATGTTTGTTTTTTTTTGTAAATAATTTGTAAAAAAAGATTAAGAAAAAGTTCTTAACATCTTATAAAATATCCCTGATTTTTAATAGCTTCCAATTTGCCAAGAATTCATAAATGGTTGTCTTCATTACAATTACATATTGGAGATCGGCCCAAATAAAAAGGATGGCAAATTGGAATTTATATTGAAATTAATCGAAAAGAAAACACAAAAATGTGTTCCAGTGCCCTTGCCAGTTCGATTGTTGCCTTTTTTACGCGATCGAATGGCCAAATTGCTGGTGAAATTTGATGGAAGCCAACAAATTCGACCAGCTCCATCACCGCTTCCAAAATGGTTAGCGGAGGAAGGTATTTATGATTGTTAATTTTAAAATCTTAAAACTAATTCCATTCAGTTAACAGTAAAAATGCTAATAAAGAACAACATCAATTACTTTCTCGCGACACATTTGTCTATAAGGTTGATGATAAACCACGGAACAGGAAAATACAAATTGAATATTGGCGAGGTGCAAGTGGTAGAGAATATATTCAATTAGGGCAGGTTAGCACTTATGGGCTGCACTTTATAATATAAAAAGAAATTCCAGAGATTTGATAAGAAACCGGGATTGAAGAATGATGATAATGAGGATAAATATGAATACTTCAATTTTGCGCATATTCCATTCGAAAATGCCCCTCATTTGTTGGATGCAATGCGAACACTCTCCGATGATTTACGAAAACGTCTTATCCATCCAAGCCAAAATCAAGTATTCATACCAATTAAATTAAATAAATAATTTCCCAATTAAGTCATCGATTATTTGCCATCAATCGGTCAAAGGTCTTTGTTGCGACTATAAATTGGAAATTCATTTATGTGAAATGAAGAAGAAGCAATTGAATTTTAGGATGGAAACATTCACTAATGAAACTGGATCATTTTTTACACCGATCAAATTAGTTGAGCCAATTCCAATTGATGTGTTCCATTGGTTACAGGAGCAAATGGCTGAAATATTGGTTTGAATTTCAAATCAAACATATTAAAAATTTTATATAATTCCTATTCAAACCTATAAAATATTCAGCTTTTTTACAATAATAATCTTAATTTTTTTTGTTAAATTGGAATCTCAATTTTAACCAGTGGGGCAAAGCCCCACTGGTTTAAAGCATGCTTCCGGGTCGGAAAAAGCGCGGGGCGCTTTAAGGTACCCCAGTAGGTTTTTTATTCAAGTTTTAGACGGCTCGCTCCGCTCGCCTCGTATTTTTCAATTTTTTAAACCGGTTTAAGCGTATATCTCGAAACCGGTTTGGTTTAACATCGCGCAATATACCATTGAATTCATCTCGTCGAGCTCTACAACTTTACTCTTTACCGCGCAGAGTTATCTCAACTCGCAAAAAAGTTATAAGGATATTTTCGACTCGCGCACCCGACTTGGCCCCAATTCACCAATTTTATCGACCCTTAGGCTTCGAGTTAGACCCCCGAACCTATATATCAAAATGTAGCTAGCACTCAGGGCATCACGCTTTTTTTGGTTTCAAAACGATATAGGTCCATGGAAAAAAGTTTTACCTGGACAAACCGGTTTTTAAACCGGTTTCTGCGCGACCCGGAACCCATATCAAAAAACGCGTATTTTTCCTGAATGCGCGCTAAAAAATTGCCCCCAGAGGTGGTATGAAAAGAATCCGTGGGAGTGTTGGTTGCCACCGATTACGGTGGTAAATCCCACATTTCCGTATGAAAAGAATATCCACGGATTTCCGTGGCATATCCCACCAATTTTCGGTGGTAAATCCCACTACTATTTCCCACTTATGAAAAGAAAGTCCCACGTGGGATTTGCCACCGAAATTTGTGGCAAAATACACCGAAATTGTCCACCGCCTCTTCCTAGTGTGACATTTTTACCACGCTTTTTTAAAAAATCATTAAAAATCAGTAAAAAAAGATGAAATTATGAAATAAATTGTATCTTATAGAAAAGACTCTCCTCTATCTTTCTATATAAAAATTTTAATTTTTTATTCAGGTTTAATATTTTTAAAATATTTTTGAAAAACAATGTTGGGTTCACAAGAAAGCCCAGAGTTTTTTACATATATTTGTGAAAGAATTAAAATTTTAAAAAATCATTATGAATTTTTATAGAATTTTAAAGAAAATTAGGTCTAAATGTATGGTAAACGCCACCGATTTTCTCAGTGGGAGTGGTAAACACCACCGGAATTACTGTAGCACAGGTGAAATGCCATCAAAATCCGTGTTTTTCTTTTCATAAAGGGGAACCACCTGTATTCGTGGTGTTTCCATCCGATATACGTGTGGGTAAATACAAGTGTAATTTTCCACTGATTCTTTTCATACCACCTCAGAATGTGCAAGTCACAAAACCTAAAAATCCCTAGAAAAGCTCAAATTTGATTTAATGTGCAAATGTCGAAAGCATCTTTATATTATATAAAAAAAAATAAAATATTTATTCTTTTCACAGTTGGTCTCTTCTTAATCCCATAAATTAAGTGAAAATGCAGTAAAAAAGCAAGGAACGAAATCTGATGAATGATCATTTTCATGGGGTAAATGAATTTTTTGCATTATTATGCATTAAAGACTAAATTTTATATTCCAGATCCACAAAAATGGCTGAAATAGTGTATAAATGATGAATTTGAAAGAAATGAAGAAAAAAAGTTAGATCGAATTAATTCCCTTTTGTACGCACATTTTCCTCGATTGTCATTTTTAATTATTGTTTTTGTTGATTAATTTTTAATTTAAAAAAACAGATTAAAATATAAATGGAATTTATATTTCATTCATTTTTTTAAATACCGTTAAATTACCCGGATTATTTTTATTTTATATATAAAAAGCATTTTCTTACATTTCCAGAACAGAAATATGAACACAAAAAGGCTATTGATATTGACTCGCAATTTTGCAAATCAGGTTTTCCTATAATTTTAATGGAAAATATTTTTTACCAACAAAATTACTCTTTTTACTAACAAAAATGCTTTTTTTTACCAACAAAACCGGTTTTCGACTTCTAATAAATCAGAAACCATTTTTAGACTATACAAACCTTATACTAATTTGTAGATTGATCTACAATTTGTATAAGGCAATCTACAAATTGGTATAAGGTTTGTATGGTCTAAAACCGGTTTCTGATTTATTAGAAGTCAAAAGTTGTTTTGTTGGTAAAAAGAGTAATTTTTATTGGTAAAAGAAATAATAACCTAATTTAATTAATAAAATCATAGAAATAAAACGAAAAATTCCATTTTTCAGTTAAACTTTTTCTCATCTTCTCCATTCGGTACATTGCCACATTGCAATTCATTACTACAAAAACACCGATCAAAAGCGGATTTTTCGACAAAGAACTTAAGGTTAAATTAAGAAAATTGTAATCAAAAATTCTATTAATCTTTTATCCAGCCACCATAAATATGTTGGAACCAAATCTAATTTAACCAAAAGCCAGGCCGAATCAATTGAAACATTGCATGTTGAAAAACTGGAATATGTGGAACAATTTAATGGACAAAATGAAACAAAAATAATGCAGATTGAATTGAATCGATTAAATAGCACAAAATGGATTTCATTAATTAATCGGGTATACATTTATTTATTACAAATTTAAAAAATTTAAAATATATAGATATTCTTCAACTACCGTGAATTCGTACAAATTTTTATACCCGAAGATGCATATAAATTTGTCAGCGCAATGGATGAATTGATGAGCAAAATTATCGAGCAAGACAAGGTTAAATATAAATTATAAAGCCACATAATAAAGCAAATCAAAATAAATAGGGTCGTCATCATCCCCCCCCCCCCCCCCCCATTGGGGAAATTTTTTCTTTTTTCGCCGTATAATGAAAAATTTTCGAATTTGTTTTCAAATTACTCCCCCTAAATAGAAAAAAATTTTCATAGGGCCCTCAGCCCTCCCTCCCTCCATTTCCCCTCCTATTGAAAATTTCTGGATACGGGCCGTCCTTCCCCTAAAATATCAATTTGGGTTTTATAATTTTTTGTATTTGTGAAAATAATTGGATCCGTCTTGTAATTCATATCGTAGAAAAATTTAAATTATACTATTTTCAGCCTCCAAATTGTTCCTTATTCATTGGAGTTAGAGGCGGTCTCAATTATGATTATGGACTTAGATTTGTTCAGTACAATGGCCGATTGGAATTTAGAATGAAATCAATCACAACTTTGGCAGATCCAACACATATACCGAAGACTCTTTTCATGCCAATTCGATTACTTCCTTTATTGCGCGATAAAATGGCCAAAATATTAAGTGCATTTGATGGAAGCCAACAAATTGAACCGTTTCCATCACCACTACCAAAATGGATCACGGAAATGGAAAATGGTAAATTTCTCTCGATTAAATTTTTTTTATTTATCCAAAATCTATTAATTAAAGAAAATAAAAATTTATCACTATTAAGATTCATCTCACCAGCAGCAGAATGCGATAACAATTTCCGATGAAACAAATAAGCAATGGGAAATATCGCGAGAAGAAACATTAGATTTTAGTGTCAATATCCATAATGAAAAACATGATAGGCAAATTACAATTCAGTTGCAGCGAAACAAACGGGGCGAAGAATTCATTCAAATTGTACAGGTTAGTCTTTCGCAATAATTATTTGTATCTACAAAATTACAACCACAATTACTTACAATCTCTTTCCGGAATAAAAATTTCAATACTAAAAATTACAATCTCAATTACAATTGCACTAAAAATTACAATCTCAATTACAATTGCACTAAAAATTACAATCTCAATTACAATTGCACTAAAAATTACAATCGCAATTACAATTGCACTAAAAATTACAATCGCAATTACAATTGCACTAAAAAATTACAATCGCAATTACAATTGCACTAAAAAATTACAATCGCAATTACAATTGCACTAAAAATTACAATCGCAATTACAATTGCACTAAAAATTACAATCGCAATTACAATTGCACTAAAAATTACAATCGCAATTACAATTGCACTAAAAATTACAATCGCAATTACAATTGCACTAAAAAATTACAATCGCAATTACAATTGCACTAAAAATTACAATCTCAATTACAATTGCACTAAAAATTACAATCGCAATTACAATTGCACTAAAAAATTACAATCGCAATTACAATTGCACTAAAAAATTACAATCGCAATTACAATTGCACTAAAAATTACAATCTCAATTACAATTGCACTAAAAATTACAATCGCAATTACAATTGCACTAAAAAATTACAATCGCAATTACAATTGCACTAAAAAATTACAATCGCAATTACAATTGCACTAAAAATTACAATCGCAATTACAATTGCACTAAAAATTACAATCTCAATTACAATTGCACTAAAAATTACAATCGCAATTATAATTGCACTAAAAATTACAATCGCAATTACAATTGCACTAAAAATTACAATCTCAATTACAATTGCACTAAAAATTACAATCGCAATTATAATTGCACTAAAAATTACAATCGCAATTACAATTGCACTAAAAATTACAATCTCAATTACAATTGCACTAAAAATTACAATCGCAATTATAATTGCACTAAAAATTACAATCGCAATTACAATTGTACTTTCCGTAATAAAAATTACAATCACAATTACAATTGCACTTTCCGGAATGAAAATTACAATTGCACTTTTCAGAATGAAATTAAAATTGCACTTTTCGGAATGAAAATTACAATTGCACTTTTCAGAATGAAATTAAAATTGCACTTTTCGGAATGAAATTACAATTGCACTTTTCGGAATGAAATTACAATTGCACTTTTCGGAATGAAAATTATAATTATAACCCGGATTGTAAACTATAATACCGGAATGAATCAAATCAAATATTATTTAAAATTGTTACATAAAAACATTTTCCGCAAATGAAATCAGAACAAATTCAAAATATTTATTTTTAGAAATTTGACAAATTGAATTATTCAAAAGATTTTGGAGAAGAGAGCAACAAATTTATTTATTTTCCACCTATTCCAATGCCCTCGGATGCATATCGGCTGCTCGACGCAATGGACAAACTCTATAATGATTTACAGAAAAAATATCCCAACCTTCAAATTCCGGATGACATCCCATTTGAGGTATTTATGTCACTTAAAAATGATAATGAAAAATATGACTATAAATAAAAGTAAACATTATTTTGTTAAATAGTAAATACTAAGAATTAAATGTAAAAATTTATGAGAAAAAAAATTAAAATTACTGTCACATTCACATTTGATATTCTATAATAACATTTGCACTTTGCCCCTATTGAAAGAAAGGATAAATTTTTCAAATTTAAGACTCAAATATGTCGCAAAATAGTAAGGCATGGACTTCTCTATGATTATAAATTGGAAATCTGCATTTCACCATTATCCAAACAATTGGAATTTAAACTCCGAACAATAACAACTGAGGCTTACAAATTACATAAATTTGAAAAATTATATGGGCCAATCCCAATGCATGTATTCAATTGGTTGAAGGAGCAAATGGCTGAATTATTGAAAAGGTATACAAGTATAGTTGAATTGATTAAAGAACCTTGATGATAAATAATATACTTTCTCTGTAAATTTAGTAAAAATTGTTTCCAAGTATGAGCATCCATCAATACAAAAGAAAAACATAACACTAAAATTCACCATTATTTAAATTTGTAACTTATCATATATTTTCAGTTCTTCGAATCAACAAGAGCAATTGAAATTGAATAATGGTATGGAGATTGAAAAATTTTAAATATAACCTCACCTTTATAAGTTAATGGAAAAGAACAAATTCCATATAAAGAAGAAGTCAATAAAATGCAAATAGGGCTTATTCGACATGAAAGAGTGTTCTATAGGCTGGAAATTGAATCGCTGCCCAGGCTATTGAAAATTGAGTTTAAACAAGGAAAAGGCAGAAAATACCTTCAAATTACGCAGGTGTGCCATAGCATTCTTTATTAAATAAAGACAGAGATTTACAACATATGTTACGGATAATGTTGGGAAATTGGTGTAGGAATTATCCAAGTGATGGGGTTGGATAATTTTGGAAATCTCGGTTTCTAGGCAGTGTTGCGCGTCAGAAAATTTGGGCCCGGCGCCAAGCCCCGGATTTTCAAAATTTTCGCCCCAGCCTCGGAAAATAAACCTGGGCACTAGCCCTGGGACTGGCCCCAGAACTAAATTTTTAATTGAAAAATTTACTAAAAAATGATCTCAGAAAAAATTTCAATAAAAAAAATTCGACTATTCGACTAAATAGAAATTTTGACTAAAATAGAAAATTTTGACTAAAAATTTAAAAAATTTTGACCAAAAAATGGTCTCAATAGGAAAATTTTTTAAATTTATTTCCACATTTTAAAGGGGCAACACTGTTTCTAGGCTTATTATAACTTCGACTCGGCATGGTCGAATTTATTTATAAGAATTCATTTTCAGACCGGACTGTTTAATGTTAAGGTTATGGATGGGGGTTTAGGGTTAAGGCTCCGTGTAAAAGGAATCTCGCGAAGCCGGAAGAAATACAGCTTAAACCTTTCCGAAAATGAAATCTTATAAATAAATTCGACCATGTCGAGTTCAATTAGCCTATTCTCGAGTCTGACCAGTGCCTAAGCTCAGATTTCAAAAATTATCTAACCCAGCACTTGGTAGGAAACACACCAATTTCCAATATTATCCGCAACATATATAAATAATTTTTCCAGAGATATGAAAAGAATATTGGCAAAAAGAGCGTTCATTACATAAATTTTCCAAATATTCCCGTGCCAGAGGATGCATATCGCCTGCTTGATGCAATGAAAGCTATCTTCAATGAATTGCAAGATAAACGGGCGGCCATTTTAACTGGAGAGAATAAGGTGAGACTGCGAAAACTCATATAAAATATCTCAAATAGAGATGTAATTTAATAAATGCGAATTTTTTTTCTCGAAAAAATACATTCTTTTGCCGAAAGTTTAGTAACTTTTTAATACTTGATCCTTGGACCCTTTATATCCATTTTATAGAGCTCATCGAGACGCGTCGATTGATATATGATTTGTCGGGATTAGGTTCAGAATTACAAGAGTTATATAATATAAAGATGCTTTCGACATTTGCATTTAAAAACTTGGAACTTTTTTTAAATTTTAGGTTTTGGGACTTGCACATCCTAGGGGCAACTTTTCAGCGCGCATTCAGGAAAACTATAGGTTTTTTGATAGCGGTTCAGGATTGCGAAGAAACCGGTTTGCCCAGGTAAAACTTTTTTCCCTGGACTTCAATCGATTTGAAACAAAAAAAGGATCATGCCCCAGAATGTACGCTTTCATTTGATATATAGGTTCAGGGGTCCACCATGGCCAGGAATGGCCTTACAAATCGACAACTGGGCCAAGGTCGGGTGCGCGAGTCAGAAATTCCTGAATAACTTTTTTGAGAGTTGAGATAGAAGTGCGCGATAAAAAGTAAATTTGTAGAGCTTGGCGAGACGGATCGAATGGTGTATTGAGCGAGTTATAAGACCAAACCGGTTTGGAGATATAAGCTTAAACCGGTTTAAAAAATTGAAAAATACAAGGCGAGCGGAGCGAGCCGTCCAAAACTTGAATAAAATAAACCTACTGGGGTACCTTAAAGCGCCCCGCGCTTTTTCCGCAACGGAAGCATGCTTTAAACCAGTGGGGCTCTGTCCCACTGGTTTTATAAACCAAAATAGGGTTCGAACGGTTTAACACTTTGAATTTTGGCAAAACCGTGACAAACTATATCAATCGATGTCGATGCGTCGCGATAACTCTATAAAATGGGCAAGAGATTTGGGGGTCTAGGATCCAACACAAAAAAGTTATAATCAAAAAACTGATCTTTCGACAAAAGAATGAAAATCTTTCGGCAAAAAAATATTCCCAATTTTATAAGAGAACATTCTTTTGTCTATAAAATGCATTTATTTATGGAAAATGTAATTCTCATCAAGGGATAGATTTTATAGGAATAGCTAAAAATTTTATTAATTGGTTGTTTACAAATAAATGCATTTTGTCGAATAAAAATTTGCGCCAATTAATAATTTTATTAAGTCCTTTTACAATTTTAAATTAGACCTTAAATAGGGAATTGGTCTTTCAAAAAAATTAAAATTTAAATCTCAACTTTGGTTATTACAATATTTATTAAATCATTTTAAGTCATCGATGATTTGTCAAAAAATTGTCAATGGCCTTCATTATAACTACAAATTGGAAATTCACTCATGCCAAAATCAGCAATTTGACTTTCGACTCCAAACAATGTCAAACAAGGCCAACGAATTATTGTTTGAATCAAAGAAATTATCAGGACCAATTCCAATCAACATATTCCATTGGTTGATGGAGAAAATGGCCGAAATATTGGTAGATTATGATGAAAAAAGAAATGAAGAAAACAAATAGATTGGATTTATTTTCCTTATCCACCTATTCTACCCTGATTGTTATGTTCTAATTTGTTGGATATTTGTAATAATTTAATTTTTCAATTCATCATTTTTTTAATTTTTTCCAATTTGGTACTTTTAGATATAATTTTTATGCCTTAACTTTATAAATTTTCTTAAATCCCCGATTTCATCGTTAAACCTTAGGGAATAACCAATCTTAATAAATTTTTCCCTATCCTTTTATTTTATCCACGACCAAAAAAAGATGTTCCCGAGGCAGCCACGAAATGTTACCACAAATCCAATTCCCGAAAGCGCCACTTTCCCCTGCTGGATCCAATCCTAATTTAAATAAATAAATTGCTGCTGATGGCCGATGAAAGTCAAAAATGTAAAAACCTCAACAACATCAGTCAATCCACTCAATTAAATTTTCACTAATAACAAAATCTTATGCCCTAAGACTGTGATCAACATAAAATGCGCCATTGGAAAGCTTTAAGGCAAAATTAAATAACGAAAAATTTGAGGGATTAATTAAAACAATTTAATTCAAATTTACTAATTCGCTTCATGTCAATTCTACATTTTTCAAATTTATGTCACACCAAATAGAATTACCATTTTGTTTAATTAGAAATACATAAATATTAAAATTTAGGACATTGAAATGAAAAATTGTGATGAATAATTTTATGGGTGTAAAAAAAAATTTTTTGTGGTAATTTTCCCTAAACAATTTTAATATTTTTTTGTGGATTCTAACTTTTTAAAAAGTGAAAAAAAAAGTTATAAATTGAAAGATGGGATTAGTTCGTTCATTTTTGGCCACTTATAATTTGCATAAAAATTGATGACAAATTTCCAAATTCGTTTTTTGGAATTTTACAACAAAAAGCATTTATTTATTTGAATGCGGTTTACAATATAAAATATAAGATAAAAAAATTTATAAGAAAATGGAATACATTTGTTCAAAATTATAAATCGATCAATTTTTATTATTTAAATTTAACAAAGCCATATCTTCCTTCCTTCACTCCTCTTCTTTTCTGTTGCTGTTGTTGGCAATCAGCTGTTGGAGAAAATGATGTTGATTCCGCCAACGTTTGGTCATCATTTGCTGAATTCTCGTGTTGAATTGTTGTTTTTTGCCTTTCATTCCCAACAACAATTGATGAAGTCTCGCCCCTAATCACCGCATTGATTGTGTCATCCAAAGCGGAAGAGCCGTTTGGAGACAATGTTGAGTGTTGCTGATCGATGATCACAGCCGCAGGTGGTGGTTCGGATGGCGGAACTATAGTTATAAATTAAAATTATGGTACTTAATTTGGCGGAAAATCATTGTAAATTGTGAAAAGATTATAGTGGTTTAATGGTTTGTTTTAGATCCCCAAACACTATATCTAATCTATAGATCTCGTCAAGAATCATCGTTTAAAATGATTCAGCTTAGGTTTTAAGAATTTTAATTTAGTTATGAACCAAAAATTATGAATTGGTTTAATACTATACATTTTGCGATCAAACCTGACAAATTATAAACAAATCGACGCAACATGAGGATCTATGGTTATTGGTTACCTTAACTTATTAGTTATAAACCAAAAACTATGAGATGGTTTAAACGGTTTAATACTATAAGTTTTACATCTATCGATTGGGTATGGATATAGGATTTAGCGGGGTCTAAGACAAATCAGCAAAAATCGCTAAAATCTTTTCGCCATTTTTAATGTTTTTTTTTGTAAAAAATATTAAATACCCTCCCTCATTTTATAAATTAATTTGTTTCGCATATTAAGATTGCCAAAGGCTAAATGCATGTAAATTAAAAATGATAAAAATTCGCTGCTAATAAAATTTCTCTCCTCATTTTCTTTTGTTAATTTGCTATAAAAAATGACATCCTACTAATTTAATCTTTTTTTTTTCATTTACCTGTTGCTGTTTTCGCAATCTTCCGCGGACGACCTCTTGGACGTTTCATTGCAGGCTGCTCACAAACTTGTGGATGAATTGCCTCGTCCGACATTCCCCCGCTTTTCCATGATTGAGTTTGCTGCGCGGGCGACAAAAAATGATGGGCAATTCGAATTCCGGGGGCATATCGACTGCCCAAATTTGAAAAGCTCTGTTGTTGATCAGAGCTTAAAAAATTTAATTTATTAGTTATAAAATTTATATTTATTTGATAATTATTTTATTTATTGATTATTTTTTATTACCATTGTTTTTAAGGAATTTTGCCAAAAATTCTATGAAAAATCATTCCAAAAATTTAATGTGAATTTTTAAAAGATAATATTTTGTATTCTATAAAACCAAAAGTTATTTTAATTTGAATAATAATGAAATAATATAAAAATTCTTTATTTTTGATATTTTAGAGTTTATCCTACATTCATAACCATAAATTATTGAATAGAGCTCGTCAAGACTCATCAAAACCGAGTTGAGTTTTTTGTTCCAAAACTAAATTATTATCGGTTAAAACTAAGCCAAAACATGATGCAACTTAACGAGATCTATCGAGTGAATAGAGGTTTGGACGTCTCTGAACTATATTTTAACAATTTATTATTTTCGTCAAATTAAATATTTTACTTTTAATTTAGCCTCTACCTTTTTGTTAACGGTTGCCTTTGTCGCTTCAATGGTTGGAATATTCCGGAATAGTCGTATTCATCTTCTGTAAAATAAAAACAATCTTAATATTTATAATCTTTAGAATTTTTCTACCTTTTGGAATTCCATCAATGGTTTGAAAGTCCTGGAGCCTATTTCAATTTCCGTCAAGTAGTTGACTTGTGGTCAAGCAAGTTCTTGACGTCAAGCAAGGAAACTCTGTTTCAATTAAAAATCATAGGAAACACACGATATCGTGAAATTTCTGTTTCAATAACACTTGACTTGTGATCAAGAACTTGTTGCCTCACAAGTTCTTGACGTCAAGTAAATTCACGACTTTTTTACTCGACTTGCTTTGTCTATGTTTCAATTATACTTGCGTTTTTTTAACTTGCTTGACTAAAACAAGGGAGAACTTGTGGAAAATTTAATTAGTGGGTAAAACACTTGTGGAGAACTAGTCAAGTAATTTTAAAAATTCATAAAAAATTTAGAAAAAATTTTAAAAATATAAGGTAAAATGTATCTGATAGAAGAGATTCTCCTCTATTTTTTGATATAAAATTTATATTTCAGCCATTTTTTCCTGATTTTATATGAATTTTTGAAAATGACTAACCTAATTTGCTCTGAAAATTTTTAATTCAAATTTAAATATTTTTTTGATGTTTTATTAATTATTTCTAAGCTATTTTGATAATTTTTGGATAAAATTTTATTAAAATTTATTTGTTCGATTTAGAACTAAAATTTTATATCATTCGATAGAGAATTTTTTTCTTAACAACATACTAAAAAATCAGGCTTAGAAAAATTTTTCTAAATTAATTATGAATTTTTAAAATTATTTTAAAATTTTTACTTGTGGTGAAGCAAGGGGAAAATCAAGAAAGCAAGGAAAAAGTAATTGAAACACAAATTCTTATACACGAGGGCCGAACACTTGACTTGCGAACAAGTATAGGATTTTGCGAAAAATCAAGGATTTGGCTAATTGAAACAGAAAATTTACTTGCTTGACCACAAGTCAAGAACTTGACGGAAATTGAAATAGGCCCCTGCTGTTTTGGATCATTGGCACGGCGGCAATAATTGTGATCTTGATGAGTCATTGATTTTCAAATTAAGAAAACTTAATAAAAAATGATTAAAAAATTGAAAAAATCATTTTGTTGGGCAGCAGCTAAATTACTAATTTCCTTTTTTTCTTTCTTTCTTATACTCTTTCATTTTTTGGATATAATGTCATTTTTCCGTTGCTGACATTTTTGACAATTGCACCAGAGAAAAAGAAAACAGAAAATTATCGGAAAAAAAGGACAAAAATTGTCCGTATTATTTGTTCCTTACTAGGACTAGAGGAAGAATGGGAAAAGCAGCATAAATTAAAAAAGCAATGGAGAATTAGATGTTTCCTTTCTCTCCTCTCTCCATAAATATCCACTATTGCTCTATTAGCTCTAGCCTGCAAATTGTTGACTCAACTCAACAGTAGGGTTGCGCTCCCGAGGGTCGGGGGCGAGTTGGACGGGGGCGGGGGTGATCGGGGGTGGCACCTTCGGGGGCGGGGACGGGGGTGACCTTGACGGGGACCCCCGCGGGGATCCCCGCGGGGGTACGGGGTTGACAAAAATTTTTAAAAAAGTCCTATTTTTCAAAAAAAAATTTCTGAAGAAAAATTTAGTAAAATTTTAATAAATTATAAGCGCAAATAAATTTTAATTCATAATTCATTCAATCTCCTCTTCAATTTCTTCCTGTTCTGGATCATTTGAATTTGTTGGTGCCAGTTACACACGGTTGGGATCATTATCATTAGCGTCTAGATCACAAGCGTCTCAGTGATTTTGAATTTGAAGAGCCTTAGCTCATCAGTCATCAGCCAATTTACTAATTTAAATTAAATGATATAGTGCATTTAATAGCCCTAAGTATCGGTTATCAAATGATATATTGAACATACAAAACTGTAATGGTTTGGACAAAATATGGCCCTAGATGCCTAGATACAAAAACAATTTTTCAAAATTTTTGGCCTCAACTTTGCCAAAGCTTTGAAGTTTTGAATGATCATTATACCATTGGATAGCCAAGATTTGGGACTATTAAATATATTTTAGGTCCTTTAAATTGGTTAATTGGCTGATGAGCTAAGGCTCGTCAAAATCGATGAGATTAGTGGCGAGATGCTAATGTCCCTCGCTGGTTTTTTGTTTTTTCACCTTACACATCATCCAAATTTGCTTTTACAAATAAAATTTGACAGAGATTTTTTGCCGAAAAGTCTTATATAAATCTTCAATATGGCATGATATGATTAAAAGGATGTCAGATTCTTGAATAGCACCCTAAATTAACCATAGAAAGTGATTTTGTGATGTCTATTATCCATAAGAGAAGATTATCAAGAGACGCGCAGCGAAAAAATTAACTAGAAATTGCCGCGCAGCGAAAAATTTTTAATGAAAATTTAAAAATCCTACAAAAATCTGCTAAAAATTTCCTTTCATATTGCATTTTTCTTGAAAAAATCCAATAATATGGGGTATATGTTCACCCCCGTACCCCCGCGGGGGTGGAGGTTCGGGGGGCGGGAGTGATCGGGGGTGGACCTTCGGGGGTGGGACGGGGGTGAAACTCAAACCCCCGCGGGGGCCCCCGTCGGGGGTGACCCCCGCGGGGACGGGGGCGCAACCCTACTCAACAGTCATCAGCTCAGCTTTTTATCAATATTCATTAAGCAATTTCCTTATCTTGTGGCAATTGTATTTTACTATTCTATTCAAAAATACCCTATCTACTTCACACAAAATAATTTTTCATTTTATATCGCATTCAAGACCCTTATTCCATTTCATATAGAGTTGGAGGGAGTCGGTTCTAGACCGAGGTCTCCGGTTCCGGTTCCGCTCGGTTCCTAGATCGCGGTTCCGGTTCCGGTTCCAGAAAAATCCTCGGTTCCGGTTCCGATTCTGGCGGTTCCTTGGTTTTTTGAAAAATGGTCATAAAAATTTTTAAAATTTATTTTTTCATATAATATCGAAAAAATAAAAAAAATAATTCAAATATCATATATTCACTTATTCTTTCATCATTTCTAATTCTTTTAGTTAGTCTTTTTCAATAAAATAAGCGCAAAAGAAAAAATAAAATAGCATCAAAAAGAAAAACTGACGAAAATAGCCCCACAGGGAAAAATTAGACTAAAATGTAGCCATAGCCATACATATAAGAATTTTAACAAAAAATGTCCGTTAAAGAAATTAATTCAGTTTAATATGACACAGGAGGGAAAAAAATAAACCAAAATGGGCCCGATTGGGGAAAATTTTAGCCAAAAATGGGCCCGATTGGGGAAAATTTTAGCCAAAAATGGGCCCGATTGGGGAAAATTTTAGCCAAAAATGGGCCAAATTGGGGAAAATTTTAGCCAAAAATGGGCCAAATTGGGGAAAATTTTAGCCAAAAATGGGCCCGATTGGGGAAAATTTTAGCCAAAAATGGGCCCGATTGGGGAAAATTTTAGCCAAAAATGGGCCCGATTGGGGAAAATTTTAGCCAAAAATGGGCCCGATTGGGGAAAATTTTAGCCAAAAATGGGCCAAATTGGGGAAAATTTTAGCCAAAAATGGGCCAAATTGGGGAAAATTTTAGCCAAAAATGGGCCCGATTGGGGAAAATTTTAGCCAAAAATGGGCCCGATTGGGGAAAATTTTAGCCAAAAATGGGCCCGATTGGGGAAAATTTTAGCCAAAAATGGGCCCGATTGGGGAAAATTTTAGCCAAAAATGGGCCAAATTGGGGAAAATTTTAGCCAAAAATGGGCCCGATTGGGGAAAATTTTAGCCAAAAATGGGCCAAATTGGGGAAAATTTTAGCCAAAAATGGGCCCGATTGGGGAAAATTTTAGCCAAAAATGGGCACGCTAGTAGAAAATTTTAAGTAAAAATGGCCCCACAAATGTAAAATTTTACAAAAAAAATTCCCCTTCGGGGTGAATGCCAGAACCGTGGAACCGACGGTTCCGACCCTCGGTTCCCGGTTCCGCTCGGTTCCAAGACCTCGGTTCCGGTTCCGGTTCTTGGCCCAAAAATGGCCTCGGTTCGGTTCGGTTCCGGTTCGGGTACCCGACTCCCTCCAACTCTAATTTCATAGTCCAACAAATATTATTAAAATAGGTAATTTCTTCCATTTTATAATACAAATTTCATTTTCCGAATGATTTTTAAATTCCACTGGATTATTTTTTTTCAAATAAATAAATTGAGTTGTCTAAAAAATAAAAACTATAAAATTCACTTTGTTGAACTTGGTCAGCAATAAGTACAGCGGAGAAAAATGGATCAAAATTCTAGCAATGTTAACGGCAATCAACAACAGAAATTAACCACCTGTTCATGCACAGCGGCAGCAGATTTGGCACTAATGCGCAAAGAAATGGAAAAATATAAAGCATTGTTTGTTTATATTTTTGAAGATAAAATTAAAATGAAAAATTTTTTAATTATTATCATTTTATATTCAATTTGGTTTTATTGGACGAAAATTATTATCATTTTATATTCAATTCGATTTTATTGGGTGAAAACCTGTTAAGGAATAAATTATGAGAAAATATAATTTCTGAAAATTAATTTTGCAAAAAATACCACCATTTTCTAACTTTATTTTTAAAAAAGATATGAATGCGAGAGAGATCGATTCAAAGAATTACAACAGTACACCGAAGAATTAGAGAGTGAATTAAAGGAGCGACGCAAGAAGAAATCGGTAGAATTTGATAAATCGAACGCAGAAGTGGTGGAGTCCTTCGACAACATGTCTCTCAAAGCAGAGTTGCTCAGGGGAATCTATGCCTACGGGATCGGAAAGCCATTAGCCATCCATCAGCGCATCATTGTTCCATGTTGCAACGGGAAGGATATTATTGTACAAGTCCAGCCAGGAGAGGATAAAACGACTGCATTAGCCATTTCAGTATTGCAACGTGTGGACGAAGGTGATCCAAATTTGCAAGCATTGGTGATAACCCAGACCAGAGAATTGGCCCAACAGGTGAAAAATATGGGAGATATTGGCAAATAAATAGATAAATAGAATAATGATTAAAAAATTATATAAAATCGATATCTTGGAACCTATTTTTACTGTATAGTTATAGTATTTTCATCGAAAAATTTCAAATTTGTTTGATTTTAAATTGAAAATCGACATTTGCTAAATTTTATACGTTTAATGGCAAACATATTAAGCCGAATGCTAATATCTAACATGAATTGGTCACATGCATTTGTAAACAAGATGACCACAAATCAAGTTGTTTATAAGGTTTTGACTAAATTTGAGAAAAATGTGCCAAAATGGTCCAAAAATGTGAAATTTTTTAAAACGCATAAAATTCGCTAAAATTCAATTAAAAAATTTATTCTATATATTTTTTTTACCATTGTTTTCACTTTCGTGGGCAATTTTAGAAGATTGTAAAAAATAGGCGCACAGTAAAAATTCAAGCCAAATATAGCTGCGCAGCGAAAATTTTCAATATTTGAATAGAAAATTTATGAAATTTATTGTTTTTAATTAAAAATTGCCAAAATTTTTAAAATGTGGAAAAATGTGTGGAAAGTCAAAAATATGGTAAAAATATGGCGAGATGATCTAAAATGTGGCAAAAGCTACATATATATGGTAAAATAGACAGACACCCTAGGCCAAATATGACTGAAATAAAATGCATAGGTATTAGGCACTAGGCAGGCAAATTTAGGCATATTTTGTGAACCTTTTAAAAATTTAATAAATTTACTGATTAAGAAACAAAAATTCAATGAAAGGTAACTCAGAGGATGCTCATTCTTGGCGAATATATGCCTCTAAAATACCATATGTGCATTGGCGGAACCAAAGTGCGCGATGAACAGCGAGAATTGAAGGATGGAGGAGTTCAAGTTATTGCAGGCACACCTGGACGCGTGAATGACATGATTCAAAGGGGAGCATTAAGTGAGTAATTTTACAAGAATAAAAACTTTAAATTTTAATAAAATAATTTTGCTTTAAGAAACGGATAAAATCAAAATGTTCGTTTTGGACGATGCCGATGAATTGCTCTCTCGAGACTTCAAAGACCAAATTTACAGTGTTTTTAAAAGCCTTACAAGCGGTGGCCAAGTGTGTTTTTGCTTCCAGAAAATTTGTCAAATTCAAATTTATTTAAGGTCATTATTTTTTCGACCAAAATGACCAACGAAGTGTTGGAAGTGACCAGAAAATTCATGCGGAAGCCCATTCAAAATTTGATAGAACAGAAGGAAAAGGAATTAACACTTGAGAGCATTCGACAATTCTACATTTCCATTGAAAGAGAGGTGAATTGGCGGAGTGGGGAAAGGGGGGAATGAGATAGAAGATGAATGATTCATTGCATTTACAGGATCGTAAGCTTGAAACCCTGTACCATCTTTTCGATACTGTCAACATTACACAAGCAATCATTTTCTGTAACAGTAGAAAAAAGGTTGAGAAATTGGCACTGAACATGCTAAAAAATAAATTCACAGTTTCAGTGTTGGTAGGTCTAATTGATTTTAATTTTGATTAATCTTTTTTTAGCATGGTAAAATAGAACAAGCAGAACGTGATGTGATTTTGCGTGAATTTCATTCGGGCTCATCTCGCTTACTAATCACCACTGATTTGTTAGTCCCTGGCTTAGATGTGCAACAAATTTCTGCCGTCATCAACTATGATTTGCCAACCAAACGTGCAGATTACATCCGTCGGTTCGATTTTTACAAATAGAAATGAAATTATTCATCAATAATTTGATATTTTTCTTTAGTATTGGTCGTTCGGATCGATTAGGGCAAAAAGGAGTTGCAATCAATTTTATGACTAAAAAGGTAGGCACACTAATTTTATCATGTAACCTCTAAAATTATTGAATTTAACCAAATCATTTATCAGTAATTTTCAAATAATAACTTTTATTTAATTATAATTTATTAAAATTTTCCGCAGAGAGGAAAAGATTCGTTTTAAATAAACAAAAAATTGAAATTTAAAAAAATTTCAACTTAGCTTATGCTTATTAGGTAAATTAAGAATAATAATCTTAAGTTAGAGTATTGGTCATCATTTGTCTAACCAACATTTTATGCCAAACTTAGTAAACATAATTGAATAAGTCCACCCATACATTTCTAAATGTTGGCAATTATACTTTACTAAGATGGCCAAATTTGAGATGGAAATAAATGAAATATTCGTGTTAAGCATAGAAAATTAGTTATTTTTTGAGATATTTTAATTATATGATTTGAAAATTTTCGGCCCAATTGAATGCTATAAATTCTTTTAATTTCTCCCAGAAGAAAATTATTAAATAATTTTTTAATTTATAGGATGAATTAATGGTGGCACAGCTAGAAGCGTATTATTCCACTCAAATTGAGGAAATGCCGACCGACATTGGCGAACTCATTTGAATTAATAAATTAAATCCATTATTTTATTGAAAGAATTAAAAGAAAAATGCATGTAAACATTATAAATTTTTATTATTTATGGACAAATTCATTTATAAAATCGATTTCAAATATTTATTAATCTTTATCATGTCTTAATGCTTTTTTGAATAAATAAAATTCAAAATTCAAAAATATATGTTAATAAATATAAAATTTGCTTATGACAATTTTGTTTAAAAGGCTTTTTAAGTAGAGTTGGAGAGAGTCGGGTACCCGATCCGGAACCGAACCGAGGCCATTTTTGGGCCAAGATCCAAGAATGGGAACCGAGGTCTTGGAACTGAGCGGATCCGGAACCGGATACCTCGGTCTAGAACCAACTCTCTCCAACACTAATTTTAAGTATTTAGGTTAGGTACAAAATTAATTTCATTCACATTCCTCTTTGAATACATCTATGATGCGCTTCTCTAATCAAGAAGATCGACAATATTTTTCTTGGCCGAATTAGAATTGGGATTTTTTTCTCCAAGATCAATAAGATCTTTTGTGGTTGAATTTGGTTAATTTTCTCCGAAATCAATAAGAATTCCAATTGCTGGATTGGGATCATTTTCTGTAAGATCGATGAGATCTCCAGAAGAAGTATATTACAGGGTGGGTAAAAAGTTCCCGGACATGGTTTTTTCATTATAAAAATTTTTTGGATGAATAAAATTTTTTCATTTTTGGTATAATAATAAATTATTATGCACTTTATTGGAATTATTAAAAGATTTGGGAATTTGAAGACTCTCCTTTGGGAGGCGGACTTGAATACATGTCCTCCTCGGGGTACAAATGTCCGGCCCATTTTTTACTTCATTTTAATTTTTATCAATGTTTAAAAAGAGAATTAAAATTTTTTAAAAATATTTTCTAATATCTCAGATGTAGTGTCAAATAATACCGAAAGGGAAAATCGAAATATTAAAAATTAACCAAGTTAGCCTAGACGAAATTTTTGATACCAAAATGCAAAAATGGATGATTTGAAAAATCAAAATTTTCAAATTCTGAATTTCTTTGACCATTTGAGTTCTTTCTAAAAAGAAAATAAATGATTAAAAATATAAAAGATAGGCATAAATTTAGGTGATTTTTCCGGAATTTTCTTTTTGCTTTTCAATTTTGTTTGACAAATTTAATTATATATTTTTACTAGAATTATTTTGAATAATTATGATATTATATTTGAGAATATCCTAAGCGGGCAATACTAATGAAAATTAAAATGAAAATGAATGATTAAAAATATAAAAGATAGGCATAAATTTAGGTGATTTTTCCGGAATTTTCTTTTTGCTTTTCAATTTTGTTTGACAAATTTAATTATATATTTTTACAAGAATTATTTGGAATAATTATGATATTATATTTGAGAATATCCTAAGCGGGCAATACTAATGAAAATTAAAAAGAAAATAAATGATTAAAATATAAAAGATAGGCATAAATTTAGGTGAATTTTCCGGAATTTTCTTTTTGATTTTCAACTTTGATTGACAAATTTAATTATATATTTTTACTAGAATTATTTTGAATAATTATGATATTATATTTGGGAATATCCTAGGCGGGCAATACTAATGAAAATTAAAAAGAAAATAAATGATTAAAAATATAAAAGATAGGCATAAATTTAGGTGAATTTTCCGAAATTTTCTTTTTGATTTTCAACTTTGATTGACAAATTTAATTATATATTTTTACTAGAATTATTTTGAATAATTATGATATTATATTTGGGAATATCCTAGGCGGGCAATACTAATGAAAATTAAAAAGAAAATAAATGATTAAAAATATAAAAGATAGGCATAAATTTAGGTGATTTTTCCGGAATTTTCTTTTTGATTTTCAACTTTGATTGACAAATTTAATTATATATTTTTACTAGAATTATTTGGAATAATTATGATATTATATTTGAGAATATCCTAAGCGGGCAATACTAATGAAAATTAAAAAGAAAATAAATGATTAAAATATAAAAGATAGGCATAAATTTAGGTGAATTTTCCGGAATTTTCTTTTTGATTTTCAACTTTGATTGACAAATTTAATTATATATTTTTACTAGAATTATTTTGAATAATTATGATATTATATTTGGGAATATCCTAGGCGGGCAATACTAATGAAAATTAAAAAGAAAATAAATGATTAAAAATATAAAAGATAGGCATAAATTTAGGTGAATTTTCCGAAATTTTCTTTTTGATTTTCAACTTTGATTGACAAATTTAATTATATATTTTTACTAGAATTATTTTGAATAATTATGATATTATATTTGGGAATATCCTAGGCGGGCAATACTAATGAAAATTAAAAAGAAAATAAATGATTAAAAATATAAAAGATAGGCATAAATTTAGGTGATTTTTCCGGAATTTTCTTTTTGATTTTCAACTTTGATTGACAAATTTAATTATATATTTTTACTAGAATTATTTAAAATAATTATAATATTATATTTGAGAATATCTTAAGCGGGCAATACTAATGAAAATTAAAAAGAAAATAAATGATTAAAAATATAAAAGATAGGCATAAATTTAGGTGATTTTTCCGGAATTTTCTTTTTGCTTTTCAATTTTGTTTGACAAATTTAATTATATATTTTTACTAGAATTATTTTGAATAATTATGATATTATATTTGAGAATATCCTAAGCGGGCAATACTAATGAAAATTAAAATGAAAATGAATGATTAAAAATATAAAAGATAGGCATAAATTTAGGTGATTTTTCCGGAATTTTCTTTTTGCTTTTCAATTTTGTTTGACAAATTTAATTATATATTTTTACAAGAATTATTTGGAATAATTATGATATTATATTTGAGAATATCCTAAGCGGGCAATACTAATGAAAATTAAAAAGAAAATAAATGATTAAAATATAAAAGATAGGCATAAATTTAGGTGAATTTTCCGGAATTTTCTTTTTGATTTTCAACTTTGATTGACAAATTTAATTATATATTTTTACTAGAATTATTTTGAATAATTATGATATTATATTTGGGAATATCCTAGGCGGGCAATACTAATGAAAATTAAAAAGAAAATAAATGATTAAAAATATAAAAGATAGGCATAAATTTAGGTGAATTTTCCGAAATTTTCTTTTTGATTTTCAACTTTGATTGACAAATTTAATTATATATTTTTACTAGAATTATTTTGAATAATTATGATATTATATTTGGGAATATCCTAGGCGGGCAATACTAATGAAAATTAAAAAGAAAATAAATGATTAAAAATATAAAAGATAGGCATAAATTTAGGTGATTTTTCCGGAATTTTCTTTTTGATTTTCAACTTTGATTGACAAATTTAATTATATATTTTTACTAGAATTATTTTGAATAATTATGATATCATATTTGAGAATATCCTTAGCGGGCAATACTAATGAAAATTAGAGAGAAAATAAATGATTAAAAATATAAAAGATAGGCATAAATTTAGGTGAATTTTCCGAAATTTTCTTTTTGATTTTCAACTTTGATTGACAAATTTAATTATATATTTTTACTAGAATTATTTAAAATAATTATAATATTATATTTGAGAATATCTTAAGCGGGCAATACTAATGAAAATTAAAAAGAAAATAAATGATTAAAAATATAAAAGATAGGCATAAATTTAAGTGATTTTTCCAGAATTTTCTTTATGCTTTTCAACTTTGTTTGACAAATTTAATTATATATTTTTACTAGAATTATTTGGAATAATTATGATATCATATTTGAGAATATCCTTAGCGGGCAATACTAATGAAAATTACAGAGAAAATAAATGATTAAAAATATAAAAGATAGGCATAAATTTAGGTTAATTTTCCGGAATTTTCTTTTTGCTTTTCAACTTTGATTGACAAATTTAATTATATATTTTTATTAGAATTATTTAGAATAATTATGATATTATATTTGAGAATATCATTGGCGGGCAATACTAATGAAATTTAAGAAGAAAATAAATGATTAAAAATATAAAAGATAGGCATAAATTTAGGTGATTTTTCCGGAATTTTCTTTTTGATTTTCAACTTTGATTGACAAATTTAATTATATATTTTTACTAGAATTATTTAAAATAATTATAATATTATATTTGAGAATATCTTAAGCGGGCAATACTAGTGAAAATTAAAAAGAAAATAAATGATTAAAAATATAAAAGATAGGCAAAAATTTAGGTGATTTTTCCGGAATTTTCTTTTTGATTTTCAACTTTGATTGACAAATTTAATTATATATTTTTACTAGAATTATTTTGAATAATTATGATATCATATTTGAGAATATCCTTAGCGGGCAATACTAATGAAAATTAGAGAGAAAATAAATGATTAAAAATATAAAAGATAGGCATAAATTTAGGTTAATTTTCCGGAATTTTCTTTTTGCTTTTCAACTTTGATTGACAAATTTAATTATATATTTTTATTAGAATTATTTAGAATAATTATGATATTATATTTGAGAATATCATTGGCGGGCAATACTAATGAAATTTAAGAAGAAAATAAATGATTAAAAATATAAAAGATGGACATAAATTTAAGTGATTTTTCCGGAATTTTCTTTTTCTACTTTGATTGACAAATTTAATTATATATTTTTACTAGAATTATTTTGAATAATTATGATATCATATTTGAGAATATCCTAGGCTGACAATACTAATGAAAATGGAAAAGAAAATAAATGATTAAAAATATAAAAGATAGGCATAAATTTAGGTTAATTTTCCGGAATTTTCTTTTTGCTTTTCAACTTTGATTGACAAATTTAATTATATATTTTTACTAGAATTATTTAGAATAATTATGATATTATATTTGAGAATATCATTGGCGGGCAAAACTAATGAAATTTAAGAAGAAAATAAATGATTAAAAATATAAAAGATGGACATAAATTTAAGTGATTTTTCCGGAATTTTCTTTTTCAACTTTGATTGACAAATTTAATTATATATTTTTACTAGAATTATTTTGAATAATTATGATATTATATTTGGGAATATCCTAGGCGGGCAATACTAATGAAAATTAAAAAGAAAATAAATGATTAAAAATATAAAAGATAGGCATAAATTTAGGTGAATTTTCCGAAATTTTCTTTTTGATTTTCAACTTTGATTGACAAATTTAATTATATATTTTTACTAGAATTATTTTGAATAATTATGATATTATATTTGGGAATATCCTAGGCGGGCAATACTAATGAAAATTAAAAAGAAAATAAATGATTAAAAATATAAAAGATAGGCATAAATTTAGGTGATTTTTCCGGAATTTTCTTTTTGATTTTCAACTTTGATTGACAAATTTAATTATATATTTTTACTAGAATTATTTAAAATAATTATAATATTATATTTGAGAATATCTTAAGCGGGCAATACTAATGAAAATTAAAAAGAAAATAAATGATTAAAAATATAAAAGATAGGCATAAATTTAGGTGATTTTTCCGGAATTTTCTTTTTGCTTTTCAATTTTGTTTGACAAATTTAATTATATATTTTTACTAGAATTATTTTGAATAATTATGATATTATATTTGAGAATATCCTAAGCGGGCAATACTAATGAAAATTAAAATGAAAATGAATGATTAAAAATATAAAAGATAGGCATAAATTTAGGTGATTTTTCCGGAATTTTCTTTTTGCTTTTCAATTTTGTTTGACAAATTTAATTATATATTTTTACAAGAATTATTTGGAATAATTATGATATTATATTTGAGAATATCCTAAGCGGGCAATACTAATGAAAATTAAAAAGAAAATAAATGATTAAAATATAAAAGATAGGCATAAATTTAGGTGAATTTTCCGGAATTTTCTTTTTGATTTTCAACTTTGATTGACAAATTTAATTATATATTTTTACTAGAATTATTTTGAATAATTATGATATTATATTTGGGAATATCCTAGGCGGGCAATACTAATGAAAATTAAAAAGAAAATAAATGATTAAAAATATAAAAGATAGGCATAAATTTAGGTGAATTTTCCGAAATTTTCTTTTTGATTTTCAACTTTGATTGACAAATTTAATTATATATTTTTACTAGAATTATTTTGAATAATTATGATATTATATTTGGGAATATCCTAGGCGGGCAATACTAATGAAAATTAAAAAGAAAATAAATGATTAAAAATATAAAAGATAGGCATAAATTTAGGTGATTTTTCCGGAATTTTCTTTTTGATTTTCAACTTTGATTGACAAATTTAATTATATATTTTTACTAGAATTATTTTGAATAATTATGATATCATATTTGAGAATATCCTTAGCGGGCAATACTAATGAAAATTAGAGAGAAAATAAATGATTAAAAATATAAAAGATAGGCATAAATTTAGGTGAATTTTCCGAAATTTTCTTTTTGATTTTCAACTTTGATTGACAAATTTAATTATATATTTTTACTAGAATTATTTAAAATAATTATAATATTATATTTGAGAATATCTTAAGCGGGCAATACTAATGAAAATTAAAAAGAAAATAAATGATTAAAAATATAAAAGATAGGCATAAATTTAAGTGATTTTTCCAGAATTTTCTTTATGCTTTTCAACTTTGTTTGACAAATTTAATTATATATTTTTACTAGAATTATTTGGAATAATTATGATATCATATTTGAGAATATCCTTAGCGGGCAATACTAATGAAAATTACAGAGAAAATAAATGATTAAAAATATAAAAGATAGGCATAAATTTAGGTTAATTTTCCGGAATTTTCTTTTTGCTTTTCAACTTTGATTGACAAATTTAATTATATATTTTTATTAGAATTATTTAGAATAATTATGATATTATATTTGAGAATATCATTGGCGGGCAATACTAATGAAATTTAAGAAGAAAATAAATGATTAAAAATATAAAAGATAGGCATAAATTTAGGTGATTTTTCCGGAATTTTCTTTTTGATTTTCAACTTTGATTGACAAATTTAATTATATATTTTTACTAGAATTATTTAAAATAATTATAATATTATATTTGAGAATATCTTAAGCGGGCAATACTAGTGAAAATTAAAAAGAAAATAAATGATTAAAAATATAAAAGATAGGCAAAAATTTAGGTGATTTTTCCGGAATTTTCTTTTTGATTTTCAACTTTGATTGACAAATTTAATTATATATTTTTACTAGAATTATTTTGAATAATTATGATATCATATTTGAGAATATCCTTAGCGGGCAATACTAATGAAAATTAGAGAGAAAATAAATGATTAAAAATATAAAAGATAGGCATAAATTTAGGTTAATTTTCCGGAATTTTCTTTTTGCTTTTCAACTTTGATTGACAAATTTAATTATATATTTTTATTAGAATTATTTAGAATAATTATGATATTATATTTGAGAATATCATTGGCGGGCAATACTAATGAAATTTAAGAAGAAAATAAATGATTAAAAATATAAAAGATGGACATAAATTTAAGTGATTTTTCCGGAATTTTCTTTTTCTACTTTGATTGACAAATTTAATTATATATTTTTACTAGAATTATTTTGAATAATTATGATATCATATTTGAGAATATCCTAGGCTGACAATACTAATGAAAATGGAAAAGAAAATAAATGATTAAAAATATAAAAGATAGGCATAAATTTAGGTTAATTTTCCGGAATTTTCTTTTTGCTTTTCAACTTTGATTGACAAATTTAATTATATATTTTTACTAGAATTATTTAGAATAATTATGATATTATATTTGAGAATATCATTGGCGGGCAAAACTAATGAAATTTAAGAAGAAAATAAATGATTAAAAATATAAAAGATGGACATAAATTTAAGTGATTTTTCCGGAATTTTCTTTTTCTACTTTGATTGACAAATTTAATTATATATTTTTACTAGAATTATTTAAAATAATTATAATATTATATTTGAGAATATCCTAGGCTGACAATACTAATGAAAATGGAAAAGAAAATAAATGATTAAAAATATAAAAGATAGGCATAAATTTAGGTTAATTTTCCGGAATTTTCTTTTTGCTTTTCAACTTTGATTGACAAATTTAATTATATATTTTTACTAGAATTATTTAGAATAATTATGATATTATATTTGAGAATATCATTGGCGGGCAAAATTAATGAAATTTAAGAAGAAAATAAATGATTAAAAATATAAAAGATGGACATAAATTTAAGTGATTTTTCCGGAATTTTCTTTTTCAACTTTGATTGACAAATTTAATTATATATTTTTACTAGAATTATTTTGAATAATTATGATATCATATTTGAGAATATCCTTAGCGGGCAATACTAATGAAAATTAGAGAGAAAATAAATGATTAAAAATATAAAAGATAGGCATAAATTTAGGTTAATTTTCCGGAATTTTCTTTTTGCTTTTCAACTTTGATTGACAAATTTAATTATATATTTTTACTAGAATTATTTAAAATAATTATAATATTATATTTGAGAATATCTTAAGCGGGCAATACTAATGAAAATTAAAAAGAAAATAAATGATTAAAAATATAAAAGATAGGCATAAATTTAAGTGATTTTTCCAGAATTTTCTTTATGCTTTTCAACTTTGATTGACAAATTTAATTATATATTTTTACAAGAATTATTTGGAATAATTATGATATTATATTTGAGAATATCCTTAGCGGGCAATACTAATGAAAATTAGAGAGAAAATAAATGATTAAAAATATAATCAACTTTGATTGACAAATTTAATTATATATTTTCACTAGAATTATTTTGAATAATTATGATATTATATTTGAAAAATCCTAAGCGGGCAATACTAATGAAAATTAAAAAGAAAATAAATGATTAAAAATATAAAAGATAGGCATAAATTTAGGTGATTTTTCCGGAATTTTCTTTTTGATTTTCAACTTTGATTGACAAATTTAATTATATATTTTTACTAGAATTATTTTGAATAATTATGATATTATATTTGGGAATATCCTAGGCGGGCAATACTAATGAAAATTAAAAAGAAAATAAATGGTTAAAAATATAAAAGATAGGCATAAATTTAGGTGAATTTTCCGGAATTTTCTTTTTTGCATTTCTACTTTGATTGTCAACTAGAATTATTTTGAATAATTATGATATTATATTTGGGAATATCCTAGGCGGGCAATACTAATGAAAATTAAAAAGAAAATAAATGATTAAAAATATAAAAGATAGGCATAAATTTAGGTGATTTTTCCGGAATTTTCTTTTTGATTTTCAACTTTGATTGACAAATTTAATTATATATTTTTACTAGAATTATTTTGAATAATTATGATATCATATTTGAGAATATCCTAGGCTGACAATACTAATGAAAAATAAAAAGAAAATAAATGATTAAAAATATAAAAGATAGGCATAAATTTAGGTGAATTTTCCGAAATTTTCTTTTTGATTTTCAACTTTGATTGACAAATTTAATTATATATTTTTACTAGAATTATTTAAAATAATTATAATATTATATTTGAGAATATCATTGGCGGGCAATACTAATGAAATTTAAGAAGAAAATAAATGATTAAAAATATAAAAGATGGACATAAATTTAGGTTAATTTTCCGGAATTTTCTTTTTGCTTTTCAACTTTGATTGACAAATTTAATTATATATTTTTACTAGAATTATTTAGAATAATTATGATATTATATTTGAGAATATCATTGGCGGGCAAAACTAATGAAATTTAAGAAGAAAATAAATGATTAAAAATATAAAAGATGGACATAAATTTAAGTGATTTTTCCGGAATTTTCTTTTTCTACTTTGATTGACAAATTTAATTATATATTTTTACTAGAATTATTTTGAATAATTATGATATCATATTTGAGAATATCCTTAGCGGGCAATACTAATGAAAATTAGAGAGAAAATAAATGATTAAAAATATAAAAGATAGGCATAAATTTAGGTGAATTTTCCGAAATTTTCTTTTTGATTTTCAACTTTGATTGACAAATTTAATTATATATTTTTACTAGAATTATTTAAAATAATTATAATATTATATTTGAGAATATCTTAAGCGGGCAATACTAATGAAAATTAAAAAGAAAATAAATGATTAAAAATATAAAAGATAGGCATAAATTTAAGTGATTTTTCCAGAATTTTCTTTATGCTTTTCAACTTTGTTTGACAAATTTAATTATATATTTTTACTAGAATTATTTGGAATAATTATGATATCATATTTGAGAATATCCTTAGCGGGCAATACTAATGAAAATTACAGAGAAAATAAATGATTAAAAATATAAAAGATAGGCATAAATTTAGGTTAATTTTCCGGAATTTTCTTTTTGCTTTTCAACTTTGATTGACAAATTTAATTATATATTTTTATTAGAATTATTTAGAATAATTATGATATTATATTTGAGAATATCATTGGCGGGCAATACTAATGAAATTTAAGAAGAAAATAAATGATTAAAAATATAAAAGATAGGCATAAATTTAGGTGATTTTTCCGGAATTTTCTTTTTGATTTTCAACTTTGATTGACAAATTTAATTATATATTTTTACTAGAATTATTTAAAATAATTATAATATTATATTTGAGAATATCTTAAGCGGGCAATACTAGTGAAAATTAAAAAGAAAATAAATGATTAAAAATATAAAAGATAGGCAAAAATTTAGGTGATTTTTCCGGAATTTTCTTTTTGATTTTCAACTTTGATTGACAAATTTAATTATATATTTTTACTAGAATTATTTTGAATAATTATGATATCATATTTGAGAATATCCTTAGCGGGCAATACTAATGAAAATTAGAGAGAAAATAAATGATTAAAAATATAAAAGATAGGCATAAATTTAGGTTAATTTTCCGGAATTTTCTTTTTGCTTTTCAACTTTGATTGACAAATTTAATTATATATTTTTATTAGAATTATTTAGAATAATTATGATATTATATTTGAGAATATCATTGGCGGGCAATACTAATGAAATTTAAGAAGAAAATAAATGATTAAAAATATAAAAGATGGACATAAATTTAAGTGATTTTTCCGGAATTTTCTTTTTCTACTTTGATTGACAAATTTAATTATATATTTTTACTAGAATTATTTTGAATAATTATGATATCATATTTGAGAATATCCTAGGCTGACAATACTAATGAAAATGGAAAAGAAAATAAATGATTAAAAATATAAAAGATAGGCATAAATTTAGGTTAATTTTCCGGAATTTTCTTTTTGCTTTTCAACTTTGATTGACAAATTTAATTATATATTTTTACTAGAATTATTTAGAATAATTATGATATTATATTTGAGAATATCATTGGCGGGCAAAACTAATGAAATTTAAGAAGAAAATAAATGATTAAAAATATAAAAGATGGACATAAATTTAAGTGATTTTTCCGGAATTTTCTTTTTCTACTTTGATTGACAAATTTAATTATATATTTTTACTAGAATTATTTAAAATAATTATAATATTATATTTGAGAATATCCTAGGCTGACAATACTAATGAAAATGGAAAAGAAAATAAATGATTAAAAATATAAAAGATAGGCATAAATTTAGGTTAATTTTCCGGAATTTTCTTTTTGCTTTTCAACTTTGATTGACAAATTTAATTATATATTTTTACTAGAATTATTTAGAATAATTATGATATTATATTTGAGAATATCATTGGCGGGCAAAATTAATGAAATTTAAGAAGAAAATAAATGATTAAAAATATAAAAGATGGACATAAATTTAAGTGATTTTTCCGGAATTTTCTTTTTCAACTTTGATTGACAAATTTAATTATATATTTTTACTAGAATTATTTTGAATAATTATGATATCATATTTGAGAATATCCTTAGCGGGCAATACTAATGAAAATTAGAGAGAAAATAAATGATTAAAAATATAAAAGATAGGCATAAATTTAGGTTAATTTTCCGGAATTTTCTTTTTGCTTTTCAACTTTGATTGACAAATTTAATTATATATTTTTACTAGAATTATTTAAAATAATTATAATATTATATTTGAGAATATCTTAAGCGGGCAATACTAATGAAAATTAAAAAGAAAATAAATGATTAAAAATATAAAAGATAGGCATAAATTTAAGTGATTTTTCCAGAATTTTCTTTATGCTTTTCAACTTTGATTGACAAATTTAATTATATATTTTTACAAGAATTATTTGGAATAATTATGATATTATATTTGAGAATATCCTTAGCGGGCAATACTAATGAAAATTAGAGAGAAAATAAATGATTAAAAATATAATCAACTTTGATTGACAAATTTAATTATATATTTTCACTAGAATTATTTTGAATAATTATGATATTATATTTGAAAAATCCTAAGCGGGCAATACTAATGAAAATTAAAAAGAAAATAAATGATTAAAAATATAAAAGATAGGCATAAATTTAGGTGATTTTTCCGGAATTTTCTTTTTGATTTTCAACTTTGATTGACAAATTTAATTATATATTTTTACTAGAATTATTTTGAATAATTATGATATTATATTTGGGAATATCCTAGGCGGGCAATACTAATGAAAATTAAAAAGAAAATAAATGGTTAAAAATATAAAAGATAGGCATAAATTTAGGTGAATTTTCCGGAATTTTCTTTTTTGCATTTCTACTTTGATTGTCAACTAGAATTATTTTGAATAATTATGATATTATATTTGGGAATATCCTAGGCGGGCAATACTAATGAAAATTAAAAAGAAAATAAATGATTAAAAATATAAAAGATAGGCATAAATTTAGGTGATTTTTCCGGAATTTTCTTTTTGATTTTCAACTTTGATTGACAAATTTAATTATATATTTTTACTAGAATTATTTTGAATAATTATGATATCATATTTGAGAATATCCTAGGCTGACAATACTAATGAAAAATAAAAAGAAAATAAATGATTAAAAATATAAAAGATAGGCATAAATTTAGGTGAATTTTCCGAAATTTTCTTTTTGATTTTCAACTTTGATTGACAAATTTAATTATATATTTTTACTAGAATTATTTTGAATAATTATGATATTATATTTGGGAATATCCTAGGCGGGCAATACTAATGAAAATTAAAAAGAAAATAAATGATTAAAAATATAATCAACTTTGATTGACAAATTTAATTATATATTTTTACTAGAATTATTTAAAATAATTATAATATTATATTTGGGAATATCCTAGGCTGACAATACTAATGAAAATGGAAAAGAAAATAAATGATTAAAAATATAAAAGATAGGCATAAATTTAGGTTAATTTTCCGGAATTTTCTTTTTGCTTTTCAACTTTGATTGACAAATTTAATTATATATTTTTACTAGAATTATTTAAAATAATTATAATATTATATTTGAGAATATCTTAAGCGGGCAATACTAATGAAAATTAAAAAGAAAATAAATGATTAAAAATATAAAAGATAGGCATAAATTTAAGTGATTTTTCCAGAATTTTCTTTATGCTTTTCAACTTTGATTGACAAATTTAATTATATATTTTTACAAGAATTATTTGGAATAATTATGATATTATATTTGAGAATATCCTTAGCGGGCAATACTAATGAAAATTAGAGAGAAAATAAATGATTAAAAATATAATCAACTTTGATTGACAAATTTAATTATATATTTTCACTAGAATTATTTTGAATAATTATGATATCATATTTGAGAATATCCTTAGCGGGCAATACTAATGAAAATTAGAGAGAAAATAAATGATTAAAAATATAATCAACTTTGATTGACAAATTTAATTATATATTTTTACTAGAATTATTTAAAATAATTATAATATTATATTTGAGAATTTCTTAAGCGGGCAATACTAATGAAAATTAAAAAGAAAATAAATGATTAAAAATATAAAAGATAGGCATAAATTTAGGTGATTTTTCCAGAATTTTCTTTATGCTTTTCAACTTTGATTGACAAATTTAATTATATATTTTTACTAGAATTATTTTGAATAATTATGATATCATATTTGAGAATATCCTTAGCGGGCAATACTAATGAAAATTAGAGAGAAAATAAATGATTAAAAATATAATCAACTTTGATTGACAAATTTAATTATATATTTTTACTAGAATTATTTAAAATAATTATAATATTATATTTGGGAATATCCTAGGCTGACAATACTAATGAAAATGGAAAAGAAAATAAATGATTAAAAATATAAAAGATAGCCATAAATTTAGGTTAATTTTCCGGAATTTTCTTTTTGCTTTTCAATTTTGATTGACAAATTTAATTATATATTTTCACTAGAATTATTTTGAATAATTATGATATCATATTTGAGAATATCCTTAGCGGGCAATACTAATGAAAATTAGAGAGAAAATAAATGATTAAAAATATAAAAGATAGGCATAAATTTAAGTGATTTTTCCAGAATTTTCTTTATGCTTTTCAACTTTGTTTGACAAATTTAATTATATATTTTTACTAGAATTATTTGGAATAATTATGATATCATATTTGAGAATATCCTTAGCGGGCAATACTAATGAAAATTACAGAGAAAATAAATGATTAAAAATATAAAAGATAGGCATAAATTTAGGTTAATTTTCCGGAATTTTCTTTTTGCTTTTCAACTTTGATTGACAAATTTAATTATATATTTTTATTAGAATTATTTAGAATAATTATGATATTATATTTGAGAATATCATTGGCGGGCAATACTAATGAAAATTAAAAAGAAAATAAATGATTAAAAATATAAAAGATAGGCATAAATTTAAGTGATTTTTCCAGAATTTTCTTTATGCTTTTCAACTTTGATTGACAAATTTAATTATATATTTTTACAAGAATTATTTGGAATAATTATGATATTATATTTGAGAATATCCTTAGCGGGCAATACTAATGAAAATTAGAGAGAAAATAAATGATTAAAAATATAATCAACTTTGATTGACAAATTTAATTATATATTTTCACTAGAATTATTTGGAATAATTATGATATTATATTTGAGAATATCCTTAGCGGGCAATACTAATGAAAATTAGAGAGAAAATAAATGATTAAAAATATAATCAACTTTGATTGACAAATTTAATTATATATTTTCACTAGAATTATTTTGAATAATTATGATATTATATTTGAAAAATCCTAAGCGGGCAATACTAATGAAAATTAAAAAGAAAATAAATGATTAAAAATATAAAAGATAGGCATAAATTTAGGTGATTTTTCCGGAATTTTCTTTTTGATTTTCAACTTTGATTGACAAATTTAATTATATATTTTTACTAGAATTATTTTGAATAATTATGATATTATATTTGGGAATATCCTAGGCGGGCAATACTAATGAAAATTAAAAAGAAAATAAATGATTAAAAATATAAAAGATAGGCATAAATTTAGGTGAATTTTCCGGAATTTTCTTTTTTGCATTTCTACTTTGATTGTCAACTAGAATTATTTTGAATAATTATGATATTATATTTGGGAATATCCTAGGCGGGCAATACTAATGAAAATTAAAAAGAAAATAAATGATTAAAAATATAAAAGATAGGCATAAATTTAGGTGATTTTTCCGGAATTTTCTTTTTGATTTTCAACTTTGATTGACAAATTTAATTATATATTTTTACTAGAATTATTTTGAATAATTATGATATCATATTTGAGAATATCCTAGGCTGACAATACTAATGAAAAATAAAAAGAAAATAAATGATTAAAAATATAAAAGATAGGCATAAATTTAGGTGAATTTTCCGAAATTTTCTTTTTGATTTTCAACTTTGATTGACAAATTTAATTATATATTTTTACTAGAATTATTTTGAATAATTATGATATTATATTTGGGAATATCCTAGGCGGGCAATACTAATGAAAATTAAAAAGAAAATAAATGATTAAAAATATAATCAACTTTGATTGACAAATTTAATTATATATTTTTACTAGAATTATTTAAAATAATTATAATATTATATTTGGGAATATCCTAGGCTGACAATACTAATGAAAATGGAAAAGAAAATAAATGATTAAAAATATAAAAGATAGCCATAAATTTAGGTTAATTTTCCGGAATTTTCTTTTTGCTTTTCAACTTTGATTGACAAATTTAATTATATATTTTTACTAGAATTATTTAAAATAATTATAATATTATATTTGAGAATATCTTAAGCGGGCAATACTAATGAAAATTAAAAAGAAAATAAATGATTAAAAATATAAAAGATAGGCATAAATTTAAGTGATTTTTCCAGAATTTTCTTTATGCTTTTCAACTTTGATTGACAAATTTAATTATATATTTTTACAAGAATTATTTGGAATAATTATGATATTATATTTGAGAATATCCTTAGCGGGCAATACTAATGAAAATTAGAGAGAAAATAAATGATTAAAAATATAATCAACTTTGATTGACAAATTTAATTATATATTTTCACTAGAATTATTTTGAATAATTATGATATCATATTTGAGAATATCCTTAGCGGGCAATACTAATGAAAATTAGAGAGAAAATAAATGATTAAAAATATAATCAACTTTGATTGACAAATTTAATTATATATTTTTACTAGAATTATTTAAAATAATTATAATATTATATTTGGGAATATCCTAGGCTGACAATACTAATGAAAATGGAAAAGAAAATAAATGATTAAAAATATAAAAGATAGCCATAAATTTAGGTTAATTTTCCGGAATTTTCTTTTTGCTTTTCAACTTTGATTGACAAATTTAATTATATATTTTTACTAGAATTATTTAAAATAATTATAATATTATATTTGAGAATATCTTAAGCGGGCAATACTAATGAAAATTAAAAAGAAAATAAATGATTAAAAATATAAAAGATAGGCATAAATTTAAGTGATTTTTCCAGAATTTTCTTTATGCTTTTCAACTTTGATTGACAAATTTAATTATATATTTTTACAAGAATTATTTGGAATAATTATGATATTATATTTGAGAATATCCTTAGCGGGCAATACTAATGAAAATTAGAGAGAAAATAAATGATTAAAAATATAATCAACTTTGATTGACAAATTTAATTATATATTTTCACTAGAATTATTTTGAATAATTATGATATCATATTTGAGAATATCCTTAGCGGGCAATACTAATGAAAATTAGAGAGAAAATAAATGATTAAAAATATAATCAACTTTGATTGACAAATTTAATTATATATTTTTACTAGAATTATTTAAAATAATTATAATATTATATTTGAGAATTTCTTAAGCGGGCAATACTAATGAAAATTAAAAAGAAAATAAATGATTAAAAATATAAAAGATAGGCATAAATTTAGGTGATTTTTCCAGAATTTTCTTTATGCTTTTCAACTTTGATTGACAAATTTAATTATATATTTTTACTAGAATTATTTTGAATAATTATGATATCATATTTGAGAATATCCTTAGCGGGCAATACTAATGAAAATTAGAGAGAAAATAAATGATTAAAAATATAATCAACTTTGATTGACAAATTTAATTATATATTTTTACTAGAATTATTTAAAATAATTATAATATTATATTTGGGAATATCCTAGGCTGACAATACTAATGAAAATGGAAAAGAAAATAAATGATTAAAAATATAAAAGATAGCCATAAATTTAGGTTAATTTTCCGGAATTTTCTTTTTGCTTTTCAATTTTGATTGACAAATTTAATTATATATTTTTACTAGAATTATTTAAAATAATTATAATATTATATTTGAGAATATCTTAAGCGGGCAATACTAATGAAAATGGAAAAGAAAATAAATGATTAAAAATATAAAAGATAGGCATAAATTTAGGTTAATTTTCCGGAATTTTCTTTTTGCTTTTCAACTTTGATTGACAAATTTAATTATATATTTTTACTAGAATTATTTAAAATAATTATAATATTATATTTGAGAATATCTTAAGCGGGCAATACTAATGAAAATTAAAAAGAAAATAAATGATTAAAAATATAAAAGATAGGCATAAATTTAAGTGATTTTTCCAGAATTTTCTTTATGCTTTTCAACTTTGATTGACAAATTTAATTATATATTTTTACAAGAATTATTTGGAATAATTATGATATTATATTTGAGAATATCCTTAGCGGGCAATACTAATGAAAATTAGAGAGAAAATAAATGATTAAAAATATAATCAACTTTGATTGACAAATTTAATTATATATTTTCACTAGAATTATTTTGAATAATTATGATATCATATTTGAGAATATCCTTAGCGGGCAATACTAATGAAAATTAGAGAGAAAATAAATGATTAAAAATATAATCAACTTTGATTGACAAATTTAATTATATATTTTCACTAGAATTATTTTGAATAATTATGATATTATATTTGAAAAATCCTAAGCGGGCAATACTTATGAAAATTAAAAAGAAAATAAATGATTAAAAATATAAAAGATAGGCATAAATTTAGGTGATTTTTCCGGAATTTTCTTTTTGATTTTCAACTTTGATTGACAAATTTAATTATATATTTTTACTAGAATTATTTTGAATAATTATGATATTATATTTGGGAATATCCTAGGCGGGCAATATAAATGAAAATTAAAAAGAAAATAAATGATTAAAAATATAAAAATAGGCATAAATTTAGGTGATTTTTCCGGAATTTTCTTTTTGATTTTCAACTTTGATTGACAAATTTAATTATATATTTTTACTAGAATTATTTTGAATAATTATGATATCATATTTGAGAATATCCTAGGCTGACAATACTAATGAAAATTAAAAAGAAAATAAATGATTAAAAATATAAAAGATAGGCATAAATTTAGGTGAATTTTCCGAAATTTTCTTTTTGATTTTCAACTTTGATTGACAAATTTAATTATATATTTTTACTAGAATTATTTTGAATAATTATGATATTATATTTGGGAATATCCTAGGCGGGCAATACTAATGAAAATTAAAAAGAAAATAAATGATTAAAAATATAAAAGATAGGCATAAATTTAGGTGAATTTTCCGAAATTTTCTTTTTGCATTTCTACTTTGATTGTCAAATTTAATTATATATTTTTACTAGAATTATTTTGAATAATTATGATATTATATTTGGGAATATCCTAGGCGGGCAATACTAATGAAAATTAAAAAGAAAATAAATGATTAAAAATATAAAAGATAGGCATAAATTTAGGTGATTTTTCCGGAATTTTCTTTTTGATTTTCAACTTTGATTGTCAAATTTAATTATATATTTTTACTAGAATTATTTTGAATAATTATTATATCATATTTGAGAATATCCTAGGCTGACAATACTAATGAAAATTAAAAAGAAAATAAATGATTAAAAATATAAAAGATAGGCATAAATTTAGGTGATTTTTCCGGAATTTTCTTTTTGATTTTCAACTTTGATTGACAAATTTAATTATATATTTTTACTAGAATTATTTTGAATAATTATGATATCATATTTGAGAATATCCTTTGCGGGCAATACTAATGAAAATTAGAGAGAAAATAAATGATAAAAAATATAATCAACTTTGATTGACAAATTTAATTATATATTTTTACTAGAATTATTTAAAATAATTATAATATTATATTTGGGAATATCCTAGGCTGACAATACTAATGAAAATTAAAAAGAAAATAAATGATTAAAAATATAAAAGATAGGCATAAATTTAGGTGATTTTTCCGGAATTTTCTTTTTGATTTTCAACTTTGATTGACAAATTTAATTATATATTTTTACTAGAATTATTTTGAATAATTATGATATCATATTTGAGAATATCCTTTGCGGGCAATACTAATGAAAATTAGAGAGAAAATAAATGATTAAAAATATAATCAACTTTGATTGACAAATTTAATTATATATTTTTACTAGAATTATTTAAAATAATTATAATATTATATTTGGGAATATCCTAGGCTGACAATACTAATGAAAATGGAAAAGAAAATAAATGATTAAAAATATAAAAGATAGGCATAAATTTAGGTTAATTTTCCGGAATTTTCTTTTTGCTTTTCAACTTTGATTGACAAATTTAATTATATATTTTTACTAGAATTATTTTGAATAATTATGATATTATATTTGAGAATATCTTAAGCGGGCAATACTAATGAAAATTAAAAAGAAAATAAATGATTAAAAATATAAAAGATAGGCATAAATTTAGGTTAATTTTCCGGAATTTTCTTTTTGCTTTTCAACTTTGATTGACAAATTTAATTATATATTTTTACTAGAATTATTTAAAATAATTATAATATTATATTTGAGAATATCTTAAGCGGGCAATACTAATGAAAATTAGAGAGAAAATAAATGATTAAAAATATAAAAGATAGGCATAAATTTAGGTTAATTTTCCGGAATTTTCTTTTTGCTTTTCAACTTTGATTGACAAATTTAATTATATATTTTTATTAGAATTATTTAGAATAATTATGATATTATATTTGAGAATATCATTGGCGGGCAATACTAATGAAATTTAAGAAGAAAATAAATGATTAAAAATATAAAAGATGGACATAAATTTAAGTGATTTTTCCGGAATTTTCTTTTTCTACTTTGATTGACAAATTTAATTATATATTTTTACTAGAATTATTTTGAATAATTATGATATCATATTTGAGAATATCCTAAGCGGGCAATACTAATGAAAATTAGAGAGAAAATAAATGATTAAAAATATAATCAACTTTGATTGACAAATTTAATTATATATTTTTACTAGAATTATTTAAAATAATTATAATATTATATTTGGGAATATCCTAGGCTGACAATACTAATGAAAATGGAAAAGAAAATAAATGATTAAAAATATAAAAGATAGGCATAAATTTAGGTTAATTTTCCGGAATTTTCCTTTTGCTTTTCAACTTTGATTGACAAATTTAATTATATATTTTTACTAGAATTATTTTGAATAATTATGATATTATATTTGAGAATATCTTAAGCGGGCAATACTAATGAAAATTAAAAAGAAAATAAATGATTAAAAATATAAAAGATAGGCATAAATTTAGGTTAATTTTCCGGAATTTTCTTTTTGCTTTTCAACTTTGATTGACAAATTTAATTATATATTTTTACTAGAATTATTTAAAATAATTATAATATTATATTTGAGAATATCTTAAGCGGGCAATACTAATGAAAATTAGAGAGAAAATAAATGATTAAAAATATAAAAGATAGGCCTAAATTTAGGTTAATTTTCCGGAATTTTCTTTTTGCTTTTCAACTTTGATTGACAAATTTAATTATATATTTTTATTAGAATTATTTAGAATAATTATGATATTATATTTGAGAATATCATTGGCGGGCAATACTAATGAAATTTAAGAAGAAAATAAATGATTAAAAATATAAAAGATGGACATAAATTTAAGTGATTTTTCCGGAATTTTCTTTTTCTACTTTGATTGACAAATTTAATTATATATTTTTACTAGAATTATTTTGAATAATTATGATATCATATTTGAGAATATCCTAAGCGGGCAATACTAATGAAAATTAGAGAGAAAATAAATGATTAAAAATATAATCAACTTTGATTGACAAATTTAATTATATATTTTTACTAGAATTATTTAAAATAATTATAATATTATATTTGGGAATATCCTAGGCTGACAATACTAATGAAAATGGAAAAGAAAATAAATGATTAAAAATATAAAAGATAGGCATAAATTTAGGTTAATTTTCCGGAATTTTCTTTTTGCTTTTCAACTTTGATTGACAAATTTAATTATATATTTTTACTAGAATTATTTAAAATAATTATAATATTATATTTGAGAATATCTTAAGCGGGCAATACTAATGAAAATTAAAAAGAAAATAAATGATTAAAAATATAAAAGATAGGCATAAATTTAGGTTAATTTTCCGGAATTTTCTTTTTGCTTTTCAACTTTGATTGACAAATTTAATTATATATTTTTACTAGAATTATTTAAAATAATTATAATATTATATTTGAGAATATCTTAAGCGGGCAATACTAATGAAAATTAGAGAGAAAATAAATGATTAAAAATATAAAAGATAGGCATAAATTTAGGTTAATTTTCCGGAATTTTCTTTTTGCTTTTCAACTTTGATTGACAAATTTAATTATATATTTTTATTAGAATTATTTAGAATAATTATGATATTATATTTGAGAATATCATTGGCGGGCAATACTAATGAAATTTAAGAAGAAAATAAATGATTAAAAATATAAAAGATGGACATAAATTTAAGTGATTTTTCCGGAATTTTCTTTTTCTACTTTGATTGACAAATTTAATTATATATTTTTACTAGAATTATTTTGAATAATTATGATATCATATTTGAGAATATCCTTAGCGGGCAATACTAATGAAAATTAGAGAGAAAATAAATGATTAAAAATATAATCAACTTTGATTGACAAATTTAATTATATATTTTTACTAGAATTATTTAAAATAATTATAATATTATATTTGAGAATATCTTAAGCGGGCAATACTAATGAAAATTAAAAAGAAAATAAATGATTAAAAATATAAAAGATAGGCATAAATTTAGGTGATTTTTCCAGAATTTTCTTTATGCTTTTCAACTTTGATTGACAAATTTAATTATATATTTTTACTAGAATTATTTTGAATAATTATGATATCATATTTGAGAATATCCTTAGCGGGCAATACTAATGAAAATTAGAGAGAAAATAAATGATTAAAAATATAATCAACTTTGATTGACAAATTTAATTATATATTTTTACTAGAATTATTTAAAATAATTATAATATTATATTTGAGAATATCTTAAGCGGGCAATACTAATGAAAATTAAAAAGAAAATAAATGATTAAAAATATAAAAGATAGGCATAAATTTAGGTGATTTTTCCGGAATTTTCTTTTTGCTTTTCAACTTTGATTGACAAATTTAATTATATATTTTTACTAGAATTATTTAAAATAATTATAATATTATATTTGGGAATATCCTAGGCGGGCAATACTAATGAAAATTAAAAAGAAAATAAATGATTAAAAATATAAAAGATAGGCATAAATTTAGGTGAATTTTCCGAAATTTTCTTTTTGCATTTCTACTTTGATTGTCAAATTTAATTATATATTTTTACTAGAATTATTTTGAATAATTATGATATTATATTTGGGAATATCCTAGGCGGGCAATACTAATGAAAATTAAAAAGAAAATAAATGATTAAAAATATAAAAGATAGGCATAAATTTAGGTGATTTTTCCGGAATTTTCTTTTTGATTTTCAACTTTGATTGTCAAATTTAATTATATATTTTTACTAGAATTATTTTGAATAATTATTATATCATATTTGAGAATATCCTAGGCTGACAATACTAATGAAAATTAAAAAGAAAATAAATGATTAAAAATATAAAAGATAGGCATAAATTTAGGTGATTTTTCCGGAATTTTCTTTTTGATTTTCAACTTTGATTGACAAATTTAATTATATATTTTTACTAGAATTATTTTGAATAATTATGATATCATATTTGAGAATATCCTTTGCGGGCAATACTAATGAAAATTAGAGAGAAAATAAATGATTAAAAATATAATCAACTTTGATTGACAAATTTAATTATATATTTTTACTAGAATTATTTAAAATAATTATAATATTATATTTGGGAATATCCTAGGCTGACAATACTAATGAAAATTAAAAAGAAAATAAATGATTAAAAATATAAAAGATAGGCATAAATTTAGGTGATTTTTCCGGAATTTTCTTTTTGATTTTCAACTTTGATTGACAAATTTAATTATATATTTTTACTAGAATTATTTTGAATAATTATGATATCATATTTGAGAATATCCTTTGCGGGCAATACTAATGAAAATTAGAGAGAAAATAAATGATTAAAAATATAATCAACTTTGATTGACAAATTTAATTATATATTTTTACTAGAATTATTTAAAATAATTATAATATTATATTTGGGAATATCCTAGGCTGACAATACTAATGAAAATGGAAAAGAAAATAAATGATTAAAAATATAAAAGATAGGCATAAATTTAGGTTAATTTTCCGGAATTTTCTTTTTGCTTTTCAACTTTGATTGACAAATTTAATTATATATTTTTACTAGAATTATTTTGAATAATTATGATATTATATTTGAGAATATCTTAAGCGGGCAATACTAATGAAAATTAAAAAGAAAATAAATGATTAAAAATATAAAAGATAGGCATAAATTTAGGTTAATTTTCCGGAATTTTCTTTTTGCTTTTCAACTTTGATTGACAAATTTAATTATATATTTTTATTAGAATTATTTAGAATAATTATGATATTATATTTGAGAATATCATTGGCGGGCAATACTAATGAAATTTAAGAAGAAAATAAATGATTAAAAATATAAAAGATGGACATAAATTTAAGTGATTTTTCCGGAATTTTCTTTTTCTACTTTGATTGACAAATTTAATTATATATTTTTACTAGAATTATTTTGAATAATTATGATATCATATTTGAGAATATCCTAAGCGGGCAATACTAATGAAAATTAGAGAGAAAATAAATGATTAAAAATATAATCAACTTTGATTGACAAATTTAATTATATATTTTTACTAGAATTATTTAAAATAATTATAATATTATATTTGGGAATATCCTAGGCTGACAATACTAATGAAAATGGAAAAGAAAATAAATGATTAAAAATATAAAAGATAGGCATAAATTTAGGTTAATTTTCCGGAATTTTCCTTTTGCTTTTCAACTTTGATTGACAAATTTAATTATATATTTTTACTAGAATTATTTTGAATAATTATGATATTATATTTGAGAATATCTTAAGCGGGCAATACTAATGAAAATTAAAAAGAAAATAAATGATTAAAAATATAAAAGATAGGCATAAATTTAGGTTAATTTTCCGGAATTTTCTTTTTGCTTTTCAACTTTGATTGACAAATTTAATTATATATTTTTACTAGAATTATTTAAAATAATTATAATATTATATTTGAGAATATCTTAAGCGGGCAATACTAATGAAAATTAGAGAGAAAATAAATGATTAAAAATATAAAAGATAGGCCTAAATTTAGGTTAATTTTCCGGAATTTTCTTTTTGCTTTTCAACTTTGATTGACAAATTTAATTATATATTTTTATTAGAATTATTTAGAATAATTATGATATTATATTTGAGAATATCATTGGCGGGCAATACTAATGAAATTTAAGAAGAAAATAAATGATTAAAAATATAAAAGATGGACATAAATTTAAGTGATTTTTCCGGAATTTTCTTTTTCTACTTTGATTGACAAATTTAATTATATATTTTTACTAGAATTATTTTGAATAATTATGATATCATATTTGAGAATATCCTAAGCGGGCAATACTAATGAAAATTAGAGAGAAAATAAATGATTAAAAATATAATCAACTTTGATTGACAAATTTAATTATATATTTTTACTAGAATTATTTAAAATAATTATAATATTATATTTGGGAATATCCTAGGCTGACAATACTAATGAAAATGGAAAAGAAAATAAATGATTAAAAATATAAAAGATAGGCATAAATTTAGGTTAATTTTCCGGAATTTTCTTTTTGCTTTTCAACTTTGATTGACAAATTTAATTATATATTTTTACTAGAATTATTTAAAATAATTATAATATTATATTTGAGAATATCTTAAGCGGGCAATACTAATGAAAATTAAAAAGAAAATAAATGATTAAAAATATAAAAGATAGGCATAAATTTAGGTTAATTTTCCGGAATTTTCTTTTTGCTTTTCAACTTTGATTGACAAATTTAATTATATATTTTTACTAGAATTATTTAAAATAATTATAATATTATATTTGAGAATATCTTAAGCGGGCAATACTAATGAAAATTAGAGAGAAAATAAATGATTAAAAATATAAAAGATAGGCATAAATTTAGGTTAATTTTCCGGAATTTTCTTTTTGCTTTTCAACTTTGATTGACAAATTTAATTATATATTTTTATTAGAATTATTTAGAATAATTATGATATTATATTTGAGAATATCATTGGCGGGCAATACTAATGAAATTTAAGAAGAAAATAAATGATTAAAAATATAAAAGATGGACATAAATTTAAGTGATTTTTCCGGAATTTTCTTTTTCTACTTTGATTGACAAATTTAATTATATATTTTTACTAGAATTATTTTGAATAATTATGATATCATATTTGAGAATATCCTTAGCGGGCAATACTAATGAAAATTAGAGAGAAAATAAATGATTAAAAATATAATCAACTTTGATTGACAAATTTAATTATATATTTTTACTAGAATTATTTAAAATAATTATAATATTATATTTGAGAATATCTTAAGCGGGCAATACTAATGAAAATTAAAAAGAAAATAAATGATTAAAAATATAAAAGATAGGCATAAATTTAGGTGATTTTTCCAGAATTTTCTTTATGCTTTTCAACTTTGATTGACAAATTTAATTATATATTTTTACTAGAATTATTTTGAATAATTATGATATCATATTTGAGAATATCCTTAGCGGGCAATACTAATGAAAATTAGAGAGAAAATAAATGATTAAAAATATAATCAACTTTGATTGACAAATTTAATTATATATTTTTACTAGAATTATTTAAAATAATTATAATATTATATTTGAGAATATCTTAAGCGGGCAATACTAATGAAAATTAAAAAGAAAATAAATGATTAAAAATATAAAAGATAGGCATAAATTTAGGTGATTTTTCCGGAATTTTCTTTTTGCTTTTCAACTTTGATTGACAAATTTAATTATATATTTTTACTAGAATTATTTAAAATAATTATAATATTATATTTGAGAATATCTTAAGCGGGCAATACTAATGAAAATGGAAAAGAAAATAAATGATTAAAAATATAAAAGATAGGCATAAATTTAGGTTAATTTTCCGGAATTTTCTTTATGCTTTTCAACTTTGATTGACAAATTTAATTATATATTTTTACTAGAATTATTTAAAATAATTATAATATTATATTTGAGAATATCTTAAGCGGGCAATACTAATGAAAATGGAAAAGAAAATAAATGATTAAAAATATAAAAGATAGGCATAAATTTAGGTTAATTTTCCGGAATTTTCTTTTTGCTTTTCAACTTTGATTGACAAATTTAATTATATATTTTTACTAGAATTATTTAAAATAATTATAATATTATATTTGAGAATATCTTAAGCGGGCAATACTAATGAAAATTAAAAAGAAAATAAATGATTAAAAATATAAAAGATAGGCATAAATTTAAGTGATTTTTCCAGAATTTTCTTTATGCTTTTCAACTTTGATTGACAAATTTAATTATATATTTTTACAAGAATTATTTGGAATAATTATGATATTATATTTGAGAATATCCTTAGCGGGCAATACTAATGAAAATTAGAGAGAAAATAAATGATTAAAAATATAATCAACTTTGATTGACAAATTTAATTATATATTTTCACTAGAATTATTTTGAATAATTATGATATTATATTTGAAAAATCCTAAGCGGGCAATACTTATGAAAATTAAAAAGAAAATAAATGATTAAAAATATAATCAACTTTGATTGACAAATTTAATTATATATTTTTACTAGAATTATTTAAAATAATTATAATATTATATTTGAGAATATCTTAAGCGGGCAATACTAATGAAAATTAAAAAGAAAATAAATGATTAAAAATATAAAAGATAGGCATAAATTTAGGTGATTTTTCCAGAATTTTCTTTATGCTTTTCAACTTTGATTGACAAATTTAATTATATATTTTTACTAGAATTATTTTGAATAATTATGATATCATATTTGAGAATATCCTTAGCGGGCAATACTAATGAAAATTAGAGAGAAAATAAATGATTAAAAATATAATCAACTTTGATTGACAAATTTAATTATATATTTTTACTAGAATTATTTAAAATAATTATAATATTATATTTGAGAATATCTTAAGCGGGCAATACTAATGAAAATTAAAAAGAAAATAAATGATTAAAAATATAAAAGATAGGCATAAATTTAGGTGATTTTTCCGGAATTTTCTTTTTGCTTTTCAACTTTGATTGACAAATTTAATTATATATTTTTACTAGAATTATTTAAAATAATTATAATATTATATTTGAGAATATCTTAAGCGGGCAATACTAATGAAAATTAAAAAGAAAATAAATGATTAAAAATATAAAAGATAGGCATAAATTTAAGTGATTTTTCCAGAATTTTCTTTATGCTTTTCAACTTTGATTGACAAATTTAATTATATATTTTTACAAGAATTATTTGGAATAATTATGATATTATATTTGAGAATATCCTTAGCGGGCAATACTAATGAAAATTAGAGAGAAAATAAATGATTAAAAATATAATCAACTTTGATTGACAAATTTAATTATATATTTTCACTAGAATTATTTTGAATAATTATGATATTATATTTGAAAAATCCTAAGCGGGCAATACTTATGAAAATTAAAAAGAAAATAAATGATTAAAAATATAATCAACTTTGATTGACAAATTTAATTATATATTTTTACTAGAATTATTTAAAATAATTATAATATTATATTTGAGAATATCTTAAGCGGGCAATACTAATGAAAATTAAAAAGAAAATAAATGATTAAAAATATAAAAGATAGGCATAAATTTAAGTGATTTTTCCAGAATTTTCTTTATGCTTTTCAACTTTGATTGACAAATTTAATTATATATTTTTACAAGAATTATTTGGAATAATTATGATATTATATTTGAGAATATCCTTAGCGGGCAATACTAATGAAAATTAGAGAGAAAATAAATGATTAAAAATATAATCAACTTTGATTGACAAATTTAATTATATATTTTCACTAGAATTATTTTGAATAATTTTGATATTATATTTGAAAAATCCTAAGCGGGCAATACTTATGAAAATTAAAAAGAAAATAAATGATTAAAAATATAATCAACTTTGATTGACAAATTTAATTATATATTTTTACTAGAATTATTTAAAATAATTATAATATTATATTTGAGAATATCTTAAGCGGGCAATACTAATGAAAATTAAAAAGAAAATAAATGATTAAAAATATAAAAGATAGGCATAAATTTAGGTGATTTTTCCAGAATTTTCTTTATGCTTTTCAACTTTGATTGACAAATTTAATTATATATTTTTACTAGAATTATTTTGAATAATTATGATATCATATTTGAGAATATCCTTAGCGGGCAATACTAATGAAAATTAGAGAGAAAATAAATGATTAAAAATATAATCAACTTTGATTGACAAATTTAATTATATATTTTTACTAGAATTATTTAAAATAATTATAATATTATATTTGAGAATATCTTAAGCGGGCAATACTAATGAAAATTAAAAAGAAAATAAATGATTAAAAATATAAAAGATAGGCATAAATTTAGGTGATTTTTCCGGAATTTTCTTTTTGCTTTTCAACTTTGATTGACAAATTTAATTATATATTTTTACTAGAATTATTTAAAATAATTATAATATTATATTTGAGAATATCTTAAGCGGGCAATACTAATGAAAATTAAAAAGAAAATAAATGATTAAAAATATAAAAGATAGGCATAAATTTAAGTGATTTTTCCAGAATTTTCTTTATGCTTTTCAACTTTGATTGACAAATTTAATTATATATTTTTACAAGAATTATTTGGAATAATTATGATATTATATTTGAGAATATCCTTAGCGGGCAATACTAATGAAAATTAGAGAGAAAATAAATGATTAAAAATATAATCAACTTTGATTGACAAATTTAATTATATATTTTCACTAGAATTATTTTGAATAATTATGATATTATATTTGAAAAATCCTAAGCGGGCAATACTTATGAAAATTAAAAAGAAAATAAATGATTAAAAATATAATCAACTTTGATTGACAAATTTAATTATATATTTTTACTAGAATTATTTAAAATAATTATAATATTATATTTGAGAATATCTTAAGCGGGCAATACTAATGAAAATTAAAAAGAAAATAAATGATTAAAAATATAAAAGATAGGCATAAATTTAGGTGATTTTTCCAGAATTTTCTTTATGCTTTTCAACCTTGATTGACAAATTTAATTATATATTTTTACTAGAATTATTTTGAATAATTATGATATCATATTTGAGAATATCCTTAGCGGGCAATACTAATGAAAATTAGAGAGAAAATAAATGATTAAAAATATAATCAACTTTGATTGACAAATTTAATTATATATTTTTACTAGAATTATTTAAAATAATTATAATATTATATTTGAGAATATCTTAAGCGGGCAATACTAATGAAAATTAAAAAGAAAATAAATGATTAAAAATATAAAAGATAGGCATAAATTTAGGTGATTTTTCCGGAATTTTCTTTTTGCTTTTCAAGACAAATTTAATTATATATTTTTACTAGAATTATTTAAAATAATTATAATATTATATTTGAGAATATCTTAAGCGGGCAATACTAATGAAAATTAAAAAGAAAATAAATGATTAAAAATATAAAAGATAGGCATAAATTTAGGTGATTTTTCCAGAATTTTCTTTATGCTTTTCAACTTTGATTGACAAATTTAATTATATATTTTTACAAGAATTATTTGGAATAATTATGATATTATATTTGAGAATATCCTTAGCGGGCAATACTAATGAAAATTAGAGAGAAAATAAATGATTAAAAATATAATCAACTTTGATTGACAAATTTAATTATATATTTTCACTAGAATTATTTTGAATAATTATGATATTATATTTGAAAAATCCTAAGCGGGCAATACTAATGAAAATTAAAAAGAAAATAAATTATTAAAAATATAAAAGATAGGCATAAATTTAGGTGATTTTTCCGGAATTTTCTTTTTGATTTTCAACTTTGATTGACAAATTTAATTATATATTTTTACTAGAATTATTTTGAATAATTATGATATTATATTTGGGAATATCCTAGGCGGGCAATACTAATGAAAATTAAAAAGAAAATAAATGATTAAAAATATAAAAGATAGGCATAAATTTAGGTGATTTTTCCGGAATTTTCTTTTTGATTTTCAACTTTGATTGACAAATTTAATTATATATTTTTACTAGAATTATTTTGAATAATTATGATATCATATTTGAGAATATCCTAGGCTGACAATACTAATGAAAAATAAAAAGAAAATAAATGATTAAAAATATAAAAGATAGGCATAAATTTAGGTGAATTTTCCGAAATTTTCTTTTTGATTTTCAACTTTGATTGACAAATTTAATTATATATTTTTACTAGAATTATTTTGAATAATTATGATATTATATTTGGGAATATCCTAGGCGGGCAATACTAATGAAAATTAAAAAGAAAATAAATGATTAAAAATATAATCAACTTTGATTGACAAATTTAATTATATATTTTTACTAGAATTATTTAAAATAATTATAATATTATATTTGGGAATATCCTAGGCTGACAATACTAATGAAAATGGAAAAGAAAATAAATGATTAAAAATATAAAAGATAGGCATAAATTTAGGTTAATTTTCCGGAATTTTCTTTTTGCTTTTCAACTTTGATTGACAAATTTAATTATATATTTTTACTAGAATTATTTAAAATAATTATAATATTATATTTGAGAATATTTTAAGCGGGCAATACTAATGAAAATTAAAAAGAAAATAAATGATTAAAAATATAAAAGATAGGCATAAATTTAGGTGATTTTTCCGGAATTTTCTTTTTGATTTTCAACTTTGATTGACAAATTTAATTATATATTTTTACTAGAATTATTTTGAATAATTATGATATCATATTTGAGAATATCCTAGGCTGACAATACTAATGAAAATTAAAAAGAAAATAAATGATTAAAAATATAAAAGATAGGCATAAATTTAGGTGAATTTTCCGAAATTTTCTTTTTGATTTTCAACTTTGATTGACAAATTTAATTATATATTTTTACTAGAATTATTTTGAATAATTATGATATTATATTTGGGAATATCCTAGGCGGGCAATACTAATGAAAATTAAAAAGAAAATAAATGATTAAAAATATAATCAACTTTGATTGACAAATTTAATTATATATTTTTACTAGAATTATTTTGAATAATTATTATATCATATTTGAGAATATCCTAGGCTGACAATACTAATGAAAATTAAAAAGAAAATAAATGATTAAAAATATAAAAGATAGGCATAAATTTAGGTGATTTTTCCGGAATTTTCTTTTTGATTTTCAACTTTGATTGACAAATTTATTTATATATTTTTACTAGAATTATTTTGAATAATTATGATATCATATTTGAGAATATCCTTTGCGGGCAATACTAATGAAAATTAGAGAGAAAATAAATGATTAAAAATATAATCAACTTTGATTGACAAATTTAATTATATATTTTTACTAGAATTATTTAAAATAATTATAATATTATATTTGGGAATATCCTAGGCTGACAATACTAATGAAAATGGAAAAGAAAATAAATGATTAAAAATATAAAAGATAGGCATAAATTTAGGTTAATTTTCCGGAATTTTCTTTTTGCTTTTCAACTTTGATTGACAAATTTAATTATATATTTTTACTAGAATTATTTTGAATAATTATGATATTATATTTGAGAATATCTTAAGCGGGCAATACTAATGAAAATTAAAAAGAAAATAAATGATTAAAAATATAAAAGATAGGCATAAATTTAGGTTAATTTTCCGGAATTTTCTTTTTGCTTTTCAACTTTGATTGACAAATTTAATTATATATTTTTACTAGAATTATTTAAAATAATTATAATATTATATTTGAGAATATCTTAAGCGGGCAATACTAATGAAAATTAGAGAGAAAATAAATGATTAAAAATATAAAAGATAGGCATAAATTTAGGTTAATTTTCCGGAATTTTCTTTTTGCTTTTCAACTTTGATTGACAAATTTAATTATATATTTTTATTAGAATTATTTAGAATAATTATGATATTATATTTGAGAATATCATTGGCGGGCAATACTAATGAAATTTAAGAAGAAAATAAATGATTAAAAATATAAAAGATGGACATAAATTTAAGTGATTTTTCCGGAATTTTCTTTTTCTACTTTGATTGACAAATTTAATTATATATTTTTACTAGAATTATTTTGAATAATTATGATATCATATTTGAGAATATCCTTAGCGGGCAATACTAATGAAAATTAGAGAGAAAATAAATGATTAAAAATATAATCAACTTTGATTGACAAATTTAATTATATATTTTTACTAGAATTATTTAAAATAATTATAATATTATATTTGAGAATATCTTAAGCGGGCAATACTAATGAAAATTAAAAAGAAAATAAATGATTAAAAATATAAAAGATAGGCATAAATTTAGGTGATTTTTCCAGAATTTTCTTTATGCTTTTCAACTTTGATTGACAAATTTAATTATATATTTTTACTAGAATTATTTTGAATAATTATGATATCATATTTGAGAATATCCTTAGCGGGCAATACTAATGAAAATTAGAGAGAAAATAAATGATTAAAAATATAATCAACTTTGATTGACAAATTTAATTATATATTTTTACTAGAATTATTTAAAATAATTATAATATTATATTTGGGAATATCCTAGGCTGACAATACTAATGAAAATGGAAAAGAAAATAAATGATTAAAAATATAAAAGATAGGCATAAATTTAGGTTAATTTTCCGGAATTTTCTTTATGCTTTTCAACTTTGATTGACAAATTTAATTATATATTTTTACTAGAATTATTTTGAATAATTATGATATTATATTTGAGAATATCTTAAGCGGGCAATACTAATGAAAATTAAAAAGAAAATAAATGATTAAAAATATAAAAGATAGGCATAAATTTAGGTTAATTTTCCGGAATTTTCTTTTTGCTTTTCAACTTTGATTGACAAATTTAATTATATATTTTTACTAGAATTATTTAAAATAATTATAATATTATATTTGAGAATATCTTAAGCGGGCAATACTAATGAAAATTAGAGAGAAAATAAATGATTAAAAATATAAAAGATAGGCATAAATTTAGGTTAATTTTCCGGAATTTTCTTTTTGCTTTTCAACTTTGATTGACAAATTTAATTATATATTTTTATTAGAATTATTTAGAATAATTATGATATTATATTTGAGAATATCATTGGCGGGCAATACTAATGAAATTTAAGAAGAAAATAAATGATTAAAAATATAAAAGATAGGCATAAATTTAGGTTAATTTTCCGGAATTTTCTTTTTGCTTTTCAACTTTGATTGACAAATTTAATTATATATTTTTACTAGAATTATTTTGAATAATTATGATATTATATTTGAGAATATCTTAAGCGGGCAATACTAATGAAAATTAAAAAGAAAATAAATGATTAAAAATATAAAAGATAGGCATAAATTTAGGTTAATTTTCCGGAATTTTCTTTTTGCTTTTCAACTTTGATTGACAAATTTAATTATATATTTTTACTAGAATTATTTAAAATAATTATAATATTATATTTGGGAATATCCTAGGCTGACAATACTAATGAAAATTAAAAAGAAAATAAATGATTAAAAATATAAAAGATAGGCATAAATTTAGGTTAATTTTCCGGAATTTTCTTTTTGCTTTTCAACTTTGATTGACAAATTTAATTATATATTTTTACTAGAATTATTTTGAATAATTATGATATTATATTTGAGAATATCTTAAGCGGGCAATACTAATGAAAATTAAAAAGAAAATAAATGATTAAAAATATAAAAGATAGGCATAAATTTAGGTTAATTTTCCGGAATTTTCTTTTTGCTTTTCAACTTTGATTGACAAATTTAATTATATATTTTTACTAGAATTATTTAAAATAATTAAAATATTATATTTGAGAATATCTTAAGCGGGCAATACTAATGAAAATTAGAGAGAAAATAAATGATTAAAAATATAAAAGATAGGCATAAATTTAGGTTAATTTTCCGGAATTTTCTTTTTGCTTTTCAACTTTGATTGACAAATTTAATTATATATTTTTATTAGAATTATTTAGAATAATTATGATATTATATTTGAGAATATCATTGGCGGGCAATACTAATGAAATTTAAGAAGAAAATAAATGATTAAAAATATAAAAGATGGACATAAATTTAAGTGATTTTTCCGGAATTTTCTTTTTCTACTTTGATTGACAAATTTAATTATATATTTTTACTAGAATTATTTTGAATAATTATGATATCATATTTGAGAATATCCTTAGCGGGCAATACTAATGAAAATTAGAGAGAAAATAAATGATTAAAAATATAATCAACTTTGATTGACAAATTTAATTATATATTTTTACTAGAATTATTTAAAATAATTATAATATTATATTTGAGAATATCTTAAGCGGGCAATACTAATGAAAATTAAAAAGAAAATAAATGATTAAAAATATAAAAGATAGGCATAAATTTAGGTGATTTTTCCAGAATTTTCTTTATGCTTTTCAACTTTGATTGACAAATTTAATTATATATTTTTACTAGAATTATTTTGAATAATTATGATATCATATTTGAGAATATCCTTAGCGGGCAATACTAATGAAAATTAGAGAGAAAATAAATGATTAAAAATATAATCAACTTTGATTGACAAATTTAATTATATATTTTTACTAGAATTATTTAAAATAATTATAATATTATATTTGGGAATATCCTAGGCTGACAATACTAATGAAAATGGAAAAGAAAATAAATGATTAAAAATATAAAAGATAGGCATAAATTTAGGTTAATTTTCCGGAATTTTCTTTATGCTTTTCAACTTTGATTGACAAATTTAATTATATATTTTTACTAGAATTATTTTGAATAATTATGATATCATATTTGAGAATATCCTTAGCGGGCAATACTAATGAAAATTAGAGAGAAAATAAATGATTAAAAATATAATCAACTTTGATTGACAAATTTAATTATATATTTTTACTAGAATTATTTAAAATAATTATAATATTATATTTGGGAATATCCTAGGCTGACAATACTAATGAAAATTAAAAAGAAAATAAATGATTAAAAATATAAAAGATAGGCATAAATTTAGGTGATTTTTCCGGAATTTTCTTTTTGATTTTCAACTTTGATTGACAAATTTAATTATATATTTTTACTAGAATTATTTAAAATAATTATAATATTATATTTGGGAATATCCTAGGCTGACAATACTAATGAAAATGGAAAAGAAAATAAATGATTAAAAATATAAAAGATAGGCATAAATTTAGGTGATTTTTCCGGAATTTTCTTTTTGATTTTCAACTTTGATTGACAAATTTAATTATATATTTTTACTAGAATTATTTTGAATAATTATGATATCATATTTGAGAATATCCTAGGCTGACAATACTAATGAAAATTAAAAAGAAAATAAATGATTAAAAATATAATCAACTTTGATTGACAAATTTAATTATATATTTTCACTAGAATTATTTTGAATAATTATGATATTATATTTGAGAATATCTTAAGCGGGCAATACTAATGAAAATTAAAAAGAAAATAAATGATTAAAAATATAAAAGATAGGCATAAATTTAGGTTAATTTTCCGGAATTTTCTTTTTGCTTTTCAACTTTGATTGACAAATTTAATTATATATTTTTACTAGAATTATTTAAAATAATTATAATATTATATTTGAGAATATCTTAAGCGGGCAATACTAATGAAAATTAGAGAGAAAATAAATGATTAAAAATATAAAAGATAGGCATAAATTTAGGTTAATTTTCCGGAATTTTCTTTTTGCTTTTCAACTTTGATTGACAAATTTAATTATATATATTTATTAGAATTATTTAGAATAATTATGATATTATATTTGAGAATATCATTGGCGGGCAATACTAATGAAATTTAAGAAGAAAATAAATGATTAAAAATATAAAAGATGGACATAAATTTAAGTGATTTTTCCGGAATTTTCTTTTTCTACTTTGATTGACAAATTTAATTATATATTTTTACTAGAATTATTTTGAATAATTATGATATCATATTTGAGAATATCCTTAGCGGGCAATACTAATGAAAATTAGAGAGAAAATAAATGATTAAAAATATAATCAACTTTGATTGACAAATTTAATTATATATTTTTACTAGAATTATTTAAAATAATTATAATATTATATTTGGGAATATCCTAGGCTGACAATACTAATGAAAATGGAAAAGAAAATAAATGATTAAAAATATAAAAGATAGGCATAAATTTAGGTTAATTTTCCGGAATTTTCTTTTTGCTTTTCAACTTTGATTGACAAATTTAATTATATATTTTTACTAGAATTATTTAAAATAATTATAATATTATATTTGAGAATATCTTAAGCGGGCAATACTAATGAAAATTAAAAAGAAAATAAATGATTAAAAATATAAAAGATAGGCATAAATTTAGGTTAATTTTCCGGAATTTTCTTTTTGCTTTTCAACTTTGATTGACAAATTTAATTATATATTTTTACTAGAATTATTTAAAATAATTATAATATTATATTTGAGAATATCTTAAGCGGGCAATACTAATGAAAATTAGAGAGAAAATAAATGATTAAAAATATAAAAGATAGGCATAAATTTAGGTTAATTTTCCGGAATTTTCTTTTTGCTTTTCAACTTTGATTGACAAATTTAATTATATATTTTTATTAGAATTATTTAGAATAATTATGATATTATATTTGAGAATATCATTGGCGGGCAATACTAATGAAATTTAAGAAGAAAATAAATGATTAAAAATATAAAAGATGGACATAAATTTAAGTGATTTTTCCGGAATTTTCTTTTTCTACTTTGATTGACAAATTTAATTATATATTTTTACTAGAATTATTTTGAATAATTATGATATCATATTTGAGAATATCCTTAGCGGGCAATACTAATGAAAATTAGAGAGAAAATAAATGATTAAAAATATAATCAACTTTGATTGACAAATTTAATTATATATTTTTACTAGAATTATTTAAAATAATTATAATATTATATTTGGGAATATCCTAGGCTGACAATACTAATGAAAATGGAAAAGAAAATAAATGATTAAAAATATAAAAGATAGGCATAAATTTAGGTGATTTTTCCGGAATTTTCTTTTTGATTTTCAACTTTGATTGACAAATTTAATTATATATTTTTACTAGAATTATTTTGAATAATTATGATATCATATTTGAGAATATCCTAGGCTGACAATACTAATGAAAATTAAAAAGAAAATAAATGATTAAAAATATAATCAACTTTGATTGACAAATTTAATTATATATTTTCACTAGAATTATTTTGAATAATTATGATATTATATTTGAAAAATCCTAAGCGGGCAATACTAATGAAAATTAAAAAAAAAATAAATGATTAAAAATATAAAAGAGGCATAAATTTAGGTGATTTTTCCGGAATTTTCTTTTTGATTTTCAACTTTGATTGACAAATTTAATTATATATTTTTACTAGAATTATTTTGAATAATTATGATATCATATTTGAGAATATCCTAGGCTGACAATACTAATGAAAATTAAAAAGAAAATAAATGATTAAAAATATAAAAGATAGGCATAAATTTAGGTGAATTTTCCGAAATTTTCTTTTTGATTTTCAACTTTGATTGACAAATTTAATTATATATTTTTACTAGAATTATTTTGAATAATTATGATATCATATTTGAGAATATCCTTAGCGGGCAATACTAATGAAAATTAGAGAGAAAATAAATGATTAAAAATATAATCAACTTTGATTGACAAATTTAATTATATATTTTTACTAGAATTATTTAAAATAATTATAATATTATATTTGGGAATATCCTAGGTTGACAATACTAATGAAAATGGAAAAGAAAATAAATGATTAAAAATATAAAAGATAGGCATAAATTTAGGTTAATTTTCCGGAATTTTCTTTTTGCTTTTCAACTTTGATTGACAAATTTAATTATATATTTTTACTAGAATTATTTAAAATAATTATAATATTATATTTGAGAATATCTTAAGCGGGCAATACTAATGAAAATTAAAAAGAAAATAAATGATTAAAAATATAAAAGATAGGCATAAATTTAAGTGATTTTTCCAGAATTTTCTTTATGCTTTTCAACTTTGATTGACAAATTTAATTATATATTTTTACAAGAATTATTTGGAATAATTATGATATTATATTTGAGAATATCCTTAGCGGGCAATACTAATGAAAATTAGAGAGAAAATAAATGATTAAAAATATAATCAACTTTGATTGACAAATTTAATTATATATTTTCACTAGAATTATTTTGAATAATTATGATATCATATTTGAGAATATCCTTAGCGGGCAATACTAATGAAAATTAGAGAGAAAATAAATGATTAAAAATATAATCAACTTTGATTGACAAATTTAATTATATATTTTTACTAGAATTATTTAAAATAATTATAATATTATATTTGAGAATTTCTTAAGCGGGCAATATTAATGAAAATTAAAAAGAAAATAAATGATTAAAAATATAAAAGATAGGCATAAATTTAGGTGATTTTTCCAGAATTTTCTTTATGCTTTTCAACTTTGATTGACAAATTTAATTATATATTTTTACTAGAATTATTTTGAATAATTATGATATCATATTTGAGAATATCCTTAGCGGGCAATACTAATGAAAATTAGAGAGAAAATAAATGATTAAAAATATAATCAACTTTGATTGACAAATTTAATTATATATTTTTACTAGAATTATTTAAAATAATTATAATATTATATTTGGGAATATCCTAGGCTGAAAATACTAATGAAAATGGAAAAGAAAATAAATGATTAAAAATATAAAAGATAGGCATAAATTTAGGTTAATTTTCCGGAATTTTCTTTTTGCTTTTCAATTTTGATTGACAAATTTAATTATATATTTTTACTAGAATTATTTAAAATAATTATAATATTATATTTGAGAATATCTTAAGCGGGCAATACTAATGAAAATGGAAAAGAAAATAAATGATTAAAAATATAAAAGATAGGCATAAATTTAGGTTAATTTTCCGGAATTTTCTTTTTGCTTTTCAACTTTGATTGACAAATTTAATTATATATTTTTACTAGAATTATTTAAAATAATTATAATATTATATTTGAGAATATCTTAAGCGGGCAATACTAATGAAAATTAAAAAGAAAATAAATGATTAAAAATATAAAAGATAGGCATAAATTTAAGTGATTTTTCCAGAATTTTCTTTATGCTTTTCAACTTTGATTGACAAATTTAATTATATATTTTTACAAGAATTATTTGGAATAATTATGATATTATATTTGAGAATATCCTTAGCGGGCAATACTAATGAAAATTAGAGAGAAAATAAATGATTAAAAATATAATCAACTTTGATTGACAAATTTAATTATATATTTTCACTAGAATTATTTTGAATAATTATGATATCATATTTGAGAATATCCTTAGCGGGCAATACTAATGAAAATTAGAGAGAAAATAAATGATTAAAAATATAATCAACTTTGATTGACAAATTTAATTATATATTTTTACTAGAATTATTTAAAATAATTATAATATTATATTTGAGAATTTCTTAAGCGGGCAATACTAATGAAAATTAAAAAGAAAATAAATGATTAAAAATATAAAAGATAGGCATAAATTTAGGTTAATTTTCCGGAATTTTCTTTTTGCTTTTCAACTTTGATTGACAAATTTAATTATATATTTTTACTAGAATTATTTAAAATAATTATAATATTATATTTGAGAATATCTTAAGCGGGCAATACTAATGAAAATTAAAAAGAAAATAAATGATTAAAAATATAAAAGATAGGCATAAATTTAAGTGATTTTTCCAGAATTTTCTTTATGCTTTTCAACTTTGATTGACAAATTTAATTATATATTTTTACAAGAATTATTTGGAATAATTATGATATTATATTTGAGAATATCCTTAGCTGGCAATACTAATGAAAATTAGAGAGAAAATAAATGATTAAAAATATAATCAACTTTGATTGACAAATTTAATTATATATTTTCACTAGAATTATTTTGAATAATTATGATATTATATTTGAAAAATCCTAAGCGGGCAATACTTATGAAAATTAAAAAGAAAATAAATGATTAAAAATATAAAAGATAGGCATAAATTTAGGTGATTTTTCCGGAATTTTCTTTTTGATTTTCAACTTTGATTGACAAATTTAATTATATATTTTTACTAGAATTATTTTGAATAATTATGATATTATATTTGGGAATATCCTAGGCGGGCAATACTAATGAAAATTAAAAAGAAAATAAATGATTAAAAATATAAAAGATAGGCATAAATTTAGGTGATTTTTCCGGAATTTTCTTTTTGATTTTCAACTTTGATTGACAAATTTAATTATATATTTTTACTAGAATTATTTTGAATAATTATGATATCATATTTGAGAATATCCTAGGCTGACAATACTAATGAAAATTAAAAAGAAAATAAATGATTAAAAATATAAAAGATAGGCATAAATTTAGGTGAATTTTCCGAAATTTTCTTTTTGATTTTCAACTTTGATTGACAAATTTAATTATATATTTTTACTAGAATTATTTAAAATAATTATAATATTATATTTGGGAATATCCTAGGCGGGCAATACTAATGAAAATTAAAAAGAAAATAAATGATTAAAAATATAAAAGATAGGCATAAATTTAGGTGATTTTTCCGGAATTTTCTTTTTGATTTTCAACTTTGATTGTCAAATTTAATTATATATTTTTACTAGAATTATTTTGAATAATTATGATATTATATTTGGGAATATCCTAGGCGGGCAATACTAATGAAAATTAAAAAGAAAATAAATGATTAAAAATATAAAAGATAGGCATAAATTTAGGTGAATTTTCCGAAATTTTCTTTTTGCATTTCTACTTTGATTGTCAAATTTAATTATATATTTTTACTAGAATTATTTTGAATAATTATGATATCATATTTGAGAATATCCTAGGCTGACAATACTAATGAAAATTAAAAAGAAAATAAATGATTAAAAATATAAAAGATAGGCATAAATTTAGGTGAATTTTCCGAAATTTTCTTTTTGATTTTCAACTTTGATTGACAAATTTAATTATATATTTTTACTAGAATTATTTTGAATAATTATGATATTATATTTGGGAATATCCTAGGCGGGCAATACTAATGAAAATTAAAAAGAAAATAAATGATTAAAAATATAAAAGATAGGCATAAATTTAGGTGAATTTTCCGAAATTTTCTTTTTGCATTTCTACTTTGATTGTCAAATTTAATTATATATTTTTACTAGAATTATTTTGAATAATTATGATATTATATTTGGGAATATCCTAGGCGGGCAATACTAATGAAAATTAAAAAGAAAATAAATGATTAAAAATATAAAAGATAGGCATAAATTTAGGTGATTTTTCCGGAATTTTCTTTTTGATTTTCAACTTTGATTGTCAAATTTAATTATATATTTTTACTAGAATTATTTTGAATAATTATGATATTATATTTGGGAATATCCTAGGCGGGCAATACTAATGAAAATTAAAAAGAAAATAAATGATTAAAAATATAAAAGATAGGCATAAATTTAGGTGAATTTTCCGAAATTTTCTTTTTGCATTTCTACTTTGATTGTCAAATTTAATTATATATTTTTACTAGAATTATTTTGAATAATTATGATATCATATTTGAGAAAATCCTTAGCGGGCAATACTAATGAAAATTAGAGAGAAAATAAATGATTAAAAATATAATCAACTTTGATTGACAAATTTAATTATATATTTTTACTAGAATTATTTAAAATAATTATAATATTATATTTGGGAATATCCTAGGCTGACAATACTAATGAAAATTAGAGAGAAAATAAATGATTAAAAATATAATCAACTTTGATTGACAAATTTAATTATATATTTTTACTAGAATTATTTAAAATAATTATAATATTATATTTGAGAATTTCTTAAGCGGGCAATACTAATGAAAATTAAAAAGAAAATAAATGATTAAAAATATAAAAGATAGGCATAAATTTAGGTGAATTTTCCGAAATTTTCTTTTTGCATTTCTACTTTGATTGTCAAATTTAATTATATATTTTTACTAGAATTATTTTGAATAATTATGATATTATATTTGGGAATATCCTAGGCGGGCAATACTAATGAAAATTAAAAAGAAAATAAATGATTAAAAATATAAAAGATAGGCATAAATTTAGGTGATTTTTCCGGAATTTTCTTTTTGCATTTCTACTTTGATTGTCAAATTTAATTATATATTTTTACTAGAATTATTTTGAATAATTATGATATTATATTTGGGAATATCCTAGGCGGGCAATACTAATGAAAATTAAAAAGAAAATAAATGATTAAAAATATAAAAGATAGGCATAAATTTAAGTGATTTTTCCAGAATTTTCTTTATGCTTTTCAACTTTGATTGACAAATTTAATTATATATTTTTACAAGAATTATTTGGAATAATTATGATATTATATTTGAGAATATCCTTAGCGGGCAATACTAATGAAAATTAGAGAGAAAATAAATGATTAAAAATATAATCAACTTTGATTGACAAATTTAATTATATATTTTCACTAGAATTATTTTGAATAATTATGATATCATATTTGAGAATATCCTTAGCGGGCAATACTAATGAAAATTAGAGAGAAAATAAATGATTAAAAATATAATCAACTTTGATTGACAAATTTAATTATATATTTTTACTAGAATTATTTAAAATAATTATAATATTATATTTGAGAATTTCTTAAGCGGGCAATACTAATGAAAATTAAAAAGAAAATAAATGATTAAAAATATAAAAGATAGGCATAAATTTAGGTTAATTTTCCGGAATTTTCTTTTTGCTTTTCAACTTTGATTGACAAATTTAATTATATATTTTTACTAGAATTATTTAAAATAATTATAATATTATATTTGAGAATATCTTAAGCGGGCAATACTAATGAAAATTAAAAAGAAAATAAATGATTAAAAATATAAAAGATAGGCATAAATTTAAGTGATTTTTCCAGAATTTTCTTTATGCTTTTCAACTTTGATTGACAAATTTAATTATATATTTTTACAAGAATTATTTGGAATAATTATGATATTATATTTGAGAATATCCTTAGCTGGCAATACTAATGAAAATTAGAGAGAAAATAAATGATTAAAAATATAATCAACTTTGATTGACAAATTTAATTATATATTTTCACTAGAATTATTTTGAATAATTATGATATTATATTTGAAAAATCCTAAGCGGGCAATACTTATGAAAATTAAAAAGAAAATAAATGATTAAAAATATAAAAGATAGGCATAAATTTAGGTGATTTTTCCGGAATTTTCTTTTTGATTTTCAACTTTGATTGACAAATTTAATTATATATTTTTACTAGAATTATTTTGAATAATTATGATATTATATTTGGGAATATCCTAGGCGGGCAATACTAATGAAAATTAAAAAGAAAATAAATGATTAAAAATATAAAAGATAGGCATAAATTTAGGTGATTTTTCCGGAATTTTCTTTTTGATTTTCAACTTTGATTGACAAATTTAATTATATATTTTTACTAGAATTATTTTGAATAATTATGATATCATATTTGAGAATATCCTAGGCTGACAATACTAATGAAAATTAAAAAGAAAATAAATGATTAAAAATATAAAAGATAGGCATAAATTTAGGTGAATTTTCCGAAATTTTCTTTTTGATTTTCAACTTTGATTGACAAATTTATATATTTTTACTAGAATTATTTAAAATAATTATAATATTATATTTGGGAATATCCTAGGCGGGCAATACTAATGAAAATTAAAAAGAAAATAAATGATTAAAAATATAAAAGATAGGCATAAATTTAGGTGATTTTTCCGGAATTTTCTTTTTGATTTTCAACTTTGATTGTCAAATTTAATTATATATTTTTACTAGAATTATTTTGAATAATTATGATATTATATTTGGGAATATCCTAGGCGGGCAATACTAATGAAAATTAAAAAGAAAATAAATGATTAAAAATATAAAAGATAGGCATAAATTTAGGTGAATTTTCCGAAATTTTCTTTTTGCATTTCTACTTTGATTGTCAAATTTAATTATATATTTTTACTAGAATTATTTTGAATAATTATGATATCATATTTGAGAATATCCTAGGCTGACAATACTAATGAAAATTAAAAAGAAAATAAATGATTAAAAATATAAAAGATAGGCATAAATTTAGGTGAATTTTCCGAAATTTTCTTTTTGATTTTCAACTTTGATTGACAAATTTAATTATATATTTTTACTAGAATTATTTTGAATAATTATGATATTATATTTGGGAATATCCTAGGCGGGCAATACTAATGAAAATTAAAAAGAAAATAAATGATTAAAAATATAAAAGATAGGCATAAATTTAGGTGAATTTTCCGAAATTTTCTTTTTGCATTTCTACTTTGATTGTCAAATTTAATTATATATTTTTACTAGAATTATTTTGAATAATTATGATATTATATTTGGGAATATCCTAGGCGGGCAATACTAATGAAAATTAAAAAGAAAATAAATGATTAAAAATATAAAAGATAGGCATAAATTTAGGTGATTTTTCCGGAATTTTCTTTTTGATTTTCAACTTTGATTGTCAAATTTAATTATATATTTTTACTAGAATTATTTTGAATAATTATGATATTATATTTGGGAATATCCTAGGCGGGCAATACTAATGAAAATTAAAAAGAAAATAAATGATTAAAAATATAAAAGATAGGCATAAATTTAGGTGAATTTTCCGAAATTTTCTTTTTGCATTTCTACTTTGATTGTCAAATTTAATTATATATTTTTACTAGAATTATTTTGAATAATTATGATATCATATTTGAGAAAATCCTTAGCGGGCAATACTAATGAAAATTAGAGAGAAAATAAATGATTAAAAATATAATCAACTTTGATTGACAAATTTAATTATATATTTTTACTAGAATTATTTAAAATAATTATAATATTATATTTGGGAATATCCTAGGCTGACAATACTAATGAAAATGGAAAAGAAAATAAATGATTAAAAATATAAAAGATAGGCATAAATTTAGGTTAATTTTCCGGAATTTTCTTTTTGCTTTTCAACTTTGATTGACAAATTTAATTATATATTTTTACTAGAATTATTTAAAATAATTATAATATTATATTTGAGAATATCTTAAGCGGGCAATACTAATGAAAATTAAAAAGAAAATAAATGATTAAAAATATAAAAGATAGGCATAAATTTAAGTGATTTTTCCAGAATTTTCTTTATGCTTTTCAACTTTGATTGACAAATTTAATTATATATTTTTACTAGAATTATTTTGAATAATTATGATATCATATTTGAGAATATCCTTAGCGGGCAATACTAATGAAAATTAGAGAGAAAATAAATGATTAAAAATATAATCAACTTTGATTGACAAATTTAATTATATATTTTTACTAGAATTAATTAAAATAATTATAATATTATATTTGGGAATATCCTAGGTTGACAATACTAATGAAAATGGAAAAGAAAATAAATGATTAAAAATATAAAAGATAGGCATAAATTTAGGTTAATTTTCCGGAATTTTCTTTTTGCTTTTCAACTTTGATTGACAAATTTAATTATATATTTTTACTAGAATTATTTAAAATAATTATAATATTATATTTGGGAATATCCTAGGCGGGCAATACTAATGAAAATTAAAAAGAAAATAAATGATTAAAAATATAAAAGATAGGCATAAATTTAGGTGATTTTTCCGGAATTTTCTTTTTGATTTTCAACTTTGATTGACAAATTTTATTATATATTTTTTATAATATTATATTTGAGAATATCTTAAGCGGGCAATACTAATGAAAATTAAAAAGAAAATAAATGATTAAAAATATAAAAGATGGACATAAATTTAAGTGATTTTTCCGGAATTTTCTTTTTGCTTTTCAACTTTGATTGACAAATTTAATTATATATTTTTACTAGAATTATTTAAAATAATTATAATATTATATTTGGGAATATCCTAGGCTGACAATACTAATGAAAATGGAAAAGAAAATAAATGATTAAAAATATAAAAGATAGGCATAAATTTAGGTGATTTTTCCAGAATTTTCTTTATGCTTTTCAACTTTGATTGTCAAATTTAATTATATATTTTTACTAGAATTATTTTGAATAATTATGATATCATATTTGAGAATATCCTTAGCGGGCAATACTAATGAAAATTAGAGAGAAAATAAATGATTAAAAATATAATCAACTTTGATTGACAAATTTAATTATATATTTTTACTAGAATTATTTAAAATAATTATAATATTATATTTGAGAATATCTTAAGCGGGCAATACTAATGAAAATTAAAAAGAAAATAAATGATTAAAAATATAAAAGATAGGCATAAATTTAGGTGATTTTTCCAGAATTTTCTTTATGCTTTTCAACTTTGATTGACAAATTTAATTATATATTTTTACTAGAATTATTTTGAATAATTATGATATCATATTTGAGAATATCCTTAGCGGGCAATACTAATGAAAATTAGAGAGAAAATAAATGATTAAAAATATAATCAACTTTGATTGACAAATTTAATTATATATTTTTACTAGAATTATTTAAAATAATTATAATATTATATTTGGGAATATCCTAGGCTGACAATACTAATGAAAATGGAAAAGAAAATAAATGATTAAAAATATAAAAGATAGGCATAAATTTAGGTTAATTTTCCGGAATTTTCTTTATGCTTTTCAACTTTGATTGACAAATTTAATTATATATTTTTACTAGAATTATTTTGAATAATTATGATATCATATTTGAGAATATCCTTAGCGGGCAATACTAATGAAAATTAGAGAGAAAATAAATGATTAAAAATATAATCAACTTTGATTGACAAATTTAATTATATATTTTTACTAGAATTATTTAAAATAATTATAATATTATATTTGGGAATATCCTAGGCTGACAATACTAATGAAAATTAAAAAGAAAATAAATGATTAAAAATATAAAAGATAGGCATAAATTTAGGTGATTTTTCCGGAATTTTCTTTTTGATTTTCAACTTTGATTGACAAATTTAATTATATATTTTTACTAGAATTATTTAAAATAATTATAATATTATATTTGGGAATATCCTAGGCTGACAATACTAATGAAAATGGAAAAGAAAATAAATGATTAAAAATATAAAAGATAGGCATAAATTTAGGTGATTTTTCCGGAATTTTCTTTTTGATTTTCAACTTTGATTGACAAATTTAATTATATATTTTTACTAGAATTATTTTGAATAATTATGATATCATATTTGAGAATATCCTAGGCTGACAATACTAATGAAAATTAAAAAGAAAATAAATGATTAAAAATATAATCAACTTTGATTGACAAATTTAATTATATATTTTCACTAGAATTATTTTGAATAATTATGATATTATATTTGAGAATATCTTAAGCGGGCAATACTAATGAAAATTAAAAAGAAAATAAATGATTAAAAATATAAAAGATAGGCATAAATTTAGGTTAATTTTCCGGAATTTTCTTTTTGCTTTTCAACTTTGATTGACAAATTTAATTATATATTTTTACTAGAATTATTTAAAATAATTATAATATTATATTTGAGAATATCTTAAGCGGGCAATACTAATGAAAATTAGAGAGAAAATAAATGATTAAAAATATAAAAGATAGGCATAAATTTAGGTTAATTTTCCGGAATTTTCTTTTTGCTTTTCAACTTTGATTGACAAATTTAATTATATATATTTATTAGAATTATTTAGAATAATTATGATATTATATTTGAGAATATCATTGGCGGGCAATACTAATGAAATTTAAGAAGAAAATAAATGATTAAAAATATAAAAGATGGACATAAATTTAAGTGATTTTTCCGGAATTTTCTTTTTCTACTTTGATTGACAAATTTAATTATATATTTTTACTAGAATTATTTTGAATAATTATGATATCATATTTGAGAATATCCTTAGCGGGCAATACTAATGAAAATTAGAGAGAAAATAAATGATTAAAAATATAATCAACTTTGATTGACAAATTTAATTATATATTTTTACTAGAATTATTTAAAATAATTATAATATTATATTTGGGAATATCCTAGGCTGACAATACTAATGAAAATGGAAAAGAAAATAAATGATTAAAAATATAAAAGATAGGCATAAATTTAGGTTAATTTTCCGGAATCTTTTTTTTTGCTTTTCAACTTTGATTGACAAATTTAATTATATATTTTTACTAGAATTATTTAAAATAATTATAATATTATATTTGAGAATATCTTAAGCGGGCAATACTAATGAAAATTAAAAAGAAAATAAATGATTAAAAATATAAAAGATAGGCATAAATTTAGGTTAATTTTCCGGAATTTTCTTTTTGCTTTTCAACTTTGATTGACAAATTTAATTATATATTTTTACTAGAATTATTTAAAATAATTATAATATTATATTTGAGAATATCTTAAGCGGGCAATACTAATGAAAATTAGAGAGAAAATAAATGATTAAAAATATAAAAGATAGGCATAAATTTAGGTTAATTTTCCGGAATTTTCTTTTTGCTTTTCAACTTTGATTGACAAATTTAATTATATATTTTTATTAGAATTATTTAGAATAATTATGATATTATATTTGAGAATATCATTGGCGGGCAATACTAATGAAATTTAAGAAGAAAATAAATGATTAAAAATATAAAAGATGGACATAAATTTAAGTGATTTTTCCGGAATTTTCTTTTTCTACTTTGATTGACAAATTTAATTATATATTTTTACTAGAATTATTTTGAATAATTATGATATCATATTTGAGAATATCCTTAGCGGGCAATACTAATGAAAATTAGAGAGAAAATAAATGATTAAAAATATAATCAACTTTGATTGACAAATTTAATTATATATTTTTACTAGAATTATTTAAAATAATTATAATATTATATTTGGGAATATCCTAGGCTGACAATACTAATGAAAATGGAAAAGAAAATAAATGATTAAAAATATAAAAGATAGGCATAAATTTAGGTGATTTTTCCGGAATTTTCTTTTTGATTTTCAACTTTGATTGACAAATTTAATTATATATTTTTACTAGAATTATTTTGAATAATTATGATATCATATTTGAGAATATCCTAGGCTGACAATACTAATGAAAATTAAAAAGAAAATAAATGATTAAAAATATAATCAACTTTGATTGACAAATTTAATTATATATTTTCACTAGAATTATTTTGAATAATTATGATATTATATTTGAAAAATCCTAAGCGGGCAATACTAATGAAAATTAAAAAAAAAAATAAATGATTAAAATATAAAAGAGGCATAAATTTAGGTGATTTTTCCGGAATTTTCTTTTTGATTTTCAACTTTGATTGACAAATTTAATTATATATTTTTACTAGAATTATTTTGAATAATTATGATATCATATTTGAGAATATCCTAGGCTGACAATACTAATGAAAATTAAAAAGAAAATAAATGATTAAAAATATAAAAGATAGGCATAAATTTAGGTGAATTTTCCGAAATTTTCTTTTTGATTTTCAACTTTGATTGACAAATTTAATTATATATTTTTACTAGAATTATTTTGAATAATTATGATATTATATTTGGGAATATCCTAGGCGGGCAATACTAATGAAAATTAAAAAGAAAATAAATGATTAAAAATATAATCAACTTTGATTGACAAATTTAATTATATATTTTTACTAGAATTATTTTGAATAATTATTATATCATATTTGAGAATATCCTAGGCTGACAATACTAATGAAAATTAAAAAGAAAATAAATGATTAAAAATATAAAAGATAGGCATAAATTTAGGTGATTTTTCCGGAATTTTCTTTTTGATTTTCAACTTTGATTGACAAATTTATTTATATATTTTTACTAGAATTATTTTGAATAATTATGATATCATATTTGAGAATATCCTTTGCGGGCAATACTAATGAAAATTAGAGAGAAAATAAATGATTAAAAATATAATCAACTTTGATTGACAAATTTAATTATATATTTTTACTAGAATTATTTAAAATAATTATAATATTATATTTGGGAATATCCTAGGCTGACAATACTAATGAAAATGGAAAAGAAAATAAATGATTAAAAATATAAAAGATAGGCATAAATTTAGGTTAATTTTCCGGAATTTTCTTTTTGCTTTTCAACTTTGATTGACAAATTTAATTATATATTTTTACTAGAATTATTTTGAATAATTATGATATTATATTTGAGAATATCTTAAGCGGGCAATACTAATGAAAATTAAAAAGAAAATAAATGATTAAAAATATAAAAGATAGGCATAAATTTAGGTTAATTTTCCGGAATTTTCTTTTTGCTTTTCAACTTTGATTGACAAATTTAATTATATATTTTTACTAGAATTATTTAAAATAATTATAATATTATATTTGAGAATATCTTAAGCGGGCAATACTAATGAAAATTAGAGAGAAAATAAATGATTAAAAATATAAAAGATAGGCATAAATTTAGGTTAATTTTCCGGAATTTTCTTTTTGCTTTTCAACTTTGATTGACAAATTTAATTATATATTTTTATTAGAATTATTTAGAATAATTATGATATTATATTTGAGAATATCATTGGCGGGCAATACTAATGAAATTTAAGAAGAAAATAAATGATTAAAAATATAAAAGATGGACATAAATTTAAGTGATTTTTCCGGAATTTTCTTTTTCTACTTTGATTGACAAATTTAATTATATATTTTTACTAGAATTATTTTGAATAATTATGATATCATATTTGAGAATATCCTTAGCGGGCAATACTAATGAAAATTAGAGAGAAAATAAATGATTAAAAATATAATCAACTTTGATTGACAAATTTAATTATATATTTTTACTAGAATTATTTAAAATAATTATAATATTATATTTGGGAATATCCTAGGCTGACAATACTAATGAAAATGGAAAAGAAAATAAATGATTAAAAATATAAAAGATAGGCATAAATTTAGGTTAATTTTCCGGAATTTTCTTTTTGCTTTTCAACTTTGATTGACAAATTTAATTATATATTTTTACTAGAATTATTTAAAATAATTATAATATTATATTTGAGAATATCTTAAGCGGGCAATACTAATGAAAATTAAAAAGAAAATAAATGATTAAAAATATAAAAGATAGGCATAAATTTAGGTTAATTTTCCGGAATTTTCTTTTTGCTTTTCAACTTTGATTGACAAATTTAATTATATATTTTTACTAGAATTATTTAAAATAATTATAATATTATATTTGAGAATATCTTAAGCGGGCAATACTAATGAAAATTAGAGAGAAAATAAATGATTAAAAATATAAAAGATAGGCATAAATTTAGGTTAATTTTCCGGAATTTTCTTTTTGCTTTTCAACTTTGATTGACAAATTTAATTATATATTTTTATTAGAATTATTTAGAATAATTATGATATTATATTTGAGAATATCATTGGCGGGCAATACTAATGAAATTTAAGAAGAAAATAAATGATTAAAAATATAAAAGATGGACATAAATTTAAGTGATTTTTCCGGAATTTTCTTTTTCTACTTTGATTGACAAATTTAATTATATATTTTTACTAGAATTATTTTGAATAATTATGATATCATATTTGAGAATATCCTTAGCGGGCAATACTAATGAAAATTAGAGAGAAAATAAATGATTAAAAATATAATCAACTTTGATTGACAAATTTAATTATATATTTTTACTAGAATTATTTAAAATAATTATAATATTATATTTGGGAATATCCTAGGCTGACAATACTAATGAAAATTAAAAAGAAAATAAATGATTAAAAATATAAAAGATAGGCATAAATTTAGGTTAATTTTCCGGAATTTTCTTTATGCTTTTCAACTTTGATTGACAAATTTAATTATATATTTTTACAAGAATTATTTGGAATAATTATGATATTATATTTGAGAATATCCTTAGCGGGCAATACTAATGAAAATTAGAGAGAAAATAAATGATTAAAAATATAAAAGATAGGCATAAATTTAGGTTAATTTTCCGGAATTTTCTTTTTGCTTTTCAACTTTGATTGACAAATTTAATTATATATTTTTATTAGAATTATTTAGAATAATTATGATATTATATTTGAGAATATCATTGGCGGGCAATACTAATGAAATTTAAGAAGAAAATAAATGATTAAAAATATAAAAGATGGACATAAATTTAAGTGATTTTTCCGGAATTTTCTTTTTCTACTTTGATTGACAAATTTAATTATATATTTTTACTAGAATTATTTTGAATAATTATGATATCATATTTGAGAATATCCTTAGCGGGCAATACTAATGAAAATTAGAGAGAAAATAAATGATTAAAAATATAATCAACTTTGATTGACAAATTTAATTATATATTTTTACTAGAATTATTTAAAATAATTATAATATTATATTTGGGAATATCCTAGGCTGACAATACTAATGAAAATTAAAAAGAAAATAAATGATTAAAAATATAAAAGATAGGCATAAATTTAAGTGATTTTTCCAGAATTTTCTTTTTGCATTTCTACTTTGATTGTCAAATTTAATTATATATTTTTACTAGAATTATTTTGAATAATTATGATATTATATTTGGGAATATCCTAGGCGGGCAATACTAATGAAAATTAAAAAGAAAATAAATGATTAAAAATATAATCAACTTTGATTGACAAATTTAATTATATATTTTTACTAGAATTATTTTGAATAATTATGATATTATATTTGGGAATATCCTAGGCGGGCAATACTAATGAAAATTAAAAAGAAAATAAATGATTAAAAATATAAAAGATAGGCATAAATTTAGGTGAATTTTCCGAAATTTTCTTTTTGATTTTCAACTTTGATTGACAAATTTAATTATATATTTTTACTAGAATTATTTTGAATAATTATGATATTATATTTGGGAATATCCTAGGCGGGCAATACTAATGAAAATTAAAAAGAAAATAAATGATTAAAAATATAAAAGATAGGCATAAATTTAGGTGAATTTTCCGAAATTTTCTTTTTGCATTTCTACTTTGATTGTCAAATTTAATTATATATTTTTACTAGAATTATTTTGAATAATTATGATATTATATTTGGGAATATCCTAGGCGGGCAATACTAATGAAAATTAAAAAGAAAATAAATGATTAAAAATATAATCAACTTTGATTGACAAATTTAATTATATATTTTTACTAGAATTATTTTGAATAATTATGATATTATATTTGGGAATATCCTAGGCGGGCAATACTAATGAAAATTAAAAAGAAAATAAATGATTAAAAATATAAAAGATAGGCATAAATTTAGGTGATTTTTCCGGAATTTTCTTTTTGATTTTCAACTTTGATTGACAAATTTAATTATATATTTTTACTAGAATTATTTTGAATAATTATGATATCATATTTGAGAATATCCTAGGCTGACAATACTAATGAAAATTAAAAAGAAAATAAATGATTAAAAATATAAAAGATAGGCATAAATTTAGGTGAATTTTCCGAAATTTTCTTTTTGATTTTCAACTTTGATTGACAAATTTAATTATATATTTTTACTAGAATTATTTTGAATAATTATGATATTATATTTGGGAATATCCTAGGCGGGCAATACTAATGAAAATTAAAAAGAAAATAAATGATTAAAAATATAAAAGATAGGCATAAATTTAGGTGATTTTTCCGGAATTTTCTTTTTGATTTTCAACTTTGATTGACAAATTTAATTATATATTTTTACTAGAATTATTTTGAATAATTATGATATCATATTTGAGAATATCCTTTGCGGGCAATACTAATGAAAATTAGAGAGAAAATAAATGATTAAAAATATAATCAACTTTGATTGACAAATTTAATTATATATTTTTACTAGAATTATTTAAAATAATTATAATATTATATTTGGGAATATCCTAGGCTGACAATACTAATGAAAATGGAAAAGAAAATAAATGATTAAAAATATAAAAGATAGGCATAAATTTAGGTTAATTTTCCGGAATTTTCTTTTTGCTTTTCAACTTTGATTGACAAATTTAATTATATATTTTTACTAGAATTATTTTGAATAATTATGATATTATATTTGAGAATATCTTAAGCAGGCAATACTAATGAAAATTAAAAAGAAAATAAATGATTAAAAATATAAAAGATAGGCATAAATTTAGGTTAATTTTCCGGAATTTTCTTTTTGCTTTTCAACTTTGATTGACAAATTTAATTATATATTTTTACTAGAATTATTTAAAATAATTATAATATTATATTTGAGAATATCTTAAGCGGGCAATACTAATGAAAATTAGAGAGAAAATAAATGATTAAAAATATAAAAGATAGGCATAAATTTAGGTTAATTTTCCGGAATTTTCTTTTTGCTTTTCAACTTTGATTGACAAATTTAATTATATATTTTTATTAGAATTATTTAGAATAATTATGATATTATATTTGAGAATATCATTGGCGGGCAATACTAATGAAATTTAAGAAGAAAATAAATGATTAAAAATATAAAAGATGGACATAAATTTAAGTGATTTTTCCGGAATTTTCTTTTTCTACTTTGATTGACAAATTTAATTATATATTTTTACTAGAATTATTTTGAATAATTATGATATCATATTTGAGAATATCCTTAGCGGGCAATACTAATGAAAATTAGAGAGAAAATAAATGATTAAAAATATAATCAACTTTGATTGACAAATTTAATTATATATTTTTACTAGAATTATTTAAAATAATTATAATATTATATTTGGGAATATCCTAGGCTGACAATACTAATGAAAATGGAAAAGAAAATAAATGATTAAAAATATAAAAGATAGGCATAAATTTAGGTTAATTTTCCGGAATTTTCTTTTTGCTTTTCAACTTTGATTGACAAATTTAATTATATATTTTTACTAGAATTATTTAAAATAATTATAATATTATATTTGAGAATATCTTAAGCGGCCAATACTAATGAAAATTAAAAAGAAAATAAATGATTAAAAATATAAAAGATAGGCATAAATTTAGGTTAATTTTCCGGAATTTTCTTTTTGCTTTTCAACTTTGATTGACAAATTTAATTATATATTTTTACTAGAATTATTTAAAATAATTATAATATTATATTTGAGAATATCTTAAGCGGGCAATACTAATGAAAATTAGAGAGAAAATAAATGATTAAAAATATAAAAGATAGGCATAAATTTAGGTTAATTTTCCGGAATTTTCTTTTTGCTTTTCAACTTTGATTGACAAATTTAATTATATATTTTTATTAGAATTATTTAGAATAATTATGATATTATATTTGAGAATATCATTGGCGGGCAATACTAATGAAATTTAAGAAGAAAATAAATGATTAAAAATATAAAAGATGGACATAAATTTAAGTGATTTTTCCGGAATTTTCTTTTTCTACTTTGATTGACAAATTTAATTATATATTTTTACTAGAATTATTTTGAATAATTATGATATCATATTTGAGAATATCCTTAGCGGGCAATACTAATGAAAATTAGAGAGAAAATAAATGATTAAAAATATAATCAACTTTGATTGACAAATTTAATTATATATTTTTACTAGAATTATTTAAAATAATTATAATATTATATTTGGGAATATCCTAGGCTGACAATACTAATGAAAATTAAAAAGAAAATAAATGATTAAAAATATAAAAGATAGGCATAAATTTAAGTGATTTTTCCAGAATTTTCTTTATGCTTTTCAACTTTGATTGACAAATTTAATTATATATTTTTACAAGAATTATTTGGAATAATTATGATATTATATTTGAGAATATCCTTAGCGGGCAATACTAATGAAAATTAGAGAGAAAATAAATGATTAAAAATATAATCAACTTTGATTGACAAATTTAATTATATATTTTCACTAGAATTATTTTGAATAATTATGATATTATATTTGAAAAATCCTAAGCGGGCAATACTAATGAAAATTAAAAAGAAAATAAATGATTAAAAATATAAAAGAGGCATAAATTTAGGTGATTTTTCCGGAATTTTCTTTTTGATTTTCATCTTTGATTGACAAATTTAATTATATATTTTTACTAGAATTATTTTGAATAATTATGATATCATATTTGAGAATATCCTAGGCTGACAATACTAATGAAAATTAAAAAGAAAATAAATGATTAAAAATATAAAAGATAGGCATAAATTTAGGTGAATTTTCCGAAATTTTCTTTTTGATTTTCAACTTTGATTGACAAATTTAATTATATATTTTTACTAGAATTATTTTGAATAATTATGATATTATATTTGGGAATATCCTAGGCGGGCAATACTAATGAAAATTAAAAAGAAAATAAATGATTAAAAATATAAAAGATAGGCATAAATTTAGGTGAATTTTCCGAAATTTTCTTTTTGCATTTCTACTTTGATTGTCAAATTTAATTATATATTTTTACTAGAATTATTTTGAATAATTATGATATTATATTTGGGAATATCCTAGGCGGGCAATACTAATGAAATTTAAGAAGAAAATAAATGATTAAAAATATAAAAGATAGGCATAAATTTAGGTGAATTTTCCGAAATTTTCTTTTTGCTTTTCAACTTTGATTGACAAATTTAATTATATATTTTTATTAGAATTATTTAGAATAATTATGATATTATATTTGAGAATATCATTGGCGGGCAATACTAATGAAAATTAAAAGAAAATAAATGATTAAAAATATAAAAGATAGGCATAAATTTAAGTGATTTTTCCAGAATTTTCTTTATGCTTTTCAACTTTGATTGACAAATTTAATTATATATTTTCACTAGAATTATTTTGAATAATTATGATATTATATTTGAAAATATCCTAAGCGGGCAATAGAAAAGAAAATGGAAAAGAAAATAAATGATTAAAAATATAAAAGATAGGCATAAATTTAGGTGAATTTTCCAAAATTTTCTTTTTGTTTTTCAACTTTGATTGACAAATTTAATTATATATTTTCACTAGAATTATTTGGAATAATTATGATATTATATTTGAGAATATCTTAAGCGGGCAATACTAATGAAAATTAAAAAGAAAATAAATGATTAAAAATATAATCAACTTTGATTGACAAATTTAATTATATATTTTTACTAGAATTATTTAAAATAATTATAATATTATATTTGGGAATATCCTAGGCTGACAATACTAATGAAAATGGAAAAGAAAATAAATGATTAAAAATATAAAAGATAGGCATAAATTTAGGTGAATTTTCCGAAATTTTCTTTTTGCTTTTCAACTTTGATTGACAAATTTAATTATATATTTTTATTAGAATTATTTAGAATAATTATGATATTATATTTGAGAATATCATTGGCGGGCAATACTAATGAAAATTAAAAGAAAATAAATGATTAAAAATATAAAAGATAGGCATAAATTTAAGTGATTTTTCCAGAATTTTCTTTATGCTTTTCAACTTTGATTGACAAATTTAATTATATATTTTCACTAGAATTATTTTGAATAATTATGATATTATATTTGAAAATATCCTAAGCGGGCAATAGAAAAGAAAATGGAAAAGAAAATAAATGATTAAAAATATAAAAGATAGGCATAAATTTAGGTGATTTTTCCAGAATTTTCTTTATGCTTTTCAACTTTGATTGACAAATTTAATTATATATTTTCACTAGAATTATTTTGAATAATTATGATATTATATTTGAAAATATCCTAAGCGGGCAATAGAAAAGAAAATGGAAAAGAAAATAAATGATTAAAAATATAAAAGATAGGCATAAATTTAGGTGAATTTTCCAAAATTTTCTTTTTGTTTTTCAACTTTGATTGACAAATTTAATTATATATTTTCACTAGAATTATTTGGAATAATTATGATATCATATTTGAGAATATCCTAGGCTGACAATACTAATGAAAATTAAAAAGAAAATAAATGATTAAAAATATAAAAGATAGGCATAAATTTAGGTGAATTTTCCGAAATTTTCTTTTTGATTTTCAACTTTGATTGACAAATTTAATTATATATTTTTACTAGAATTATTTTGAATAATTATGATATTATATTTGGGAATATCCTAGGCGGGCAATACTAATGAAAATTAAAAAGAAAATAAATGATTAAAAATATAAAAGATAGGCATAAATTTAGGTGAATTTTCCGAAATTTTCTTTTTGCTTTTCAACTTTGATTGACAAATTTAATTATATATTTTTATTAGAATTATTTAGAATAATTATGATATTATATTTGAGAATATCATTGGCGGGCAATACTAATGAAAATTAAAAGAAAATAAATGATTAAAAATATAAAAGATAGGCATAAATTTAAGTGATTTTTCCAGAATTTTCTTTATGCTTTTCAACTTTGATTGACAAATTTAATTATATATTTTCACTAGAATTATTTTGAATAATTATGATATTATATTTGAAAATATCCTAAGCGGGCAATAGAAAAGAAAATGGAAAAGAAAATAAATGATTAAAAATATAAAAGATAGGCATAAATTTAGGTGAATTTTCCAAAATTTTCTTTTTGTTTTTCAACTTTGATTGACAAATTTAATTATATATTTTCACTAGAATTATTTGGAATAATTATGATATTATATTTGAGAATATCTTAAGCGGGCAATACTAATGAAAATTAAAAAGAAAATAAATGATTAAAAATATAAAAGATAGGCATAAATTTAGGTTAATTTTCCGGAATTTTCTTTTTGCTTTTCAATTTTGTTTGACAAATTTAATTATATATTTTCACTAGAATTATTTTGAATAATTATGATATTATATTTGAGAATATCTTAAGCGGGCAATACTAATGAAAATTAAAAGAAAATAAATGATTAAAAATATAAAAGATAGGCATAAATTTAGGTTAATTTTCCGGAATTTTCTTTTTGATTTTCAACTTTGATTGACAAATTTAATTATATATTTTTACTAGAATTATTTAAAATATTATAATATTATATTTGAGAATATCCTAGGCTGACAATACTGATGAAAATGGAAAAGAAAATAAATGATTAAAAATATAAAAGATAGGCATAAATTTAGGTGATTTTTCCGGAATTTTCTTTTTGATTTTCAACTTTGATTGACAAATTTAATTATATATTTTTACTAGAATTATTTTGAATAATTATGATATCATATTTGAGAATATCCTTTGCGGGCAATACTAATGAAAATTAGAGAGAAAATAAATGATTAAAAATATAATCAACTTTGATTGACAAATTTAATTATATATTTTTACTAGAATTATTTAAAATAATTATAATATTATATTTGGGAATATCCTAGGCTGACAATACTAATGAAAATGGAAAAGAAAATAAATGATTAAAAATATAAAAGATAGGCATAAATTTAGGTTAATTTTCCGGAATTTTCTTTTTGCTTATCAACTTTGATTGACAAATTTAATTATATATTTTTACTAGAATTATTTTGAATAATTATGATATTATATTTGAGAATATCTTAAGCAGGCAATACTAATGAAAATTAAAAGAAAATAAATGATTAAAAATATAAAAGATAGGCATAAATTTAAGTGATTTTTCCAGAATTTTCTTTATGCTTTTCAACTTTGATTGACAAATTTAATTATATATTTTCACTAGAATTATTTTGAATAATTATGATATTATATTTGAAAATATCCTAAGCGGGCAATAGAAAAGAAAATGGAAAAGAAAATAAATGATTAAAAATATAAAAGATAGGCATAAATTTAGGTGATTTTTCCAGAATTTTCTTTATGCTTTTCAACTTTGATTGACAAATTTAATTATATATTTTCACTAGAATTATTTTGAATAATTATGATATTATATTTGAAAATATCCTAAGCGGGCAATAGAAAAGAAAATGGAAAAGAAAATAAATGATTAAAAATATAAAAGATAGGCATAAATTTAGGTGATTTTTCCGGAATTTTCTTTTTGATTTTCAACTTTGATTGACAAATTTAATTATATATTTTTACTAGAATTATTTTGAATAATTATGATATCATATTTGAGAATATCCTTTGCGGGCAATACTAATGAAAATTAGAGAGAAAATAAATGATTAAAAATATAATCAACTTTGATTGACAAATTTAATTATATATTTTTACTAGAATTATTTAAAATAATTATAATATTATATTTGGGAATATCCTAGGCTGACAATACTAATGAAAATGGAAAAGAAAATAAATGATTAAAAATATAAAAGATAGGCATAAATTTAGGTTAATTTTCCGGAATTTTCTTTTTGCTTATCAACTTTGATTGACAAATTTAATTATATATTTTTACTAGAATTATTTTGAATAATTATGATATTATATTTGAGAATATCTTAAGCAGGCAATACTAATGAAAATTAAAAGAAAATAAATGATTAAAAATATAAAAGATAGGCATAAATTTAAGTGATTTTTCCAGAATTTTCTTTATGCTTTTCAACTTTGATTGACAAATTTAATTATATATTTTCACTAGAATTATTTTGAATAATTATGATATTATATTTGAAAATATCCTAAGCGGGCAATAGAAAAGAAAATGGAAAAGAAAATAAATGATTAAAAATATAAAAGATAGGCATAAATTTAGGTGATTTTTCCAGAATTTTCTTTATGCTTTTCAACTTTGATTGACAAATTTAATTATATATTTTCACTAGAATTATTTTGAATAATTATGATATTATATTTGAAAATATCCTAAGCGGGCAATAGAAAAGAAAATGGAAAAGAAAATAAATGATTAAAAATATAAAAGATAGGCATAAATTTAGGTGAATTTTCCAAAATTTTCTTTTTGTTTTTCAACTTTGATTGACAAATTTAATTATATATTTTCACTAGAATTATTTGGAATAATTATGATATCATATTTGAGAATATCCTAGGCTGACAATACTAATGAAAATTAAAAAGAAAATAAATGATTAAAAATATAAAAGATAGGCATAAATTTAGGTGAATTTTCCGAAATTTTCTTTTTGATTTTCAACTTTGATTGACAAATTTAATTATATATTTTTACTAGAATTATTTTGAATAATTATGATATCATATTTGAGAATATCCTTTGCGGGCAATACTAATGAAAATTAGAGAGAAAATAAATGATTAAAAATATAATCAACTTTGATTGACAAATTTAATTATATATTTTTACTAGAATTATTTAAAATAATTATAATATTATATTTGGGAATATCCTAGGCTGACAATACTAATGAAAATGGAAAAGAAAATAAATGATTAAAAATATAAAAGATAGGCATAAATTTAGGTTAATTTTCCGGAATTTTCTTTTTGCTTTTCAACTTTGATTGACAAATTTAATTATATATTTTTACTAGAATTATTTTGAATAATTATGATATTATATTTGAGAATATCTTAAGCAGGCAATACTAATGAAAATTAAAAAGAAAATAAATGATTAAAAATATAAAAGATAGGCATAAATTTAGGTTAATTTTCCGGAATTTTCTTTTTGCTTTTCAACTTTGATTGACAAATTTAATTATATATTTTTACTAGAATTATTTAAAATAATTATAATATTATATTTGAGAATATCTTAAGCGGGCAATACTAATGAAAATTAGAGAGAAAATAAATGATTAAAAATATAAAAGATAGGCATAAATTTAGGTTAATTTTCCGGAATTTTCTTTTTGCTTTTCAACTTTGATTGACAAATTTAATTATATATTTTTATTAGAATTATTTAGAATAATTATGATATTATATTTGAGAATATCATTGGCGGGCAATACTAATGAAATTTAAGAAGAAAATAAATGATTAAAAATATAAAAGATGGACATAAATTTAAGTGATTTTTCCGGAATTTTCTTTTTCTACTTTGATTGACAAATTTAATTATATATTTTTACTAGAATTATTTTGAATAATTATGATATCATATTTGAGAATATCCTTAGCGGGCAATACTAATGAAAATTAGAGAGAAAATAAATGATTAAAAATATAATCAACTTTGATTGACAAATTTAATTATATATTTTTACTAGAATTATTTAAAATAATTATAATATTATATTTGGGAATATCCTAGGCTGACAATACTAATGAAAATGGAAAAGAAAATAAATGATTAAAAATATAAAAGATAGGCATAAATTTAGGTTAATTTTCCGGAATTTTCTTTTTGCTTTTCAACTTTGATTGACAAATTTAATTATATATTTTTACTAGAATTATTTAAAATAATTATAATATTATATTTGAGAATATCTTAAGCGGCCAATACTAATGAAAATTAAAAAGAAAATAAATGATTAAAAATATAAAAGATAGGCATAAATTTAGGTTAATTTTCCGGAATTTTCTTTTTGCTTTTCAACTTTGATTGACAAATTTAATTATATATTTTTACTAGAATTATTTAAAATAATTATAATATTATATTTGAGAATATCTTAAGCGGGCAATACTAATGAAAATTAGAGAGAAAATAAATGATTAAAAATATAAAAGATAGGCATAAATTTAGGTTAATTTTCCGGAATTTTCTTTTTGCTTTTCAACTTTGATTGACAAATTTAATTATATATTTTTATTAGAATTATTTAGAATAATTATGATATTATATTTGAGAATATCATTGGCGGGCAATACTAATGAAATTTAAGAAGAAAATAAATGATTAAAAATATAAAAGATGGACATAAATTTAAGTGATTTTTCCGGAATTTTCTTTTTCTACTTTGATTGACAAATTTAATTATATATTTTTACTAGAATTATTTTGAATAATTATGATATCATATTTGAGAATATCCTTAGCGGGCAATACTAATGAAAATTAGAGAGAAAATAAATGATTAAAAATATAATCAACTTTGATTGACAAATTTAATTATATATTTTTACTAGAATTATTTAAAATAATTATAATATTATATTTGGGAATATCCTAGGCTGACAATACTAATGAAAATTAAAAAGAAAATAAATGATTAAAAATATAAAAGATAGGCATAAATTTAAGTGATTTTTCCAGAATTTTCTTTATGCTTTTCAACTTTGATTGACAAATTTAATTATATATTTTTACAAGAATTATTTGGAATAATTATGATATTATATTTGAGAATATCCTTAGCGGGCAATACTAATGAAAATTAGAGAGAAAATAAATGATTAAAAATATAATCAACTTTGATTGACAAATTTAATTATATATTTTCACTAGAATTATTTTGAATAATTATGATATTATATTTGAAAAATCCTAAGCGGGCAATACTAATGAAAATTAAAAAGAAAATAAATGATTAAAAATATAAAAGAGGCATAAATTTAGGTGATTTTTCCGGAATTTTCTTTTTGATTTTCATCTTTGATTGACAAATTTAATTATATATTTTTACTAGAATTATTTTGAATAATTATGATATCATATTTGAGAATATCCTAGGCTGACAATACTAATGAAAATTAAAAAGAAAATAAATGATTAAAAATATAAAAGATAGGCATAAATTTAGGTGAATTTTCCGAAATTTTCTTTTTGATTTTCAACTTTGATTGACAAATTTAATTATATATTTTTACTAGAATTATTTTGAATAATTATGATATTATATTTGGGAATATCCTAGGCGGGCAATACTAATGAAAATTAAAAAGAAAATAAATGATTAAAAATATAAAAGATAGGCATAAATTTAGGTGAATTTTCCGAAATTTTCTTTTTGCATTTCTACTTTGATTGTCAAATTTAATTATATATTTTTACTAGAATTATTTTGAATAATTATGATATTATATTTGGGAATATCCTAGGCGGGCAATACTAATGAAATTTAAGAAGAAAATAAATGATTAAAAATATAAAAGATAGGCATAAATTTAGGTGAATTTTCCGAAATTTTCTTTTTGCTTTTCAACTTTGATTGACAAATTTAATTATATATTTTTATTAGAATTATTTATAATAATTATGATATTATATTTGAGAATATCATTGGCGGGCAATACTAATGAAAATTAAAAGAAAATAAATGATTAAAAATATAAAAGATAGGCATAAATTTAAGTGATTTTTCCAGAATTTTCTTTATGCTTTTCAACTTTGATTGACAAATTTAATTATATATTTTCACTAGAATTATTTTGAATAATTATGATATTATATTTGAAAATATCCTAAGCGGGCAATAGAAAAGAAAATGGAAAAGAAAATAAATGATTAAAAATATAAAAGATAGGCATAAATTTAGGTGAATTTTCCAAAATTTTCTTTTTGTTTTTCAACTTTGATTGACAAATTTAATTATATATTTTCACTAGAATTATTTGGAATAATTATGATATTATATTTGAGAATATCTTAAGCGGGCAATACTAATGAAAATTAAAAAGAAAATAAATGATTAAAAATATAAAAGATAGGCATAAATTTAGGTTAATTTTCCGGAATTTTCTTTTTGCTTTTCAATTTTGTTTGACAAATTTAATTATATATTTTCACTAGAATTATTTTGAATAATTATGATATTATATTTGAGAATATCTTAAGCGGGCAATACTAATGAAAATTAAAAGAAAATAAATGATTAAAAATATAAAAGATAGGCATAAATTTAGGTTAATTTTCCGGAATTTTCTTTTTGCTTTTCTACTTTGATTGACAAATTTAATTATATATTTTTACTAGAATTATTTAAAATATTATAATATTATATTTGAGAATATCCTAGGCTGACAATACTGATGAAAATGGAAAAGAAAATAAATGATTAAAAATATAAAAGATAGGCATAAATTTAGGTTAATTTTCCGGAATTTTCTTTTTGCTTTTCAACTTTGATTGACAAATTTAATTATATATATTTTTACTAGAATTATTTAGAATAATTATGATATTATATTTGAGAATATCATTGGCGGGCAATACTAATGAAATTTAAGAAGAAAATAAATGATTAAAAATATAAAAGATGGACATAAATTTAAGTGATTTTTCCGGAATTTTCTTTTTCTACTTTGATTGACAAATTTAATTATATATTTTTACTAGAATTATTTAAAATAATTATAATATTATATTTGAGAATATCCTAGGCTCACAATACTAATGAAAATTAGAGAGAAAATAAATGATTAAAAATATAAAAGATAGGCATAAATTTAGGTTAATTTTCCGGAATTTTCTTTTTGCTTTTCAACTTTGATTGACAAATTTAATTATATATTTTTATTAGAATTATTTAAAATAATTATAATATTATATTTGAGAATATCTTAAGCGGGCAATACTAATGAAAATTAAAAAGAAAATAAATGATTAAAAATATAAAAGATGGACATAAATTTAAGTGATTTTTCCGGAATTTTCTTTTTTGCATTTCTACTTTGATTGTCAAATTTAATTATATATTTTTATTAGAATTATTTTGAATAATTATGATATTATATTTGAGAATATCATTGGCGGGCAATACTAATGAAATTTAAGAAGAAAATAAATGATTAAAAATATAAAAGATAGGCATAAATTTAGGTGATTTTTCCGGAATTTTCTTTTTTGCATTTCTACTTTGATTGTCAAATTTAATTATATATTTTTACTAGAATTATTTTGAATAATTATGATATTATATTTGAGAATATCATTGGCGGGCAATACTAATGAAATTTAAGAAGAAAATAAATGATTAAAAATATAAAAGATGGACATAAATTTAAGTGATTTTTCCGGAATTTTCTTTTTTGCATTTCTACTTTGATTGTCAAATTTAATTATATATTTTTACTAGAATTATTTTGAATAATTATGATATTATATTTGAGAATATCATTGGCGGGCAATACTAATGAAATTTAAGAAGAAAATAAATGATTAAAAATATAAAAGATAGGCATAAATTTAGGTTAATTTTCCGGAATTTTCTTTTTGCTTTTCAACTTTGATTGACAAATTTAATTATATATATTTTTACTAGAATTATTTAGAATAATTATGATATTATATTTGAGAATATCATTGGCGGGCAATACTAATGAAATTTAAGAAGAAAATAAATGATTAAAAATATAAAAGATGGACATAAATTTAAGTGATTTTTCCGGAATTTTCTTTTTCTACTTTGATTGACAAATTTAATTATATATTTTTACTAGAATTATTTAAAATAATTATAATATTATATTTGAGAATATCCTAGGCTCACAATACTAATGAAAATTAGAGAGAAAATAAATGATTAAAAATATAAAAGATAGGCATAAATTTAGGTTAATTTTCCGGAATTTTCTTTTTGCTTTTCAACTTTGATTGACAAATTTAATTATATATTTTTATTAGAATTATTTAAAATAATTATAATATTATATTTGAGAATATCTTAAGCGGGCAATACTAATGAAAATTAAAAAGAAAATAAATGATTAAAAATATAAAAGATGGACATAAATTTAAGTGATTTTTCCGGAATTTTCTTTTTTGCATTTCTACTTTGATTGTCAAATTTAATTATATATTTTTATTAGAATTATTTTGAATAATTATGATATTATATTTGAGAATATCATTGGCGGGCAATACTAATGAAATTTAAGAAGAAAATAAATGATTAAAAATATAAAAGATAGGCATAAATTTAGGTGATTTTTCCGGAATTTTCTTTTTTGCATTTCTACTTTGATTGTCAAATTTAATTATATATTTTTACTAGAATTATTTTGAATAATTATGATATTATATTTGAGAATATCATTGGCGGGCAATACTAATGAAATTTAAGAAGAAAATAAATGATTAAAAATATAAAAGATGGACATAAATTTAAGTGATTTTTCCGGAATTTTCTTTTTTGCATTTCTACTTTGATTGTCAAATTTAATTATATATTTTTACTAGAATTATTTTGAATAATTATGATATTATATTTGAGAATATCATTGGCGGGCAATACTAATGAAATTTAAGAAGAAAATAAATGATTAAAAATATAAAAGATAGGCATAAATTTAGGTTAATTTTCCGGAATTTTCTTTTTGCTTTTCAACTTTGATTGACAAATTTAATTATATATTTTTATTAGAATTATTTAAAATAATTATAATATTATATTTGAGAATATCTTAAGCGGGCAATACTAATGAAAATTAAAAAGAAAATAAATGATTAAAAATATAAAAGATAGGCATAAATTTAGGTTAATTTTCCGGAATTTTCTTTTTGCTTTTCAACTTTGATTGACAAATTTAATTATATATATTTTTACTAGAATTATTTAGAATAATTATGATATTATATTTGAGAATATCATTGGCGGGCAATACTAATGAAATTTAAGAAGAAAATAAATGATTAAAAATATAAAAGATGGACATAAATTTAAGTGATTTTTCCGGAATTTTCTTTTTCTACTTTGATTGACAAATTTAATTATATATTTTTACTAGAATTATTTAAAATAATTATAATATTATATTTGAGAATATCCTAGGCTCACAATACTAATGAAAATTAGAGAGAAAATAAATGATTAAAAATATAAAAGATAGGCATAAATTTAGGTTAATTTTCCGGAATTTTCTTTTTGCTTTTCAACTTTGATTGACAAATTTAATTATATATTTTTATTAGAATTATTTAAAATAATTATAATATTATATTTGAGAATATCTTAAGCGGGCAATACTAATGAAAATTAAAAAGAAAATAAATGATTAAAAATATAAAAGATGGACATAAATTTAAGTGATTTTTCCGGAATTTTCTTTTTTGCATTTCTACTTTGATTGTCAAATTTAATTATATATTTTTATTAGAATTATTTTGAATAATTATGATATTATATTTGAGAATATCATTGGCGGGCAATACTAATGAAATTTAAGAAGAAAATAAATGATTAAAAATATAAAAGATAGGCATAAATTTAGGTGATTTTTCCGGAATTTTCTTTTTTGCATTTCTACTTTGATTGTCAAATTTAATTATATATTTTTACTAGAATTATTTTGAATAATTATGATATTATATTTGAGAATATCATTGGCGGGCAATACTAATGAAATTTAAGAAGAAAATAAATGATTAAAAATATAAAAGATGGACATAAATTTAAGTGATTTTTCCGGAATTTTCTTTTTTGCATTTCTACTTTGATTGTCAAATTTAATTATATATTTTTACTAGAATTATTTTGAATAATTATGATATTATATTTGAGAATATCATTGGCGGGCAATACTAATGAAATTTAAGAAGAAAATAAATGATTAAAAATATAAAAGATAGGCATAAATTTATGTGATTTTTCCGGAATTTTCTTTTTTGCATTTCTACTTTGATTGTCAAATTTAATTATATATTTTTACTAGAATTATTTTGAATAATTATGATATTATATTTGAGAATATCATTGGCGGGCAATACTAATGAAATTTAAGAAGAAAATAAATGATTAAAAATATAAAAGATGGACATAAATTTAAGTGATTTTTCCGGAATTTTCTTTTTCTACTTTGATTGACAAATTTAATTATATATTTTTAATAGAATTATTTAAAATAATTATAATATTATATTTGAGAATATCCTAGGCTGACAATACTAATGAAAATGGAAAAGAAAATAAATGATTAAAAATATAAAAGATAGGCATAAATTTAGGTTAATTTTCCGGAATTTTCTTTTTTGCATTTCTACTTTGATTGTCAAATTTAATTATATATTTTTACTAGAATTATTTTGAATAATTATGATATTATATTTGAGAATATCATTGGCGGGCAATACTAATGAAATTTAAGAAGAAAATAAATGATTAAAAATATAAAAGATGGACATAAATTTAAGTGATTTTTCCGGAATTTTCTTTTTCTACTTTGATTGACAAATTTAATTATATATTTTTACTAGAATTATTTAAAATAATTATAATATTATATTTGAGAATATCTTAAGCGGGCAATACTAATGAAAATTAAAAAGAAAATAAATGATTAAAAATTTAAAAGATAGGCATAAATTTAAGTTATTTTTCCAGAATTTTCTTTATGCTTATCAACTTTGATTGACAAATTTAATTATATATTTTTACAAGAATTATTTGGAATAATTATGATATTATATTTGAGAATATCCTTAGCGGGCAATACTAATGAAAATTAGAGAGAAAATGATTAAAAATATAAAAGATATGCATAAATTTAAGTTATTTTTCCGGAATTTTCTTTTTCTACTTTGATTGACAAATTTAATTATATATTTTTACTAGAATTATTTAAAATAATTATAATATTATATTTGAGAATATCATTGGCGGGCAATACTAATGAAATTTAAGAAGAAAATAAATGATTAAAAATATAAAAGATGGACATAAATTTAAGTGATTTTTCCGGAATTTTCTTTTTCTACTTTGATTGACAAATTTAATTATATATTTTTACTAGAATTATTTAAAATAATTATAATATTATATTTGAGAATATCATTGGCGGGCAATACTAATGAAATTTAAGAAGAAAATAAATGATTAAAAATATAAAAGATGGACATAAATTTAAGTGATTTTTCCGGAATTTTCTTTTTCTACTTTGATTGACAAATTTAATTATATATTTTTACTAGAATTATTTTGAATAATTATGATATTATATTTGAGAATATCATTGGCGGGCAATACTAATGAAATTTAAGAAGAAAATAAATGATTAAAAATATAAAAGATGGACATAAATTTAAGTGATTTTTCCGGAATTTTCTTTTTCTACTTTGATTGACAAATTTAATTATATATTTTTACTAGAATTATTTAAAATAATTATAATAATATATTTGAGAATATCCTAGGCTGACAATACTAATGAAAATGGAAAAGAAAATAAATGATTAAAAATATAAAAGATAGGCATAAATTTAGGTTAATTTTCCGGAATTTTCTTTTGGCTTTTCAACTTTGATTGACAAATTTAATTATATATTTTTACTAGAATTATTTAAAATAATTATAATATTATATTTGAGAATATCCTAGGCTGACAATACTAATGAAAATGGAAAAGAAAATAAATGATTAAAAATATAAAAGATAGGCATAAATTTAGGTTAATTTTCCGGAATTTTCTTTTGGCTTTTCAACTTTGATTGACAAATTTAATTATATATTTTTACTAGAATTATTTAAAATAATTATAATATTATATTTGAGAATATCATTGGCGGGCAATACTAATGAAATTTAAGAAGAAAATAAATGATTAAAAATATAAAAGATGGACATAAATTTAAGTGATTTTTCCGGAATTTTCTTTTTTGCATTTCTACTTTGATTGTCAAATTTAATTATATATTTTTATTAGAATTATTTTGAATAATTATGATATTATATTTGAGAATATCATTGGCGGGCAATACTAATGAAAATGGAAAAGAAAATAAATGATTAAAAATATAAAAGATAGGCATAAATTTAGGTTAATTTTCCGGAATTTTCTTTTTGCATTTCTACTTTGATTGTCAAATTTAATTATATATTTTTACTAGAATTATTTTGAATAATTATGATATTATATTTGAGAATATCATTGGCGGGCAATACTAATGAAAATGGAAAAGAAAATAAATGATTAAAAATATAAAAGATAGGCATAAATTTAGGTTAATTTTCCGGAATTTTCTTTTGGCTTTTCAACTTTGATTGACAAATTTAATTATATATTTTTACTAGAATTATTTAAAATAATTATAATATTATATTTGAGAATATCCTAGGCTGACAATACTAATGAAAATGGAAAAGAAAATAAATGATTAAAAATATAAAAGATAGGCATAAATTTAGGTTAATTTTCCGGAATTTTCTTTTGGCTTTTCAACTTTGATTGACAAATTTAATTATATATTTTTACTAGAATTATTTAAAATAATTATGATATTATATTTGAGAATATCATTGGCGGGCAATACTAATGAAATTTAAGAAGAAAATAAATGATTAAAAATATAAAAGATGGACATAAATTTAAGTGATTTTTCCGGAATTTTCTTTTTTGCATTTCTACTTTGATTGTCAAATTTAATTATATATTTTTACTAGAATTATTTTGAATAATTATGATATTATATTTGAGAATATCATTGGCGGGCAATACTAATGAAAATGGAAAAGAAAATAAATGATTAAAAATATAAAAGATAGGCATAAATTTAGGTTAATTTTCCGGAATTTTCTTTTGGCTTTTCAACTTTGATTGACAAATTTAATTATATATTTTTACTAGAATTATTTAAAATAATTATAATATTATATTTGAGAATATCCTAGGCTGACAATACTAATGAAAATGGAAAAGAAAATAAATGATTAAAAATATAAAAGATAGGCATAAATTTAGGTTAATTTTCCGGAATTTTCTTTTGGCTTTTCAACTTTGATTGACAAATTTAATTATATATTTTTACTAGAATTATTTAAAATAATTATGATATTATATTTGAGAATATCATTGGCGGGCAATACTAATGAAATTTAAGAAGAAAATAAATGATTAAAAATATAAAAGATGGACATAAATTTAAGTGATTTTTCCGGAATTTTCTTTTTTGCATTTCTACTTTGATTGTCAAATTTAATTATATATTTTTACTAGAATTATTTTGAATAATTATGATATTATATTTGAGAATATCATTGGCGGGCAATACTAATGAAAATGGAAAAGAAAATAAATGATTAAAAATATAAAAGATAGGCATAAATTTAGGTTAATTTTCCGGAATTTTCTTTTGGCTTTTCAACTTTGATTGACAAATTTAATTATATATTTTTACTAGAATTATTTAAAATAATTATAATATTATATTTGAGAATATCCTAGGCTGACAATACTAATGAAAATGGAAAAGAAAATAAATGATTAAAAATATAAAAGATAGGCATAAATTTAGGTTAATTTTCCGGAATTTTCTTTTGGCTTTTCAACTTTGATTGACAAATTTAATTATATATTTTTACTAGAATTATTTAAAATAATTATGATATTATATTTGAGAATATCATTGGCGGGCAATACTAATGAAATTTAAGAAGAAAATAAATGATTAAAAATATAAAAGATGGACATAAATTTAAGTGATTTTTCCGGAATTTTCTTTTTTGCATTTCAACTTTGATTGACAAATTTAATTATATATTTTTACTAGAATTATTTAAAATAATTATAATATTATATTTGAGAATATCCTAGGCTGACAATACTAATGAAAATGGAAAAGAAAATAAATGATTAAAAATATAAAAGATAGGCATAAATTTAGGTTAATTTTCCGGAATTTTCTTTTGGCTTTTCAACTTTGATTGACAAATTTAATTATATATTTTTACTAGAATTATTTAAAATAATTATGATATTATATTTGAGAATATCATTGGCGGGCAATACTAATGAAATTTAAGAAGAAAATAAATGATTAAAAATATAAAAGATGGACATAAATTTAAGTGATTTTTCCGGAATTTTCTTTTTTGCATTTCTACTTTGATTGTCAAATTTAATTATATATTTTTACTAGAATTATTTAAAATAATTATAATATTATATTTGAGAATATCCTAGGCTGACAATACTAATGAAAATGGAAAAGAAAATAAATGATTAAAAATATAAAAGATAGGCATAAATTTAGGTTAATTTTCCGGAATTTTCTTTTTGCATTTCTACTTTGATTGTCAAATTTAATTATATATTTTTACTAGAATTATTTTGAATAATTATGATATTATATTTGAGAATATCATTGGCGGGCAATACTAATGAAATTTAAGAAGAAAATAAATGATTAAAAATATAAAAGATGGACATAAATTTAAGTGATTTTTCCGGAATTTTCTTTTTTGCATTTCTACTTTGATTGTCAAATTTAATTATATATTTTTATTAGAATTATTTTGAATAATTATGATATTATATTTGAGAATATCATTGGCGGGCAATACTAATGAAAATGGAAAAGAAAATAAATGATTAAAAATATAAAAGATAGGCATAAATTTAGGTTAATTTTCCGGAATTTTCTTTTTGCATTTCTACTTTGATTGTCAAATTTAATTATATATTTTTACTAGAATTATTTTGAATAATTATGATATTATATTTGAGAATATCATTGGCGGGCAATACTAATGAAAATGGAAAAGAAAATAAATGATTAAAAATATAAAAGATAGGCATAAATTTAGGTTAATTTTCCGGAATTTTCTTTTGGCTTTTCAACTTTGATTGACAAATTTAATTATATATTTTTACTAGAATTATTTAAAATAATTATAATATTATATTTGAGAATATCCTAGGCTGACAATACTAATGAAAATGGAAAAGAAAATAAATGATTAAAAATATAAAAGATAGGCATAAATTTAGGTTAATTTTCCGGAATTTTCTTTTGGCTTTTCAACTTTGATTGACAAATTTAATTATATATTTTTACTAGAATTATTTAAAATAATTATGATATTATATTTGAGAATATCATTGGCGGGCAATACTAATGAAATTTAAGAAGAAAATAAATGATTAAAAATATAAAAGATGGACATAAATTTAAGTGATTTTTCCGGAATTTTCTTTTTTGCATTTCTACTTTGATTGTCAAATTTAATTATATATTTTTACTAGAATTATTTTGAATAATTATGATATTATATTTGAGAATATCATTGGCGGGCAATACTAATGAAAATGGAAAAGAAAATAAATGATTAAAAATATAAAAGATAGGCATAAATTTAGGTTAATTTTCCGGAATTTTCTTTTGGCTTTTCAACTTTGATTGACAAATTTAATTATATATTTTTACTAGAATTATTTAAAATAATTATAATATTATATTTGAGAATATCCTAGGCTGACAATACTAATGAAAATGGAAAAGAAAATAAATGATTAAAAATATAAAAGATAGGCATAAATTTAGGTTAATTTTCCGGAATTTTCTTTTGGCTTTTCAACTTTGATTGACAAATTTAATTATATATTTTTACTAGAATTATTTAAAATAATTATGATATTATATTTGAGAATATCATTGGCGGGCAATACTAATGAAATTTAAGAAGAAAATAAATGATTAAAAATATAAAAGATGGACATAAATTTAAGTGATTTTTCCGGAATTTTCTTTTTTGCATTTCTACTTTGATTGTCAAATTTAATTATATATTTTTACTAGAATTATTTTGAATAATTATGATATTATATTTGAGAATATCATTGGCGGGCAATACTAATGAAAATGGAAAAGAAAATAAATGATTAAAAATATAAAAGATAGGCATAAATTTAGGTTAATTTTCCGGAATTTTCTTTTGGCTTTTCAACTTTGATTGACAAATTTAATTATATATTTTTACTAGAATTATTTAAAATAATTATAATATTATATTTGAGAATATCCTAGGCTGACAATACTAATGAAAATGGAAAAGAAAATAAATGATTAAAAATATAAAAGATAGGCATAAATTTAGGTTAATTTTCCGGAATTTTCTTTTGGCTTTTCAACTTTGATTGACAAATTTAATTATATATTTTTACTAGAATTATTTAAAATAATTATGATATTATATTTGAGAATATCATTGGCGGGCAATACTAATGAAATTTAAGAAGAAAATAAATGATTAAAAATATAAAAGATGGACATAAATTTAAGTGATTTTTCCGGAATTTTCTTTTTTGCATTTCAACTTTGATTGACAAATTTAATTATATATTTTTACTAGAATTATTTAAAATAATTATAATATTATATTTGAGAATATCCTAGGCTGACAATACTAATGAAAATGGAAAAGAAAATAAATGATTAAAAATATAAAAGATAGGCATAAATTTAGGTTAATTTTCCGGAATTTTCTTTTGGCTTTTCAACTTTGATTGACAAATTTAATTATATATTTTTACTAGAATTATTTAAAATAATTATGATATTATATTTGAGAATATCATTGGCGGGCAATACTAATGAAATTTAAGAAGAAAATAAATGATTAAAAATATAAAAGATGGACATAAATTTAAGTGATTTTTCCGGAATTTTCTTTTTTGCATTTCTACTTTGATTGTCAAATTTAATTATATATTTTTACTAGAATTATTTAAAATAATTATAATATTATATTTGAGAATATCCTAGGCTGACAATACTAATGAAAATGGAAAAGAAAATAAATGATTAAAAATATAAAAGATAGGCATAAATTTAGGTTAATTTTCCGGAATTTTCTTTTTGCATTTCTACTTTGATTGTCAAATTTAATTATATATTTTTACTAGAATTATTTTGAATAATTATGATATTATATTTGAGAATATCATTGGCGGGCAATACTAATGAAATTTAAGAAGAAAATAAATGATTAAAAATATAAAAGATGGACATAAATTTAAGTGATTTTTCCGGAATTTTCTTTTTCTACTTTGATTGACAAATTTAATTATATATTTTTACTAGAATTATTTAAAATAATTATAATATTATATTTGAGAATATCTTAAGCGGGCAATACTAATGAAAATTAAAAAGGAAATAAATGATTAAAAATTTAAAAGATAGGCATAAATTTAAGTTATTTTTCCAGAATTTTCTTTATGCTTATCAACTTTGATTGACAAATTTAATTATATATTTTTACAAGAATTATTTGGAATAATTATGATATTATATTTGAGAATATCCTTAGCGGGCAATACTAATGAAAATTAGAGAGAAAATAAATGATTAAAAATATAAAAGATATGCATAAATTTAAGTTATTTTTCCGGAATTTTCTTTTTCTACTTTGATTGACAAATTTAATTATATATTTTTACTAGAATTATTTAAAATAATTATAATATTATATTTGAGAATATCATTGGCGGGCAATACTAATGAAATTTAAGAAGAAAATAAATGATTAAAAATATAAAAGATGGACATAAATTTAAGTGATTTTTCCGGAATTTTCTTTTTCTACTTTGATTGACAAATTTAATTATATATTTTTACTAGAATTATTTAAAATAATTATAATATTATATTTGAGAATATCATTGGCGGGCAATACTAATGAAATTTAAGAAGAAAATAAATGATTAAAAATATAAAAGATGGACATAAATTTAAGTGATTTTTCCGGAATTTTCTTTTTCTACTTTGATTGACAAATTTAATAATATATTTTTACTAGAATTATTTTGAATAATTATGATATTATATTTGAGAATATCATTGGCGGGCAATACTAATGAAATTTAAGAAGAAAATAAATGATTAAAAATATAAAAGATGGACATAAATTTAAGTGATTTTTCCGGAATTTTCTTTTTCTACTTTGATTGACAAATTTAATTATATATTTTTACTAGAATTATTTAAAATAATTATAATAATATATTTGAGAATATCCTAGGCTGACAATACTAATGAAAATGGAAAAGAAAATAAATGATTAAAAATATAAAAGATAGGCATAAATTTAGGTTAATTTTCCGGAATTTTCTTTTGGCTTTTCAACTTTGATTGACAAATTTAATTATATATTTTTACTAGAATTATTTAAAATAATTATAATATTATATTTGAGAATATCCTAGGCTGACAATACTAATGAAAATGGAAAAGAAAATAAATGATTAAAAATATAAAAGATAGGCATAAATTTAGGTTAATTTTCCGGAATTTTCTTTTGGCTTTTCAACTTTGATTGACAAATTTAATTATATATTTTTACTAGAATTATTTAAAATAATTATAATATTATATTTGAGAATATCATTGGCGGGCAATACTAATGAAATTTAAGAAGAAAATAAATGATTAAAAATATAAAAGATGGACATAAATTTAAGTGATTTTTCCGGAATTTTCTTTTTTGCATTTCTACTTTGATTGTCAAATTTAATTATATATTTTTATTAGAATTATTTTGAATAATTATGATATTATATTTGAGAATATCATTGGCGGGCAATACTAATGAAATTTAAGAAGAAAATAAATGATTAAAAATATAAAAGATAGGCATAAATTTAGGTGATTTTACCGGAATTTTCTTTTTTGCATTTCTACTTTGATTGTCAAATTTAATTATATATTTTTACTAGAATTATTTTGAATAATTATGATATTATATTTGAGAATATCATTGGCGGGCAATACTAATGAAATTTAAGAAGAAAATAAATGATTAAAAATATAAAAGATGGACATAAATTTAAGTGATTTTTCCGGAATTTTCTTTTTTGCATTTCTACTTTGATTGTCAAATTTAATTATATATTTTTACTAGAATTATTTTGAATAATTATGATATTATATTTGAGAATATCATTGGCGGGCAATACTAATGAAATTTAAGAAGAAAATAAATGATTAAAAATATAAAAGATGGACATAAATTTAGGTGATTTTTCCGGAATTTTCTTTTTTGCATTTCTACTTTGATTGTCAAATTTAATTATATATTTTTACTAGAATTATTTTGAATAATTATGATATTATATTTGAGAATATCATTGGCGGGCAATACTAATGAAATTTAAGAAGAAAATAAATGATTAAAAATATAAAAGATAGGCATAAATTTAGGTTAATTTTCCGGAATTTTCTTTTGGCTTTTCAACTTTGACTGACAAATTTAATTATATATTTTTACTAGAATTATTTAAAATAATTATAATATTATATTTGAGAATATCCTAGGCTGACAATACTAATGAAAATTAGAGAGAAAATAAATGATTAAAAATATATGATTTTTCCGTAATTTTCTTTTTGCTTTTCAAATTTGATTGACAAATTTAATTATATATTTTTACTAGAATTATTTTGAATAATTATAATATTATATTTGAGAATATCCTAGGCTGACAATACTAATGAAAATGGAAAAGAAAATAAATGATTAAAAATATAAAAGATAGGCATAAATTTAGGTTAATTTTCCGGAATTTTCTTTTGGCTTTTCAACTTTGATTGACAAATTTAATTATATATTTTTACTAGAATTATTTAAAATAATTATAATATTATATTTGAGAATATCCTAGGCTGACAATACTAATGAAAATGGAAAAGAAAATAAATGATTAAAAATATAAAAGATAGGCATAAATTTAGGTTAATTTTCCGGAATTTTCTTTTGGCTTTTCAACTTTGATTGACAAATTTAATTATATATTTTTACTAGAATTATTTAAAATAATTATAATATTATATTTGAGAATATCATTGGCGGGCAATACTAATGAAATTTAAGAAGAAAATAAATGATTAAAAATATAAAAGATGGACATAAATTTAAGTGATTTTTCCGGAATTTTCTTTTTTGCATTTCTACTTTGATTGTCAAATTTAATTATATATTTTTATTAGAATTATTTTGAATAATTATGATATTATATTTGAGAATATCATTGGCGGGCAATACTAATGAAATTTAAAAAGAAAATAAATGATTAAAAATATAAAAGATAGGCATAAATTTAGGTGATTTTTCCGGAATTTTCTTTTTCTACTTTGATTGACAAATTTAATTATATATTTTTACTAGAATTATTTAAAATAATTATAATATTATATTTGAGAATATCATTGGCGGGCAATACTAATGAAATTTAAGAAGAAAATAAATGATTAAAAATATAAAAGATGGACATAAATTTAAGTGATTTTTCCGGAATTTTCTTTTTCTACTTTGATTGACAAATTTAATTATATATTTTTACTAGAATTATTTAAAATAATTTTAATATTATATTTGAGAATATCCTAGGCTGACAATACTAATGAAAATGGAAAAGAAAATAAATGATTAAAAATATAAAAGATAGGCATAAATTTAAGTTAATTTTCCGGAATTTTCTTTTGGCTTTTCAACTTTGATTGACAAATTTAATTATATATTTTTACTAGAATTATTTTGAATAATTATGATATTATATTTGAGAATATCCTAAGCGGGCAATACTAATGAAAATTAAGAAGAAAATAAATGATTAAAAATATAAAAGATAGGCATAAATTTAAGTTAATTTTCCGGAATTTTCTTTTGGCTTTTCAACTTTGATTGACAAATTTAATTATATATTTTTACTAGAATTATTTTGAATAATTATGATATTATATTTGAGAATATCCTAAGCGGGCAATACTAATGAAAATTAAAAAGAAAATAAATGATTAAAAATTTAAAAGATAGGCATAAATTTAAGTTATTTTTCAGGAATTTTCTTTTTCTACTTTGATTGACAAATTTAATTATATATTTTTACTAGAATTATTTAAAATAATTATAATATTATATTTGAGAATATCATTGGCGGGCAATACTAATGAAATTTAAGAAGAAAATAAATGATTAAAAATATAAAAGATGGACATAAATTTAAGTGATTTTTCCGGAATTTTCTTTTTCTACTTTGATTGACAAATTTAATTATATATTTTTATTAGAATTATTTAGAATAATTATGATATTATATTTGAGAATATCATTGGCGGGCAATACTAATGAAATTTAAGAAGAAAATAAATGATTAAAAATATAAAAGATGGACATAAATTTAAGTGATTTTTCCGGAATTTTCTTTTTTGCATTTCTACTTTGATTGTCAAATTTAATTATATATTTTTATTAGAATTATTTTGAATAATTATGATATTATATTTGAGAATATCATTGGAGGGCAATACTAATGAAATTTAAGAAGAAAATAAATGATTAAAAATATAAAAGATAGGCATAAATTTAGGTGATTTTACCGGAATTTTCTTTTTTGCATTTCTACTTTGATTGTCAAATTTAATTATATATTTTTACTAGAATTATTTTGAATAATTATGATATTATATTTGAGAATATCATTGGCGGGCAATACTAATGAAATTTAAGAAGAAAATAAATGATTAAAAATATAAAAGATGGACATAAATTTAAGTGATTTTTCCGGAATTTTCTTTTTTGCATTTCTACTTTGATTGTCAAATTTAATTATATATTTTTACTAGAATTATTTTGAATAATTATGATATTATATTTGAGAATATCATTGGCGGGCAATACTAATGAAATTTAAGAAGAAAATAAATGATTAAAAATATAAAAGATGGACATAAATTTAGGTGATTTTTCCGGAATTTTCTTTTTTGCATTTCTACTTTGATTGTCAAATTTAATTATATATTTTTACTAGAATTATTTTGAATAATTATGATATTATATTTGAGAATATCATTGGCGGGCAATACTAATGAAATTTAAGAAGAAAATAAATGATTAAAAATATAAAAGATAGGCATAAATTTAGGTTAATTTTCCGGAATTTTCTTTTGGCTTTTCAACTTTGACTGACAAATTTAATTATATATTTTTACTAGAATTATTTAAAATAATTATAATATTATATTTGAGAATATCCTAGGCTGACAATACTAATGAAAATTAGAGAGAAAATAAATGATTAAAAATATATGATTTTTCCGTAATTTTCTTTTTGCTTTTCAAATTTGATTGACAAATTTAATTATATATTTTTACTAGAATTATTTTGAATAATTATAATATTATATTTGAGAATATCCTAGGCTGACAATACTAATGAAAATGGAAAAGAAAATAAATGATTAAAAATATAAAAGATAGGCATAAATTTAGGTTAATTTTCCGGAATTTTCTTTTGGCTTTTCAACTTTGATTGACAAATTTAATTATATATTTTTACTAGAATTATTTAAAATAATTATAATATTATATTTGAGAATATCCTAGGCTGACAATACTAATGAAAATGGAAAAGAAAATAAATGATTAAAAATATAAAAGATAGGCATAAATTTAGGTTAATTTTCCGGAATTTTCTTTTGGCTTTTCAACTTTGATTGACAAATTTAATTATATATTTTTACTAGAATTATTTAAAATAATTATAATATTATATTTGAGAATATCATTGGCGGGCAATACTAATGAAATTTAAGAAGAAAATAAATGATTAAAAATATAAAAGATGGACATAAATTTAAGTGATTTTTCCGGAATTTTCTTTTTTGCATTTCTACTTTGATTGTCAAATTTAATTATATATTTTTATTAGAATTATTTTGAATAATTATGATATTATATTTGAGAATATCATTGGCGGGCAATACTAATGAAATTTAAAAAGAAAATAAATGATTAAAAATATAAAAGATAGGCATAAATTTAGGTGATTTTTCCGGAATTTTCTTTTTCTACTTTGATTGACAAATTTAATTATATATTTTTACTAGAATTATTTAAAATAATTATAATATTATATTTGAGAATATCATTGGCGGGCAATACTAATGAAATTTAAGAAGAAAATAAATGATTAAAAATATAAAAGATGGACATAAATTTAAGTGATTTTTCCGGAATTTTCTTTTTCTACTTTGATTGACAAATTTAATTATATATTTTTACTAGAATTATTTAAAATAATTTTAATATTATATTTGAGAATATCCTAGGCTGACAATACTAATGAAAATGGAAAAGAAAATAAATGATTAAAAATATAAAAGATAGGCATAAATTTAAGTTAATTTTCCGGAATTTTCTTTTGGCTTTTCAACTTTGATTGACAAATTTAATTATATATTTTTACTAGAATTATTTTGAATAATTATGATATTATATTTGAGAATATCCTAAGCGGGCAATACTAATGAAAATTAAGAAGAAAATAAATGATTAAAAATATAAAAGATAGGCATAAATTTAAGTTAATTTTCCGGAATTTTCTTTTGGCTTTTCAACTTTGATTGACAAATTTAATTATATATTTTTACTAGAATTATTTTGAATAATTATGATATTATATTTGAGAATATCCTAAGCGGGCAATACTAATGAAAATTAAAAAGAAAATAAATGATTAAAAATTTAAAAGATAGGCATAAATTTAAGTTATTTTTCAGGAATTTTCTTTTTCTACTTTGATTGACAAATTTAATTATATATTTTTACTAGAATTATTTAAAATAATTATAATATTATATTTGAGAATATCATTGGCGGGCAATACTAATGAAATTTAAGAAGAAAATAAATGATTAAAAATATAAAAGATGGACATAAATTTAAGTGATTTTTCCGGAATTTTCTTTTTCTACTTTGATTGACAAATTTAATTATATATTTTTATTAGAATTATTTAGAATAATTATGATATTATATTTGAGAATATCATTGGCGGGCAATACTAATGAAATTTAAGAAGAAAATAAATGATTAAAAATATAAAAAATAGGCATAAATTTAGGTTAATTTTCCGGAATTTTCTTTTGGCTTTTCAACTTTGATTGACAAATTTAATTATATATTTTTACTAGAATTATTTTGAATAATTATGATATTATATTTGAGAATATCCTAAGCGGGCAATACTAATGAAAATTAAAAAGAAAATAAATGATTAAAATATAAAAGATAGGCATAAATTTAGGTGAATTTTCCGGAATTTTCTTTTTTGCATTTCTACTTTGATTGTCAAATTTAATTATATATTTTTACTAGAATTATTTTGAATAATTATGATATTATATTTGAGAATAGAATATTATTTTCTTTTTCCATGAATATATTATATATAAATAGATCAATTAAAAATATAAATTTATTTGGTTAAGTTTGCCAATTTACGAATTTTTTTAAATTTTTAATTATTGTTTGATCCTATTATAACTATTCTACAAATTAATTTTTTTTCTCATTTATTTGTTACATAGACTCCATCTATTTCCAATCATCCTTGACAACAGGCAGCAATAGCCGATTGAGGTATTGCTTCCCAGGCATTGTTCTTGTCATTTTATATCAAACCCAGTTAAATTTCAAGAAAAGTATCTCTTTTTTCCATGCAGCCAATTGGCAAACCCAGAGTCTTTGATAAGAACCCAGAAGAATTCATAAATCTTATTGAAATTGCCGAAGAATTTGAGAAAAAATAAATAAATTAAATGGAAATTCTATAAAAAAATAAATAGGCAAAAATTGGGAAATTGATCTAAATTTGATTTTATCAAATTTCTATATCAGATGAATTTTTTATAATATGTAGTAAAATAAAATTTTCATTTTATATTATGATAATTTTTTTAATTAATAAATTTTTTTATTTTAATTGCATAACATATTGGTAAACTGATTGGCATAGATTTATTATTTTAATTCATTTTATTCTAGCATCTATTATCTTCATTGTATTCAAATATTTATATCATATTTTTTTTAAATCTTACATTTATTTTTTTAGAATTTTTTAATTATAAAAAATTTATTAAATTGTAATTTTTATATTTATTTTAATTAAATAATCATCATCTTAATTTTTTTAAGTATCATAATCTTTTCTGACGCCTTATATATGACTTTTGCCATTTGTTTTAGATCAAGCTCATTTTATATTTATCTTTAATATAATAAAAAATTAGATTATTAATTCTCTAAATTTAAATTTTTAATTTTGAAATGAAAATTCAAGCTTCTATTATTATTTATCAGGAATAGTAATAGCCAGATAACTCACTAAAAATGATGCTAATTATATTTTATTTTGTTTAAAATTATTCAAAAATATTTTATTCATATATTAGATATTTTAATTTTTATTTACATAATTTTTTAAATTATATTTGAATATTTTAATTTTATTTTCACTATATGATATTATTACAAGTGGGATAAATTTTGGGGTAATTTTCATACTAGAGTCCTCTCTTCCCAAGCCAAAGAGGAATTGGTTGAAAAATTTTTCGTAACGAATTCCATTAAATATTTATCATGTTAAAATTATTCCATTCGAGGACACTCATTTGACACCAACATGTTTATCATTAAAACAAAAAGAAAACCAATTTTCAGGAATCTTGCTTTCAGACAACACTTAATGCATAGAAAATATATTTTATGGCCTACTACATATTATAAAAAATTCATCTGATATAGAAATCTGATAAAATCAAATTTAGATCAATTTCCCAATTTTTGCCTATTTATTTTTTTATAGAATTTCCATTTAATTTATTTATTTTTTCTCAAATTGTCCGGCATTTCAATAAGATTTATGAATTCTTCTGGGTTCTTATCAAAGACTCAGGATTTGCCAATTGACTGCATGGAAAAAAGAGACACTTTTCTTGTTAAGCAAATTTTGATAATTTTTTTCCAAATGTTTTTAAGTCCAATTTTGATCAAAAATTTTTGCAATGTCCAATAAATATATTTGGTAATTTTTTCTTGAAAATTTGTCACTAATTGAATTCAATAATGGCAGAATCAAATTCAGCATGCCCGAAAACCTATATACCTACGAAATTGCCTGAAAATTCATCCCCGAAAGTCGAAATAAATGAAAAATAGATAGGTGGGCTTTTTGAAAAGTGGGCAAATTGAAATGTTCCCAATTTATTTAGTGCAAAAAAAAAAAAGACTAATTTCATTTCGAAATTATTATTTTGGGTAAAAAAATATTTTTTTGAGAAAAAAATATTATTTTTGGGTAAAAAAAATATGCGAAATCATTTTGGGCAAAAAAATTATTTTTTTGGGTAAAATAATATTATTTTTGGGTAAAAAAATAATTACTCTTTTGAAAATATGGTACATTTTTTTGCTCTTATTTTTTAATCCATATGTAAATTTTATTTATTATTTCACATAATATTAATAAAAAATTAATAATAATTTAATACGAACATGAATTTTAATCTATTATTTATTCAATTATTCATAATTCAATAGTCGTGAAATTTTCTAATTGAAATTATTATTCTTTTCTTAACAATTAATTCTATTGTAATAATCATTATTGTAGTATTTTAATTTTAAGACCTTTTTCAATTTCTAATTCTAAATTGGCAATATTTGCAGATTTTGTTCTTTAAATTCAACTTGTTTATCATAAAATCTAATCGAATATCTTCAATTAAATCAGAGCCAAATAAAAAAGGGTGCCGGGCAAACTTTGTTTCCGATACAAGAATTGGTAATCACTGTATAAATGCAAATTTAATTTTAATCACAAAGAAGCCAATAAAATTAATTGGCGTACTATTAACCGCCACCCATTGGGAGTGTCATATTTTTTATTTTTAATTTTAAAAATTTGGCAAAAGATGCTCTACAGTAGGTAATTTGTGAACCTGGATCGATTAATGTTTTTATTCCTCTGCCCTAAATAATTTAAAATTTAATAAAATGACATCAGAATAAAAATCCTTTAATTCAATTTGTTAAATTATATTCTCAATATTAAATATTTTTTTAATATTTTTGCTTTTATTTTTTATAACTAACTATAATAATAAAATTAATTTTTGTTTTCTAATAAACATTTAATTAAAAATTTTATATATTAATTTTTTATTAGAATTAAATATTGTTACATAAAAAATATATATTAAAATTTTCTATTTTATCGTTATTTGCATAGATAATCCATTTCCATTTAAATTTATACAAAATCATTAATTTTAATAAGGCATTGTGAGTGAAGTAGGCTAAAAATTCTTTTAATGAAATTAAGTTGGACAATTTGAAATGTTGGATCTGGAATAATGTTTGAGCACTTTTCTAATTTTCATATTTTACCAATTTTTACATTTTTTCATTATCAATTTCTTATAGTAATATACGCTATATATACTCTTTCATTTTTTACATTTCAAAAAATTAAATAATTTTAAACTAAAATTTAGATAATATAAAGTAAAATTTTAATTGTTTATTCACGATTCCTTATTTCCTAAATTGACTAAAAATTAAATTTAAATTTTGTCATTTAAAAGGTGAAAAATTTGTGTTTTTTTTTATTTTCTTCACTTTTATTAAATAGAGTGGAATTTAATTAAAATTCAACTGTTTGTTTAAAAATATATCATTTCTAATAGGGCAATTATTAAATAAAAGCAAATAGATTTTTATAAATTTATGTATTTTACTTTTATTATTTATCAGTTATATAATTTAACATTAATTTTGGATAATAAATTCCCTTATTAATTTATTTAAAATTGCTAAAAATAAATATTAAAATAAAAATTTATGTATAATTTAAATTATATATTTATATTAAATAACCCTATGACAATTTCAAATTTCAACTTGTGTAATATAATATAATCTTATAATCTATTAGAACAAAAATCCAATTTAAATTTAATGTTAAACTATTCAGCAATTTAAATTTATATTTTTATACTCTTTCAAAAGCTCCTGATTTTCTTCTGTCTTTCTAATTTTTTCTTCTCCTTCCATATGGAATTCGCAGTTCCTGTTTTTAATTCGGTGAAAAATGTCATCAAGAATTGGGCTAAGAGGGGCTCAAACGGGCTCGTCCAATAATTACAAGTTAACATTGGCACCCAGCTGATCGGGCAATACACAAAATCGATCACTGAGCACAATTCGAAATATTTAAATTTAAAAATTTTATTTAATAAATAAATAAAATTAATTTTTTTAAATTTTATTTTTGAATATTTATTTAATCATTATAAAATATTTTCTATATTTAATTTCTCTTAAAATTAAATTTAAAAATTAAATTTCATTTTTTATTATAATAAATAATTATCGATAAATAAATTTTTTTCTGATAATTTGTATTTTAATTATTCATGTTTAAATATATTATATTTATTTAAAAATTTATTTGAGAAATATGAAAAATTCAGTATTTTTTAGAATTTGATTTAAAAATGAAATAGAATAAAAAGGTAAGTTTTATAAAACATGTGCTGATGGTAAAGGAAAAAATTTTTTTACTCATCACTAATTTTTCTTTCAAATTTATTTAAATTATTTTTCTATATTGATTTGTAATAATTTTATTTTATATTTTCGATTGACATATCTCATTTTTTTAAAATATATTTATATATATTTTTTATTATTCTAGCTATCAACATCCATTTTTTTCTAAAAGGAAATTTTTAATTTGATTACAAAAATGAAATTTGGTAATTTGTGTAGAAAAATGGTATTTTGAAAATTATTGAACGATGTTGGTTTTGCAAATTCTATTTTAAATTTAATTTATAATTTAATTGAACAGAATAAATAATTCAATTTATAATCTTCATAAATCAATAAAGAATCAATTTTTCATTTAAAAATATAATGAAATTAATTATAAAGATTATTCAATATAACAAATTTTGTTATATAGCCAAGGCTAATTATATTATTTACACATTATAGATAATTTTTGTATATGTATTTATTTTAATTATATAAAATGAATAGGATTGCGATTGAGCAAAAGTTTGAATAATTTTTTTTAATTTTTTTTTTCATCATTTGCTAGAATCGATAAGTTGCGTCGGAAAGATCAAATGGAAAATACAGAAATTCATACAATCAAAATGTGTGATGCATGCAGACATCTGGGTTAAGAACTCATATATCCGAAAATCTTATTTTATTTAGATTTTTTATAAAATAATTTCTTAAATGTATTTTTGTTTATCTTTTAAATTTTTATTGCATTTTATTGTCTATTAAAAGTATTTTTAAGTCCTTTCATTTTATTTTTTAATGTTTCTAATTTTTTAAATAAAATTATAAAATATGAAATAATTTATACTTATTAATAATATTTCCAATCATATTGGGATGCCTACCAAAAGACTTATTCTTATGGAAAAATGTTTTTTTGTTTGTGAAGATCGCTAAATTTTTTTCCATTATATTTTGCATAGCTAAATTTTTCAATTTCAAATCAATTATATAAATATTTTTATCAAAAATTTTTTATTCAAAAATTTACATTTTTAATTATTTAAATTAGCACCAAAAAATATTTGTCGAGCTCTGGAATTATTCAATTCCCTTAAAAAAATTTACTTTACTAGCATATTTTATATTCTAAGAATTATATTTTTCAATAGTCTATTTATATTTAATTTTTAAATTAATATTTCTTCTACATAAATTATCTTAATTCTCTTTTATCAAAATGTTTAATTTAAAAATAATTCTCTTTAATGCTAATGCTACGCTTAACGATTTTCAATAATTTAATTATATTTTTTTTCAATTTTCTATTATTTTTAATTATATTTTAATTGATTTTTTCCAGAGTACAATTAAAAAATTTTAAATATTTAAATAATAATTCAAAAATATTATTTAAAATTTCTCTATTTAATTTGTTGTTCTATTGAAAACAAATCTATAGAATAATGTTCTCTTTTCTTTAAAGCTAATGTAGTTAATAAAAATTTATATATATATATAATATAGAACATCTTTCTCAAAGAAGTAATTTTAATCAAAATTAATCCAAAATATTTTGATCAATGATTTATACATATTAAAAAATTGAGAAAATATAATTATTTTTAAATAATTCTTATATTTTAATTTAAAATTACATTTTTAAATTTTTTAGTAATTAAATACCTATTTTTAAATTTCCAATCATCACAATTTGCTTATAAAAGAAATAATTTTAAAATTATCCTTTTATCTTATGCTTTTTGAATTTTTATAAATTTTTTAAAAATAAGTAATATAGTAAATATTTAAAAATTTTTAGTAAATTAATCTAATAATGAAAAAAATATTTTTAAGCTAACTTAACGTGGCATATGTTGCATGGAATGCATAAGCTTAATTTTTTCAATAGAATAAATTCGTGTCTGACTCATTTATTTTATTCATTAGTATTAAAATTATATTTAATTAATATTTTCAAATGAATAATTCTAAAAAGATTTTTATCAAATTTTTATTCGCCCTCTGATTTTTATATTTTCAATACTGAAATGATCGAGGAAAAATTTTAATAGAATTCAATTATATTTTCGCTTCTATTTATTTTAAGCTATGAATTTAAAAAATAAGTAAATTTAAAATATTTAATTAATATTTTATTATTAATTTTCTTAAAAAAATTACTCGATGCAAAAATCATTCATATTATTTTATATCATTTATATAACTAATTGTTTTTGATAGATGAAAATTTTCATGAATTTCATTTCATTATAAATATGATAAATCAAATATTTTTTTATTAGTAAATTTTTATTTGATCAAGAAAATAACAAATATTCATTTATTTACTATTAGATAAATATTTAAATATATTTTATTTTAATCAAATTTAATTTATTCTGCAATGAATTTAACTCAGCATTTTTTGACACAATAAAAATTGTCTGATTTTCAAAATAATCTTTTTTTTTATTAAAATTTGTCAAATAAAATTATTAGAAAATAATTATTATATTTTCTTAAATGGATTGAACTCATTTTGTTGATATTAATTAAATATATTTTATAAAATTCCTTATTATATTATAATGATTGCCAAAGTGCTCAATATGCGAAAATTATTTAAATATATATATTAGATTTATACAATTTTATTATTATTCTTAGTAAATTGTATAAGTTTTAGGATTTGCCTGACATTGAAATGACCATCGAAAAACCTTTTTCCATGGATTTATTACCATTAAAGTAATTTAAGGGATATGTAATTTTCAAAATAATTTATAGGAATTTATCATAAAAATAAAAGTTTTTCATTAATTTATTTTTCATTTTAACGATTATGTTTGATTTTAAATAATTTTTCGAATAGGTTTTTATTTAATAATAAATACTAATATTTTATTTTACTTAGTCAATGCTAGTGTAATTTATTTCTTTTAATTATTTAATCGATTATAATAATAATAAAAAATTAAAAATATTATATTAAATTTTTTAAATTATTTTTTAAAATATATATCAATCAATTGCATAGAAATCAAATATCACAATGATTTTTAACTTTAACAATATTTCCTATATGCAGTAATAATATTAAAAGTATATTTTTCAAAAATTTTAAGTTTTTTACTAATTTATATATTTATTAACCATATCAGTAAAATTTTCGGTATTTTTGAAGGTAGATTTGGATGGCGATAGAGGACAGATCAGTTAATAAAGGTGTTTATTCGTATTATCTGTTTGTCAGGCACAACTTGTCCTAAATTGTAAAATGGGCGTCGGAAAATGACAGCCGAAGATACAAATAATAATTCATTTTTAATATATATAATTTAAATTTAAATTATCAAATTTTTATATTCTAATATTTAAATATTGATTATTTATGATTTAAAGTTTTATAAATATAGTTTACTTCTCGTCATAAAATTTTTTAAATAATAATACTCAAATTGTTTTGATTTTTTGACATTATTTTAAAAATTATTTAGTTAAAATTATTTTTTTTCACTTTAGGCATTTTCTTTTTTCGCCTTTTTTATTTACATCGTATTCATCAATATTAAAATAAGGGAAGTCTAAATCATCCAAGGAAAATTTCTTGGAAAAAATTTAAAAAATTATATGTTATTTTTAAAATTATTAAAATATTAATTTTTTGGAGTTATAATTTAATATTAAATATTACTATTTTTTAAAATTATTTCGGTATCAAATTTTATATTTCTAAGCATTTTTTAATTTAATTAATTTTTAAAATTATTTATTTGCTAATTGGCATAAATCCACCAACTTTTCGATAGAAGAAATCCCGAATAATTTGAAATAGATAAAAATCAAGAATCATTGCATTTAACTGGCGGTTGCACTTCGACTTATAATGCTTAAATTTTATAAAAGTATAAAATTTGTAATTTTTTACTATTTTAGAAAATCATAAATAAATTTTACTACTGTTTTCATAAATTATGTTTGGGACACTCTCATTTTACATTCAGCTTCTATTGCCTTATCAACGCCATATTGGAATGCATTATGTACTAAAATCGAAATTATTTATTTAAATTTATGTTAATAAATATAGTTTTTATAAATATTTTTTTAAATTTATTTTTTCGATATTTTTGTTCAAAAGATTTTTTTTAAATTTAGGTTATTTTTTATTGATTCATACAATATAGATATTCAAAATTCTTAATATTAATTTCTTTATTAGGTTTATAAATTTACGCAAAAAATTTTAAGGAAAAAAATAATTTTGATCATATTTTTTATAATATATTAAATATTTTATATAAACATTGTTTAAATTTATAATAAATTATTTTCTTGTATTTATAATTATCAGAATTAATATTCGTATATTGTATATTAATTGATAAATATAAGTAGAGATAAATAAAATTTTCACCAAGAGAATTCTCCTTCATTAATATTTTCATGGCATGGCTCTACATCATATTTCATAGTATAGATTACTAGGAATTTACTTTAATTTAGATTAAAAAATTTTGCATAATTATTTAATAATTTATAATTTAAATAATATGGCTGATCCATATTATTATTTGAATACGAAGGTTATCCCAACAAATTCATCTTTTTGAAAATCGCCAAACGAATTGAATTCCCTTATCACTCCATCAATCAGGATAGCATTCATCTTTTAATAGATTGTAATTATATAATAAAAATATCATAATTAAATTTATAACTAATATCAGGGATTCCTCTCTTTTCATTTTCCTTGCCCATTCATTTAATCTGTCGAATTCATTACCGGTAAATTTGGACCCATCTTTTTGCTTCATCATCAATTTCCTTTTCTTTTTCCTCTTAATCTCGTTCTTTTAACGTTTTTCATGTTCTAAATAATTTCTTTTTTATTAATATTTAATTAAATTTTTCATTTAATTATTTTAAAAAATTTAAATAGTTCGAATGAAATAAACTAGTTTTCAACGACAGTGAAATTTTAAAATATTAATAAAAATATAATATGTTAATAAACTCCTCGATTGAATAAATAATTAATTACAAAATTAATCCTTATTATTCTTTATACTTGATTCCATTTTAGATTATTTAATGAAATTATATGAAATTTGATTTGGATTGGACAAAATTTTCTATCAATTTAATATATATAATTAATATTATTAATTTTTTCGTAAATTAAAATTATTTTTTTTATTTAAATATGAAAAATTTCTTTTTCTCTATATAATTTTTATTTTAAACTATTTATTCATTTATAAATTTTTTAATTAATAATCAATGTTAATATAATTTTTTGTTTTGAAATTGTCACATCGGTGCCATCAATTTTGTATGGGCGCCAGATACGGAGCCTTTTTAATTATAATCGAAAAGATTAAAAACTTATTTTATTTATTATATTTATATTTTGTATTTTTTAATTTTTATATAATTCTTAACAATTATCTTATCATGATTTTTTATAGGTTTTTATATTTATTTTTAAAAAAATTCATAATTGATGGTGGACTCATTTTTTAATTATTTATTTAATTTTTTAAATCATATTATTTCCCTAATTTATATTTCCTTGATCATTAATTATTCTTAGCTTTTAAAAATTTATTTCTCATACCTTTAATAATAATTAATATTGATATTTTTATCCATTGCCATATCCCATTTAAATTTCTTCTATAATTTTTATTATTATCACAAATTGTTTTTTGTAATTATTAAATTCTTTATTTTTAATTTTAAAATTGTTATTCAATTTATTTACGGAATAAATCATAAAAATTAATTTTTTTAATATCCAATTGTTTCTTCTAGCTGAAGATTTTTTTTATTTGAATTTGATGCCATTTCATTGAAAATGAAATTAAAAATATTATATTTTACATTTATAATCTTCAATTTTAATTTTAATTTATGTAATAATATTTCTTTCAATTCATAAATTTAATATACTGAATTTTCGTTTTCCATTTCATTGAAAAATCAATTCCACATTTGGAATATTATAATTTGATTTAATTTAATTTTTTCAATTATTAATCTAAAATACAACTCTCATTCATTTTTTTCAACCATAATAAGATTCTTCTATCGAAAATTTATAATTTTTTTTTGTGTTTTGTTTAGATTTCTTATTAATTAAAATTTTAGAATAATCTGTTCTCGTAATTGATACCAAATATTTTTTTATTCATGCCAGATGCTAAATAGTTTGTTAATTAAATTATTCCATTTAATTAAAATGTAATTTTTTTAAACAAATTTATATTCATTTTAAGCGATGCCAAAAATATTGGGAAAAATTTGTCGTTAGCATCAGAAAAGCCGCAACACAAATTGATTTTTTTTATCATAAGTACTATAGATTAAAATTTAAATCATCGATCATCATAAGATCTATTGGCCTTTACAGATAAATTGCGAAATCTTATAAAAATAGCCAGCGATACTTTCAAATAAATTATTATAGGAAATTTAAATTAAAATTCAACTGAAAAAATGTCATAAAAATTTATTTTTTTATTTATTAAAATATTTTCAAATAATTTTTTGGTTATAAATTAAATATAAAATAATTCTTTGAAATTTAAAATATTCTTTTAAGATTATGAAAAATTTTAAATTTAGATATGTTATTATTTTTTATTTATAATTTTTATTTTATAGATATTATATAGTCAATTATATCTAAGATAAAATTTTTTCTATTCGTAATTAGTTTTCACTTATTTTTAAGACGTTTAGTCTTTAAATATAAAATTTTAAAATAATAATATGTTATTTATATTATTTTTAAATAAATAAATGATATAATATTTTTTTCAAAATTAAAATCATTTTATATTGTTATAGATATATTGATTTTATATAATTATTTCATATAACTTTATATATATTTGAATTTTACTAATATGATCAGTTTTTTTTCATTTTATAATTAATTTGATTATTATATCTACTTAATTATATTATATTTCTTAAAGATTTATAGATATATTAAATAATTATTTTCTCGGCATTAAATATTTATAATGAATCTAAATACTTAAACCTAATTCAATTTCTCATTAAATGGTTTTATTTGAATATAATTTTATAGTATTGCTAATAATAATTTGTTGTTGTTACTCAAATAAATTTTGTTATTGTTGTTATTTGAATAATATTTATTGAATTTATTATTTAATTATTTGGAATAATTTAATAATTTTTTTATTTATTTGAAATAAAAATCCAATAATCTTAGAATAGGATTTGTTATAACTTATAATATCTTTATTATATAAATATAATTAAAAAAAATTTCTATTGCAGATTTAATTATAAAAAACTATTTTTTAAAATATTTGGAATTAATTAGATAATTTAACGTTTTTTCGGAGGAAATAAAATTTTTTAAATATTTTTACTAATTAATTGAAAATAAATTTATGAGATAAAGTTTTCGCATATTCAATCCAATGAAAATTTATGAAATTTATAATTAGCTAATAAATTATAATATTTTATTTAATTATATTTTATTTTTTATTTAAGCCAAATTAAAGCCGTTTTATTTAATTTATTAACAAGTCAAAATAAGGTCCTTTAAATTAAATAAATAAAAGGCCAAATTAAGGACGTTTTAATTAATTTATTAACAGGCCAAATTAAGCTCATTTAATTAAATTATTAACAGGAAAAATTAAGGCCGTTAGATCTTAAAGAAAATAATAATATCATGATCTCAATTTTTTTAATTTCAACATTTAATAAATTATATAAAAAAATAATTTTTAATGTCATCCTCATCATGGTATGCTCCTGTTTCATGGAAGAATTCGTGTACAAAATTAATTTGAATAAAAAATATAAAGCAACCATTATTTTTATTTTCTTCAATTTATTTAAATATGAATATGTTGATAATTAAAATAATATTCGTTATATTCTTCCAAATCTGGTGGATTAAAATTTGTAGTCAGTAGATCTTTTATATTACCAATATATTATTTTGCTGATATAGGTATTAATTAATCAGCAAATAATATATAAGTTTTTATCTTAATACATTTTATTAGGTAACCTATTCTTTATTTTAATTATAAATAATAATTAGAAAAAAATAAATCAATTTAATAATAAAATTTTTATTTTATGGGATTATATAATAATTATATTAAATCAAATTTTTTTTTTTATTGATTTATAAGTAGAAAAAATTTCTTTTTTATTTTTATATTTAGGCTCGTTGCATAATTTTATCAACATATTTTCAATATACTTAATCTATAAAATATTGTAAAATAATACTTTTTTTTAAAATTATTTTAAGTTATGAAGAAAAAATTTAATTTTTTTGTTATGTCAAAAGTTTATTATTTTTTTGCATTATTTTAATTATATTATTTTATTTTTTGTTATTATACTATTCAATTATCTCTTCTCTATTTTAATTAAAAATAATTTTTGAAATAATTTTAGTTATTTTTTATATTAAACAAAATCTTTTTCTAAATAATAAAATCATAATTGATTTGGTAATATTAAATTAATAATGATAAAGTAGATTTTTTTCCTTTTTTTTGTTGGAAAATTTATCTATTTTGTCTCCAGGAATAAATTTTTATTTTAGAATTTTAAATTTATTTTTTATTTATATTTTTATAAATTTTTTCTTTTTTCTATATAGATTTATGATATAAATTCATGTATTAAATATGCAAAAAATTTTTATATTAGATATATTATTATTATTAATTTTAATATAATTAATTAATTTTATGACATTTATTTTAAAGATATACAAATTTTTATAAATTTTATCTTAGCTGGCAAAAGCAAGCAAATATTAGTCATTAATGAATAAAGTCTTGAGAAATTTTTTGAAATCTGAAAATGCCTTTATTAATCAGTAGGTTAAATAATATTAATTTATTTATTCTATAGATATTGTTTAATTGTGTTTGAGTTAAGTGATATTCATTTTTAATTGCAAGTGAATATACCATTTCTTATATTATTTTTTTGTTGTTATTATTATTGTTATTATTGTTGTTATTAATAGCTTTATTAATTTGTCGGATGGGATATTAAAATATTCTTTGAATATTTATTGAAACTTTTTTTTAATTTTTATGATAATATAATTTGTACTTTAATTAATTCATTATATTTGATCTAATCGTAAATTTTCATCTTTTTTGTGATTTGTTATTCCTTCAATGTATTAATGTTGACCATGTGTCATGCCAAGCTCAGTTACCATTTTACGCTGGATGAAAAGTTGATGCAATCGGTCATTGGTAAAATTTTATTAATAAAAAAATTATAAATTACTAGGCCTCAATTCAATTCTTCATTCTCTTTTTGTAATAAGAATTAAAATTTTGCATTCATTTTGATATAAATGAAGTATTATTTTTAAATTAATAATAGTATATTTAATTTAATTTTCTTTAAAATGTCTTTTCCTAATTTAAATTCGTTATTATGATATTTTTAATGTAAAAATATTTTTTATTATGCTTAATTTATTAAATTATTACATTTTTTCTAAAAAATTAATTGCAAATTATTACATAAAAATAAAAAAAAACTACAAACGAACTGCTGCTCGATGACGATGATTAACTGCTGTTTCTCTTTTTTTGCCTGAAAATCCTCATTTTATCTTAAAAATGCAATCATTTTTTCTCTTTCTCTCAGCTTAAATTTTTTTTTTGCCCGAGGCATTTTTTAATTAAAGAATTGTTGATTTAGATAATCTATTTTCCATATTAATTTTATTGCTTTTCTCCTTCAAATTTTATTATAAATTAAAAATTTGTATTTTTTTTTGAAAGACAAATTTTTCCAATTTTTTTATAAAATTTTTATCATCCGAGCAAAAATAAATAAATTTATTAAAGCTTTTAATAATTTTTCATTCAATTTATTATTATTATATGAAATTTTTTATATTAGCTATAGATGATGTAGTCTTTAGAAATAATGGCTTAAATATATTTATTCTTATCTAATTATTCATTTTTTCATTAAATTAGAAAAGGTTCTAACCTTTTAGTTGTTTTATCTTCTATATTTTTTAATGAATTCTTTGAAGATTATATTAAAATTAATTTAATAAATCAGAATATCTTTTATTTATTTTCATTTCTCATTTAGAATTTTGATGACAATAAAATCTTTGTATTTTTTCTACTTGATATTTGAATGTTGATATTGAAAATAAATAATGGATCAGTTCTATATTAAATTTTTTAACAAATAAAATTTCAAAACTTTTTAACATGATTTTATTTAGATTTTTGTGTGAAAATATGAATAAATTTTAATTCAGCTTTTATATGAGTTAAATTATCGGATGTTTATAAAATTATGTTATTATAAAATTAAATATTCATTAATTTTTGCTATAAATTTCTTTTATTTATTTTAAAATCTTGTATTTGAAAAATATAATATTTTATGATATCATAATCAATCTTAAAAGCATTTCTATATATTTTAAATTTTCAATATATTTCAAATTCACCTAATTAATTTTTTTTAATTTCCATATTTTAATTAAATTATCTACACATTTAAACAAATGCTAATCAAATGTTTAATTTTTAACTTTTCAATTCAATTGAAGATTTTTTAAATCCATGTAGTTTTGATGTAGAAATTTTTTAAATTGTAGTTAAAATTATGAAATTAAAAAGATTTCTTAATCGACTTAAATTTGAAAATGAATTAAATATTAGCTTTATTATTATACCATTTAAGTTCATCAGGATCGTCAATCATGAACAAAAGCAATTGGTTGGATTTTTGTGCCTGTAGATAAACCTGTAATCTTATAACGATAAAATAATAATGAATCATAAATAAAAATATGTTATGGTAGTTCAACAAATTGTAAAATGGAGTTTAATGCAACAATAAATTTTATCCAAAGAAAACAATCAAGGCACATAAATTTAGGGTTCGTAATCGCTCTCTTCGACCACTTCATCGCCTTTATTATTTTCTAGAGCAAATCGTAATGTAATAACATTATATATTTTTATTTTACTTTAAAATTCATAAAAAAATTCATTTTAAAATTGATTATTATTTTATTACATTTTTTGTTATTATAATGTTTATTTTAATTTAAATTTTTACTTTAATATTCATAAAGAAATTCATTTTAAAATTTTGTCCAATAAAATTATTTTTATAATGTTAAATAAATTTATATTATTTTAATGATTTAATATGATTAAATATTATTTTATTATTTTTATCCTACCTGAGTCAATCTTCTTTTGTGATCATTAGTTACATCTATAATGTTGGCAAATTATTAAAATTCTTTTTCTCCTTAATCAATTAATAAAAGTATCATCATTAAAATCTACTTCATTTTGGCAAGGAATTTCAAAATTCGCAAAAATAATTAATATTATGTAAATTTTTCTTTTTTTTAATTAAATTCGGATATAAATCTTTTTTTTTTAGTGAAATTTATAAAAATTTCTCTCAAATAAATAATGTTTTATTTATAATTTATCGTAAGATTTTTTAATGTGATTATAAATAACAGAATTTAATTTGAATTTGCAGATATTCTAATATTTTTAATAATTAAAATTCTGAGAATAATATATTTCCTTAAATTGTTTCTAATCTCTAGTAGTGGTGGCGGAATTGCTCAGTATTTTCTCTGCTTTTTTCATTTGAGTTATTTTAAACAAATGTTTTTCTTTCATAGATACGCATCTTATTATGGCCAAATATTAATTCTTTTTTCAGTAGAAAATAAATAAGACTATTAAGATAAAATAATTTCAATATTTAAATTTATTTGTATTTTTTATTTAACATTAAAATTTTTTAAATATTTCGGTTATGAATCATGTTTGATATATTGATATTTTTATTAAATTAAATGTTCATTTCTTCTTCCTCATTTATTTAAAATTTTTTAATGATAATTTTTCAATTTTTTCTCTCGAATATTTCTAAAAAAAAATTATATTTTATATTAATTTTCATATTTATCTTAATATGTAATAAGCTATAAATACAAATTATATATAATAATTTTTTATTTATAATTAATATTATTTAATCAATATAGTTTTTAATTTTTAAATTTTTTAAAAATTTATTTCTTTTTCCTTTTAATTGAAGTCAATTTACATATTTGTATAATAAAAATTATTTATGCTTTTCAATTCTTATTCAAAAATTTAAAAAAATTTTCTTTTCACATGGAAATTAGTCGTTTTATAATTAAATTAAAATAATTATTTAAATATTAGATATTTTCGCCTTTATTTAACAATTTTTTTTTATTTATTTCATATTTACTATATGCTTCGCCAACTAATTTATCGAATATTTCCATCTTCATAATATTTAATAAGAATAATTTTTAATTTAGCACATTTTAAAAATTTGATAGATTAAAATTTTTTTCACAATCATTTTTTCTCTTTTATAATCTTTTAATACTTAGGTGATAAAGCATTTATTGTTACTGAGTAAAGCTAAGAAATTTTTAGTAATATATTTTACAAATTTTTAATTTAGCTGGTTGATAGCCAGAATACTTGATAGTTCTAAACATGTGGCTTTCCATCGTTTCCCTTCACATTGTTGTCACAATTGGTGCCTAAGACAGATCAAGTGCGTGAGCTGCCACAATGACTCTGTACACCACCTTGACCGTAATGATGAACTTTTATTTGAAGTTAATATTTACAAAAATATTAGATTTATTTTGATTTTTATGAATATTTTTTATAGTTACATATTTATTAAGCATCTAATATATATCATATCTCAGTAGAAAAATTTTATTATATTTTTATATAGCATATTCCCAGCGGTCTTAAATTGTCAAATTTATATAAGAATATTTTTTGATCATCATCATTGATAAAAATGTTTTATTTTTAAGTTTAAATACTCTTGTTTTATTCATTTATATAAACAAAAAGTATTACATTATAATTATTCTTTTACTATTTTAATCAAATTGTGTATTCAATACAAATTTTATTCTATTTAAAAATTTAATTTTTTTAAAGTATACAATAAAAATTTTTTGAAAAATTTACGCCACTTCCATCAGCAATGCATTTACATTTGAAAAGTTTTTTTTTAAAATTTTAAATATCGATTAAATTCTTCTTTTCTAATATCTTAAACATATAATATAATAATTTAAAAATTTTATATTCATTATCATCCGCTTATTCGTCAACTTCTAATCATATTTTATAAACTTCATCATCTTAATTCAATATTTTGTAATTACAGCTAGTAAGTTTAAAAATTCAAATTTAATATGATATAATATACATTGTTTTTAATTGAGTAAAAATTGTTATTATAATTTAATTCAGATAGATGCATTTACTCTATGAATTACTAAAAATTTAAAATTTAAATTTGAAAAATTTATGGATTTATTTAACAGATCTCTTGTTTTATTTAATAATTTTTGATACAAAATATTATGATATAAATTTCTTTTCGTTATAATGGTTTAAAAAATTAAAAGAAAATCAATTTTACAGAAAAAAATAGAATAAATATTGTTTTTCTTATTAAAAATTTTTTTAAATTTTTAAAATTCGTAATTATTGGAAAATCAACCATCAATAAAAGCGAATATTAAATATTAGATTTGAAATATTTTCAAGATAATGTTAAATTTTATAAAAATTCTAATTTAATTATTTTTCACATCTTAAATTTATAATTATATATTTTCATAAATTATTTTTAATAATCAAGATATATTTTTTTATAAAAACATATCTAAATATTTTTATTTTCGAATGGCAAATATTTAGGTACCGTAAATTTCATATTAATGTAAAATTCAACCACGTCAGATACGCATTGTTAATAGTTCTGCTTTAATTTTTCGATAACAGTTACTCAAAATTTATTATTTTTTTTATTAATCTTCTTAAATAACAATGTAAAACTTAATGCTCCTCTGATGTTTTCTTAGATTGTTTCTTAAAAATATTAATATTTTTTTCTGTATTTTTTTATTTTATTATAATTAATTTGCGAAATTTTTAATTTATTAATTTAAAATGATAAATTTAAAGAAGGCATAAATTTCCTTCCATTCAGGATCAGTAGGCGGCAAGTTTGACATGTCCTTTTCGAGAGGAAGACATGTAAAACACCGTCACAAGACAATTATTTAAAAAGGAAATAGATAAGGTGTGATTTTTAAAATTAATATAATTTTTGGTTTTTTATAATTTTTGAGACATATAGACACACAATTATTAACTTCAGATGGTATAATATTTTATAGTTTTCTTTTATTTGATTTAAAGATTTGAATCAACAATTAGATTATTCTTTAGTTTTTTGATATATTTACCATTGCCATTCATTGTTCCCATTGATGTTTTTCTCATTCGCTTTGTGCTTGAATTCCTTCTTTGATAATTTTTCACATCTTCTCTTCAATTTCGACATATTTTTTAAATGATAAAAATTATACTTATTATTTTAATTTTAATTATCAATTTATATTATTACTATAATAAAAGCTCTTTCAATATTTTGAAATTGTATAATATTTTGATTTTATTTTAGTCCAATTTATCGCCTCTCTATATCATCCATCCATCGATATTTAAACTTAATCAAAATTAAAAATCAAAATAATAATTCTCATTATTATTATTTCATTATGATATTTTTAACCATAACAATTAAGATATGAAAAGACAAAAAAGATTGATGTCACTATTTAATTTTTTATTATGAAGTTGAAACAAATAAATTCATTTTTATAGTATTCATTTCATTATTTTCCAATTTATTACAATCCTCTTTTCAAGCAATAAATGCAAAGAAATTTTAGTAAAATTTAATTTTTTCCTATCAATTATATATTCATACATATTTTTAAAATTAAATTTCTTACCAGAAATATCATCAATTGATTTAATAATATTTTTAATTTTATTCAAAATAAAATGTATTTTTTAATATATTATAAAAAAATGACTTTTTATTTTGCTTGTAAAATTTTTTTTCATAAATTTATTTATTTTATGATCATTATTAATTTTTTCTATCATAAAAATTATAATTATAACTTTTATGATTTAATTACGAATTTATTATTTTATTATAAAATTGAAATTAAAAAATTTGTTAGCAGTATTATCATTTTATCAATTTTTATAATTTAAAAATTTTATTTCTTCAATATAATTTATATTTATTCTATAATATTTATTACCTTCCATATTTAATAAACTTTAAATCGTTCTTTTTAATTTCTACAATTATTAAAATCATTATTAAAAATTAAGATTTCGGATGTGAGTAAAAAATTATATAAAAAATTTTTCATTGAATTTTAATCATCACAAATATTAAATTTCCATATTTAACACCCTTGAATTTATTATTTATTTTAAAATTTTAAATTCAAAAAAATTAATCAAAATTCGAGAGTTAACTTATTGTTTCCATTAGCATAATAAATTTTTGGTCTAATCTTCTAATTATTATTCATATAATTTTAGATAAATTTAATATTAATTTTAATTATATATTGTGAACTAAGCAAGCTATATAATCAACATTAATTGCATTATTTAAGTGTTGGTTTTGATTCATTAAAATCATCATTTCTTGCTTCAATCAATTAATTTGTTAATTCTTGTTTTCATTTCTGTCTTCATTCTCTTAAATTTTTATCTTTGATTTTAATTATTGTTTCCTTTTCATTTAATTGATTTTAATTTTTAAATAAACTTGAATTTAATTATGAATTTTGATGCAAGTTTCATAATAGATTTTTTCATTTATGTAATTATAAATAAGAATTTTTATTAAATTATTATCTTATTTAAGATATATTTTTAAAATGATATCTGCAATTTATCGATATGATATAATTGCTACATATTTTTATTTATTATTTCATTTATTTTTTTATCATTTAATTATTCCTAAATTCCTATTATAATTATTTCATATAATTGTAATCCATTTAAATATTAATTTTTAAAGAATATAGAATTTAATGCATGATATTTATAAATTTATAAAAATTTTATTCATTCAATATAGCTTTCAATTAGCCTTGTTATGGTGTCCCTCATAGCAGAGGTAACAATAATTGATATAACGTGCTTGTCTTGCATTACGGCCTTCTGTTCTTTTTGCTTTGTTTTATTTGTAACATACATTGTCACTTTCAATTCGATTATCACGAAAATATTTTACAGCAGAATTCTCTCTCTTGTTTGAAGAAGAATATCTTTATAAATTTGATTATTATAATATATTATAATCTATTTTTCTAATAAAATTTTTTCTTCTTTTCATTTGAATTTATCGAATTCATACTTCTCTCAAAGAAGTTACTTCAGCCGATAAAAGTCATATTGAAATTTTTCAATATTTATTAAATAATTATTCCGTTCATAAGCTTTTTTTTATTAAATGATAAAAATTATTATTAATTTTTAATTAAACTATTGAAATATCAGAAATTTTTATTTTTTGAGAATTTAAATTTAGTATGATCAAATTTTCAAAATAATTTCAATAAGTCAACTTTTTATCGATAATTATTTTAATAAAATTTGTTTCCTCCATTTGAATTAATTGAAATTCAAAGCGGCGATCAAATCTTTGAATACTATAAATAAACATTTTTTTGTAGAAAATATTCGCATTTTAAAATACCCACATCTTTATAGTAGTCCGATTGATTATATTAATTAAATAGAATTCTCCATTAAAAATGAGAGCTATTTATTATTGAAGAAAGAATTTTTAAATAGGTTTTTGATATGATTATAATTAATTTTGTATTTTATTTTATATCTTCTCTTTATTTAATTAAATCTTTTTTATTTAAAAAATTTTATTGCTACGAATATTAAAGAAATTTATGAAAGCATAGTAATTAGTTAATAGAAGTAGTTTAATGACAAAAATTACTTTTCTTTAAATTATATTTTATTATTAGTTTTATAGTCTTTCCCATAAGTCTCAAAAGATTAATTATTACAATAATAGCACAAATGGATATAGATAAATGGAGTATAAAAGACCAAACCCATTTTTCCCTTCATCATTTTTTTTCGCCTGCCTTCTTAATCGCAGTTTTGTCACTAAATAAATTATATCTATTTTTATATTTTTAATTCAAAAGAAATATTAGACTTATTGTTTACTTTAAATTCTGAAATAATATGATTTTTTAAATATCATTTTTTAAATGTAAAAATTTTATATTTATATATTTTTTGCATCTTTCAGAATACTAGATTTTTAATTTATAAGAAAATATATTATTAATTATTTATCTAATCACATTTATGTCTATATTTATTAATTTATATTTTCATTAATAAAATATATTAAAAATATTTATATTTAATTTATATTTATCTAATCAAAATATATAATATAAAATTATTTAAAAAATTATCCTCAGAATCAGAAGTCTTAGTTTTTTTTATATATTCAATCTTATTTATATTTTTATATAACAAAGAGAAAGGAAATAATCGTATAATTTTATTATTTAAAGATCATAACCAAATTATAAATATTGATTATCTAGAATTTATAAAATATTAATATTTATATGCATTTTTAAAAATATAAACAAGAGAACAAATTAAAACTTATAAGCCAATATAAAAGAAAGTAATTCTGAGAATTGAAGATGACGAAAAAAATATGACAATTTTGCCATTTGAATACATTTTATAATTTCAAAATAAATTTTATTTTCTCTCGAAAAATTATGTAAATTGGAGAATTTATGAATTAGGCATATCAAATGACGACATATTTGAGCAATTTATAATAAATTAAATATCTAATTAATTATTTCAGTCAAGGATTTTTATTCAAAATTTATATTACATTCAATTATTTAAATTTTATGTTCTTATTTTATCAATTATTATATATTTTCATTTCATTTCAATAAATTATTATTCAGCATTTATTTATTTAAATTTACTTTATAAAAATTATTTAATTATTTAAAAATTTTATTTTATATTAAAATATTTATTTTTCATATTATTTTTTATGATTTTTCCATATTTTTGGCCATTTCAATTCTTCTTCTTCATTTTCTCTACAGTCTCTTTAAAGGCTATACATAGCAAATTATATATACAAGCAATGATCCATAGGAGTCAAATTGCTTCCCATATACTTTCCATTTTAAAAATTGACCATTCACGAGAGCAACATACATCCAGATCAGTTATTTGCTATTGGAAAAGAGCCGTCCAATTATTTTTGAATAAGATAATTTTCAAATTAAAAATTTATATGTTAAAATTATGATAAATTTTTAATATTGTTAATTTAATATAAAAATTTAAAATTAATTTAAATATTTATTGTCTTCTCTCTTGAAATTAATAAAAAATTTATTAGGAAAAAATTATATCAATTGAAGATATAAATAACAAAAATTATTCTGATGGGCAATCAATCAGATATTGAAACTAAAACTTTATTTTCGAAATTTTCTTGTAAGAAAACCATTTATTCTATGATTAATTTTGCATTTTCTCCTCTAAATCTTCCATTTGGAATTTTTAGTAATTTCGTTTAGCTGCAAAAGTTCTTGGTTCCTCCTTTTCGCCAAATCAATAATTACCAAAGTCTTTATAATTAAAGATTTTAAAATTTTTTAATTTATGTACATAAAATAAAATAAATTTCAATTTATTTTTTATTATATTTTAATTTTATATAATTTTTTTTTATTTAAATGATATTTTTTACCAGAAAGTATCTTTTATATTGATTGAGGGAAAAGAATACTGTTTTATAATTTTCTTATTTTTTAAAATTTTTCAGTTAAAATTTTTATTTATTTCGATATTTAATAAATTTTAACATATTTAATATATTTGTTTTTAATATTTTCTATAGTCTTCTCTAGAATAAATATATATCTATTTTATAGTCAATCATTAATTTTTTAATAATTATTTTGACTAAAATTTTATATAAATCTTCTTTAAGGAATAAACAATTTAATCGATAATAATAATTATTATTTATTTAAATTATAATTAAAAAAATTTATTTCTAATTTATTTAATAATTAATACATTCTTTTATTGGAAGAATTATTTAACATTCCTGAATTTATTTTTACAATTTTTTTATTTTTTAAATAAATATTAATTTTTTATATTAACTTAAAAATTTAAAACTTACAAGAGAAAAACCCTAATAATTGTTAACATTTTAATGATTATCATTTAGAAAGAGTAATTTAGAAAAATCGATTTTAAATTTATATGACATTTTCTGATTATATTTTTTTAAATTAAATATTTAAATAATATATAAAACTTTTTATTATATATTATGAATTTTAAAATTTTTTGAAGAAATAATTTCTGCTATAATTTCACCTCTTTTTCATTAGATTTTTAGATGGCATATCATAGAATTTCAAAAATAATTTTTAAACTAAATCAGAAAAATACCTTAAAACCTCGATTTCGTGTTATAATTTTTTTGAAACAAAAAAAGGTATTCCATTTAATTTTTTTTGAATATATTTACATTTTTATATATATTTAATATTATTAAATAGTCGTAAAATAAAAAAAGTTTTAATTTTTTTTATTATATTATTTCATATCAATTTTATTTTATCTTTCAAAATAAATATTCTATCTTGAAATTTTATTAAAATATTTTTTACTTTATTTTGAAATTTAGTAATTTTCTTACCCGCTCACTTTTGCTGACAGCTTTAAGCATAACTTTGCGTATTGGTGCATTCAAGCGAGAATTTGAACCTTGCTGTATGATTTTATTTCTTACTTAATTTTTCATTTGAATTGAGTATGAAAATAATAAATTAAATTGAATATGATTTTATTAATTGGATTTTAAATTTATTTAATTATTATTAGTTATATTTATTTAGGTTTTTGAAATTAATTATATTAAAATTATTAGTATTAAAAAAATTTTGTCATGAAATATTTTATACAATTTAATTCTTAAAATCCTTGTATTCTACTAGTGTTCATATAATTTTCGTGCACTAAGAATTAGTTAGGTGCTTTAAAGATTTAAATTATTGTTGTTATAATATATATAATAAAATTAAAAGAATTTTTAATTATTACATTTTTAATATTCAATTTTTAATATTCAATTTGATAATATTCAAGAATATTTATCACACTAACAACTCTACATCAATTGATCTTGAGGGAATTTATTATAATTATATTTTTAAATTTTTTGTTAAAAAATATTGAAAAATATTTATTAAATGATTAATTTTATGAAATTCGCTTGTTTATGAAAATATAAAATATGTAACATCAATTTGTTTCGTTTTTTGAAATCCCTATAATGTTTTATTTATATAAAGTTTTCCAATTATAGAATTTCAAAATTTTTATTTTATTTAGAAAAAAACTTGCTATATAATCTAGCTAATTTAACTTATAAAAATACTGTTTTTAAAAATATATTTATATTAATTTGAATTTTCTGCTTTTGTTTATATTTATAAATTTTATTATTATTATAATTTTATTTATATTATTATACAATTAATTAAAGCCATAGTGGGATATAAATTTATTGATTACTATTTGTCCAAACAATCTCCAATTGGCCAAAACACATTTGAATAAAAATATTTTATTTTAAATAAAATACATTTTTTATATTGCTTTCTTAAATTTCAAATCAGATTAAGAAATTTCCCTTTGTCAAATAATTAAATTTTCTTTTTCTTTAATTAATATCAATTTTCAATTGTTTATTAATATTTTATAAAATTTTTTAAAATTTTTTTGTGAATTTTTTTTTCCAATTTGCATATGAATTTTTACATCAACAACATTAAATCTAAATGCGCTAGTGTGGGTGGAATGAAATGTCCATCATTACCAAAAAATTGTTATATGATAAGAATTTAACGCATATTAATTCTTTTTCTTTTATTATTATTTCGAAATATTTCATAAAAATTGATTATCAATCAATTAAATTGTTGTATTTAAAATATTTTATACTATTTTTTTATGTTTTATAAAAAGTCAAAAAACAACGATTTGAAGGATGACCGTCCCTAGCGCAATTCCAACATCGACCCAAACCATCGCCTAGCCAGGATATTTTTGCTGAAAAATATTTTTAAAATTTTGTTAAATATTTTTTTTGGGGCGTTTTAGTTAGATTTAATTCTAAATTTATACCTACGGAATTTATAATTGAACTCATCAGCCATTTCTCTTGAGTTAAAATTTATCAAAAAAATTATAAATTTAATTATAAAATATTTTATTTTATTATTCTAATAAATTAATATTTGTTTATTATAATTTAATAAAAATTTTCTGATGTAGAATGAGTTATTTTCAAATTTTTAATTTTTTCTTCATTCTTATCCATGATCTAAAAAAATTTTTTTAGATATTCCAATTTCTAAAATTTTTCTAATATTTATTATCTAAAAAATTAAATCATAGAATATTTAATTTTTTTATTAATTTTAATTTTTGACGAATTATAATATTAGAATATATATAAAATATTATTATTTGAAATTGAAAAAATATCAAATAATTCTATATATATTTTAGTTAATTAATTTTACTCTTATCTGATTATGTGAAATAATTTAATTTAATTTTGTTTGCTAAGGATGAAATCTATTTATATTTATTTAAAAACAACTCATCAATTATCACAATATATTTATTTAGATTTTAAATTAAAATATTTTGACAATTTAAATTTTTATTATATTTATATTTGATAATTTTACATAATATATATCAATTTTTGATGAATTTATTTCTTATAAAATTTAATTTAATTTTTCATTTTCTAAATAATATTGTGTTACATGCTCTTTTAATTTTTTATATAAACTCCTTTTAATATTCTTGTAAAATTTCTTTCAGCACCCTAAAAATTAATTATTTTTAATTTAATATTTTATTATTTATTTATTATTTTTAAAATTACGTTCCAATGGTCAATTCCACATTTCAATCTTCAAGCATAGCTGTTTCCAATCGTGCAATAAATTCTTTAATTCTCTCTAACTTATTAATTTATTAATCCTTTAGCTATTCTTTATATGTTTAACGTAATTTTTTTCTTTTGTGCAAACATCATCAACATTAATCCTTTAACGTTATTAAGTCAAATTTTATGCTGGGATATTAAACTAAAAATTGAATTTAAGATAATTAACAACAATGTTTTTTAAATTTACCTTAAGACATGATCTCCGTCACTAATTAATTTTTTATTCCCATATTTTCCACATATTTTTCAATTTTTAATTCGTCCTCTAAATATATTAAAAAAATAATTTTGGATTACGAAATTAAAAATTTACTTTCAAAAGCCCATTTGAGATGGACAAATGTTTTTTCTTTTGGCAATATTTTTTCCGATTTTTTTTTCTCCATTCCACAATAAATTCTTTCGATAATAATAAAAAAATTTTAATTATTTTTTTATATATAATTACATATTGGATTTTTTTATGTATAAAATAATTTTAATCAAATAATTATTTAAATATTATATTCATTATATTTTTCAATATATTATTAATAATGAAGATTTCATTACTAATTTATTTGTTTTATAATAATATTATATGTGTAGTTTAAGGCACATTTCTTAATTTTTTTGAAATTTTTAAAAATATTCCTTTAATTTTATATTCAGATATAATTTTTAATTGAATAATAAATTAATTAAGCTCACCTTTTTCTATTCTATATTTAATTATTGTATCAATTCATATATCATTAACGAAATAATTTTTTGTATTTTTAATTTTAAAAATGAAAGCTTTTTTGATTTAATCTATTTATGAAAAATTTTATTTCGAAATAATTTTAAAAAATTGTTAATATATATTTTAAATTTTTATTATAGAATAATATTTATTAATTAAATTTTTTCTTACTATTTATTAAAAGGATTATTATTATTGTCGAATAAATTTTAAAATATTTATTATTTAAAATTATTTTCTATTTGGTATTAATTATTTTTTTAATTCATTATTTTATCTTTGAAAAGGCATGAAATATCTAATTTTTCTCTTATTTTTACTGTTATTTATATTTGCACCTATATTTGTCCTTATTTATCAAAATATGTTCACTTTTGCAAATGCCTTTCTTCCTTCTCCTCCATGGAATAATCATCGATGACATTGATAATATTTAATTGTTAGATAATCTACGAAATTTTTAAAATTTTAAAATGATAAAATTGCTGATATTAATTCATTAAGCTTTGCATTTTTTACTATATATCATAATTATAACTACAACAGATTGTACAGGCATTTATTTATTTTAGAAAAGTTTCAATAATTATTTTATAAAGTAAAAGTAATTTTTATATTTCAACAAATTTATTTAATAATTCCTTCATGCAACGAATACATTCGATGATTGAAAGAAAAGCTCTCAGCTCTATGGCTGTGCCTGTTTACTTGTTGTTTTATTTTTAAAAATTTCATTTATTTTTATAGATTGTTTAGTGAATATCTGTTCGAGAGCAAAATTTTAATTTATTATTATTAGGAAAATTTGGATTGTAAAATATATATTTTTGAAAAATATTAAAATAAAGCATAGTAATTGTAAAAAAATTATTTGAATTTTTATTGCTAATATTGTTAAATAAATTTGAAATATTAATTTTCTCTTATTTTATTCCAATAATTTAATATTTTTTAGGTATAATTATTTCATACTCTCTTGAAATAATCGATATTTATCTATAATCAAAATTACTAATTAGTATTAAATTAATAGAGATTAGCTTAATTTTTTAAATTAATTTAAAATCGCCATTATAAAATTATTTTTTTTTGATAAATTTGAATGTTGATTCTTTTAATTAATAAAAATATTTTAATTTAAATATTCAAATTGTTGAAGAAAAAATATCGAAATCTTTTATTTATAAAAAATTTTTCCTTCAAGGATTATTTAAAAATTATCATTATATTTATAAACTTGTAGTAATTGCTACCAATAATCTTAAGGTTGTGGTAGTTTAATTAAATTTTTTATTTATATTCATATTAATGTTTTGTATTCTAATTATTTATAATTATTTTTATATAATTTTTTAATTTTCTTCCCTTATTATTTTAAATTTTTTAATTAAAAATTTGTATAAAATTTTCTTAAGATATGTTCATTATACTATCATTCTTATTTATTTTTCTGTTAAGGATATTATTTTAAATAATTAAATTTAAATTTAGTGAATGAGCTTTTAATATTATAATATTATATAAAAATTTGTTTAAATTTTTAATTGTTATTCTCAAATTTTATTAATTTTAAATCATAATCAATATTATGAGTTTACAAAATTTATAAATTGATACTAATTTTTTAAAATATTTATCTTTCGAAAGAAATATTAATAAATTTTATTTTAAATTTCTTCAATTTTTGACGGATCCTTCTTATAATATTTTTATTTTTATGTGAATTTGGTAGCTCAATTAATGAAGCTTCAATTTCATTATCCGATATTTTAAGTTTATATTCTAAATCGTGTTCGGATTCACCATTTTCATTTTTATTTTCCTCCTCATTTGAATTAAATTTAGATTTAGCTATAGAATCTTGAGAAATGTTTTATAATATATAAAATTTAAAGAAGCAATATTAATAATTTTTCCAAGCTCTATATACCATGATCCTTTTAAAAGTACTAATTTGTATGAAGGAGAAAATTTGGTTGATTTGATGAATGAAACAATAAAAATTTTTTAGATTAATATTAAATTTCCTTTTTAAATAATCATATTTTAATTTTTTTTAATTAAAAATTTGCAACAAATTTTTTGTTTACTACCACTTCTTTTTTAAGAGTAACAATAGAAAAGTAATAAGATTTTGAAATTCAGTAATTTAAAAATATTTCATTTAATATTTTATTAAATATTATTTATTTTTAAATTTACATCTATTATTAATATCTTACAAGATATTTATTTTTTTTAAAAAAATTTTTTTTGAATTATTCAATCTTTTTATTCATAAGTAATATCGAATTGACTAGAAGTATCGTTCCATTATTATTTGATCGCCTAAGTCTATTGTGTTGTGTTATATGAAAATGCAATTCGCTCTCCGAAATAAAATATTGGTAATATTAAATTATTCATAAAAGTTCTTTATTCTTTGTCGGAATTTTCTGCATTTCATACATTGCCAAGGAAGATAACCTTGACTTTTAATTTTGTTTATTTTTTCATTAATATTTATTTTGCCAGATTATTTTTATTTATTTTAAATCAATTTTTTTTGAAATTTCAATAAAAAATCTAAAGAATTATGAATTAATAATATCTTTTATAAAACGAAAATTTCTGATTTATATATTATTCAATACAATAATCATGTAATTCATTGATTATTTTGATAGTATTTATGATATAATTTTAATTGAATTTATATGAAATAATATTTCTTTTTTATGCATCTTCGGCACATAAGGCATAGGTTTTTTGCGTGTGCCATCTTCTTTAGGTGCCAGAATTGGTTTGATAGCCTCGTAAATAAATTATTTTCCTTGATTTAATTCAATTTGACATACAAATTTATATATATAATATATTTAATTTTTATTTCTTTAAATATAATTTCTTTAAATTTTATTTTCTAAATTTAATCATTTTCAAATATTTCTAAAAAAAATATGATTTTTAATAAAAATATATCCATATTTTTAAAATATAATTTAAAATAATATTTCTAGCAAATTTAATAAATAATTAATTTTCACGATTTCAGTAGAAAATATTAATAATTCATCTATTTGAAATCATGCTATTTTTAAATCATTTATTCATTAATGTATTTTTTTTATCTCAATTAGACGAAATTGTTTAAATTCATTATTTATGATATGATTAAATATGCATCTAATCCTTTTATATTCAAATTCCTGTAATTTTAAAATATTGATTTTAATTTCTTAAAATTTAGACAGTATATTGTTTAGAAATTCTTACAAAATTAGGTTAGTTAGAATGTATTTTATATTTCTTATTCCTTTAATTATTCAACAGAGTTTAACAATATTTTTCATTTTATATGCTTAATTTTATTCCAAATGATCAAACTTGATTGATAATTGTGAAAAGTCTGAACATCACTCCTTTCTATGAGCATGACCCAATTCGCAGTATACATTATATGAATTATTTCCCTTCATTATTCACATGAATCTAACTAGATCTAAAGTAAGTATAATTGCTTGACAAATTCTTTCGAAATTTGAGTAATTACATTTTCAATTATTCAATAAAAATCTTGTTTAATTTAAAAATTATTACTATATAGAATTTTCATACAATTTTTTAAATTTTTTTTATTTTTTAAATTTGATATACTTTCTTTTAACTGCTTCATATTAATAACTCATTTTTTCTTCTCATCTTTTAATAATTTAGGCAAGTTTATTTCTTATACATAAAACAAGTTCCATAATAAAAATGATTATTTTCACCGATATTTATCTCCTCTAAGATTATATTTTGAAATAAAATTCTATTTATTATTAATAATAATATATTCAATTATTATTCAATATATTTATGCTACTATTCTTAAATTTTCAATTTAATTTATTATTTGAATTCAAAAGGTTTTCATCTATCCAGATTAAAATTATTTCGAATAAAATTATAATGTTTTTCATATTCTCTTCTTTTGATTTATTATAAAGTGTTTATTTTATAATTTTAATTTGCAAAATATAATTTTATTTAACCCATTATATATACAATTAAATAATTGTTTAGAGCAGATTATTTTGTCTAAAATATATTTAAATTGCAATTTAAAATGTCTTAAAAATGTTTAGAGATTTTAAATCAATTATTTATATAAGTGGAGTAAAGTAAAATTTTTCGTTGACGTCCTGGTCCTCTTTTACTGTCAGGAACATTTTCGCCTCTTTCTTTCGACTCTTTTTGCAATTTTGCCGGTTTTGTCGTGGCAAATGTAGATTGTTTGCTTGTTTGTTGCCGCCATATGAATCAACAATTGAAGTAGTTTAAAATTATATTTCCTAATATTTTGATAGCCATAGAATTCTTAACTATGATATCAATAATTTCAAAAAATTTTAAAGTTTTGATAAATTCTTTTTATAAATTGAGCAATCATTCTTATAGAGAGATCCCTATATACATTAAGAAATTTATTATAATTTATTACTTAAAAATTTTATTTTTATTTCGGGCTTTTTTGTTACTTTTTATATGGTTCTCATTGTTATTTTATTCTAATTTTAAATAAACGGAATTTTATACGGTAAAATAATTGATTATTATTATTATTTAATAATATTTGAAAATAAATAATTTAAATTTTATAAATTTTTTATCAATTTTATTTACCTTTCATCATCATAATTCGTTTATTATTTTTTAAAATATAATTTTATAAGTAAAATATGGATAGAGCTGTTTTTTTATATTGAGTTCATTGTAACTTATAGGTATAGATGATGATTAGAAAATATATTTATTATTTTTTCTTTGATTTTGTAAAAAATTAAATAAATTTTTCGATCTATAAAATTTTTTATTAATATTAAATTCATATATCATTCAAAAGTTAGATATTTTGGGATATTTTTCCATGTGGCTTGTCAGCGAATGATAATTTTAATAAAAATAAATCATTATCTTGGCAATAATTAATTAATATTGCTTTCATTTCCTTCAATATTTAAAAATTTATAAAACATAATATTTCATTGAATCATTTTAATCATCCTATTAAACTTTTATTTTTATAGATTAATAATATTTCTTTTATTTTTTAATTTAAAAATTTTTATTAAGCATAATTCAAATAATAATTCCTCTATATTTTTCACTTTCCTTTTCAAATAAATTGGAAATATTTTTTAATTTCCAAGGATTCATTATTATTTTTTTTATTTTTATAAATTTCCCCTTTATTTTTTAAATCATTTTATAGAATTAATCTGTCGCTATCAAGATATAATTTCTTCAATTATTTTGAAGGTACACTTATTTTAATTATATTATTTTTTATTAATATTTTTCAAGAAAAAATAGATTCATTTTTAAATTATCTTTTTGGTATTTCATTCATGTATATTTTTAAAATTTTATTTTTTCTCTATCTACCATAATTAAATTTTTTATTTAATATAAAAACATTAATATTAAATTAGAAAAATTTTGAATTTCTTTGATAAATATTAAAATTTTATAATTTAAATTCTGGTAATTACAAAGATTATTTAAAATAAGAAATAATAATAATAAAAATTTGGCAACTGTTTGATCAATTGCCTTGTGATCGCTACGGAGAATACAGCAAAATCGAAAACATTCCTTTGTTATATTTGACTTTTGCTTCAATGTCCCTATCCCATTGAGTGGAAGGAAACAATTTGAGTGGAGTTGCCATGCCATTTGTGCAGACATAACGCTTAAAAAATAATTTTATTTTAATCCATTTGTTTAAATAAATTTTTTGGCAATCAAATATTATATGTATTAAATTGATAAAACCAAATGATGTAAAATAAAATCCGCCCAGCAAGTTTGCGTTCGAAATAAAATGTGCTCTTCTTTGAGAACCTAAACCTTTGCTTGCACTAAATTTTTAAATAAAATAAAGTTAAAATATTTAACAAATTATCTGGCATTTTCTTCCATGTCATATTTAACTATCGTCATTTATTTATTCATTATATTTTTAAATATTTATTAAAAATAATATAAAGATCATTAAAATTTCATATAATATCTAAATATAAATTTTCCTCGCTTAAGAATAATTTTTTTAAATTTTAGTTTTCATTTCAAATTTTTTCTCTTTATAATTTATTTATTCATTATTTAACAAATCCACAAAAAAATGTAAGTAATTTGCATATCAAATCAAAAAATCGACAAGTCTATAAAGAAATAAGAATAAAATTAATGATGCAAAGCGTTTAATATGAATGTAAATTTCTAAAAATAATAAAATAAAAATAAATTAAGTATATTTCATCATAATTTTTAGTTTAAATTAGTTGAGGACGATATAGATTTTTTTTAAATTGGATAAATTTTTTTAAATTTTCATTAGCTTCAAGAATATTTTTCCTTATATTTTAAAATAAACAATTTCAAAATATATTATATAAATTTTTAAAAAAATTTTTTTAATTTAATTATAATTTGGCATAAAATTAAGAATTAATAAATTACTTTTATTAAAAATTCTTTAATAAAAATTAAAAATTGTTTTTCAAATTTTATCTCTTTTGTTAAAACTTTATATTATAGATATTTTTGATTTGAAATTTAATTTTATTCAGTATACATTCTATTTCAAGAGATTTAATTTATATATTTATTTTTTAATTATTATGAAATAAACGATTATTAATACACAATTTTTAATTTTTTCTAGTAATGAGATCAATCCATATTATATTTCCATTTTTAAAAATCAAATTCATTTATGTTAATAAAAATTTATTCCAGAGTTCATAATCGTGTTTATAATCTTAATTAGAACAAGATATAATCAAAATTATATTTTTGGAAAATAATTTTAAAAAATAATTTTATTTTAAAAAAAAATTTTTTAAGCATTCATTTGATTTAATTCTTTTGCATTTATAAAAAAATATAAAGTAAAATAATTTTTCATTGAAACACCCATGATTGCAAATGATATCATAAATCATTGAAATCAAAGCAATGTGTCAGCTTATTTATATCTTTTTTCAAAAGTTCGCTATAAAATTATTTTTAAAATAATTTTTTTTACAATTTTAAATTAATTTACTAATTTTATAATCCACTTTTTTCGTTTTTTAGATATTATTTCAAAAAATAAATTTATACATCCTGCATATTTTAAATTTTAAAAATATTTTAATTTAATTTGATGTAATTTTTACTCGATATAAATTATCATTTGATTTTCTTATTGAAAATTATTAAATTAAAATAAATTCAATTTCAAATGAAAGTTTATTTCCAAATACTAATAAAATATTTATATGGAAGTGAAAGGGGTTGATTCATCTCTATAATATTTTATATTTTGTTTAATTTGTTTTCAATTTTGTATGCTATTTTATTTATATGATTTATTTATTTATCTATAAATTATTTTTTTTTATTTCATTCAATTGAATTTAGAATGTAATATTTTTATTATTTTTTTATAAAATTCTTTGTGATGAGAAGAATTATATCTATAAATTTTTACAAAAATAATATTGTTGTATCTTGCTTTTTTTCGCGAGCAAATTTACTCATATACTTTCTTCAAACAATTCTCCACATGCCATGCGACAACCGCAGATAATAGTAAAAGCATTGCCCATTGGCTAAAATAATGAACAATTATACCTAATATAAATAAATATTATATAAAAAAGAATTTTTATTATATTAATTTTGATTAAGTTTTATTCATTCATTTTTCTTTAAAAATATATTAAAATTTTCTTAGTATATTTTCAGAGTATCGGGATTGCTGATTCTTAAATTGACAGAAATTTTGGAATTTATTTTGTTCGATTTGAAAATGGGTATTCATGGCATGAAAATTCTAAATCATTATTTTGTTATTTTATTTTTAATTTAATATTTAATTTATTTTTTAAATATTCATTTAATTTACTGAAAATTTATAAAAATTTTGTAACATTTCTAATTATTCACTGATAAAAATTGTATAATTTTATTTGATTTTTATTTTAATCTAAATTATTTAAATCATTTATATTTTTATGACTTTCTTATTGGAGAGTGGTGGTAAGAATAAATTTAATTGATATGCTTATTTTAATATTAGTCACAATAAATTTTTTAGATTTTTTCTTTTTATTTCAATTTAAATATATTTCATATTATTATTTTTTTTATTTATTATATTTAGACAATAAGATTATTGTCTCATTCTCTTGTTTTTTAATGAATTGAGGTTAAATTCCTTTCAAAATATATTTTCAATATTATTTTAATAGATATAGATTTGAGCAGTGTTTATTATTCAAAAATGAATTTTTAAATAATATAATTGAATCAATTCAATTTTTCAATTAGGAGAAATTTAAGCCAATTTATATAATATTTTATTTTCCATTTCACTTTTCTTATTGAAATTTATCAATAGAAAAATTAATGTATAATAGTTTTTTTTAATGAAATGGATTAATGAATAAAATTATCCTTATTAATCAAGTCATCTGTATATTGATGATTTCGAAACTCCAAAAATTGCCTATGAATTCCGGTATTGATTCATTTGAGCATTTCTGTTTCGATATAGTGATTATTGTGTTACGATATATATTCGGAAAAAAAATTTAATTTTTCCAGAAAAAAATTTATATATTTATTTCAGTCGTATTTTCATTTTTTATTAATTTCCAATTAAATAATTTAAAAAATTTTATTTCAGTGACTTCTTTGAAGAATTGATCTATTTCTCTAAAAATAAATTGATATATTTTGATTATAAATAATTATTTTAATTATCTTATTTTTTTAGATAAATATTTTTTATTATTTTGATTATAAATATTTTTCATTCCTTCCTTTTTTGAAAATAAATTATTTATTTAATTTTAATGTTCAGCCGATTTCTTAATATAATATTCCAAACTATAGTGCTCTCACCTTCTAAGAATTCACAATAACTTTAAAGGTATTATATCCATTTATTTATATAGAAATATTTATTTTAAATATATTTTATATTATTATTTTGTTATGAAATTATTTTGTATTTATTAATTAAAGATTTGATATTTTGTTTTCAAAATTGTATTTGTTATTTAATTTCTATTCGAAAAGATAAAAAATATTAATAATTTCAAAGCATTCAAAAATTATACTAGAATTATTTTAATAAATTTGTTCATTAGATTAATATAATTAATATATTAAAAAAATATATGAAAATTATTTATAATATAATTTATATTCTATATTTTTAACATTTAATTTCTATATTTTAATAAAATTTATTTATTTTTTATTAAATAAAACAATTCAATTTATCTTTTTTAAAATGCATATAAAAATAATAACAAATTTATTTCGATTTCAAATTAACTGATATAATTGCAATTTATAAATAACCTTGGTATAAAATAATTTTATAACGAAATAAATGGTATAAAATTTTTCATTTCATATATATTTTTATTTTATAAAAAATTTAATATCCTTATATGATCTTTTATTCAATTAAAATTTTATCAAATGCTTTTGATAATCAATAGTCCATTTTTTGTCCATTTTTAATAAGGACTTCATTTACTATAAATGAGTTTTTATAACTCATAAAAAATTCATTTTTGGCATTTAATAAATTGTTGTCTTCGGCTTTCAGCAGTTTATTTTTTAATTTAAATTCAAAAATTGCACTATCATTCTATCATAGTTCCACCAATGCTATTCAGTTTTATTATTGTAAATTTTATCTTAAATTTCAAATTTTTAGAAATTAATTTAAAATATTAACTATAATGGATGAAATTCAAGATTAATTATTAATATATTTACTAATTAAAAATTTATTTCGTATAAATGATTTAGGTTGGGATATATTTTAATGATATAATATTTTTTAAATATGTGGAAAGAACTATCTATTTAATGGTTCATTCGTTATTTTAATCATTAAATTTTTAAATTTATTTTTTTTTTATTCTTAAATATTTGTTTCCCATTGATGTCAATTATTATCTATTTTTAAATATATATTTTTTAATCAATAATTTCAGATAATATTAATACTATAAAATTCAAATTTTAAGAACTTTTGTTTTTCTCATATATTATCTTAATTGGTTGAATGCATAATGAAGACACATGTATATGCTTTAAAAAGCGGCAATTTGATATGTACTTTTCGATATGAAAACATGTAAAACAGCGAATAATAACCTAAAAATTGATGGTATTCTTCTTTTTTATATTGATTAAGAAAAAATAAATATTCATCATTTTTTAATTTTCTTCTTTCATTCATTATCGACCTATATCCTAATAATTTTCTCAGTAACAAAAAATTTTAAATTTTATTTTTTCAATTAATAAACTCTCTAATTGTAAAAATATCAATTTTTTAATGCATTTAATATTTTTATATTCGAATGAAATATTATAAATTTAAAATTCTTTATTTATGTTTAATTTATCTCTTATGAAATTATACTAGAACTAATTTGCCGCAGAATCGCCAAAAACAGTGATTATAATGTATAAAATTATCTCAATTTTTCGCACCATCGGCTGATTCTTGTATTTGAACAATAATTAATTTTTTATCTTATGAATAAAATATTTTATGTTAATTCCACTAATATTTTTGATTTGATGTATAAGCCTGTGTTATCAAATCAAAATAATTTTAAAAATTTTAGAATTACTTCTCATTTAAAAATTATTTATCAATCAAAATTTATTAAAAAAGAAATAATACAAATATTTAAAATAGAAAATTTTTCACCAAATTCATAAATATATTTACTAATTTTATTTTATTTATTTGATAAATTTATTTTATTATAGAAAAATAAAATTTTATTTATTATATTTTTTATCATTTAAATACTTTAAAAAATTAATTAATTAATTAAATTATATATTTAATATTTTTATAAATAGATTTTAAACCTATTATTGATTAAAATATTTTTCAAATTTTCTTGTAATATCATTTCAATTCTATAAGATATTGTTTAAAATACATAAATTTTCATTCAAATTTCATTAAGTTTTACACTATAGGACTGATCTCATTGATTTTTTCTTTATATCATCCGCAGCCCTTCTTCAACCCAATCGTCTCGGATAATAGTTTCTTCGTCTTTCTAGTTTAATTGAAATTTTTTTAATGTAAAATATTATTTTTAAAAACAAATATTTTTCAATTTTTTCAAAATTATTATTTTTCTATTACAAATTTGCCACTTTAATCACTTATCTCTTTTCATTCACAGGACAGCTACTTGACAGACACAAATCTATATTTACCAACTGTCATTATAGGAAAAGTGGATGTCAATCTAAATTTATTTTCTTTTGATAAAATTGTCTCCTGACAAATCGTAAGAGTAATTGGTCGCGGGATATTTTTTCCGGAATCTGTCCTATAGATTCGTCTATTTTTATTTTATATTTTAAAAATGCAGGAATTTAATTATTTTTAAATAATTATCTTAAAATTTTTAAAATATAATTTTAATTTTATTTAAAAAAGAATATTTTTTTTAATATTAAATTTTTTATTTTTTATAATTTTATAAAAATTTCATCATATTTGCATATCATTATTGAATAAATATTAAAGTGCCAAAATATTATTTTTCAATTATTATATTAAAAATGTTTTAATATTTAATTCTTATTGTTGAAAAATTCATCGAATCTGAGAATAATTTTCTAATTTACTTTGGTTTATGAGCGATTTTTCAGGCTAATAAATAAATCTTTTGAAACTATTATAATAATTATTTTTATATGCATTATCTATTATTATTTAAAAGTTTAAAAATTTTTTATTTTTTATTAATTATAAAAAATAGATATTTTATAATTTTTATTGTATTTTTTAGAAGTATTTTATTATACATATTTTTTACAATGATGTGATGGCCCAAAAAAATAATTTTAAATAAAATTATTATTTCATTAATAGAATAATTAAAAATTTTTAATTTATTTTAAATTAACATATTTACCTTCCTATTTTAATGCCTTGCAATATGTCCAAAAGTATTCCTTTTAAGTCTAGCTCAAAAAATTTTATTTTAAATTTTTTATTTCTAAATAAATTTATATTATGTATAAATCTCAATATTTAAACAAAGTATTGAAAAAACTTTTAAATGTATATTTTTGTTTGACAGTTAACAAAATCTTATTGTAATGACGATAAAATAGTTACAAATTTTTATAAAAATACATGAATCATTCCTTAAATAACAGAAAAGAAATTTGTTAACTTTAATTAAAATTTTCAATCGATTTAAAGGATAATTTTTTATTGAATATTTTTTCTTGATTGTCAAATTTGACAGCATCAAATAAAATTCTTTTATTATTGCATTGGTCGGATCTTCACTTTTAGGATAATTTAATATTACTTATCTTCAATTTTGTTAATATTTTTAAATTTATATTTCGGTATATTTCTTTTTATGAATTTCTTTCTTAATTATTTTTTTTATTTTAAAAATTAATGATATTTTTATTATAATTATTTAATAGCATGAACAAATTTTATTGATATAATTTTAAATAATTAGAATTTTTTCTTAATTGTAAATCTCAAAAATTTTAAGCTCCTCTATATGGATTATAAATAAAAATAATTATATTATTTTTTTTAAATTTATTTTTAAATTTATTTTTTAGCGATCAATAATTTTTGCATCATAATTTAAATTTTAATTCTTAATTAAAATTTTTAAATTAAGTTTATAATAAAATTTATACTTTAAAATTTTAATTAATTTTTATTTTCAACAATCTAAATGATCATTAATTTAATTAATTCGCTTTAATGATTATATTATTTACAAATTCAAATTATATTATCTATGAATTTTTATAATAAATAAACTACCGGTATTTTTCTTTTGAATAATTTATAATATATAATATTTTGTATCTGTTCAATTAGAATACTTTTCATATTTTTATTTTATTGGACTAAATTTTCATTAATTATTGTTTAGTTTTTAATTTTTTTAGTATTATTTGTCAAAAAGAATTTTATTTATATGTTGTTGCTAATTTTTGCAGTAAGTATATATGATTTGCAATTAATTAGATTTCAATTAATTTATTTATTATTTTTGTATCTGTCCAAACATCTAAAATAGATTCTTATATCAAGCAAATCTTATAGAAATATAGATTTAGAAAAAATTAGTAAATTTATCAATTATCATATTGTTTTAGATTAATCTATATTATAAATAAAATTTTATATATTTTTTATATATTTCAAAAAATAATTTATTGAGTTATTATAAAAAATTAATTTATTACATTATATATAGGAGATTTACACAATTAATTTACTCTGTGGAGAATTTTTAAAAGTTGCTATAATGTTACCAAAATGATCTGATCTGAGAAAATGAGCTTTAATTCGTAATCTATCAAAAGTTTGGCTGACTTTTATTTTTATTTCATTTTATGCGAGAAGACTATTCATAAATGTACAAATTTGTTACTTTCAATAAATTGGAATTTAATAGAACATGCGGATTTCTTTTTGATTTTCAAATGAATTTAATTTTTTTTAATTATTTGTTATATTAGATGGTATTTTATTAATTGCAAGGTTAGTCGCATATAGTGAATGTTATCTGGAAATCACCAGTGATCTAATCAACAAACAATTTCTTTAATTAAATTAATATATATAAATGAACAAAGGATTCACTGCTTATTATTTTTGAATTATTCATTTCAATATAATTTTGATTTGAATGCTTTTTCTTTATATTTATTAGGTAATAATATTTTTATTTTTTATAAAGAGAAATTTTCTTCAAAAATAATAATTCTACATATTATTAAATGTCTATATTGCTAATATGCTTTTTTCGAAAATGGTTATATTATTTAATTTTAGTTCATTGAATTAAACATATATAAAAAATAGAAAATTTAATTTTCTTCAACTATTTTATTTCTGTTTCAATTTTGAAACAATAAACTTCATAATTTTATACAAATAATTTGTATTTTTATTTAAATTTTTAATATTTATTAATTATTAATTTTATTCAAAATTATAGCATTTTTTAAATTTAATTTTCAATCATTTCTAGAATATCAATTATAAAGCACAAAACCTAAAATTGTATTGCAAACATTGGGTTAAAATAATTCACCTTAATCTAGCTACTTAAATTTTTATTTCTTTCTCCTTTTTTATCAATTGGCAAAAATTACAAATGATTTTATTTCTTGTCAAAGATAGTTTACAATTTCCACGCCAATTTGAGGAAGTGTGATTGAGGGTGACGGCGATGATTTAATCCTTTTGAAATGCACCGATATGATTACTTTCCTGATTTTTTCTTAAAATTTAATCAAATTATAAGTTTATAATTTTCAATTATTATTTGCAATCTTTTATTAATTAGTATTTTTAGATTTAATTTAATAAAATCTAATTATTAAAATTTCAATTTTTTTAAAATAGTAACTTTAACATTTAATTCTCATTTATTATTATATTTCATTAACAGAAATATATATTTAAATCACAATTATTTTAATAAATATATAAGGCCCTTTGAAGAAAATATTCAATCAAAATTTAATATATAAATATTTAATTATTTCATTAAAAAATATTAAATTGCCATTTATTTTTACACTAATTTTTTAATCAGTTTTATATAAATAATTTATTTGTTTTAAAATAATATACATTGAATAAATCTAAATTAAAAATATGATAAATCTTCAGCAATACTTTTCATAATTTAATGCAAAAATATGCCTACATTTTTCATTTATATATTAAATGAGCTTATATTATTTTTCTCCCCATTAGAATAAAATAAACTAAATTATTCAGTGATAAATATTCCAAAATCTTTAAAGAACATATTCGGTTAACTTTACAATTTCAAATTTTTATTTAAATGAATTTTAAATTTAATAAATATTTTTATTTATATTATTTTTTATAGGTAAAATAATTTTTCCTTTTTTTTAAAAAAAGCATTTTCCATTATTGGGTATATTATAATTTTGATAAATTTTTGAATAGCATCAAATAATTTAGTAAATTTATTCATTTTTATAATTAATTCATTGCAATATAATTTTCTTTTTCCTTTAAAAATTAATGTCCATTTATTTTAAATTTGAAGAAATTACATTTTATATTTCTTTTTTTTAATTCCTTTTATTTTCTCTTTTAATTTCTAAAATTTTCATTAATTTTAAAATTTTTTAATCATTTATGAAGAATATTATAAGGATATGTAAAGATATTACCGTACAATAATATATTACATTAATTTTTATTTTCACAAGACGCAAATCTAAATTTCCATAATATATTTAATTATTTAAATATTTTTCAAATTTCTTCATTGTGTTAATTTAAGAATTGTTTATTTTAATATTTGTTAATTTTTTATGAAAAATTATTTTAATTATTTTAGCTTATTAGCGAAAAAATTTAGAATTTTTTTAATATAAAAAATCAAATTATTTTTTTATAGCTTATTTACAGAAATTAATACCATATTTCCAACATTATAAAGTTTTTTTTCTATTAAATTTCTAATTTGAATCACTATAATTCAATAATTATTTTTCAAATTTTATTTAATTAGCCCTAAATTTTGATATTTTTAATTAATTATATATATAATCTTTGTGTTTTTTAATATTTTTGTTTTATATATTTTAATTAACTATTTGTTGGAGAATAAAAATACTTACACTTTGTTCTTGTATAGATGTTTAAGCGGATTTTCCCTTGCCCATGGTTTCCTCAATATAATAGTGGGCTGTGTTTCTTTGTCTCTTATTTTGGTTTCTTTTGATCCATTTGGTTTTGTGTTAGTTGTTGTTGGCTGAATAAAAAAATGTTTAAGAATATTTTTAATGTTTATTTTAAGTAAATTTCTGATTGAATCATTCCTTGAAAATGAAATTAATATAAATATTATTCATTCTATTATTTGTCCATCAGCAGCTACGTTTCTAATTGTAAGATTGGACGACAATAATTTTTTATGAAAACTTCAACTGTAATTATACTTATAAAAATTTATTTTCATATCAGTATTTTTAATTTTTATAGTAATGAGCATTTTATAAAAATATGTAAATTATTTTTAATTCAGATTTTTCTTTTCAAATGTAAATTTAAAATATTTTAATTGGTTTCTTTAATTTTATGAAAAAAAAAATAATTGATTCATTGGATTCGAATAATTTCTAATTATAAAAAAAATTTTTCTTTTTTATATTTCGTGAATTATTTTTTTATAAATTTTATTTATAAATTAATTTTTTTCCTAATTGAAATTTCAAATATTAGATTTTTTGACTTTTTATTTTTTCAAAGTTTTCTTCCTTTTCTAACAATTTTTTTCTTTATTTAATTTAATTTTTTTTAATAAAAAATTCTTTTAAAATTATTTTTTGCTATTATAGTCAATAATTTATTTATTTTTTTATGAATTTCGTTATCAATTATTATCAGAAATCAATTTCGATATCTAATTAATTAACAGAAAATTAAAATTGTGCATATTTTATATTTTATTTTTAAAAAGAGTCAACACATTGTCATATAAAAATAATAAAACAAAATTGATTGATGATAGCTTGTTATTTTTCAAAATTCTTAGGATAATACGCTATTTTGAAGTGTTAAGGACTAATTTCCATAAAACAATTAGAATTGAATGTATAAATTCTAAAGTTACATTTATATATACAAAAGAGATTTATAAAAAATTATAATTTTATCATTAAAAATTATAAATTTTTTTCTCTTCGAAATCGTTTTTTCTTCAATTTAGTCATTATATTTAATTTTTTATTTTTTATTTTATCAAATTTTTTATTTTATCAAATTTTATTTTATCAAATTTTTTATTTTATTAAATTTTATATTTGATTTAATCTTTCATTTTGCGATCTTCCTTTTCAACAATCCCCAATGAATTTTTTGGTAAAATAAATAATTTATATTTATTGTTTAAACAAATTTTATCAAAATTTTAAAAGCCAGAAATGATAATTTTAATAAAACAAAACAAATTTAACAAATTTTCGATGAAATTTAATAAAACAAAATAGATAATCAAATTAAATAAGGCAACATTTCTTTTGATGAGAGCAAATAAAAGAATTTAAATGATAAAATTTTAGTTTTTTATACATTTAAAAAATTTTAAACCATTAAAATTCGTTGGCGTATATATAGCTCGGTAACTTCCCTGGCTTGACCCCATTTTTTTCAGACGAAATGACTCTATATCAGGAATATATTTTAGATATTTTCTAAAAATTTATATATATTTCTTAAAAAAACAATTTTGTTAATTGTTTAAATTTCAGCTTCTGAATTTTTATTTCTATTTTTTAATATTAGGCCGCCATTCGGCTTCAGAAATAGATTTAAATATATAGAGAATTGGAGAGTGTGTGAGAGTTGAAAAAAATTCGCTTTCTAGGTCGCCACTCATTATTTGCTCTTTGATATTATTTGATTTTATTTTGAAATTTTTATATTATATTATATGAATTTTTTATTCTTTTTTTATATTTTTACTTCTTTATAAAATTTAAAAATTTATTTTAATTACTGACCATCAATCTCTATCCATATTTAAAATAAGTATTATTAATTGATAAAAATATTTTTTAACTAAGTTGTAACTTCATTTTTGATTTCATCATTATAAGGCGCATGAATTAATCCTAAAAATATATTTAAATCTTTATTATTCATTATTATTTTTAATCTGAATTATTAAATTTATTAATTAAATTTGATTATTAGAAATAATAGGCAATGAAATAAAATAATTTTTTTTATTATATATTATTGATGATATATTTATCAGGGGTGTTGCTCGTCTCGAAAAACACGAGACGAGAATTTTGGACGATACGAAATTTTCAAAAATCGCGAGACGAGAATTTTGGCGAGACGAAATTGCCTAAAAAACACGAGAATTACGAGGCCGAGACGAAACGAGACGAGAATTTTAAAAAAATTTAATTTTTAGTAAAAAATTTTTATTTAGAAATAAATAAAAATGGTAAATTGTTGTGCAAAATAATAAGTGAATAATCAAAATAGTAAATGTTCAAATTGTTTTTGCAAAATTAATAATCAAAATCGTAAATAGTCAAATTGTGGTGTAAAAATAAGAGTTTTTCCACATTTTCCACCAATAATTTCTTCCTCAGATTGGTCAAAATTTGTCCGGCCGTAGAAAAGAGTCGCTCACTTTCAGCGGAAGTTGCCGGTGCTGAGAAATATTTATGAGCCAATTTGCACAGCAATGGCCATTTGATGGCATTTTCCCCGGACCAATATGTGAATGGATCGCCTCCAATGGGAATCTTTTTCATTTTTGGATCCAAATAATCGAAAACCTATGAAAATTATCTAATTTGATTTTAATGAACAAAAAAAACTTCATTTTCGGCCTTTTGACGAGCACTTATTTGGGAAGTGGTTGGCAAGGGTGGAATAAATTCAGAAATATTCATTTCTTCCTCAAATTCTGCGAATAAATTATTTGAAATTTGCTCAGTTTCCAGGGTATTTTCAATTTGGAAAGATATTTCAGAAAGCCGATCCTTTAATAAATACTAAGTAATTATAAAAAATTTTTAAATTTGCCTATTCTCCAAGCTTTTCTGCTTCATTTATTAGCCAATTTGTATATTCTTCATGCCGAAGGGGATCCAAATAAGGATTTAATTTGAAACGGGGATCCAAAATGGTCGATAGAATTAAATCGCGATTTTCGTCCCAAGCAATTCGTTTGATATTTCCTCTCGCATCCAATTTTTCGGCCATTCTTGATTTCAAACCATTTGCAATAGCCTCCGAAATTTTTGGATATAAAGTTTGCTTTGCCAAATTATGGGTGATCACTCGAAAAAGAGGAATTATGGTAGAAATTGTCGTAGTTCTTGATTGAACTAAATTTGTTGCTTGGAAAATTGGTGTTAAAATCTAAATAAAAATCAAAAAAATGTTGAAAAAAAATAAATTACGGTTTTTATGGCTTGGATGCTATTCCAATCATCTTGACTGAAATTGGGCAATGTCAAATCTTTGGCACACAAAAGTTTAATTGCTTGAGAATTCCTAATGAATCTTTCCAACATATTATATGTTGAAGACCAGCGCACCTGAATTTCTCATTAAATTCAATAAGAATAAACAATTTTTACTTCCATGTCTTTTATCAATACCACCTGATCGATATCGAGCAATTCTTGGATCTTTTCAAATTCATCCTTTAGAGCTGATGATTTTCTAATTTTGCGAATAAATTTTTTTATTCTATCAAATAAATCATTCAATTCATTGTCCGAATATAAAGCCTTCATGCCATCCCAAATTGCCTATTAATTTTAATATTTTTATTTTCATTTATAATCAAACCAGATTCATTTTGTGGCTAAAGCAATCCATCGATCGCAAGCCAATATCATCACAGCATTTAATCATTACTTCCGCTGCATCTCGCAAAACAATAAATAGTTTATCCTCTAATTCATAATCTTCCATGGCTGTTTTAATAATATGTTTGAATGTTTCTGCATTATGTCGTCCTAGTTAATTTATTTATTATTTATTCATAAATTTAAGAACCTTTTATTGGCAATGCTCCCAATAAAACAAATTTTGGTTTTTTTTTTTCCAAGAAATGGGCAGTTACACTTAAAAGTGAATGACTTCCATCTCTTGAGGACCAAGCATCCGTCGTAATGCTCACAAATTCGGTTTTTTGTAAATCTGTTTTTATCCTATCCTAAAAATTTTCCTTTGAATTTCAATTTCAAAATTAGCAACAAACCTTTATTTTCCCATATATTTCTGGTAACATTTTTTGGGTAAAATAAAAACGGCTAGGAATTTTATATTTTGGTTGTAGATTTTGGATAAGTCTTTGAAAGCCGATATTTTCCACAACAGAGAAAGGCTGAAGATCAACAGCAATAAATTCCATAATATTTTTATTTATCTCCATCGTTTTTTCGCCATTTCGATCCCATGGGCTTTATTTTTTAAAAATAAATTTTAAAAAACCAAATTGAAAAATTTTTTTTTAAATTTAAAATAAATTTTTGTAATTGGACTTTAATTCATTAATAATTATAATTATATAAAATATTTAATTTAATAAATTTTTTTGTTAATATTTTAGTTAAAATTTATTCATTATATAAATCGCTGCATTTATAGTTTCATAAAATTTTTCCTTTTTTATTTTATTTTATCCTTTAATATATATTAATATACTCGATTATTATAATTAAATTGAAAAAAAATATATTTATATAAATAATTGTTAAAATTTTTTTAAATTTAATTACTTTAATTTGTTCATTGTTTTCCTTCGCTTTTTGTGTTATCAAATTTTTCTAATTTTTATTATCATCATCCCAATAACTTAAATATTACCAAAGTATCTTCAGGAGAGACTGGTTTTCAAAAATATATTTGGCATTCTTTCAATGTGGTTTTCCTGAATTTTTGTTCCATTGGGTAATATTTCGGAAATTTGTTTCTTGATGTGGTCGCTGAAATTTTTAATTTTGTCCTCTCTACTCTATTGACATTTTAAATTTATTTCACATTTTATGGTTAATATTTTTAAATAAATTTAAAATATTAATTTTTTCTTATTTTTCCAATAATTTAATACTGTTAAATTTTGGTTGAGTGAAATCAAATTTTTCTAATTAATTTTTTATTTATTAAATAATAATATGCAAGAGAATTTTAAATGTTTAACAGATAATTTATATTATTAACAAATTTTTGTCTATTTTCAGTGATTTAGCAGTGCTTTTGTGTTCTGCAGCCAAATGTAGGAAGTGCATTGAAATGTGAGAGCTAATAAAACCGATCAATTCCACATCTAAGTCATAGCTTCCCCATTATTTTAATAGTAAATTGATGTTGATTTTTAAACAGAATTTTAAATATTTATTAATCCTATACTTTTTATTTTAGTTTTTTTTATTAATTTTATTTCAATAATTTATTTCAGATTAAACAATAATTTTTTTTAAATTAGATAAAATTAAATTTGTTATTTTTATAAAAATTAACAAAGCATTCTTTGGTATGATATATATGTATTTTCTGATATTATTTTTTATATTTAATAACAGCTTAAAATTTTTAATAAAAATTAATAAAATATATTATATAAGAATTTTATTTCATTAAAAAATAATATAAAATAATTTTTTAAATTTATAACTCCATTTGATACTTTATAATTTCTACAATATTTTGTGCGAATATTTAATTTTTGGATATATTTAAAATTATTGCCTTGTTCACAAATTTTATGGCATTTCATTTTTTACATTTCTTTTATTAATTTAATTATAAAATTTTTTTAATTTAATTATAATTTATATTTAATATAGGCCATTGGTGAAAATGTCTTTGGTTACAATTGGCTGATATCGTTTGAATAGCATTCGAGATATGATTCGTCCTTGGCAATGTTCGCTTGCTGAGATTTTTTTTATTTAATACAATTTTTTATTACTAAATATATAATTTGTATTTATATAATAATTTTTTTTTTGATTTCGCTTTGTTTTAAAAAAAATTTTAAATTTTAATTTTCATAAAAATAGAATTTCAATTTTACTAATTAAAAAAAATAAATTACCTCTAACAAAAGCATAAATTTTACTTTAATTAACTTTAAAAATTACAATATTTCAACTTATATGTAGATGAAATAAATTCAATCATTTTTGTACATTCCTCTTTATTTCATTTCTCTTTTTTGAATTATGGTTGATCAATTTTATGAAGCGCATTTGTATATTAAATTTATAGGAAAATTTTCTTATTTTAATATGAATATTCATTTTTATTTTTAAATTAATTATGGATTTCATTATATAATTAAAAATTAAACAAATATTTTAAAATTCAAATTTTTAAATTTGATTTTTATATGGTATTTGATAATTTTCTTAGTTAGTTTATTTTTGAAATTAAGAATTAATTTTTATTATATTTTTTTATTAAATATGATTTTCCATTTATAAATTAAATTTATTTTTTGTATTTATTTAATATATAATGATATCTGTTAAAATTACTTACAATATATAATACCTTTAATAATTAATGCTTTTATAAAATAAAATTTTTCATCATTATTATTCTAATATATTTATTAAATTAAATTTAATTTATGATTTTTAAAAATAAAATTTTTAAATTATATCTCAGTTATTCATGCAAATAAGGATATCCATTCTTGTCAATTTTGTTAAAATTTCTCGATATTTTTATAAAAATATATTTATTAAATATATATAGACTAGAATACAAATTAATTTTGATTTTTTTAAATACTTTCATGAAATATTTCTATCTCATGATTTAAAATGCTAAAATTTGTTTCAAAATCTGATAATAATATTTTTATATAAATTTTTAAATAATAATTTTTTCATTTCCAACTGTCCTAATTTACAAATTTACATATTGATAAAAATTGTATACTTCAACAAAAATAAATAATTCTAATTGTATGCATCTAAGAATATTTTAAATTTAATAATGAATTAAAATTATTATTTAAATTTTGAGAAGTGTTACTAAATTAATAAAAAAAACCATATTCATATTTTTATTACTATTTATAAAAAATGATTATTTCTTATTATTTTAATGATTTGAATTTTTTATTTTATTAAATTTAAAAATATTTCTTTTATCATTTATATTATAGTAACATTTTATTAATAAAATGTTTCCTATAATTTTTTTAAAAAAAATTTCACCTTGATTTAAAAATTTTATCTTAATTTTATTTGCATAATAAAATCAAATTTTGGTATTTTATATTATTTAGAAATATAAAAAATGGAAAAATGAGTCCTGAATTATTTAGCCAAATGCATAAATGTTACTTCTTTTTGTTATAATTACAACACTCCTATCAATTATATTTTTTTTAAAATTCTTTTACAAATATAAATGTAATTTTAGCTTTAAATATATCCTTTATCCCACATTATAATCATTTTTTTTCTATATTTATAATATTTCTCTAAATATTTAAATTAATGATAAATTCATTAAAAAATAAAATTTATGATTGGTAAATGATGCATCTATATTATGCCGAAATAAATAATCGTTGATTCTATTGAACGATGGTCAACCATTTTTCGTTATTATTTACATTTTAGTTGTTCGATTGGGTTGAAAAATTTTGAATTATTCTCCATCAATTTCTACAAATTATATGCTTGATAAAATTTTAAATTTAATTTTATTGTTCATCAGCGCTTATGGCTAAGTCCATTTTTAATTACACATTAAAGGAATATTATAAAAATAAAATTTTTATAGCTTTTATAATTTAAATAAATTATATTAATCTTAATTTTTATTTTTGCAGTTTTTTTATTCATTTTATAAATGTAACCATCATTTCGAAAATAATGAAAATGATTTTATATATTTTAAATCGGAATCTGTATAAAAATAGAATTCAATACAGCAATTCCTGAAATTGATTAATATAATTTTATTAAATTCCTACTAAAATTATAATTTTATATTATATATGTTATTTTAGTTTAATGCTCATCTTTATTTTTTAATGAATAATTTTATTTTAATCCAGTTTTATATCTTATGAATGATAATTTTGATCATTTTTTTTTATTATAATCTTGAAAGAATTAATACTATTAAGTCAGTTCGAAAAACGATATTTTTAAAATTGTTATATATTACTCCTTTAACTTTTTATTTTTCTGGAATAAAAAATATTTATTTGCAATAATTTCTATTAATTCTTTGAGGCATAATATTTTCAAAAAATTTTTTTTAAAATTATTTTAGCTTTTATGAAGTTCAGAGGGAAATGGTATTCTCATAATTGTACAAATACAATAGGAGATTAAGAGATAAATATATAGAGTCCTTTATTATCATAAAAATTTGTTTTAAATTAATACATCATTCTATTTAATTTATCAAATGGGAATTAAAAATATTAATTTAAATAGAAGTACAAATTATAGAATCGCCTATCGAGAATAGTAATAGTTATCTTATTTAATTATACGAATTTATTTGAAATTGAATTATTATTAATTATAAATTTTCGATCCTTATATAATAAGCATCCTGAAAAAATCCACATCGATAACTCATCTTTGTTTGTTTTCATTTGTAACAATTTAAAAACATTGATAAATATAAAGGGGAATTATAATTTTATTTATTTTATAAAATATTTTTGTCAAGAAATTTTATTATTAATAATTTATCAACTTGTATTTTTATAAATAAAATTTTTCAAAATAATATCTGGTTCCATCAGTATTTTATAGATTTGTTTAAGGGATTTTAAATCCAAAAAATTGCGATAAAATTATTAAATCAATGTGTCTGATTTTTTTTCAAATGTTCTTTACTGATAATTTTCTATTTATTTTAAATTGTAACTTGTATATTTATATTTTCAATTTACATTTTATTTTTTTAATTTTTTTTATCTTTTTCTAGTCTATGATCTTATTGTTTTTCTCTAATAATGGCTAATTTGAGTTTTAACGAACAATATTGACTGATTTAATTTTATTTCAATATTAATTATTTTTGATATTATTTATTTATTATTATTTTTTTTCAAGTTAAATTAGATTGTCCGAAGTCTATAGAAATTTTCTCTCATTTGATGAAAATGAACATTTAACTAATGTTCGTCGTTTTCATATTTTCCTTTGAATATAATTTTAATATTATTTTATTTTCGTTTGATAAAAATTTTTTCATATTATATTATTTATATTATTTTTGTTTTATACTTGTCTTTCCCTTTGATATCCTTTATTTGATTCAAGAAAACCATATCTTTAGCTGCTGGTGGTTTCCATCCCGGTGGATATTTAAAATTTTAATAAAAATTTGACAATATTTATAAAACAATATATATTAATAATTTGTTGAAAAGCATATTTATAATAATATATTTTTTTATGAACATTTTCATTTTGTTTATATATTAATCGATTTATTTTATTAATTTTAATCATTAATAATTTATAGTGTTTTGGCAAATCCGATTTCATTATAGAATAGACATTTTAGAATGCCAAAATTATTGAAGTAGGCATTATGATATTTTAAATTATTAATTAAATGAATATTTGGATATTTTTTTTTTAATTTATTTCGGAATTTGAAAAATATTTTTAATCAAATTAAATTTAAAATTATAACATTTTTAATTTTTTTAATTTAAAGATATAAATTCATTTTAAATAAATTAAACAATTATAGATTTTAATTTTTTAATTGATTTTGATAATTTTTAATTAATTTATTTTATAAAATTTTCTAATTATTCATTTCATAATCGAATGATTTATAATGAAGTAAAAATTAAGTATTTTTTTTAATATATTAAAGTATATTTTTAATTTTTCAAAGACTGAATTAATTCTAATTTTTTTTATTTCAAAAGCAAATTAATATCTGTTAAATTATATTCATTTAATTTCATTTAGTTCAGAAATGACATAGTTTTAGAAGCATCAATTTTTATCCAGTGCAGCCTAATTTTATTAACCTTTTTGAGTAACTTTTCTGTCGATTCCATTTTTTTTCTTTCTTAAATAAATTAAAAATTAATTTAATTATTATTATTCACAAATAATGGTCATATAAGAATCTATAATATTTTCAAAGTTGCGCCTCTCTATCTTATTTTTTAATTCTGGTTGACATTTTAATAAATAACTCATTTTTTAAAAATTTAAATTTTTATTTTTATCATTTATTTTCATTAAGAAACTTCTAGAATTTTTAATTATAAGCTTGTCATTATGCTTTTTGTTTTCAAAAGCCAATATATTTCGCTTAAAATATTTTTAACATTTTTCTTGGATGATGTTCAACTTTAAAAAATCATTTTAATATAATTGCATTTTAAAGTATAATAAAGCTGGATGCAAATGCAAATGGTGCAGGTGCAGGATGTACAAAAGGTGCAGAAGATTAATATCATGCAAATAATAAATACAAAATATTTCCAATATTCAAAATTTTTAAATTGAATATATATTTATTTTATAAATTATTAATTATATTTGTAAAAATATTATGGGTTATTTTTTTACTAAGCACAGTATAATTTTTCTATTTTAATTATTTATTAAAATTCGATTAAACTTTTTTTTTAAAAATTGAATAAATTTATAATTTTTTTAAATTTGATATATTCATCTAAATTTTAATTTTTATTTATTTATAATTCATTTTTATTATTAATCATTATTTTTACCCTTGATTTTCTTTAAATATTTTCTTAACAAATAAATTTAATTAATTGTATTTTTAAATGAAAATTTTCAAAATTCCTTGAAAGAGCTTTATTATTTACATCTATGTCGAAATGCAAAGAGTTGTCTTTTTTGAAGGAAAAGTAATCTTGTAAATTATATTTAAATGTTATTTCGAATATATTTTATGCTATTTTCTAGATTATTAATAGATATAATTTTATATTTTATTTTTATATTTGTTGTGATATTCAAATAATTCGTAAAATTTATTTTATTATTATATTTTTATATTTTTTTTTATTTAACATATTATGGCATTCATTTCATTTCCGCTATTTTTTATTTAAATTTTTTGAAGTATATGCATTTTATTACATCATTTTAATTTTAATTTACTACATATTATCATTGATTAGAAACATAAAATATCATAAATTAATTTTTCTAAATATAAAAATGAAAAATGGACTAAGTTAAATAATGATGAAAAAGGAATGTTTTCATCATTTATATATATATCCAATAAATTTTCCAATGGCCAAAAATTTCCTTCCGTCCTAATTTGGATATAGGATCATAAAATATATATCCTTCTTTTTGAATTTTGCCAATTTCATAAAAAAATTTAATAAATTTTTCTGAGTATTTATAATTCGATTTTTTTTGTTTTGATTAGATATAAGATGATAAATTTTAAATCATTTTCATTATTACAGAAAACTTTATTAATGATTTCTCATTTCATAAATGCTTAATTTTTTATTTATTTGATATAAAAATAATTAAATTGATTTTTATTTTCATCCTTTTTTCATAGATTAATTTATAAATATTTATATCTTTTTCTGGTACAAAATTTATTGAAAATTCATAACTCCATACTTCAAGCTACATTTCAAGCTTCATTCTTTCATTTCCATTCTTAACTCCATTTTTGACTATTTTTTTTTGCAAAAAATATATTATTTATTTTATTCGTTCCATTCGTTTATATGATTACTTTCTTATCAGTATAAGGAGAACCTTCTAAAAATATATATTTTTTAAATTATAATTTATGAATAATTAATATTAAAAATTATTTTAGAATTTGGATGCATTTTTGTAATAATTTTTAATATTAAAATTTTATTCTTTTTAAATAACTTAGAGAATTACAAATGTGAATAAGGTTTTCGAGACGTTGCATCGCAACGGAAATACATCTTTCATTCATTACTTTATAGCGCACCTTTTTAAAATCGCAAAATTTTATAATGGATTGATATACACGAATTTTCTCATATTATAAACCTCTTAATCATTTATTTTAATGCATATTACTTTTTTTATTATTTATAATTCATTTAAATTTTTATCTATAAATTTAATTTGAATTTATTTAAAAAGTTATTTATATTTATAAGTTAAAAAATTATTAATTTTCATAGTATATTTTTGATTTTTCATAAAAATTAAATAATCATGATTTAATGTTTTTATTTCATTATATTTATATGTTAACGAAATTTAAAATTTTTTATAAATTGCTCTCAATAATTAGAGCACATTCAATTACAAGGCCACATTTTTTAAAATTTTTCTTCCAAGAATTCTATTAAATAGTTTCAATTTTTATACTTTCGTTGATTATTTTTTCAAGAATTATTGAAATTCTATTCCAATATTATAATAATGATTTTGATTTTTTTAAAATTCCTCAATTCATTTTTTATTTTTTTAATAAGTTAATAATATATTTTTTTTAATAAATAAAAATTTTAATCCTAATTTTAATTAATTTCTTTTCCATAATTAATTAAAAATTTGTAATCCATATTCATCAAATGCTTTGTGCAATAGAGACAAAATGGGTATGTCATATTTGCACGATAATTTAATAAATATATATTTATATTTTTATTTTTCTCAATTATTTTGTAACAGTTTTCAGGTTAATTTATTTCAATTTTATTTTTTACTAATATCAACATTGTACAAAATACTTGTCTTCTTTGTTCTTCGACAAAATTTGGCATACATTTGTATAAAAAATTTTCTGATTGCACATTAACTTATTGATTAATTAATTAAATTTCTTCATTTTAATTATTTTCTATATTTGATTTATTTTCTTAATTTTATTTTTTATTATTAAACTGTATTTAAAAATTTTAAAATTATTTTAATTATTTATTTTTTGATTTAATTAAATTGATTTTTTATTAATTAATTGTATTTAAAAATTTTAAAATTATTTTACTTATTTATTTTTTGATTTAATTAAATCAAATTAAATATTCGAATTTGAAGATATATTTGGTCAATTTAGGCTGATTAAAATCTATGTTGTTTATTAATCAAGGACTTTATCTGAATTTTATTAAATTATTTATCTAATAAAATGAAAATTATCAGACTATACAAGATTAAAATGAGGAAAATTAAATTAATTATTAAATTTAAATATTATTTATGATTTAGTCAATTTTAAAAATTTATAATATATAAATCTTTATTCTTTATTTATTATAATATTTCATTATAACTTTTAATAATGACACATCAACTCCTATAAACTATTCTGAGAATACTCTCGCATTTATATGTTTTCTTATAATTGTTCATTTATAGATCTTAAGTTTTATTTTATTTAATTTTAGGGAATTATAATATAAATTATTTTTTTAAAAATAATAACACGAGAGACTAATGGTTATTATAATATTATTGTGCATATAAACGTCCCGATAGACAAAGAGATGTGATATTTGTCATTGATGAAAAACTTGGGTCCATTATCATTAATAAAATAAAGATAAAAAAGTGTCTTTGAAATTTTTATTAACTTTGTTTTATATTGTTCTTTGTTTTCATAAATTAGAATATTCTCTTCTATTCGATTAGTCATGGGGATTTTCAATACATCAGAATACAATTGATATTATTTATGGAAAGATTTTAAACTTTGATACGTAATTTATTTAGTAGAAATTTTTATATATATTTATGTAATTTAATTTTATTTTATATTTCTGATGTTAACATCATCTTTCCATTTGGAAAATTTGAATATAAAAGACTGGCATATAAACTTTGCAAAATATACATTGACGTCGTAGACATGTAGCTATATCATTTGTTACTGTTGTTCTTGTTTTCAATTCAAGACTAAAAAAATTATATTATTTAGAAATTTATCCAATTTTCATTTTTAATTTTCTGTAATTTAATAGATTTTAGATATTCCTTCATTAAAGGAAAATAATAATCATAGTAATGTATTGACAAAATTGAAATTATTCTTAATATGCCAGATCTATAGGTAAAAAATTTTCAATTTGAGAAATTAGATGAATTTTACATTATATTTAATAATTTTTTTTATTTCATTTATTTATATAATAATTTTTCTAAATATTGATACACCGAAAAATAAATTATGTTTCAATTTTTAATTTTTTATAACATTACATATCTGAAAAAAATTTATTTTGATAAAATCTATTTTAATAAATTTAAAAAATTTTCAAATAAAAAAAATTTTAAGTCCGACGATAACTCCCAAATTAAGGTCCGATTTCATTCTTTCAAATTTAATACATTAAATTATAGTATTATATTCTACTATTTTAATTTTAATTAAACTTTTTAGTTAATTAATTTTCTGTTTATAATTTTTTGGATCATAATTTATCTTTCTTTATATTTTTATTAATTTAGAATTTATTACATCAATAATAAATTTAAAAATTTTATAACGAATATTTCAACTCATTATATTTTTGAATTATTTTATTAATTTCATTTTCATTTTTGTTTAAAAAATTTAATACATTTGAATTTCTTAAAATTATTTTTTTTTGAGTAATTTTACCTTTGTCGACTTTAGGTAATGGCATGGTAGTCGTATCCATAAACATATTATTGAAGATTGTTTTTGATTTTCATATTGAAAATTTAAGATATTTTAATTTTATAAAATTTCCTTATTTTGTATTTGTAAGTAATTGCAATAATTTTTTCCCTTCAGAAACCATTTATCGAAGCAAGCTGCAAGCGGCAAAAAATTGTTAGATTGACGGTAATTCGACTGGTGATTTTTTTAAAATTTTTTAATAGGAATATATGGATAAAAAATTTATAGTTATATTTATTTTTTTTATATTTCCGTTAATTTAAAAATCAAAATCAGAACAAGAAAAATGATGCTTTCATATATTTTATGCATTAGATTTAATTTATATTTGATGAAAATTTCAAATTTTTATCCATTTTTTTGAATTAGATATTAAATGTAATATAATTTAATTTTTTTTTTAAATTTTTAATTATACAATAAATATTCGATTAACAATAATTTATAAAATAAATATTTTTATGCTTCTATAAAAATTTATTTAAAATTTTTCATTAAATATTTATATTCTAAGTTAATCAATTTAAAATTAACAAAATTAAATATTTAAAAAATTTTATTTTTAACGAGTTATAAAAATTTAAATCGGCTTTAGTTTAATTGGTTTTGGAGATTTATTATTTAGTGTGGAAATTTTGTGATCATTTAAATTTTTCAATTAATTCTATTCGGAAGAACCTTCACATCCTTGAAAATAATAAGCTCGAATATATATCGGCCTCGGCGTTTGTCCGCCTTGATAACAATCAATTTGTTATGGGAAAGTGCAAAATATTTCATTTAGTTAACATTCTAAATTATCTCACAATTTTTTTATATAAATAAATTATCATATTGCAGTAAATTTTTATTTCAATTTATTCTATTAATTTCTCAAATTTGATATAAAATTAATTTAGGAAATCAGTTATTCTATTTTTAAAAAGATTAAAATTATTTTCTAATTATTAATTTCTCGATAATATTTTTTTGTGTAATAAATTTATAATTTTAATATTCTTATTTTGATCGATTTTTTTCATTAAATTTTCAATTCAATTTATGTATATGTATATAATATTTAAAATTATATAAATTTATGTATTTTATCCATAAAATTCTTTTATTAAAGCATGACGGCATAATTAAATTACAGATTTTTGGAAATTTTCTAATGCTGAATTATAAATACTCTTAATAAATAATATAATATTCGGAATTTACTACTTTTTAAAATTATATTAACTTTCATGGAAATATTTCCAAATATATAATTAGATTATTAGTTTAATTATTTTTTAATTAATGATTTTAAAATTTCAAAATTAAATCGGCAAAAACAATTTAATAGTCTGCTAATTCCATTCCTTAGAAATGTTCTTGGGATGCTGTGTTCTCCGAGTTTCGCTCATCGAGAGCAATGGCCGTCCTTGAAAATTATTTCATTTTGTAAATTTTTCAATTATTTGACTTAAAATTATATTTCAATTAGTTCCGAAAGATTTTTTAAATAAGGATCAAATATTTGAGTGGCAATATTTTTCCAAAGATAATTTTTTATGAATTTCAAGACTACCAAATTCCATATACAATTTTTAATATACCATTTAATTGTGTATATATATGGTTTAATTTAGTCTTTAAAAATTTGGTTTTAAATTGATTTAATTTAATTTTTTGAATTTACTTTTTTAAATCAAATTATTTATCGTAAATTTTAATTTATATTTGAATTGCTTTAAAATTTTTATAGAATGTAATTTAATATTTTCATATACATTTTTTTTGAAATTTTATTTTTTTTTTAAATCTTATTTATAATAAATATTTATGAAATCTTTTTCATGTAATAAACTCGATTGTTTGGACTTTTTTTTCCAATTAAATATATCGCTTTCTTTGAAAAAGTCCCATTAAGATAATTCTGATAAAATGATGGCAATTAAAAATTAAAGTGTTAACAAAATAAATAATAAAAATTCAAATTTTTAATTTTGCTTTGAACTATTATTTTCCAAAAATAAATTATTATATTATATCTATTTCTATGAAATTAATTAAATTTTACAAATTTAATTTTTATTTTCATATCAATGCAAATAATTTTTAAAAATGCATTGAAAGTGAAAAAATATTAAATTGTTAATAGAGAATAAATAATAAGAAACTATATAATTTTTCCGTTCAATTATTTAAATATTTTTTATTTGTAATTATCGGGTTTTTTAATTCTTTTTGATATATAATTATAAGTAAAATTATTTCGTTTTTTTTATGTTTAATTTTTAAATTTATATAATATATTTTATTATTTTGCGTAATAATTATTCTTTAATTATGAAAATTCATTATTTAATTTATCGTTCATTTATTAAATTATTTAAGCAAATTTAAATGACTTAATTTATATTAATATTTATTGAATTTATTTAAATTTTCTGTTTTTAAATATTCTTTAAAATGTAGACATTCTTTTTATATCGATTTTAAGTCGAGTGAAAATTTTTTTTATTTTTTAGAAATTTCTAATAAAATCAAATTTGCAAACAAATTTACAAAAGAAAAGGTCAAATTTGATACGGAGTGGATCCGCGGCCTCGCCGAAATATTTTGAAGCCAGGGGCCTGGAAAACGATCTGGGCTGATGGATGTGCCAGAGCAGTTGTGGAGGCGAAAGAGCGGGCACTAGTTCCTTTGATATAAGTCTTGTTATTGATTATTGACTATTTTCTATATTCTTTCAAAATGAGTATTTAGACGAAATGTCATTTTTAAATACATATTTACTTAGATTCAATTTTGATTTTTTTTCATTTTTTTAAAGTTAGTATTCGTTTAACGGAGTTATAAAAATATTTTTAATTATTACAATTTATTATAATTTACAAATAAATTTTTTAAGAGATTACAACCATAATTCCTGAATTCTATCATTAATTAATTTATTAATATTGTAATTTTTTTCTACTTAATTTATTATTTTAATATTTAAGAAATAATAATCATCTTAAATATATATTTTAATTAATAATACATTATGAGATTCATTATATTTATTTCATATTTGTTTAATCGTGCCAATTTTCTTATTATAAATTATATAAAAATTTTTAATTATTTTATCAAACAATTTCTTTCTGAAGAAATATGAATTTGATTTAGAATATTCTCTATATAATTTAGGGAAAAGTTTTCTTAAATGCACAACACCTCATCTAGTATATTTCATAAAAATAAAAATTTGATATATTATAATATAATAAATTCTGTTATAGTATTCTTTCAAAGAATTAAATAAAAATTTTAGTTCAAAATGCAATGATTATCAAAGAATAAATTAAGTTTGACATTGTACAATGGGCAATTGATTTTGTTACTATCCACTTCCGATCGATGGGTAGATTAAGTATGATAGCGATAATTTTATTTCACTAGATGAATTGGTCTGATAAATGCGGATTTATGTTCATTTGTTATAGTTTTTGTTATATCGATTTTTATATATTTCGTTTTAATAGAATAATTACAATAGTTTAATTCTACTTATCATATTTATCAATAATATTTCTTACAATAAACTTTTGACTAAACAGTATAAATTTTTTGATCTTATAATTAATAAATTGAATGTAATAATATTTTATTTTGATCACAAATCTGATGAATAATTTATGTAGATATTTTTTTATTTTTTTCAATTATTGAGTATTTGTATCGCTTAATTTCATTTTATTATTGTGGAAAGATACGATTAAGAATGTATTAGTTAAAAATAATTGCAAAAAGACATAAAAATTCTTATAAGGAAAAATTTCATTTTTATGAATAATTTTTAGGAAAAGAATTAATAATTTTAAATTTTATATCGAAAAAATATGAAAATTATATCATATTTATTTTACTTTTGATGAAAGAGTGTATATGTCCATTGTATTGGTTTCATAGAAGTCTTTTTGAAATCAAGATTAGTTTTTAATTCATATTTTAATTCTATAAATAATGTCAAATTAATTTAAAATATATATTTAAAAATTTACTTATTTTCAATTAATAATTTTTAAAATTTTTGAGTTCACTTTAGGACCATGAATCATTTGAAGGACATAATTGTCTAATTTTGTAAATATTTTTATTATAAATATCATTATGTTTACATAAGAATTTTCCTTTTTTGATATAAAGAATAAAATTCAAGTAATTTTATTAGGAATTTGCTTTGATCTATTATCTTTCCCTCGATATTCTTTCTTAATTGGCAAAAAATTTTTTATTATGTTTCTTTTAGATTTCATATTTAATTTTTATGTTTCTTTTCTACAAACAAAGCATCATGTTCATTGACTTTTGCAACTTTCTATTCCAGCGGTACTCTTTTAAGCTGTCGAAGTGATTCAGTCTTTTGTCTTTGCATACTGAATTTTATTACTAATAATTTTCTAAAAAAATTAATTCTTTTAATTTTTTAATTAAATATAAAATTTATAGCTTTCTAAAAAATTTAGCCTATGATATGATATATTCGTGTTATTTTGTAAAAATTTATTTTTTTATTTTTTTTACTAAAAATAGTGAGCTCGAATTTTTTGGGCTCCAAGATTCGAAATTTTAATATAAATTTAAATTTACAATCTGTGCAATAATTTTCTTCCTTTGGTAATGTGTTAGTCGTTTTTCGTAATTTTTTTAATATAAAATAAATAAGGAAAAATTGATTATTTCACATTTATCCAAATGTTCAGATAAATAAATATTTCATCATTGTTATAGCGAATTTTTTAAATTTTCTTGTTTAAAAATTTATATTTCTCATTTAATTTAATTATATTGTGATTATTTAAAAAATTTTTATAATTTTATGTTGATAAAATTTATTAACAAAAATTTGAATATATTTCATTTTTTTTATTTTTTTTTTTTAAATTTTCATTTACTTATATATCCATTCCAGTAATTTGAAAATTAATAACAAGCGGCATTTCTTTTTTTGTGAAGAAAATCACAAAACCATTTTTTTAAGAATTTTTATTTATTAAAACAATTTTCTTTTATCAAAATGATTATCTAAATTTGAGAAAAGCTTATATTAGTTTTAATTTTTTAAAATTATATTTGAACTATTTGAAAGAATAAAATTAATAAATCATAAATATATATTTTTTCGCTTTCATAATATTTATATTTTTTATTTTTTAAATTTATTTTATACAAATTTTTTTATATTTATCTCTTGTTAATATTTAAATATATAATTTACTTTTTAAATGTAATAATAATTTTAAATTTTATCATTAAAGAGCCATTCACATAAATTAGTACTTGCTTATCATTGCGCAACATTTCAAGCTTTTTTCTATCTTTTTAGGCATACAGTATTATCCACAAATAATATTCGATAGAGATTTTTAAATTATTGTATTTAACAATTTAACTAAGATTATTTTTTCCATTTTTACTAAAATTATTTGCGTCACCATCTTTTTATTTTTAGGGTTTAAGGCCTTGAGAAATGTAATTATTTTTCAATTTAAGATTAAATTTTTATAATTTTTATTCTTTATTATTAGAAATGTCAGCTATCATTCGAAATTGAGCAATTTCTTTTATCATCGTCATATAGTTATTCTGACTTCGTAAAATATTTTCTAAATTTTTGGAATTATCTTTTATAATTTAAGTGGAGATAAAATTTTTATAATTTTTATAAAATTTTTTATTAATAAATTTCCCATATTATAATTTTTGTTTGATTTTTTTAATATTGAATTATTAATGAAATTGTTGCATTTCCGCCAAATTATAATTAATATCTTCACTTCAAAATTTTGGAAATAGAAATTATTCGTGAATAAATGATAATTATATCATTATATTCTTAGTTAAAAGACAATATCATTCTCAAAAATTAAAAAAAAATAAATTTTATATTAATAAATAATATAAATTTTCTTTATTGATAAATTTAATAAATTTTTCATTTATTTTATTTTATATTTATGGTTAATTTTTTTCACAATTAATACTTTTAAAAATTTTAAATTTTTTTAAATTTTATTTCTTTTTTTTAAGATATTCTTTATCAGAAAAAAATTAATTGCTTTTATCATTTTCGATAATCTTAATAATTATAATTTATTTTTGAATAAAATATTGTTAAGGAAATTCATTTTTTGTCATTTCTATATGAATGTACATATAATTATAAATCGTTTTCGACTATTCTTATGAACACATCCATAACATCCAACATAGGAGCAATATAGCCGAAATGAAATGAAATTATCTATTATTTTTATCAATTATACCATTAATTTATTCTGTCATAGAATTTTCCAATTGTGTCACAATAATTAATTGTATCAATATGAAAAATTTAATAAATTATAAATGTCAAAATTTTTTAGATTTATAAAACATTGTCTATTTTTATTAGAAATAATTGATTGAATTTTTAAAAATTTTAAATTATTTATACAATAAGTATTCATTTGATGTATTAAAACTTTCACTTTAAACAAGTTAATTGAAATTTTAAATAAATTAATAATTTTTTCAAGCATGTCTTTATTTCTATAAATTTTTTCTTTCTTAAATAATTTATGAAATTTTTTATTTATACATAAATTAAGAATTAATTATATACCATTGTCGAATTAAACTTTAAATTTATATCTTATTTTATCCTTTCTCATGTTTAATATTTATTGTATTTATAAGTTTTTCATTTAAATATATTTAAAAATAATTCATTTTTATAGAAATTAAAATATTTTTTATGTAAATTCACACCATTCTATATATTAAAATATTCTTATAAATTATTTATAAAAATTAATTTTTAAATTATATATTTTTAATTTGTCTATTCCTTTTTTGAAATACTCTAATCCATTTTATTACAAAATTTATTTAAAATTTTATCAAAAAATTTTTTTCTGGAATATTTTTAATTTCTAACATTAATCATCGAAATTAAGGTACTTTTGCAGTTTACAGGATGGAAGAGAGGATTGGATGATTGCTGCCTTCGGGCATTTGATTGATTGAAGGGAAAATGAAGGATGAGGGCAGCCAATCTTTCAAATTGCCAATGCCAATCAAATGAGAGAGGAAGGGATCAACCCAGAACGCAGACACTAGGGGTTAGGGTTAGGGTTAAGGGTTCGGAGCATGGAATTGAATGGAGTAAATGTCGCGAAGCGACGGTGCAAAGAGTCCGCATACACCCTAACTAAACACATAAACATAAATCTAATAATACAATAATTTTTAATTTTTCAGAATGTCCGCACCGTCGCTTCGCGACATTTACTCCGTTCAATCCCATGCTCCGAACCCTTAACCCTAACCCTAACCCCTAGTGTCTGCATTCTGGGTTGATCTCTTCCCCTCTCATTTGATTGGCATTGGCAATTTGAAAGATTGGCTGCCCTCATCCTTCATTTTCCCTTCAATCAATCAAATGCCCCAAGGCAGCAATCATCCAATCCTCTCTTCCATCCTGTAAACTGCAAAAGTACCGAAATTAAAATCGCAAAATGTTACTCGCAGAAAGGCCCCAGTTTTTTTGCGAATCTCTCCAAATTCAGAAATTTTTCGAATTTATTTCGTTTAATTTAAAAAGTAAAATAGAAATTTTTTAAATTTATTGTTAATAAATGTCATAGGTTATATTCTATTCAAAAATACTTTAGACTGACGGGCAAAGCCTGGTAAAATTATACACATATATTTTATTATCCATTGATTTCAAGCATTCTTTCTTAAAACAACTGTTCTATCGATTATTTCATAATTAAATTGAAAGATTTTTTAGAATATGATATAAAATTTTAAAAAATAATTTTCTTGAAAAACTAATAATTATTTTCGTTAAGAACTTATTGGACTTTGAGTGCATTTATATAAATTCGATTTAGATTATTTTAAAATTTTTAATTATTTCCAATAAATAAAATTAGCTTATTTCATGATAATATTTTTAAATTTCTCTAAACAAATTCCCTAAATAACTTTTTATTTAGTTAAATAGAATATTAAAATTTTATTGTATTTATTAATATTTATTTTATAATTAATTTCATCAAAATTTTTAATTATTTTACTAACATTATTTAATAGGACTTGAACAAGTGTGAAGATCGAGCAGAAGGTCTGTGAATGTGTATGATATTCGATGTAAAATACTTTTTAATTACTGTTTATTGACACAATATGGATTAGTTTTATTAAAAAATTCTCCAATTTAAATATATTTTTATAATAAAATTTTAAAATATTTAATTAAGATAATCAGCACAAAAAATAATTTTAATTTACTTTTATTTAAATTTTAATTATATTATTTTTGCTTTCAAATAGTCAATTTTTATAAGAAAATTAAATATTATTTTATACATTTTTAAGAAATATATAAATATCTAATTATTATAATTTAAAAAAATATGAATTAGATATTTATTTAAATTTTATTTATGATTTAATAAATTTGAAAATTTTTTATTAATATAATTTTTCAATTTACGATGGATTTAAATATATTTTTATGTGAATTTCCACGCTACAAATATTATATTTTAGTTCTTTTTTTTAATGAATTAAGTCTTTTCCTTATTAAGTTTTTTTATATTTCTAACATCATATTATAGATAGATGGTAATAATTTGGCATTATTTATATCAATTTTTAAATGAATTATTTTATTTTATTATATATTGGTTTTCTTCCAGACATTCAATTAATTGATATACGATGTTTCTTGTAAATTTGTCTAAATTAGAAAAGAAATTTTTTCCCTAATTATATAAGATAAATTGAAAAAATTATTTTATAATATAATGAAATTTTTATAAATTAAAAATTTTAAAATTAAATTGACTTTAATTATATTCATAATTTATTTTAATCTAAATTATTAAAAATTTAAGATGGCTTCAAGATTTTACAAATAATTTTTTTTCTTAATTTAATTAATACTTTAAATAATTTTTTTTTGAAATTTTTTATTTTCTGCAAAAGAGATTTAATTTTCTTGGAGATTTTCCTTTTTGATTTTTGTGCAAAACAATATGAAGTTCAATTCAGTAATTAAGCAAGCATCACCAAAAGGATGAAATTTGAATATTACACAATTATGAATTTGTTTTATTCTTATGTTATAAGTAAGTTAATTTCCGGAAAAAGATTTCATTTTAAAATACAAAATTAAGGCCTTTGTGTACTGTTGAAGAATATGCAAATTTTAATTTATATTTTTATTTATTTATATATAATATTTTTTATTTAATTCCATTATGATTTGTTTAATTTAAGCATCATTTATTTATAATTACAATAAATAAATATACAAAAATATTGTTTTGTATTCAACAAATTTTATATTTATACTGTAACAATGAACTTACTTCAATATTTAATGATGCATTAATCAATGACCACAAAATGGTTTGATATCTTTGTCATTTAGAGTTCCATTTTTAAAATTCTTTTTTTTATGAAACGTAACATTTTAAAGTTAAAATAATTATACTATAATAATTACCTTTCATATTCTTATTCTTCCATCATTTTCAATGTATTTTGAAAGCTTCCTTAGTTTCTGCTATTCTCGTTTAAATTCAATTTTTAAATAATTTAATTTTACAATTTTTGCTATTTTTAAAATAGCTAGGCTTTTTCTACAAATCATTCTTTTAAATTTATATTTAATAATTAACAAAAATTCTTTCATTCCCTTCGAGAGCAAAATAGTAATTTATATTATTTTTATTAGTTTTTCAAAGTGTTTTTTGGATTAAATTGGAATAAATTATGTGATTTTGGTTAATTCTTAATAATAATCTTATTATAATAATATTATTATAATTATTATATTAATTTAAAAATACTCTTTTTTTATATAAAATTTATCAAATATGCGATATTTATTTAGTATTAATTATTGATATAAAATTCTTCTTAAATTGCTACATTTTAATCATCTACAATGTTGTGAACTTCATTATTTAATGTTATAGTTGCTACATTGTATTAATTCTTTAAATCAAAATAATTTTTTATTTTCTTATTATAAAATTCGGAAAATTCTTTAAAATTAATTTAATTTGCATTATATTTTTTTAATTTTTTTTCTTATTCGCATAATATAGCTCTGCATAAGCTGCAACATAGAGTTGATTTGATTCCGTCTACAATAAATTTAATTATACGAAATAAATAATTAAAAAATTTTTGATAAATCTTCTGAAATTTGACTCGTTTTATAATTATTAATGTAATTATATTATTTTGCATACCTTGCCCATATTTTCTTCTTCTCATTTATTGATTTTTACTTCGCTTATTATCTTCATTGATTATAATGTTAGAATTTATTATTAATTTAAAATATTTAATATATTCACTCAAAAAATTTAATTATAAGGACTATGTTTATATCTTTTAAATAAAATTCTTCCTTCAATTTATCAAATTTTATTTCCATCTTTAAAATATTTTAAAATCTTTTCGGAACATAATTAATTAATTTATATAATTAATTCCTTTGTTATTATTATTATACAATGCTATTTTATAAAAAATTCTTTTTGTATTTCTAATATTATCACTCCTATTTTATTATTATTTTAAAATGCTGTTTTTAATAATTTATTTTTTGTATTTATTCCTATTAAATTAATTATAATTATTCTATCATCGAAATACAAATTCAAAGTTATATTGAAAAATTAAATAATCATTTAAATTATAGTAAAATTTAATTTAATTTATTTTATCTATTTGTAAACTCATTTTTATAATCAAGAATATATCCTTGATTGAGCATTCTTTTTAAGCAATTTATAAAAATAAATTTTTAGTGCGCATTTTTTTTTTGAATTTATGTAGAAACTACATCATGCTTTCATTATCAAACTATTTATTAAATTAGCTATATAATTAAAGCGTATAATTTAATTTTTGTCCTTTTTCATTTTCAGAAATAATTTTTTAATTTCTCACTCTTTTTTTTTCTCACATATCTAAATTTAGTCTATTCTTCACTATATCATTGATGACTATTCGCTAGAATTTATTTATTTTAAATATAATAATTAATTTATTTTTTTAACATGAGCCGCCATCTACCTCGTACCTCAAATTTAAATCATTGTTCGTATGAAATTTTACAAATATATTTCTATTTATACACATTTTATTTCATTCGAAATTAAAAATTCTAGAAATATATATTTTATTATAATTTCTTATAATATTCAAAATATAATTATTTTTTTCTGAATGAAATTTTATGATTAAAATTTTTATTTTAATATTATGGAAAAATTGTATTCAATTCGAATAAATGAAAATTAATTTAATTTTTTTATATTTTATCAAATTGGAAATAATTTTAAAATTTAAATTTTATTATATTAATAGAACTATAAAAGAGAAAATAATTTTTCCATCATTGGGAAAAGGATAATGATTAGGAATTGACAATCACGTGTTTCTCATTTTTGATGAAATATATTTAATTTTGGATAATTTTTTAAATTGTATTTTCACTTGTAATTGATATTCAAATTTATTGAATAAATTTCATAAGCAATTTAATTTACTTATTTCTATAAAGTTTAATTTTGTATTATGTTTTCTCTAATTTTTAAAAGTTTTAAATTCCTGAATACATATACTTTAATTTATGCTTTATTAAATTATCAAATATTTTCACAATATTTACTTTTGAATCCAATGTGAATTATATATTATTTTAATTTTATGTATAATTAAAAATTAGTAATTAAAATTATCTACAATTACCCTTTTTAAAATTATAATCATTTTTTTAGATTAATTTAAGATAAATAAAATTATTACTTAAAATATTTTCCTAATTCATTCATTTATTTTATTAAGTAATCCAATTTTGCTCAAATTTTGCCTATTTGCTACAATCAATCAAAATCTTTCATGTCCCATATTATTTTTCTGTTCACATCCCTAAATTTTCTCTTATAATTAATTATTTTATTATAATTTGGTTTATTTTTCTTTCTTTTGATATATATTTTATCCGTGAATACACCATCTTAGAGGCCAAATCCCATATTTCTTTCGTAGGAAATTCGATTGCTAAAAGCAACATTTTATTTTAAAAATTTATTTTCAATTTTTGCAATAATTTTGATACACCAGAGACCCGATTGAATGCATGACATCATCGGTTTTGCGAAGGTCAATTTTAAAAAATTGTAAGTTTCTTTAGTTTATTTTATTTCTAGCAATTTTACTTGATTTATTTATTTAATTTTTATAAAATAATTTAATTTTTTTATTGCATTTAATCATTTTATATTATTATTTTAAAAGTTACTTTTATGATATTTATAATTTTATATTATTTGTTTTACGTCTCTTCTCGTGAAATTATTACTAGAATCGATACTATATTTTTCCCACACTCTTTCATATTGACAACAAAATCTATGTTATTATTATAGTTAAATTTTTTTAAATTTATTCTATGAAATATTTTTAATATACATTTAAAACGAAGATTTATTTTTAATTTAATGATTCATAATTTAAAAATATTTAAATTTGATTATTTATTTATTTATTAATTCTTAGCTATTCTTTTCTTTATATTTTTAACGTAATTTTTTTCCTTTGTGCAAACAACAATATTTCCAGTCTTTAACGTTATTGAGTTAAATTTTTGTTGGGATATTGAATGAAAAATTGAATTTAAGATAATTTACAACAATGTTTTTTAAATTAATCTTATAGAGAGAATCTCGGTCCCTAATCAATTTTTTTAATCCCATATTTTCCACATCTTTTTCAATTTTTAATTCGTCCTTTAAATATATTAAAAAAATAATTTTGGATTAAGAAATTAAAAATTTACTTCATTAAAAAGCCCATTTGAGATGGACGAATGTTTTTATATTTTTTGGCTATATTTTTCCGATTTTTGATTTTTGTATATCTCAATAATCGATTTTATGATAAATCTTTTTTATCAATAATATTTAAACTGATCAATATTCAAAAATATAGTAATATAATTTATAAATTAAAAAGATATATATGAATTGAATTTAAAATAAATTTATTTAGGTTTCTCGGCCCTCATTGACGTGATCAAAAAGAAAATGGGCGAAGATGTTGAAATATTTTAGTTGATCCTTTATATAAAGAGAAATAATTTGAAATTTATTTTGGTGTAATCTAATATTTATTATAAATATTATAGAACATTACTTATGAAATTATTGTTATTTTTCATACATTTTTTGTAAATAAAAGAAATTTATCGATTTTCAAAAATATTATTACTTTCTTTTAAAATTTGCTTAGTAGGAAGAGTTGGTTCGAAGATTTTCGAAGGAGCAACTTGCATGTGAATATCGACTTTTTTCTTTCTATCAGAAAATTGTTTGTTTTTTTTTTGGTTATATTACAAAAATAAAATTTGATTAAATTTTTCAATAGGAAATATTGAAAATTATATTTGTGATTTTATTAAAATTTAATGCATGTATAAAGCTAATACATATTTTTATAATTTTTAGTTTTTTTATAAAAAAAACAATTAATTTTAATTACTAATTTTACAAAAAATTTTCAATATAGAGTCGAAGACGCACTCCATTTCCAACTCCAATTTTTTCGGCAGAAAGAAACAGAAAAAATTTTTTTTATAATTATTTAAATTTCAATTATTTTTATATTTTGTTCATTTTATATAATATTATAATATTTTCTGTTTATCTTAATTCTTTTCAAGTTTGCAAAATCTAGCCGGCCGATTTTCGAGATCTTTTTTTTAAAAGTTTCCCATAGTGGTGGGACATACCAGAAAAATCCGTTTTTCCCAAAATGTTTTTCCGGTTTCGAGATATTAGCCAAAAACCGGTTTAAAAAATTGAACTTTTTCCGTTTGCTCAGGTAAAACTTCTTTCCTTTTGATTTTACGGATTTAGTCCGGGAGACAGGAATCATCTACAGAATCTCAGCTTTCGAATGATATATGGTTTATGGGGTCTAAACTCAAAATGAAGGGTACTTTTCCTCGATACTTTGTGGCCAAGTCGGCACTTTTTCCTTCATGGCCGATTGGCGAAGATGGGGGGATGGGGACGGAGGTTGCGGGTTCGAATCCCACCAAAGGCCAATATTTTTTTTTAGATGAACTAAAGTATGGAAAGGGTTTTTTGGTACGCGAAAACCATTTTTTGGGGTGCGCAAGGGCCAAAACTGCTGCACAAACCGGTTTGGTCTAATGGACAAAAATGGTTTAAATGGACAAAAATGTCTATGAATAGGTTTTCGATATCGGGGATCATGAATTTGAAGTTTATTTTGGGATTTGAGCCGATTCAAGGTCTTAAACCGTTTGTGCGCGAGTAGGGTTTAAGTGGTTTAAATTGTCAAAAATGTGAGGGAATGGGTTTTTGATGGCGTAGATTTCGAATTCGAAGTTTATTGCGAATTTCCATCCATTCCGAATCCAAAGCACCAAGCTAGCAGCTTCTGCTACTCTACTCATCAGCACATTTTAAGGCCCAAAGAAAAGGTCGAGGGTCTATCTTAGATTTTGCTCTTTTCTCACTCCTTATTTGATGAAGAGGAAAGTCCAAAAAAAATCCCCAACCCTTCTTCATCGCCCACATCTGCTGCTCTATTATCTACTTTCTCGCAATCCTTAAAGCATTTTCACCTTTATTCATCCTACCCATTGCCGAACTTATTTATATTTATAATATATAAAAAATTTGAGTTACGTTAATTTTTTCAAAAATACGGCTTTCTAGCCGGCCGTTTTCCGAGATCTTTTTTTAAAAGTTTCGTATTTAGATGGCGCATATCAAATAAATACCCTTTTCCCAAAAAACCCAACCGGTTTGGAGATATTAGCCAAAAACCGGTTTATAAAATTGAACTTTTTCGGTTTGCCCGGGTAAAACTTTTTTCCTTTTGATTTTGGGGTTTTGGACCCTGAGAGTGGGGGGGGGGGGGTAAGTTAGAGTCTTAGCTACAAAATGATATATAGTTTGTGGGGTTTAAACTCAAAGCCCAGGCCTGTGGAGGCCGGCAAAAATTTGTACCTCGGCACTTTTTCCTTTATAGCCGATTTGGGAAGAATGGTGGAATTTCGACAGAGGTCGCGGGTTCGAATCCCCCTAAGGGCTAATAATTTTTTTAGATGAACAAAGATGGCTAAAAGGTTTTTTGGGGTAGCGAAATCATTTTTGGGGTGCGCAAAGGCCAAAAAGAATGTCGGATAAAAGGGGATTAAAGATAATATATGGGGATTAAGAGTCAAATGATGGGATTAAGGCGGGAAATGGGTCTGAAGTGAAGGGGAAGAGTGCCGAACGCACGTGGGCCGGGCTGGAGGTCCGGTAAATGCTCGGGATTAAGCCGGATATAAGGGGATTAAGCAGGATTAAGAGTCAATATGATGGGATTAAGGTGCGAAATGGGTCGGAAGTGAAAGGGAAGCGTGCCGAAGGCACGTGGGCTTGGCCGGAGACCTGATAAGTGCGCAGGATTAAGCCGGATATAGGGGGATTAAGGTGGATTAAGGGTCAAATGATGGGATTAAGCTACGAAATGGGTCTGAAGTGAAGGGGAAGAGTGCCGAAGGCACGTGGGCCAGGCCGGGGCCCGGTAAATGCTCGGGATTAATCCGGATATAAGGGGTTTAAGGGTCAAGATGATAGGATTAAGGTGCGAAATGAGTCGGAAGTGAAGGGGAAGCGTGACAAAGGCACGTGGGCCACAGGCCGATGGCCGGCTATGCGCAGGATTAAGCCGGATATAGTGGGATTAAGAGGGATTAAGCCGGATTAAATCCTGAAATAGATGGGAAATGCCCCGGAAGGCCAATGGAAGATCGGGAAGTGAGCTGAAGGTACAGGAGTGCGCGAGATGAAGCCGGATATAGGGGGATTAAATGGGATTAAGCCGGATTAAGCCTAGAAATAGATTGGAAATTGCCCGGAGGGCCAATGGAATGTCGGGGAAGTGGGTCGAAGGCAAAGGAGTGCGTGGGATTAAGCCGGATAACGGGGGATTAAGAGGGATTAAACCGGATTAAGTCCTAATTAATCCATGAATATATAAACCTACTAGGGGACTTTTAAAGCGCGAGAGCGCTTTCCTCCTACCTTTCCTTCTTTTCAACAATCCCAAGTATTCCTTCCGTCCATAATATCCAGTGCCCTCCAAATTTTTAACCAGCGGGCTTGCCCCGCTGGTTAAAAATTATATAATAAAAATTTTTAATAATTTTATTCATTCAGATGTATCTGAGATATCATGTTGATGATCAATGGTTCCTAATATGAATGGGACTAATCAATGATTAAATTAATAAAATTAGCTGTTTCTTTCCTTCATTGATTTAATTTAAATTCAAACGCTAAATTGAAAAATAAAGCTAATTTCATAATTGTTGGGTCCTTCATTTGTATTATTCGGATTGGCATTCTAATAAAGAATTTTAATTTAAAAATTTTTCATTATATTTGTTTTTCCCCTTACTCATTTATAATTAATAATAAAGAATTTTCATTTCCAGAATTTATTTTATGGTTTTATTTTCTTCGAAAATTATATTTGAAACAAATGATTTTAATATTTTTCACAATATAAATAGTTCACAGATATTTGAGGCATCAAGTGAATTATTCAATTGATGTTCGCATTTCAACTTAAAAAAATTTGTTAGATAATAAAATTAAAACTTTCAAACATTGAAGGTTATAGATGTTGAATATTTTAAAAATTATTTTTAGTTTTATTTAAATTTTTTTTGAAAAAATTAATTCTTATTTTTTCAGTTCTTATTCTAGCATCTTTTTCCAATTCTTCCATCGATGGTATATAATTATATTTTAGGTAAAGCAATTATTTTTATTGTAAAAAATCATTATAATGTAAATAATTTAGTAAATTATTTATTTTTTAATTTCACCTCATTTTTCCACTCAATTTTTTAATATTAATAAATATTTTAAAATATTTTCTTAATTCGCAAAATATTCCATTATTAACAAAATTGTTGATTATTATAATTATTTTTTTATATTATTTTTTAGTTAAAAGAGAATAGGAAAGAATTTACAAATCAAAATTAAATTTAATTATTTAGTTATACAATAATTTTTATATTATTTTTAATTTTGTTTTCATTTTAAGAAAAATATCTATAAATTTTAAATTTTTGAATTTAGATTAATTTAAGAATATAAATGTTTTTTTTCTCTCCCATATAGAATTAAATATATAACTTATTATTCATCTTAATCAATTTTTCATAATTTTATTTAATCTTTCTTAATCTTCATCATTATTTTATTGAACAATTTTTAAATTTTATTTTAGGATAAAGATATTTATTCAAAATTATTCATTTAATTAATTTTTTTATTCTTTTAATTTATTAAAATAATTAGTTTTTATTCATTTCAAAATCATTTCTTATATTCCCTTTAAAAATTATCAATTATCTTCATAGATAATTGTAATAAATTTTAAGTTTTATGATTTGTAAAAAATATAATAATAGTTAATTTGGAACATAACTAATTGGACGCCTTGTTGATAAGGAGATGATTGGAAGAAAAATGATATTTATTCCAATAATTTTTTAATTCATGTTGTTGATAATCTTGTTGAAATGGCGGTTGTATTTGCAGGAATTCCTTGTTGCACTCAACGGATCCCCGGTGGGATGAAATCTCGATGAAGATAATCAGACTCTTGTTTGCAAATTAATTCTATGAATAAAAATTTCCGGTTTTTCAATCTATTCTTCTATAAAATGGTTAATTTAATTTATAAATTTTAAATTATTTATATAATCAGAAAAAAATTTTAACCTAATTATTCTATATTTAATATTTTTTAATTTAATTATTCTTTCCATTTCAATTCTCTTTCTCGACATAAAATTATTATTTTATAAATATATATAAATTAAAAGAGTAAAATTAATTTATTTTGGTTAATTTTTCAATTTAAATTATTCTTTTATAATTAAAATGCATTATTAGATGATCTGGGTACTGCGTCGAATAACTGAAGGAATATATTATAGAAAGAAGAATTTATCGAGAATATATTTTAATCAAAAATAATTCGCATTTTGATTGATAGAATTTCACTAAAAAGTAATAATTATATGTCGAATATACCTTCCAAATCAAACCAATTCCCTTTTCTATATTTTATTATTAAATTTTTTTTTCAAAATACATTTTTAATAGATTTTTTGAGTAAAATTTAAAAAATCTAAATTATAAATTTAAATTTTTAGCTAGATCATTTAACAAAGAATTATTTTTAATATTATTTGACTAATTTTTTATTTATAGTTATATTTATAATTTAAGTTAATATATTTTTTGTTTTTTCCTTATTTTAATCCAATAGAATATAATAATATTTTATAAAATAATTTTGACTTTTAATAATAAAAAAATTTAAATATAATATTCAATACATTTTAGGAAAATTTATTTAATTTATAAAATTTAAATTTAAAAAAATAAATTCTTTCTTTGAATTTTTTAAATTAAAATTTAGTAAATTTTTAATTTATAATATTGATGAAAATTTATATTACAATAAATGATGCAGTAAAGAAATTATGGAATAAATAAATTGTGCCATTAAATTTCCAATATTGATTCTCTATTAATTGTTTTGAAATATTTTTAATAATTTTTTTACATTTATGAATCGTCTATTATTATTTATGGAATTATATATTTATTAACTAATAATTGGTAAAAATTACTTCTAAATGTATTCCTCTTTCTTTTGACTTATGCGATAGATGCTGTCGTAAGCTTATATATATTGATAACAACGAAAAATATTTCAATTCAATTAATACATATAATAATTTGTTAGTTTTTACAAACAAATTTAGGTTTAAAAAATTTAATTATTTTTTATATATAATTTCCATATTGATTGTAGTAAAATTTCTCCTTTAGTATAATATAATATTATTCAATTAATTTTTAAATTTTATTTTCAAGCATTATTTTTTGTTTTCAATGCACTATTAATCACTATCGAGTCAATTATTTTTTCAATCCATTTACTTAATTGGATTTATTTTTCAAGCCATTAACGATTTCATTTTAAAGAACCTATCATAAATATTCATTGAACATAGCAAAAATTTTGATTCATCATTTTATATTTAATTAATTTTTTTATGAAACCATTTATGGAATAAATAATATATTTTTTGATAAATTTTAATTATGTTACGAAATATTTGTTTTATCTGTTGGGCAGAAAAATTCAAAATTTTCATTTAAAATTAAATTTTATATTATAAAATTTGATTATAAATAATATAAAGTGAGTGCGGTCTTAAAATTCTTATTTGTTTAAAAATTTGTATTTTTTAAATTAGTTTTATTGAATTCATGAATATCTTATTGACATAAAATATTTTTTTGATATAATTATTATTATTATCTAATATAATTTTGTCGTCTATTAACATTCACCAATCTCTTATATTTTCATTTTCATTAATTAATTACTTTAATTTAATGCTTTTTTTACTAATTTTTTTAAATAAATATTTTATTATCTATTATAATTTTATTTATTATATAAATTAATATTTTTTATATTTTAATGACATTTCAAATATTTTAAAATACAAATATTTTAAACGATATATGAGGCAATCATTGTGAAAGTGGAACGGGACACATCGCCTGGATATCTCATTTTGAATCCAATAAAACAATTTATTGGTTTTTAGGGTAATTTTGTGATTTTTTCAGATACACAATTGAACTGGAACATGATTTTTTGTTTTTTATGATGAAATTATTTATCATTAATAATACATAAATCAAATTTTTATATATTCTACAATTTTTTATTTATATTACATTTATTTAAAATCATAGTAAATTTTACCTATTTAAAAAATTAAATTTTATTTTTCAAATAACATTTTTTAATTTTTATATTTATTTTCAATCTTTGTAAATATGTTTTAATTGTGTTAAATGAAATAAATTGATATTGCAAAATTTGCCGATGCAATTCTTTGGTGGTATAAATTTCTCGAATTTTATAAAAAAAGAAAGAATTCTTTTAATTTCATCATTCTAAATAAATTCTGCAAACTTTTTAAAAATAAAAATATAGAACAAGTAAAATAAAATAAATATATTTTGAAAAAAAAACATTCACATTGTGTTGCAAATGGGGGATTCATTTTACTTTATTACATCTCTTGGAACTCTCATTAAATAATTTTTTTATTATTAATTTTATTTAAAAGTTTTTAATCAATTCCAAAATAATATTATTTAAATTTTTCAAATAAATATATTTCTTTCTTTGAAAAAATGAAAAATCATGAAATAATTTGTTCAAAAATGAAGCAAAATATGAAAACAATCTTTTCTTATTATCTTTTTTCCATTATTTCATAAGACTGTAGCGACTTCGCGCGATGATCCGGGAATTGCCGGATCAATAAAGAAGGAAGAAGAAAAAGATGATTGTTTCCTTATCAGTCGCCTTCCCCTTTTCCTCCCATTTTGCCTCCACCCCATTCCATTTTTGTCCCTTTTTAGCACAAACTTCAACCACTCTCGCTAGAATACAAATACATTCAAAATTCATTAGTTCATATGAAAATTATCACACAATCATTCCCACTCATATTCACATGAATCCTTTGTTAGTTTACAAAATTGTTTACTACCAAAAAATCAGCCCTTTTCGATCACCATTTTCACTCTTTATATTTATCATCAATTTAGTCATTCCATTTCATTCTCATCTTCATTCTGCATTTTGGCCATTGGGCCCTTCTCCATCTTCAATCGGCCATTGGGGCCACCATCAACATCATCCACATTCATCAAAGGGCATTGGGCCCAAATCTTCGCCATCATCTACACCCATTGGCATTAACCCACATACACACATTTCCATACCATACACACTTTTCCATACACACAATTACATTTATAAATTTATTTAAATTCGTGTATTTTGTATTATATTTAATCGTGATAAAGGTTTAATTACCCAAGTTTGAGTTTGAGTCAAGTGTTGGCGGTTCTTTGGCCACTAGGGCCACAATTCATCCATTCGCCCATTCACATTGATCATTGGGGTCCAATTCATTCATTCCATCAATCCAATCATTGGCAAATCCATCCATTCATTCACACATTGGCAACATTCAAACATTGGCAACCTATCATCATCCATTCATTCATCATTGGCAAATTCCCCCTTTTTCATTGACCAGCATTGAACCTGCCCAAATCCCTTCCGGGCAATTTGTTTGCGGTGAAAGGGCTCGCAACAAGACCACAGTTGAATATCAAAAATTTTTTAAATTAATTTATTTTTTTTATTATAAAGGAAATATTTTATTATTTGAATATTTTAAATTTTTGATAATATAATTAATTTTTTTTACTAAATTATTTTAAAATTATTATAATAATTTTAATAATTTTTATAAAGTTAATATTTGATGGGATTATCGATGGCGGCCGAAGTATTTTCATAAAAATGTTTATCAAAATTGAATTCTTAAAATAATTTTATCAACAAAAAATTTTAATTAATTTTTAAATAAAATATATGTAAAGTGCGAGCGTGAATTAATTGCACTTCTTCTTCGCTTGCTTCTTAGATGAGACGGAAAAATTTTTAAAATGCAGAGAAAAGGTGTAAAATTTTACACTTATAATAAATGTACAAAATTTTTATTTATATATCATTCAAATTATGGTGTCAGATACCAAGTATTACTTAAAGAAATGTAATTAAGCGAATAAAATTAATAATTTCATTTTATCAAATTAAATACGATCATGAATGTATTCTAATTGATAAGATTCATATTTTTAAATACATATACTGATTTTGACTTCAATTCATTTATAATTTTTTCAGTATTACACAATAGTTCCATTATTTTGCACTAAAGTGACCGCCTTTAAATCATATTCAGGACTTATATTTTGTCTAATAGAAGAATGCAAGTATAAATTTTATTATAATATTATTATTGTTTATAAAACTATATCTGAATAAATAATTTAGTTATTATTATTAATTATTTACTGCATATTGTCTAATTATTTCTCCAAAATTATTTAATAGCATTTTTTATCGATATATATTTAAAAATATTCGAGATTCTCTCATCAATATCATATGTTTTAAAATATATATAGAATAATTTAATCATTTTATTATTAGATAAATTTTACAAAATTTAATTTTGGTATATTAGAAAGGATAAATTAATTAAATCAAATTTATTAATAAACATATATTTTTATATTATTAATTTACAAATTTATTATTAAAGAAAAATCGAATTAGGCTTAAAAGATAATGTAATTAATAATTAAAATTAAATATATATTTTCTTCATTGTTATAGAAAATTATAAATAATCACTAAAAGAGAATTAATACTGCTTGCAATAATAATTTTTTCTTAAATCTAATTGAATAAAAATTATTAACATTTTACATTATTAAAATTGAACTTCATTTCTTACCAAGGTCGTTATTATTCATTTCTTTGAGATTATTGTTAAAATGATTTTAAACGATATTTTTAAAAAAATAGATAAAAAACAAAAATTCATATATAAAAGAGAGACAAGAATGGCCCATAGGGCATCTCATACGTATTAGTATTTAAGGAATTGAGAAGATCGAAATAAAGGGTATGAAAATGAAAATTATTTATTTTCATAATCGACGCATATCATTAAAGATTGAAGACATTATTTTAAAATTAATTTTAGTCTCATTTTGCAATTTATTTTTATTATAGAATTTAATTTAATCTCATTAAACAATTTATTATTTTTCTTTTTAATGTAATTTCAGATTTTTTTTTCAAAATATTTAAGCATTTATAAATATTTTATAAATATTATGTCTTGCAATCATGCAATTTTATTTTGAAGCTTAAATTTTTCTGCTTATGCCTACAAATTATTTCAATTTTATCTTTTATGAATGAATAATTTTAAAAATTATATAATATATTACTGCTTAAAAATTATTGTTGCTTTATTAATTTCTTAATAAATTGTTTCATACATAATTAATCATCTTTTCCTATATGCATATATCTGTTTTAAATATATTATATTCTAATATATTTATAAAAAAATTAATTTCAGAATTATATTTATTAATTTCTTAAATAATAAATTATTATATTTTAGAATTTTTAAATTTTTTCCACTCTTTTTAAATTCTCTACATAGCCGTTAGGCAATGATTCGAAGTGAAGTTCATTTCTGTTGCAATAAGATAGTTCATAAATAAAATAATTAATCATATGATTTGTGATCGGCCTTCCTGTTCAATTTTTAATTTGTGGGCGAAATTTTTGCGGTTGATAAAAAAATGTTTGAAATAAAAATTTTTTGCATTTTTATTAATTTATTCGAATTGCTATCAATCGATTCATCACTTATAAATAAATAACTTCTTGATGTTGTATTTTCTTTAAATTTTTTTGTGATACAATAATATATAAAATTATTTTTTTTTGTTTCTGTGCGGAAATTGTCTAATTTTTTCAAATAAAATATTTTTATTTTAATTTCTCCATTTTTGCCTGATTATACTTATTAAATTTTTAATGGATTTTATTATTGATTTTATTTCAATATATCAATTTTGTTCCGTGAATAATTTCGTCTATTACACAAATTATAGAATTTAAATATGTTAATTTTTGAAAAAAAATTTTTAATCATTTGAAAAAATGATTTTTTTTAACTAATTTATGTATATTATAATATAATAAATTTATAATTTATTTATGAAAATTAAACAAAAATTTATTCTCATAGTTTAAATTCTTTATTGTAATTAAAAATAAAATAAATATTTTTAATCTAAGAAGATGGTATGCCAAAAATTTTTTTCTTCCAAAAAAGTTACAAATTAATACATTGATTCTTTATTTTTAATTAACTAATTATAATTTTATCAATTAATTTTTTAATAATTTTATATTTTTAAAATGTAATAAGCCGATATAATAATTATAATAAATTTAAAAAACGCAAGAAATTATTCGTTCGATAAATAAATTATCTATTTTCTTGTGGTTCGTGTTTCATTATTTTTTGGAGGCATTAAGTAGTCAATCTTGTCGGGAAAGCCGGAGGTTTCACATTCTATGCAAATTAATGTTTCGATCATTACTATAACTGATTTAAAAAATTTGATAATTTTGTAAAAAAATATAAATTTGTAAAGAAATATCAACTTGTGTAAAAGAGAAATATTAAAAAATTAACAAAAATATTTTATCCAAACATGATAAAACATAAATTTTAGCAACAACAATTTATTCCTCAAATTATTATGGTTTTCTGATTGGTTTGATTACTGGTTGGTTAAACAACAAATAATATTGAATTATTAAAAATTTTAATACAAATTCCAGTAAATTTTATTAATTAATCTTCTTATAGATGCACTTAATTTCTACATTGCATCAGATTGAGTACTAATTTTGAATTTTAAAATGTTTGAAATAAAAAATTTTTCATAAAATTTTTTCCATAAAATTTTCTCATAAATAATTATATCTTTTTCTGAATATAATTAAATAATTTCCCATTTTGTCTAATATATATAAGATTTTATATGTTGTTAGAGGATTGTTTTTTTATTTTTAATATGACTATAATTTTTAAATTTGTTGTAAGATTATAAAAATATCAATTCACAATATCAACATATAGGCTTTTTTTAGATCACTATATTTAATCTCTGGTCTAAATAATTTTTACAAATTTATATAATTTTTCATTTTACAAATTTATTCAAAATATATTTTCGAATTTTTAATTTCAATAATATATTTTTATAATAATTTAATTTATTTTTAAGAGTTTAATAACATTTCGGACGAAAAAAATTTTTATAATTTATTTTTTTAATTTTTATTTTTATTAGCCTATACTCTTCACTAATTTCTTGGGTGTTCTGTTTATATAGCAAAATTATAATTTATATTTTTTATAATGCAATGTATTATAACTATTCGATAAAAATGTTGTTTATTTTTCTTGGAAATAATTATTTAAATGATTTCTTATGTTTTGTTTTTTATTCATATTTTTAAATGTTATAGATTTATTAATTTTTGCATTAGATTTTGACATTTAATTATTTTAATCGCTATTAGGATTAATTCTAAAGAATTTTTTATTATACTTTTTAATTATAATAATTCAACATTTCGTGCCTATTTTGAATTTGTTGTTAGCAATAAATAAAATTATAATATATTTTTAATAACTTATATAACTATGATGCAATTTATTCTTTTATTCTTTTTTATTAATATATTCTACATCTAAAATAAAATTTAATTTCTTTTCTTATGCCAACCATGCCCCAATATTTATATATATTATTATTTTAAATTCATAATTTAAATGCAAATAATTTCTTCCCTTTTTACATTTAAATATTTTTTTCCTTTTTATTCATCTTTAATTATTTTTGTTTTGATGATTCTAATAATGAATATAAATTACATTATTATTTTGTAAAATTCGTCGAAACTTAGAAATATTTTGTAATTTGTCCAAATTGTTAATCGTAACTGACTAAGAATAAAATCATTAAAAAATTCTTTAATTTTTATTCCATTATTAAAATTAATTTTTTTACAGAAATGTAAATCGCCGTATTAATTAAAAATAAAATAAATTTAAATTTTTAATTTGCATAAAATATTATGCCTTGGTTATATTTCATATTTTTTAAAGTAGTAATTTAAATTCTTTCTAATTTAATAATAATAATTAGGATTTAATATTTGAATTTTATTTGCATAACAACGATATTTTTTTGTTTTTTGATTATTTTTTTATAATATATATGTAAAATTTTTTATATTAATTTTAAATTTATTTTTAATTTTAATTTGATGATATTTTTCCATATAGTGGATAAATTTGAAATTAAAAATTATATTTATTTATTCTCTATTCATGAATCCCATGCAGTCTTAGGTTTTTATTTCCTCGTTCGCTTATATTTTGGGAAATATTTTTTAAAAATATTTTTGGAATTAAAATATATTTATGATTATTTAAATAAATAAATTAAATTTTTTATAATTTTTTTTAATTTAATCTGATTTATATTGAAAAGAAAATAAATTATCTCAAACCCAAAATTTTTTATTCAAAATTTTTTATAATTTCTTCTTTAATAAAAATATTTAATTAGGTAATTTATGTATTAATTGAAATTTTTTTTTTTAAATTTTTTATTTGTTTGTTCTTATTTTATTTTCTATTTTATTTATATTTTATGAATACTAATTTCTTAAAAATAATATGTAAATTAATTAATTTCTTAAATATAATAATTAAACAAGTATTTATTATTCCCTTACCTTAAATTAATGATTTTTTTGGCATTTATCTTGATTAATTTTTAAATTTTTATTAATAGATACTATTTACTTTTCTATATTTTATTATAAAATTATTTATTATTATTATTTTTTATTCTTCTTCAGATAGATTTATTTTACAATAAATAGTTATAAAAAATTTAACAATATTGGCTATTTTTAAATTAGTTTTTAAAAATAATATCATTTGAATATAAATCATTATTAAAAGGCAGAGGAATTTATATATTTATTGATTGATTATTTTTTTTAATGAAAAATATTATATGATTTTATTTCTACCTTTTTATACAAATTATAATATTTTATTAATTTTCTTTAAATATTTTATAAAACTTATTTCATATTATAATTTAATTAGATCAAATGCTACAAATTATTTTTTTTATTTTTCTATTTTTAAAAAATTAGCATATTTTTTTAAAAATTATTTATTTCAATACTATTTAAATTTATATTAACAATTTAATAAATATTTTCTATATTTCTTAATTTAATTAATAATGGATTTTTATTAATAATCACAGAACAGTTTAATTATTTAAAGATTTATATTTTTATTTTAAAATTCATAGTTTTATTTTTTATTTTATAATTATTTTAAGACTCTACCCATTTAAAATTTTTAGAAGTCTTTCATTTCATCATATCAAATTATAAAAATTATAATATCTTATTATATTTAATTATTTGCTAATATTTTAAAAATATTTTTTGGAATTAACCTCTGGCCATCTTCCCGCCACATCTATATTCAAATATATTTATAATTACTTCACAGAATTTAGCCATGATTATCGAAGATTGGCCCTGAGAGTCGTTAGATTTTTAATGCATTTATCAGTTGATTTCGCAGATAATATGTGGATGTTTGAATAGAGACGTAGCATTGATGCGGGCATTCTTGATATGAGAATTTTTACTCTTTGATAATTTTTAGTATCTAAAAATTAAAAAAATTTAAAATTTGATTTGTAATAAAATAAATTCATTTTACAATTTTCTATTAATAATTTTTTATTTATAAATTTTATTGACTTTATTTAAGAATTATAATTACTTTCTCATAACATTTAAATTTTATTTTTATAAAAATAAATAATATTTTAAATTAAATTTAATTAAATAATATTTTATTACACATCATGCTTCAATTTTTTATTAAAATATTTCTATCAAAATCTCTATAAAACAAGTTTAATTGAAAAGTATTTGACCTTAGGACTCCATATAGATGGACGTTGATTGCACATATATCTTGGTCTTCTTGATGGATTTCAAATATGGTCTCTAATAAATTATTATTTATTTTTTAATTTTTTGATAAAATTCCTCAAAAGAAATTTAAAAAATTTATTAATTAAATTATTGGTTAAATTTAAGTCAATTTAATTATTTTTATTTATTCATCTTTTTTCATTTCACAGCCTTAGAATACAATATTGATTAATTCTGCATATTGATCTATAAAATGTGATTTCTTTAACCTAAAAAATTACTATCTATATAAGATTCATAATAATTATTCAAGATTTATTTTTTTACATTAATATCGTTATTTTAATTTTTCATAAATAATTATCGATCATATTTATTCAATTTCATTCCGATCTATTATATATGTTTCTTCCTAATTTATAAATTTAAGAATGGCCAATAACAAACGCGCAAAGGAACTAGTTATATTGCAAGTTTCACTTCTACCTTTATAAAATATGTTTCAGGGATTTTGCCTAGAATCTTCCAGTTGAATTCGCTCATCTCTATTGATTTTACGGATTTAATAAATCATATTAATTTTCTATAATTAATCAATGATATTTATTTACAACTAATTTATTACTAATAAAATTTTCTTTATTTTAAATTCTTTATTATATATTCTTGAAACGGACTTAGCTGTGAAAGATACTTCTGTGTCAAATAGATATTTCTTTGGCTAGCCATTTATGTTTAACTAGAGAGCTGCGGCAAGAGCCATGGCTGCGATTGATTTATTAGATTGTGGCATATTCAATTTTCAAATAATTGAAATAATTTTTTTAAAATTTTTGATAAATTTCTACATATTTAAGTTTTATAAAATTTTCTGAAATCAATAATTTAATTAATTTTGTTAAATTCTATATTACAATATTTTTCTAAGAATTTTATTGAATTGAATTAATTTCTTCTTACTTAAATCCATTTTTTATAAAAATTATTCATGAATTTTGAGTTAAATATTTAACAAAATTTTTAATTTAAAATAAATTAAGAAATTAAAATATTTTAATAAAATTTTAATTACTGATAAAAATTGATGATTTTATTAAATTATTCATTTGTATATATTATATGTTTCCCACTTTAAATCTGGGCATGATTTAACATTGGTTTTCCGCAAAATATCTATTTCACATATTTTTGCCATCTAAATAAATTCAATTGTTTCTAAATTCAGAAAACTTTAGGTTTTCCTTCATAAATAAAAGATATAATCAAGATTTTTTATTAGAATTTATAAATTAAAAAATAATCGTATAATATAAATTAATTTTAAAAATATTAATATTTTATTTAATATTTTTATTATTAATTATAGACAGCATTAAATATAGAATTTTTACATTTCACAAATTCATAAGCAGTCATTTTATAAGGCATTTTTTTCTTAATCTTAAATTTTTTATACGATATATTACAAAATTTTAATTTAATTTTAAATTTATTTTTTAAAACAAATTAATTTATTAATAATATTTATGTTAACATAATATTTAATAAAATTATTATTATCATTAAATCATTAATTTCAAACTAAAAATTGTTTAATCTCTTCTTTTTATAAGCCTTTCTCAGTCAGTTTCCAATTTCAATATTACCAATATTCCAGTGGCTTCCTTTAGGCAAGAAAATCACACACAAAGTCGAGTTATATATTAAGTTAAATTTGGTTAATTTATAGAATTTCCTTTGAATAAAACTTAATTTTCTATAATATAAAATATTGTATTTATATAAATATTTTTATTTTTAATAAATTTCTTTTTTTAGTTTTTTTTTACTAATAAATTGCATATATAATTAATTTTTATTTCCAAAAAAATTTATTTCAAAATATGAAAACCTAATTGAATAATTTTTCAAACATTTTATCAAAATTTATTTTAAATAATTTATATATCCTAATTTTTTATTACAAATTATGAAATTTGATTTATTCTCACTAATAATTATAATATATTTTTCAATAATTTGTATGGATTTTTTCTATCGAAAGCTTATACCAATTTGATTCTAATTTTTGCAAATATTTTTTCCCAATACAAGATTGATCCTTTTTAATTATAATTTTTTGTATTGATAATATATTATCTATTGAATTCACAAAAGCTGATTAACGCGGGTCACTCATCATATTTCTTCTTTAATAATGAAACTCTTATAAAACAAATTAAAATAATTCATGGAAAGTGGAAATCCTCATCAATAAATTTCTATAATAAATTCTCATTCGGCATTGATATGATGAAATTTTATAAATTATATTTTTATACAACATAGTGAGATTTTCAATAATATTTTTTTTCTATAAAATTAAATTTGATTCAATTCAATTATTTGATTATGAATTCACTTTAAATTTTTAATTTTATTATCATAAAAATATATAATTTTTAAAAATTTTTAATTAATTATTTATTTGATATGATTTTTAATTTAAATTCAAATATTATTCTGATAAAATGTTTTATAAAATTAAAATTTCTCCGACATTTTTCAATTTATTATTTTTATGTTAACTTTTTTTAAATTTAAATATAAAATTATATATTTATAAAGAAGAATTTATCATTTCAAATATTTATGTTATTTTTATGATATTTTTTATCAATTTTAAATTTTTTTTCTATAATTTTATTAAATTTAATTATTCAATATCAATATAATGAATGTGATGAATTAATGGTATCATTTCAATTTATTCTTTTAATTTATTTGGAAATACATTGAGTATTTTATTTTCTCTATTATAATATATGAATTAAATTATGATTATGCATTATAAAAAATTTTTTAAAAAATTTATTTAAAATATGTCTAGTTTTTGGAAAAAAGTCCCTTGTATTTTTTTAAAAATTAATTTGCCACAAACATTCTTATAATATCAATGATTGCTTTTTTTCAATTTAATATATTTTTTTTCTTTTATTAAACAATTTTATTATTCTGTTAATTGATATTAGGCCAATGTAATTTTTAATTTTACTTTGTTATTTCTCCTTCTTGTATTGTTTTTGAAACGCTTTATCCGAACCATATGCGAGAAAATTATCATTCGAAAATGATCTTCTACGGTGTCTTGGTTTCTGAGACATATTTGATCAGGCATATAAGACGGTTGAAATTTGTCACTTATTATCAAAACTAGAAAAAAAATAAATATTGGTTTTTAAAATAATTAAATAAAGAATATTTTTATTTCGTTTTTTAATGCCGAATAAAATATCTCTCTATTATCTTTCATTTTAATTTATTTGAATGATTGATTATTTATTTTTTTAGTATGAAAATAATTATGATTATATTTATGAATGAAAAAAAATAAATTTTTTTAATCCATAATTTTATTTTGTTAAAAAACTTTATGTTATTTGTCGATTTTATATGTTATTTTTAACTGATTAATACCCATTGTATTTTCTCGAAATAAATTAGAAAATAATTAAAAATTTTCAAATAAAGACAATTTTACATTATTACTTAATTAGAATATTTAATTTTATTCAAAGCAATAGGATTATTTTTTGTTATATAATTTTAATTAATATTCATTCTCAAATCACAAATGAAAAATTGATTTATAATGTCAAATTAGATTTTATTATATAAATTTAATTTTTTTTTGATTTTTTTACTTGATTTATAAAAATTTAAAAACAAATCTCATTTTTTCAACAAAAATCTGAACAAGCATAGCCCACTCCAACCGGTTCTTTGGAACTTACTATTGCTTCCGAATTTTCGTTGAATCTCTTTTACGCAGATAATTCTAATATATTAAAGGATTAATATTCTTGATTTTAATTCATATTTATTAATTTAATTAAGTATCTATCAGTCATTATAATAATCTTTTTTATTTTCTATTTTTTTAGATTTAATAAAACATTGATTTTCTTGTTTTTAACTTCAAACTCCATTATTAGTATTAAAATTTTCAATAAAAATTTATATTAATATTTCATCTAGAAAATTATTTTTTTTTATCATTTTATATAAACAAATGAAAATAATTTATCCTTTTTGGAAAGTTTTTTTTACTATCAAATATTTCCACCTACAATTAGCATTTGTTTAAAAATTTGCATACTTTTATTTTTATTATATATTATAAATTAATAATTTTTATTTTTTTATTATTTATTTAAATTATATAAAAAATTTTATATTTTAATATTAATTTATTGCATTTTATTTTTTAATTATTTTTAATAAATAAATAAATATGATTTTTATTATATTCATCAATTTTTTTTTAAAAATATTAGTGAAATAATTCTTAATTATATTTATTTGATAATTCTAAAAATTTATTAAAAACTAATTTATTATTAATCATTATAAATTTGATTGAATTAAATAATTATTCGCAAAATTCCGAATGGAGGGAGGTACTGTAAATTAGGATTCGGCTGGAGAGGGCGGATAAAATATGACGGTGGGGGGGATGGGACGAGGGATTGATGGATCAGCAAAAAATTTCCTGCAATATTTTAAATTATTCAGCCGATTTTATTTACTTCAATAAATTTAATTAATTAAAAAATATATAATAAATAAATTATTATTTTAGATTTTTGTTTAAAAAACATATAAAATTTTTTAATTAATTATTTTAAATTTTTAATTAATTTAATTATTTATCTTTTTATATTTTTGAATAATATCTTTTTGCATTTTAAATAATTTTATAAATTAAAATATTTTTTCTATACAAAATTAATAAATATTTTTAAGCTCTATTTTAATTATGAATAAAATTATAATTAAAACTTACGAGGAAAAAACTAATTTTTATTTTAAATTTGATAAGACAAAATATAATGTAAAATTTTGCTTGATTTATTTTTTTTAATCTTTTTTAAATCTATTTGCTTTAATATATTTTATTTTAACACCAGACAAATGATTAAATGAATAAAATGATATCATAAAATTGTGCATAATTTAAATAAATTAAAGTAAATTATTCCTTCCATGGCCATTTCTTCCACTTTTCGATTATAATATTCTATTAAATCAATAAATTATTTTGCCATTTCCTCTGGACACAATTAGAATTCCGCTCATTTTTTAACTTTTTAATTAGGAAAGGGTCGAAACTTGCCTCGCGTCATAATAAGTATAAAAATTAGATTATGAGCTAATGATTTTGCGGCGCCAATTTTAATACAATGCGCGAAAAAATGTTGTTGTTGATAAAACATCATTATCGGCCAATTCAATCCAATCCTAACAACCATCCATAAAAAACATTAAAATAATACATTAATATATTCAATTAAATATAATATAAATAATCAATAAATAATACACTTAATATAATTCATAAAAATTAATAAAAATTTTTATTCCCAATTAAATTTATATAATTAAATTTAAAAATTTAAATATAATGTAAAAATTTACAATAATAATATCTATAATATTAATAAAAATTCTGAATATAAATTAAAATTTTTTATTTTATAATTTCTTCAAATTTCTTCTACTCAATAATTTATTCACTTTTCAATTCCCAAGGCTGTGTTGAAGCGATCGGTCTTCCCTATGCCCGTTCTCATCTGACCATTCTAAGCCATCATAGATAACGATGAATATAGTGTGTCAGTAATTATAATATTTAAATTTATTTTTAAATTATATATTAATTTTTTTTAAATTTTTTAAAAATGTATCTTATACATAGATAGATTTTTGATAATTCTTTTTTAAATAAAATTTCTCACTATTTTTTCCTTATAAATCGTCAAATTTTATGGAATCTTTTTCGATTCAAAAATTATTAAAAAATTTTTTTGATTTAAGATAAAAATCGATTTCGTCTTACACTTCCTCTTTGAAAGTTTTACTATATTTGATGCATTGTTTGTGGCGATAACTTTATAAAAAATTTTTAATATATTTGATTTTTAAAAAAATTTTCTTAATTTTTTTACAATATTTATATCCTGAATAAAATTACAATAATATATTTAATATTATTATATTTTTATATATATAAGATTAAAAATTAAAATATAATTAAAAAATTTATTAAATTGAACAGTGTGTAATTGATTTCGAAGATTGGATTTGATATTTGATAATTAAATATTGTCTCATGATTTATATTTTTTTTTACAAAAAAAAATTATTTAATTTTTTTATCTGAATATATGAAAAAATATTTTTAAATTTTTTCTTGCAATAATATTTTATATTTTTTTTTATTTTGATATACTTTATTTTGTTTTTTTAAATTATTATAATTCGTATAAGTTTGAATAATCATTCATTTTAATCTTATATATTTTACATGGCTGATGTTTTAATAATTTTATTTATTTTTTATTTTCAAATTTAGTAATATTGCTTGAATCAAGCAATTATTTGTTTTGAATTTAAAATTTTATTAATTTTTAAAAAGGCACCATCCCTCGTTAGCTTTCCCTAATTCACACAGTGGAATCCTAGAAATTAAAATATTTTATTAATTATTATGTTTTTCATTGTTGCCAACAATGAGCGTTACATAAATGTATATCCCTCCTTTCATGTTGACGACGATTATCGATTATATTTGGTCGCATTTTGAGTTTAGATTTTATTTTATGATTTTATTATTATTTTTCATAATTTTATTTATTTAAATTTTTAAATATTTTTATATTTAATTTTTTTAATCAATAATTGTTAAAATTAACATTAAGATTTTTAAAAATACTTCAAAGATATTATAAAGTATTCTGTATTTATATCGTTTATCTTTCAATTAAATTCGCTTATTAATAATATTATTATATGAATTTATAAAAAATTTATTATTTTACTACCTATACATTTTAATAATATGATGAAAATTTTATAAATATTTTTATTATTTATATTGAATGGTATTATTTAAAAAATTCTTGTTTCTATGTTCATTTTTAATTTAATTTTTATTGTACATAAATTATATTTCCATTAAAAATAATTAATATAATTAAGTTATTTATATTTATATCAATATTATTATTCAAATGAATATACTTCACAATTATAATTCAATTAATTAATAGAATGACAAATAATTTCGAGAAATTTTTATAAATTTATTTATTAATTTTTTATAATTATCATTTTTTAATTTACTTAATTAAAATCTTTTATTAAATATTATTTATTATGTGATTAATTTATTTATATTTCGTTAGTTAATACGATTAAGTATTTCAAAGTATTATATTTATTTTATTTGTTATATAATTTGACAAGACTTTATATTGAGGCGACATGTTGTCCTATGGGTTCGGCATCAAATGCATTCTTAAAAAATGCATTGATAGACAGCCAAAGCGTTCGACGTCGATATTGCGCGCTAAATCATGAATTCATAGCAGTGATTCTCATTCAGTATGTCGTCCAGGAACAATGGATGATCCTGATAGTCTAAATTTTTAAATTTTGAGATTATTTAAAATTAATAGCTTCGGTAAATTTAATAATATATATATATATATATATATATCAGGGGTGTTGCTCGTCTCGAAAAACACGAGACGAGAATTTTGGACGATACGAAATTTTCAAAAATCGCGAGACGAGAATTTTGGCGAGACGAAATTGCCAAAAAAACACGAGAATTACGAGGCCGAGACGAAACGAGATTTTTAAAAAAATTTAATTTTTAGTAAAAAATTTTTATTTAGAAATAAATAAAAATGGTAAATTGTTGTGCAAAATAATAAGTGAATAATCAAAATAGTAAATGTCCAAATTGTTTTTGCAAAATTAATAATCAAAATCGTAAATAGTCAAATTGTGGTGTAAAAATAAGAGTTTTTCCACATTTTCCACCAATAATTTCTTCCTCAGATTGGTCAAAATTTGTCCGGCCGTAGAAAAGAGTCGCTCACTTTCAGCGGAAGTTGCCGGTGCTGAGAAATATTTATGAGCCAATTTGCACAGCAATGGCCATTTGATGGCATTTTCCCCGGACCAATATGTACTTCCATCTCTTGAGGACCAAGCATCCGTCATAATGCTCACAAATTCGGTTTTTTGTAAATCTGTTTTTATCCTATCCTAAAAATTTTCCTTTGAATTTCAATTTCAAAATTAGCAACAAACCTTTATTTTCCCATATATTTCTGGTAACATTTTTTGGGTAAAATAAAAACGGCTAGGAATTTTATATTTTGGTTGTAGATTTTGGATAAGCCTTTGAAAGCCGATATTTTCCACAACAGAGAAAGGCTGAAGATCAACAGCAATAAATTCCATAATATTTTTATTTATCTCCATCGTTTTTTCGCCATTTCGATCCCATGGGCCTTATATTTTAAAAATAAATTTTAAAAAACCAAATTGAAAATACTTTTCGCTCCCAACAATTGAGTAACATCCGGCTGTTTGCTTTCTTTTGACTTCTTCGTAAATATTTCCTCAACTTCTTCATCTGCTCTTTCTGTTCTTTCTATTTCATTATTATTGGATGTGCCTTGAACCGATTGGGAAAATAGTCTTTTTAAAGTTCCAATTTGAGGTTTTTGATTCTTCTCTCTTTCTGCTTCCACTTTGGCCAAATATTCTTTGTATTCTTTTTCATGTTTTTTTAGATGTTTAATAAGTGTTGTTGTTGGAGCAGATGGACCATGGTCGATTTTATATTCACAATTTTTGCAATAAGCAATGCCAGCTTCCTTCTTAAAATAATCCCAAACTTTTGACATTTTAATTGCTCTAAAAAAAGATTTAATTTTAATTAAAAATATATGAAATAAAAATTAAAAGATATAAAAATAAAATAAAAAGATATTTTGTTTTTATTTGCACTGGAAAATCAATATTTTTATAAAAATGGGATAGAGAAGGGTCCCCCCTTCACTTTTCATGTCTCGCCAAAATTCTCGTTTCGAGGGTCAAAAAACGAGAACGAGACCACGAGACGAAATGACCCCAAAAACACGAGAATTCCGAGGCCGAGACGAGACGAAACGAGACGAATCAACACCCCTGATATATATATATATATATATATAAATACAATTCATAAATTTTTATTTAATTTATCATATTTTCTTCATTGAAATTAATAAGTATATGTGTTTATCAGATAAAATCTAAATAATTATAAAATATTATTTTAAAAAATTTTTTAAAAATTAATAATTATTCTCATGAACATAAATTAATAAATTTTGACTATTTATGAATTTTAATTATATTTTATAAATTTTCACTCTTTTAAATTCAGTATTTACCAATATATTTTAAAATAAGTTTTTATGAATTTATTTAAATGATTAAAATAATTATTTTACATTACTTTTAATTATTAATTTCGGAGTTTACGTTTTCTAAAATCCGATTTGCAAATTCCTTCTTTCCCAATTTTGGTGGTCGATGGTTGATCCTCTTCTTCCAATTACTTAAATTTAAGAAACCATTCATAATCCCATTTGCGCCTTGCATTTTTTGAATGAGAAAGTTCGACCAAAATAGGATTATTACTGGCTGAAAATGGCCAAGGAAGCTTTTTCCATGTAGACATTTATTAACTATTTTGAATTTTAATTTCTTTTAAAAATAAATCTATTTTCTTTAAATTTTATTATTTTTCCTTCTTACATATTTCAATTTTATTGAGGATTTTTATTTTTATATTAATTTCTATATAAATTTATATAATTATTTTTATTTCGGAAGAATTAAATTTTTTGAATTTTATTAATAAATTAATTTAATTGTCAAAAAAGATGAATATGTTAGCGTAAATCACGGATGTTTTGACGGTATTCAATCAGAATTATAAGCCATATTTTACAATAATTTATTCCTATATAATATCTTCGTGATAAAATGAATTGAATACTATTTTTTTTCTTTCAAGTATTTTTATCTTGATATTTTATTATTATTTATTGATTTTTTATTTTTAAATTTCTATATTCTATAAAAGATCTTTTTCATAAAACATATTTATTCATACTTAATTCATATATTTATTTATCGAAACTATTTATTTTATTATAATATTTATAAGAATATTATTATGGAATAAATAATTATTTTATCAAAATGTAACTTTTTTAAATGTAATTTTATTTAATCTTTAAGATGTATAAAGTAACAAATTTTTGTAATATAATATTTACTTTTCAAATTTTTTAGCAAATTATTTATTTTAATTTATTGATTTTATAAATTACTAATATTATTGATTTAAAATTAAACAAATTAAAATTTACTTTGATTATATCTATAATTATTTTATTTTTATTTTAATATATTAATTTTATTATAATTTTTTCAATGAAATTATTAATTTTTTTCATTTTTAATTTAGCTTTTTTTTAATTTATTAGAAAATCGTTGCTTCTCTTGAATAATTTTTAAATGATTGCCCTGGCAACCTAAATTAGGTTTATATTTTGATATAAATATCAAATTTCATTTTATAAATTATCTTTTTTAAATTTCTAAATATTTCTAAAAATTTTGATTTTAAATGTTGACAACGCTACAGAGATGTTCGCTTCGTGGCATTGCGTGGCATCGACCATAGTGGCGTCGAGTAAAATGGTATAGTTTTACTCATTCAATAATGAGATCTTTCAAAATAATTTAAATATTTAAATCGATTAATATTAAATAAATATTTTTAATGGATCCATAAATATTTTTAATCTTTCAAAATAGTATTTCATCATGATAATATTGCATATTTTTATTTTTTCATTTATTAATTCCATATTAATTTTATAATATATTTAAATAAATTTATAATAAAATTTTTATAGTTTACGTTAGATTATTTTATTTGAATTATTTAAATAAAATTTTTTACTAATAAATATTTATAGCTATTTTTTTAAAAATTTTAATTAATAATTTCATTAATTCTCTTATTTTGAAGCTCATAATAACCTTGAAAATTTATATTGTTTAATATTTCTTAACATAGATTCGAATAATAATAATATAAAAATTATTTCTTATCATTTTTATTTTTATTCTTAATGATTTAATGAATGTTGCTGCTTTTATTTTCATTCCGTATTTTGCGGCTAATTTATTTATTGGTTTCATGCTTTATATTGTTTGACAAACTCCTGCGTTTTATTAAAAAAATAATTCTAATATTTTTTTTGTATTAGAATAACTGGTAAAGACTTAATAATTAAAAATTTTAATCGAAAATTAGAAACCAATTATTTTAATTATGGTTTTATCAATTTTTTTAATTTCATAGAATAAAAATTGTGATTCTCATCAAATTTATTTATCGATTTTAGCCAAAAATCGGATGTAAAAGAAATGCCAATAACGCATCGATGACTCCCCCACTTGTTGAGGGATATGATGTCAAATTTTTTTATCCTTTAATGTTTTCTAATCAATATATTATTTGATATGATAAAACAAAGCAAATGTCATAGAATTATTATTTATTTTCATTTATATAAATTAAATTTTTAATTTGCACAAAAACTTAATATATAATATTTTCTTCAAAATATTAATATTTATTAATTTTAAATCATTCAAAATGATTAAAATTTTTTAATTTACAAATAAATAACGATGGAATATTTATTTTATAAAATTCTTAAAATAAAAAATTATTAAGATTGGGATCGCCTAAATTGCTTTTTCAATCAATGTTGTATCCCCTTAAACTAATGAATATAATTTATTCTTTTTCTAATGTTATATTATTTTACTATCAAATATTTCCACCTACAATTAGCATTTGTTTTAAAAATTTGCATACTTTTATTTTTCTTATATATTATAAATTAAAAATTTTTATTTTTTTAAAATTATTTTATAATATTATAAAAAAATTTTATATTTTAATATTAATTTATTGCATTTTTTTTATTATTTTTAATAAACAAATAATTATGATTTTTATTATATTCATGATTCATCAAATTTTTAAAAAATATTAGTGAAATAATTTTTAATTATATTTATTTGATAATTCTAAAAATTTATAATTTATTATTAATCAATATAAATTTGACTGAATCAAATAATTATTCGTAGGATTCAGAATGGAGGGAGGTAAATTAGGATTCGGCCAGACTGGGCGGATAAAATAAAATGGGGAGATGGGATGAGGGTTTATTTGATTTAGTTCAGATGAGTCAGTTTAGAGGGTGGTGAATTGATAATAACTGCTAAAATTGTTCGGTTTTAATCAATATAGAAGGTGTTTTTATAGAGAATTTTGCACAATTTTCTCTTCAGGAGAAATTTAAAGAGGACGATCAGCCTCTCGTAATATCCCCCAAGCCCTGCAGACCAAATATTTTGATTATCCAATTTGGTTTTTCATTATTTCTGGATCAATACTAATTGTAAATTCCAAATGGAGAACATAAGGATTTTAACAAAGAAGAATTATTTTATTAAATTTTTTATTTTGAATATGCATCAAAATAAAAATTTTATATTTGTTATATTTTTTTAATAAAATTTTTTATTAATTCTTATGTAGAGAATGAGATAAAACAATTAATAAATTTTTTCTTGTGAAGTTGTTGCAAAATTCTTTTATTCGATTGATGTTTTTCATTGAGGCTCCTTAAACAACAAAATGATACTTTGGTATTAATGACTTCATCTGAATTTTAAAATTGTCGAAATTTATTGATTATTTTAAAATTTATTTTAACTTTTTAATTACTTTTTTTTAATTTTTTATATTCTTATTTTAATTAAATCTTTATATTATTAATTTATCTTCAAACACGTATTCCATACAAGATCTAAGATTTATTTTTCTGAAGAAATTTCATTTATTTTTAATTTTTTTTTAAATAATTAAAATTTTTAAAAAAGAAATGTTGCACTTTTGTTATGCAAATTGATTTCTATCGAAGTTGGTTGTTCAAGAAAAATCAGGAGGAGGAAATTTTATTTAAATTTTTTTTAAAGTTGCGAAGATTATCTTATCTTTAAGGCAAGCCAAAGGCCATTTACAATTTTCTTAAAAAAAATTATTTCCATTATTTTTTTTAACTATATTATTTATTATAAAATTTTAAATTAATATTTATTTTATAATTCTTAAATTTTTGCGCATCAAATCGAACAAAAATTTTTTAAGGGAATTTTATACTAGAATAATTTAAAGATTATTAATTTTTATTTTATCTAAAGATTTATATATACATTAAAAAAATTAAAATAATAAATAAATTATATATAAATTGTAAATAATTTATTAAATTATTATTTCTTCTTTATTCATTAATATAATTTAAATTTATTAATAACCGTTATTATATATGGGCAAATTGTTTCTCCATTGTTTTTGCCGTCGAAAAATTATAATAAATATAATAAAATAAAATAAAATTTTTATTTTATATTTAAATATTTATAAAAAAATATAATAATTCTGAAATTATAAAAATATTATTATTGTTCTTTTTAAAAAATATATTTTTTTCATAGTTTTTTATTAAAATATCCATTTTTAATAATCAAATCGCTCTTCCTCCAAAACATTATCATTTTTTATATTTATATATTAAAAAATTTAGCTCCATTTAACTTCTTTATTATTGTTCAAAATCACAAGCACGAAGCTCTATCAAATATTATATAAATAATTTTTTTTTAAATATCTTTTAGGATTTATCTTTTTGTTTATTTGTCTTATAGAGAAATTTCAATTCATTTTAATTTTATTTTTTTAATTCAAATTTATTTTATGAATTTATAATATAATATAATTTGATACACCTTAAATTCAATCGATAATAATTTTCTGATTTTTGATAAATTGAGAGCTTTAACCATATTCATTAAACTAGTATTCCATTGGCTCTTGACAGAATTATTAAATTTTAATATAATATTTCTTGGTCTTTCCAGTGATTGTCGGTTCCACGGGAGTGGGTATTGAATGGGGGGTCGAAGACTCAATTTCAGTGGTGAATGGGTCTATTCATATTTTATGATATTTTGAAATTTTTATATTCGATTTTTAGAATTGTATCCGGTGCTAAAATTAGTCCAGTCAATTTTGCTGAGTTGCTTCATATTTATTTTTTTATATAACTAGATCTGAATCGGCTTTTTTAATATTTAATTAAAACTTATTCATTTTCTCTTGTAAATAAGCCAATTAAGATAATAAGACATGTAAAGAACACAATCATATTGAAGAAAAATAAATTCTTTTTTATTTTATTTTTAATATTTTATTTTATTGATGATTTTTTGATTGATCACAAATTATTTTTATCTGCTATAATGATTTTTTGTCCGTTTTTTTTAAATTTTTTATTTTATAAAAAATATTTGGCAAAATTTTATAGAATAAAAATGTGCTCTCTTTATAATATGCTTATAAAGCAAATGATAAAATAAATAGTTTGTTACACGATCAACTCTACTGAACACCCATATTTATATAATATTAAAAAAAACTTGAGTTTCGTTCATTTTTTCAAACATCTCAACTTCTAGCCGGCCGTTTTTCGAGATCTTTTTTTTAAAAGTTTCCTATTCAGATGACAAATATGGAAAAACCTCAACTTTTTCAAAATCATTTTTTGGTTTAGAGATATTAGCCAAAAACCGGTTTCAAAAATTGAACTTTTTCGGTTTGCCCAGGTAAAACTTTTTTCCTTTTGATTTTTGGGTTTTGGGCCTGGAGAAAGGGCACTCCGCAAGAGTGTCAGCTTTCGAATGATATATGGTTTATGAGGTCTAAACTCAAAACCCTTGGCCCTACACGTTGCAGAAATTGGCCAACTCGGCGCTTTTTCCTTTGTGGCCAATTTGGTAAGAGAGGAGGAATTTCAAGGAGGTCGCGGGTTCGAATCCCATCATGGGCAGATAATTTTTTAGAGGTTTTCGATGATGGGGATCACGAATTTGAGGTCTATTTTTAAAATTTAAACCGGTTCAAGGCTTTAAACCGGTTATGCGCGAGTTGAATTTTTATCAGAAAATTGGGAATTGGATTCTGAAATGTAATATAACCCTTCTAGAAACCTTTTAAAGCGCGATAGCGCTTTCTTCCTACCGTCCCGCGTATTCCTTCCGTCACCCCTTAAGAACCAGCGGGCTTCTTCTTCATAAAATAATTTATTATTTTAACTAATGTTTATTTAATTTCTTTGTTTTATTAAAATATTATTTAAAAATCTTAAATAAATGGCATAAAGCGTTATAGTATAATTTAGTTTTTAATGGTGAGTATTAAGCAGCAATGCTCGACAAACATAGGCCATAAATCGCAGAAGCGCGGAAAAAGTCAAGTAGAGGATTGAAGAAGACCAATCTTAAAATAATATTTTGATTTTATTATTTTATTTAATAGTTTTTTAAATTAATTTCTTTCTCGTTCACGGCTTTAAATATATTTTTTAAATTCAAAATATGTATTAAATGAAAGAAATTTAAAAAATATATTATAAATTAAAATTATATAAAATAGTAATTTATAATATCGACAAAATGTTTTCTTTATTAATACAGTTTTATAGCATTTTGTAAATTGCAAATTAAAAAATAATTTCATATAAATCTCGAAAATATTTTTAATGATTAAATTTGAATTTTGTCCCATTTTTTTTTATTCATTTTTTAATATTCAAGCAAATTCTTAATATAAAATTGTTTTTAATTTTGAATTTTTAATAATTTCTTTCACAATAAATCATAATAGTCGAGAAAAATTCATAAAATAAAATTTAATTCTATACAATAATTTCATATGTTTTTTATATATATTCTTTTAAATTTTTAAATTAAATTCCTACATACCCAAAATAATTTATCTCATTTTTGATTATTACAAGTTCATCCATTTTTATAAAGTATTATTTTTATAAAATTAATTTCATTTATATTAATTTAATTCATATTGCAGCATTATCGTGATTATGTCGATGTTATTTCTACTAAATATTTTTGGTAATTGATATTTGATAGTTTATCAAAAAATAATAACTTATAATTCGATGAAAATATTGATATTTGATAATTGGTATTTTTTTAAAAAAATATAACCCCTTTTATTCTCCATTCATTCATTCCATCAAATTTTCACTTCTCTTCAATTATCACTCATCATCCTCAACATTTGATTGCCAATCAACTTTAGTGTTGGATTTATTAGGCATAATTACCAACTGGATAATATTGGATTGGAATTAACTTTTCCTATTCTTCATCGCAATTTTATTATCAAATTTCTTAATTCTTGAACCTACATTTGATTAAGTAATTTTTTGCATATATTTTTTAATTCATTTATTAGTTTAAATGTTTTTGATTAAAATAAAGTTTATTTTCTTTATTTTATTTATTAGCTGAATATAGTAAAATGGTTTACAGCATGAAATATATAATTTATTCTATTTTTAAGTTAATATTTTTTTAGATAAATGTTCGATATAAATAAAATAAAATCGTTTTTATTATTATTATTTTATATTCTATTTTATTAAAATTAAAAAATTATTATATTTGATTTATATGATATTATTTAAGGTTTAATTATTTAACACTAATTTTGAAAAATTTGATAAAAAGTTACAATTTGGAAATATACATATTATTTTAATATTATTTCAAATAGAATATATATCCGAAAGAAAATTGCCGAGTTAATCATAGAATTTAATTTTATTTTTTAATATATATTATCTATTTTATAAATTCATTTAATATAATTTTATCTTATTTATTTTATTTTTGATTTATTATTCTATTTATTTTATTTTTGTTTCGACTACCTTTGAGCGTTCCGAGTTGCACAAATTTATAGAGAGCAGTGTTTTTAATATTATCTAAATGGAATATTGAAAGCCTGTTGTGCTGCAGAAAAGTAATAGTATATAATTTGTTGGCAATTGTTTGTTGGTAATTACAAAATATAAATATCAATGATTTTTTAAACAATGTTAAATTATTTTTATATAGTATTATTAATAATTTCAAATTATTTATTTTCATTAATTTCTGAATGTTTAAAAAGTAAAAATTATTTTACTATATTATATTTAATAGATATTTTAATATTGCGATTCATTTTCCATTAAATTTTTCATTATTTAGTTTTATTTTTTTATAAAAATTATTAAATCCATTATATTATAGATAAATATAATACAATATTTTAATAGAAGTTGAAATTAAATGTATATTCATAGAATATATCTAAAATCTATCATTAGAATTTAATTTTACTGATAAATTTAAAATTTTAGTAAAAATTCCCAAATTATTTTTTAATTTATCACATTTATGAAAGAGCTTAAAATATTTTTGAAAGAGTTAAAAAATTTAGAAAAATTAGATAATTTTTTTCTTTAAAAAATATAATTTAATTTATAAATTCTAATGAAAATTTAAATTTTTTTTATTTTAACAAAATGAAATCATTGATATGATAAAATTTTGAAATTATTTTAATTTCTTCGAATTTTTATAAAAAATTTATTAATCATATAATCTATTTATTTTGATTTTAATATTTAAAATTATTGGATTATAATCCTAAAAATGTTGATTAAACATTTGACTCAGCAGTACGGCGAAGGCTGTAAAATTTATTTAATTAAATTATCACATATTTATTTGGCTGTTTCACATTAACATCGTACCAAATAAAATATAGAGGAGATATTCATTTTTCTTTCACTTTCCAATTAATAAGAATATTAATTTTTATTTGGAAACTTTTAAATTTATCAATGACAAAATAATTTTCCATAATCAAAAATTTCTTTTCCTTTTTTAAAGTAAAAATTTAAAAAAAAATTCATTTTAAATTATTTATATATCTTTTTTATTCGCGGATCTTTTTAGATTAATTGTAAACAATTTATTTATTTAAGATCGAGGCACTCTGAACACCTTTATCAAAATAAAATAAATAGGTGAAAATTGAGTTTATATTTGTTCCCAGGACTATTATTCGTTTAAGGCCAGTGAAGTTGAAACTTGAAATTCAACTGAACAAAAAGAGGTAACAAATAAAAAAATCTTTTATTAGAAAATTGAATGCATTTTGAATAAAAATTTTATTTTATTAATAAAATTTATAAAAAATTTCTATTCATTTAAGAATAAATTTTGATCTTATATTTATTCTAAAATGCTTTTTTAATAAATTAATGAAAAATATTTATTTTCAAATATTTATTTTAAAGTATATACATTCACATAATATTATGATCAACAAGAAGAACATCTTCCCAAACTATTCTTAACTAGATTCAAATTCAGCTGCGTTTTGCGCTGCCGAATGATCGGGATCATTCTTTAATATTTGGTAGAAGGCGATGGACGAAATTACTCAATGGCAGTTTTAATTTTCTTTTCAATTATTATAGTCATTAAGAATTTTATTCAAACTTAATAAGTATTTTATTCAAAGTATTTTTTAAATTGGTGCAATAAACTAATGTTTATTTTCTTTTTTTTTTAAAAATTTACTAAAATAAAATTTTAAATATCCAAATTTCATAGTATAAAAGCTTGTAGATATTTCCTCCTTCGATAAAATCATTTATTTCATTAATTCCTTTTTTAACTATATCTTATTATGAATATGATTTTAAATTAATTTAGTAATGATTTTTAGAATATTTGATTATTATATAAAATATGAAAATTACGAATATAAATTCTAATTTATTATTATATTTTTATATAATTATTTGTAATAATGTAACTTTTAAGACTTAGATAATGCGATCATTTCTCCTAAATGCTTTTAATTTTATTGAATTTTATAAAAATTTTGAAAATTTAATATAATTTTATTTAATTTTTACAATTTTAATATTATATTAATTAAATTTTAATTTATTTTTTTAAAAATTATCATTAGAAATTACAGAGCAAAAAGTTCAAGCAAAGAGGATTCTTGATTTTATAATCCTGATTTTGCAAATATTTGCATTCATCGATTTAAATTTAGGTCTTTGTTTAATGATCAATTTATTAATTCACAGTTTAAACTTTTAAATCATTTTAGCCCAAATATAGGGAAATTCATATAAAAAGCTTTTATAATTCGAATTATCTCACATCAGTAATTTTTGAAGTTGTTAATAATATTTCCATTTCATAATTTAATTTTATTTTTTTATTAAACCAAATTTAATAACAATAATAATAGGACTATGAATATAATTTTCAAAATTTTAAATAAATTTATTATAATTTAGCTTCATTAAATTCATTTAAAAATATTCATTATTAATTGGTATAAATTCACTTTATTATGTCATATTGAAGCCATCAATTTTTTCTAATATCACATATTATTTTTTTTCAAATGCCTTACCAAAATTAATTCTTTTTATTTGATAGATTTTTTGATAAAAATTTGTAAGTGACTTTTTATTTAAAATTAATAAAAATTTTGGTCGAAATTTTTCAATAAGTCAAAATTTTTTCATTTGGATTTGAAAATTTTACCCTGTTTATATTCAAATTTGCAAATTCATCCATAAATTGTTTGTCAAAATTGTACTGTATCATTGATCGGTGAGAAAATTATTTAAAAATTAAATGTAAATATTTTTTTTATTTATTTCCAAAGATTCTTTGGTATCCTTAAAATTTATAACTTTCCAAGCACAGTTATGTCGAAAAAAAAAGATACCAAAGATAAAGCAAAATTTAATCAACAATTTTCTTAGATACATGTATTACTGAATTATTAATAATAAAATATTTTTTGTACACTCCTTTATTATTTTAAATAAAAAATAAGACAAAATTATTTTACATAAGGATCATACAGACATACAATTATTATAGAAAAGGAAATAGAAAAATTTTTATAATTATGAATATATTATTTTAAATCAATTTTTTTCAATTGTTCTCATATTATAGTATTTTTTATAATAATTAATAGACTTTTCTTGGCCAACACCAATACCTGTAAAATGTAAAATATTTATTTCAGAAAATATCAGAAAATAATTTTACTTTCCATATCCATTTTAAAATTTAAATAATATTTTTTTTCATTTAGAACTTATTTATTTTTTTAATAATATTTATTTCTATTTTTTTTAATTTTTTTAACAATATCATTTCTATAATAATTAATTATATTTTTATTACATATATTTTAATGGATATTGACTACCCTTAAATTTATACATATATATTTTAAATCATTTTTTATTTGCTAAATAAAAAATATTTTCAATTATATTTTATTAATTTTTTTATAATCCATTGAATCAATAATAATTCTGCGTAATTTATTATTTATTTCCATTATTATTTTTATTTATTTATTATATTCTTTTGCCGTCTATATTCTTTTTTCTCCATATATTTTAACTTGCTTTCACACATTTTGTCACGACCTCTTTTACCGCCTTTAAAAAAATTTAATTATGATTAAAATTTATTTTATTAATTTTTAAAATTTTTAAAATTCTATATTTTATATGTTTGGTAAATTATATATTTCAAATAATTTTTACATTAAATGAATTATTTACTAAAACATTTTTATTGCATATCTGTTTTATTTTAGAATTTTAAGCCATGGTTTCTTATCACTTTTAATTTTATATATTTTTTGACTATAAAATATTTTATAATATTATATAATTTATTTGATTATTATTTTCATCAAACATATTATTGATTTTTTATTAACTTATAATTTTATTTGGTATTCTTCATAGTATTTTAATTTTTAATTTATTATAAAAAATTATTGCGACAGAGTTCATGCGCTAACAAATTTATTTTTTGAGAGAAAAATTTCATATCATTTCCTTTAATAATTTTATATAAAGTCAATTTATTACTTTTATATTTAATTTGTTTTCAATTATTATTATTCCGTTGAAATTTTATAAATGTTTAAGGCCAGTTGATTATTACAATTGACATTGCCCGGAAATTTTTTATTTATTTTCTCAAAGAATCATTTCTCTTTTAATATTTTTATCTTTAATTAAAATCGTCTTAATATTTATTCAAATCAACATCGGAACTTAATGCTCAAAAAAAATATTTCTATTTGTTCATTAAAAAACAACCCTATTAAATTGATAAAATAAAATTTAATAATCATTTTTTTCACTTTTATTTTATTTGCTTTTCTTTTATTTTTATAAAAAAGTGACAAAATTTTTAAAATTATTAAAATAACAAATAAAAAATTTACTATTTTTAATTTTTCTTATATTTTGAAGAGTTTTATAATTTTAATTTAATAAGCTTCATTTATTATTCAGATTCATGATTGGACCAATGATGACTACCATTACTGTATAAATCTCGGTTATTTTGTCAACTGTTTTAGTTTGTTAAAAAAATAACTTGTTATTTTTAATTTTTTATAATAATTTATGAATTGATTCCATAAATTTTTATTTAATTTCAATTTTTCCATTATTATGAATTTCATTTTTTTAAAATAATTATCGTGAATTGAATCAAAACGATAATGAAGCATCGAAAAAAAAATATTGCCCTAGTATCATATTAAAGAATATATAGGAAGTTTTCTTTTTTTTGAGAAACATTTAATAATAGCCCATAATATCAAAATTATATTAAATATATTTCCTTTGATTTCAATTCAAATCTATCTTTAATATTTTAAAATATAAAAATTATATTTATATTTCTTTTAACCAAAAAAATTTTTTTTATTTTACTTTTGCTAGAATTTGCAAATGGCCGATGAATATGAAAAGAAAAAAATTGAATCATTAATAAAAATTTTGTGATTTATTTGAAGCATTATTCATTTGGATATGAGACCAAAATTTTGATATGGTTATTCATCCAAGAAATTGTTGAAAAAATTTAATAAATATTATTACGGGAAATTTTATTATTTGAAAAAATCATTAATTTCTACAATAATAAATCATTATTATTTTCTATTTCTATTCAAAAAATCATTTTCAAATTTTTTAATTATAATTTTCTTTCTTGTATTTTAAAATAATTATATCAATTTGCTTATAAAGATTTAATAAAAATTTAATAATTTCACATTAATAAAATATTTAAAAATTTTTATAAATTTCAAAATAAAATTTTTATTTATATTTTTTTAAAATATTTTTTAAGTCTTCTTCATAGATTTATAAATATAATTTTTATAAATATAATTTCATATATCTTTTATATTTTAGATTAAATATGTTTATATTGTAAATGATGTCGATTTTTCTAAAAAATATTCTAAATCAAATTAAATTAGATGTAATATTTAATCAAAATTATTTTTTTAACATCTGTTCAATTCGCGGTATCATATTAAATTATATATTATTTTATTTTTTTTTTATAATTGATAGAGTAATATTTTTTATAGTGATTTTTATTTTATTTTATTTTATTTAATATAATATAATGTCGATTATTCTTAGAATGTATCATAGTGATATTTTATTTTGAAATAATTTAATTATATATTATTAGATTTTGTGATCGCATTAATTGATTTAATTATATTTTAATTTTATTGTAAAATATTATTCTATATATCTAAAATTAAAATTCTTTTGGCATAAAAATTCACTGTTTAAACATTTTAATAATTTTCAATGATTTCCTTAAATTTTTATTAAGAATGTTCATATTTCATAAAATAATAAACAATTAAACAATTTATTCAATAATTGCGATTTAAAATATAAAAAATAATTTTTAAAAAAACTAATATGTTGAAGAAATCAAATTGCAATTGATCTAGGGTTTGTATTTTATTCATTTTTTTTTATTGTCTCAAAAGAATTTTTTAAGATCATTATTTGATTGAATAAGTCTAAGATAAATAATATATTCGTTTTTCTGCTCTATTGTAAACAAATCATTTGTATGATTATACCAAATTTGGAAAAAAAATCTTTTTTATTTTTTCAACGAATTTCACATATCAAAAATTTAATTCTTCTTATTTTTTCATATGTTTTTCCGATGATAATTACAGATAAATAGATGAAAATATTATTCTATTATTATTCTAATTTTTTGGCAATTATTAAATATATAATAATTTCAAAAATTTTAAATTACCATTTTAAAATATATTTAAGTACATAATTAAGGTCATTCGTCACTGAATTGGAGAAACATATGGCTAGTTACTTTTTTCAATTCGGATCATTTATATGATTCAATTGTTGAATTAAATTATTTTTCAATTTCAATATTATTTTTTTTCTAAATTTTAGCATTTATTTTCAGGCCTTGCTATACCTAAATTAATTTTTTAATGTAAGTTTACATCAAAATGATGTTGATTTCCCCTTAAAATTTTGAATAAAATTATATATTTATTTTATAAACGTAGAAAAAGCTGTTTATGAGATTTTAAAAAATTTCATTCTGGGGCAAACCAATCACGAACGAGAAGGTAGACGATGGTTGGCTATTTATTTATTTAAAAAAAAATGTTGACCATGAGGATTTTTTTGATAATTTAAAATCAATTTTTTTAAATTTTTTTTAAATTATATTAAATATAATTAAAATAATAGAATTTTAAGTATTCTTCTGCTAATTTTTATAGGTTAATTTTTTATTATAATTATTACAGTTTGCTGTTGAAAATAATATGCCAATTTAAATGCCGATTTTAGTTCAGTTAATAATTTCTCCTCTTCCAACTTTAATCTTTTTTTAAAGATAGATATTTTTGAGCTGATAAAAAATTAAAATTCTGATTTTCCATTTATTATTAATTCAAGTTATTAATTTATGTATAATAATTTGTAAAAGTTTTTTATATAAATTCTTCTTTTTAATAAGATAAAATTTTAAATCGTGATTTTCTGAAATAAACAAAAAATTTTTATTATTTTGAACATTTGCAAATTTAATCATATTGCTAATAATGTCGAAAAAAAAATTGAATTATATATCATATCGGCGGAATATCTTGAATCATTGTAAATTGTTTTGTATATTTTACCTTAAACTTACAATATTCAACAATAAATTTTCGTCTTTATTTCTTTTAATACTATTAATAAAGAATATTTTTGAAAAGATTTTTATAAATTTTCTTCAATTATTTAAAATTATATTATTTTATTATTAAATTTATTAAGTAAATTGTATTGAAAAATTTTTATATTGAGAATGTAATGCTAAAACCTATAAGGAATTAAAACGATTAAATTTTTTTAGATTTCGACAAGTAATTCGCTTGGCAATTGCTGACAAATTTAAATTTATTTTAAACAATTTCTTGTGAAATATTATAAAGATTCATTCGAGTAATTAATTTTTATTATTTAAAAAATATTTTCCATATATAAGACAAATTTATTTATATTAATTAGTTTAACATGTTAAAATATTTTTTTTTTTCTAAATTTCCACTTTATTTAATTTAATATTTTCATTCGTGGAGTGTAGCTTTTTCAGTTATATGACTATTCATTTTCTCCATTACATTTAAATGAAATAAATAACCAATATTTATAAAAATTTTAATATTATAATTTCAATTTTTATTTTATTTTTAAATAGTAATTTTTTGATTTTGATATTAAATTAATTTGCTAATAATTAAATCATTTATAAATCTCTATATAATTTAATTTTCTTCTTTTTTAAAATTATGGTATATTTTATTTCTCATTAAAATTTAAAAGTTATTATTATTTAAACCATATTAAAAAAGATATTATATTTTTATTAAGATATTATATTTTTATTAAGTAATTATTACAATATTTTTTAAGATTTTTCAAAAAAAAAGATGGAAATTATTTTGATAAAAAATTAATTTTATACTTCGATACTATTAATCTATTTATAATAATTTTGGAATTATTTTTAATTATTTAAATTAACTAATGAAAATTTTATGTCTGCATCAAGTGCAAAATTAGGTAAATGATTTTTGGCATTCTCGCAATTTAATTTATAAATATGTTAATATGGAATAAATTTAAATTATATTATTTTATGCATAATAATTTATATTACATCTTTGATGTAATAATTTTGTTTCATATTTTATATTAGAATATAATCAATTAATGATAAATTTTATTTTCATAAAAAATGAAATATTTTTTTAACGAATCGATTTAGCTTCCATTTTTTTGGCAGAATGATCCTGAACTAAATAATTTAAAAAGAGACCAATATGACATTTGTCCGGTCTAAGCTTGAGTCAAATTTTTGTTTTAGATAAATTTTTTAAAAATTTTTATATTTTAATCTTTTTTGTATTTTATTTATTTTTAATCTATTATTTAGTACACTGATAATTTTAAATAAATCTTTTTTCAGTCAGAGTCGCCAAAATTCGACTCTTTATAGAGTGTTAGTACAACTTTTATTATTTTATTTTATATTATTATATATATTGAAAAATAATCTTTTGTTTTTATTAATTTTATTTATTTTTTTCACATGATATCGTATGAATCAATTATTATTTATATTGTAAGAGAATGGCATAAATAATTATCTTATTTGTAACTGATTTCATCTGTATTTTGCTAATTATCTACGCATTAATGTTTTTAAATTAAATTTATAATTTATTGTAGTCAGAGAAGATGGAATTTTTTAAAAAATCAAGATTTTCAAAATTATAGTTTAAAAAAATTAATTTAATTAATAATAAAAACTTCATTTATTTAAAATATTTTTTTAAATTTAATTATATTAACTTTTTCAATCATTTTTGAAAATACAATTAAAAATAATTATGTCCGATAGATTGACATAACTGACTACTTCCAAAACATCACTATAAAATTTTTAGTGTTATTTTAATTTAGATATTTTTGATTTAAATTTTTTATTGAATATTGAAAGTCAATAAAAAGGAATTTGATCTATACATTTTTATCTATTTTGATGGAATACAGCAAAATTTTATAATCAAAATACCTTAATATTGCAAAGAAAAAAATATTCAAAGGAAAATTATAAAATAATATATTTTTTATATAAATAAAGAATATAAATGAATTTTTTAAAAATATATTTTATCTTTTTTTTTGATTTTATTTATTATTTACTAAAAATTTTTAAATATATAAACATATATTTTAGTATAAAAAAAATTCTGAATTATTTTTATTTATAAAAATGGTTTATTTTTAATGGCATAAATTGGGTCAAATTGGATTTCTTAAGAATTGAATTTTTGGTAGCCATAAATTATCTGGCAAAATAAGAATTTTTTAAAATTTACTCAATTCAGTTATTGAGATTTTCGAATCCGTCCATTCCTTTTAATTAGAACTATTGATGTTGTTTACCATTCTTTTTATTGCTAGTCGGTTATTGAGTAAATTATTTTACATTGCTATAATTTTTTATAATTTTTAAAAATTAATATTTTATTTTAAGTATAGGCTAAATTTATTTATTTTAATTTATATATTAATTAACTTTAATTTTGATTTATTTTAATTATAAGCAATTTTTAAAATTTTATTTTAAAATTTATATCAATTATTATATATGATTTTTAAGATTAAAAATATAAGGTTTTGGATTTCTTTGCATCAATTATTTTTCAATTTTGAAATGCAATATCGAAATAACCGTAATAGACAGTTTTTGACATTGGTATTATTATTTATTACAATGGGATTATTGTCTATTTAAAAGCTAGAATTTTCAAAAAGGAGAGGGGCTTCGTGTAAACGCCTCCCCATATAAAAAATTCATTATTTATTTCTAATTTAATTGTTTTGGTATAGAGAGGAAAAAAAATTAAATTTGAATAATAATTCATTATATTATTCCAGTCAATATAATTTTTAATTTTTTTTTTATCTGTAAATATTTTATAGTAATAACGATTTAATTTAATAGAAATAATTGATTATCCAAAATCATTCATTTGCTTATTTATATTATTAGATTTCATATTTTTTTTTGTTAATAAATAATGCATTTTTAAATTTATTTAAAAATATAATCAATTTTTGTCATATTTTTTTTTCCATTTAAATTATTTTTAAATTGAAAAAATAATTATTTCAAAAAATTGGAACTAATAAAAATTTACATTTAAATATTTTACAGATTTTTTTATCATACGCAATTTTTTACATTTAAATTATAAATTTTTTCATCATACGCATTTTTTTTATAATATCAGAAGAAAATATTCTCGTTAAATTTGTTATTACTTTTTTATCTTCTTTTTAAATAATCACATTAATATTTATATCTTCTAACTTCAATCATCTTATCATCCTATAATTTCTTTTTCGTGAAATATATTTTATTAATTTAGAAAAATTAATATTATTATTTTATTAATATGTAAAATATTTTTATTAAATAATTATATTAATTTTTTTCATTTATTAATTGTTTATATTTCGAATAGGTTGCTAAAAAAGATTTAATAATTTTACCTATTATACTATATATTTATATATAAATTTAAAAATATTTATTATTGATGTTCCATCTTTTCATATATAATTGTGAATGAATACCTTTGCAATTTCATATTAAAATTTTCTTCACTTCTTTTATTTATGAAAATTTTTAAAATATCATAGACTAATAATTTTATCAAATATATTTTATAGAATTCTACTTTGTTGATCCATACATTGACGAATATTTTTAAATTTTTTTTTTAAATTCGTTTATGCATTTTTATTTTTTCTGTAAAATAAAATATTGCTAATCATATCATGTAGAGAAAATTCAGAATAAATATCGGTCATTTTCCATTTCATGCCGTCTTCAATTCGTCAATTGAATTAAGAAGTCCTATTTAGTTAAAATTCCCATATAATTTCAAATTTAATAAATTTATTTCTTTTTAATCTTTAAACTTTAAATTGTCAACTTTAATATATATTTATAAAAGACATTTTTTAAGTTTAAAAGATATTATTTAATATTATTCAGAAAATTTAAATGGAAAAATTTAATATTATATAAAATTAAGACTGCTTGAATATGAAAATTTAAATTTAAAAAGAATAAATAATTTGGAACAATTTATTTATAATTCATTGAGATTTTTTAATAAATTTAAATAATAATTTATTCCTAAAAAATAAGACATTTTTGACACATACTATTCGTAAAAACAATTAATTACTATTTTTTTATCATCAAAAAAATTTAAATGAAAAATGTTTAAATTGGAATTTTTATTTAATTGATTAAAATTTAATAATTAAAGAATAAAATAAAATTTCAAGTAAAAAGATATAAAATAATTATGCCTAGTCCATATTCCTTCCTATATTAATTATATTTAATTCTTCATTAAAAAATATTAATATTTTGTTACCATTATCTCTGTTTTTTGGTAAAATTTATTTTTTTTTCAAAATATCTTATAAAATAAAAAATTATCTTTTTTGGCAAATATTTTGATTTATTCACTTTTTCCTATTTAAATTTATATATTTCGGCATATTCAATTAGTATTTTATTAAGTAATTTCAAATAAGTTTATATGACGACACATTTTTTTCCATCTCTATGACATTTGCCTTTCTTGCATATATTTTGTAAATTTCAGTTTGAATAATTTAATAGTCTTCATTTTTTTCTTCAATATCTATTAATTTTTTTTCATATCTATTATGATGAGGCTTTTTTAATTTTACTTGCATTATTTAATTACTATTATATTATAAATTTTCTACAAATTAAATTATTTTTTAAAAGGAATTAAATAATATTCTAAATTTTGAACTTTTATAAAATCAATTTTATTTTTTAATGGAATCTTTAGAATTTTATATTCTTTTTTTTTTTATTTATTTCTTCGCTAACTTATTCTTATTTTTAATAATTTTTTTTAAAAAACTTGTCTTCCATATTTTGTTGCATTGCGTTCGTGGCAATTATTAAAAAATAAAATTTTTCAAACATCAACTTGATGCATTAATAATGAAAAAATACACAATTGCAACTAGGTGATCTAATGACGATGAACGTAAATATCTTTTTCAAAAATAGTAATAAAATCTTAAGATTATAGAAATTTTACCTAATTAATATTGATTTAAAATAAATTTACAAATTTTTGTAATTAAAATTTATTAAAATTTATTATACATAGAGATTCATTTCAATCGTTATATTTTTTTATTTTTTTCGAAATTTTCATAAATATTATTTAAGGGCGTAGAAGAACCGAAATGGATCATGGATTTTGGAAAAAATAATATTTGAACGAAAATGCACCTTTACATTTTCATTATACCCTCATTTATTTTTAAATTAAAAATTTGTTCACTATTTGAATAAGTTGGCTTAGATTAGATTTAAATAAATTAAAATTTTATTATGGGAAAATTTAAATATTAAAATTTTTAATAATATTCGACAAATTTTATAGTAAGCAAATTTTTTTAAATTTAAAAAAAAACAAATATATTTAATTTTAAATTATTTTATTTGTCTCAATAAAATTACATTTTGAATATAGTTTAATAGAATAATTCTCTTGATTTTTAAAATTCAACAGATTAAGATTCCAATTTTTCACTGGTTAATTTCGCTATGGCTTCTTCCTTTTCTACCGTCTGCAGAATTGCATCAATAATATTCAATTTTATAATTCACAATTTTACAAGAATTTCCATTAATAGATGAAAGAAATATTTTTTAATTTTTATTTATAAAATTAAAATCTGATGATTGCCAACAGTTGGAAAGCTTTTACATTCCCAGTTCAGGCATTCGCAAAATGAAAGTCTGCAATAATTCTAAAGCTGCATCGGTCGCAATATTCCTTATGGAATTAGCAGCACCTCTTTCTCTTATAATCGTAAATAATAGTCTTTCCAGTAATCCAATTAATCAATAAAATAATCGTTTCCTTTTCATTTACTTATTCTATATCTTGACATTTTTTTAAATATTTGAATTTTTTTTTTTAAATAATTCATATATATATATTTAATAATTTAATATTTATTTATAAGTGTAAAATTTCATAAATAATATAATATTTTTTAATTTTTATTTCATTTTTAAATTATAATATTTTTTATTGTAATTTTATAATAATAATTAATATTTATATTTTTTTGATATTATAAAAAGCAAAATGAAAAAGACAAATAATATATAAGAAATGAAATTATATAAAATAATAATTTATGTCTTTTAAATTATTTATAAGATTTAGAAAAATTTTATAAAAATTAAATAAAATTTGATAAATTAATTTAATTATAATTTAATATATTTCCAAAAATATAAATTTTTATTTTATATATGTTGAATGTTTCCTTAATTAAATGCTTGCCAAGTATTTGTGATTACACCCTAATTTTTTTCTTTATTAGCCAGAAGACTTCCCTAGTCTTGATAGACACAATATCGATGGAAAATACCATGAAATATTCATCAAATTTAGAACAAAACTTACAATAAAAGGCTTAAGAATTAAATTTTATTTTATAAAGCCATAGTTTTGAAAATATCTATAAATTTAATTTTTGAAATATTAATATATTTTATAATGGATAGGAATTTTTCAACATTTGCACAAAAATTTTACTATTCTTTTTTCTCATATCTTTCTTATTTACATTAATTACCCGCGTATGTATAAAATAGTTTATCTCTTTCTAGCCAGCAAATTTTAAAATAAATAATAAAATTTTTAATATTTTTATGTTATTTATTTTTATTTTTAAATAATTCTTCAAAATCCTTTTCTATTGATTTAATTTTCGCATTAATTTTACAGTAATGATTGTAATTTAAAAATTCCTTTATATTAACTTATATTTATTCGCCTATTTCCGATTTCCTTTTCCTTTTTTTCATTTAATAATAAAGATTTTATTATAAAATTTTTATTTTTCCATAAATATGACATGTTTTAAAATTAATATTATTTATCCTTTTTTTTATCAAAAATTATATTGAATCAAATTTAAATTTGTCTTTTCCCCATTTCAATTTATTTATATATTAATTGAAATAATATAAAAAATACAAAATAATAAATAAATTTATATTGAGTGGTTTTTTAAAATAAAATGGATTCAATCACTCCTCTATAGATACAAAACATTTTTCTATTTCCAATAAAATTTGTTTCAGCATTCCGAATTTTATTTTAACTTTTTTTGGCAAAAATATTCCAGAAATATTATTTTCTTTATATACATAATTACATTATTATTTTATAAAGGATATTTTTTTATACAATATTTTATATTATTTTCTTATAAAAAATTAAATTATTGAATTAGAGATTTTTCGATAAATATAAATTTATTTATAAATTCTAAGATTTTTTTAAATTTACAACTATATTCAAACTTATGGCTCATAAAATTTAAGATTATATAAACCTTCCTTATGAAATTGTCTTGACTATTGAAAATTTTAAATACGGATTTAAAATTCCTCAATTTAAATAGATCAATTTAATTTAGTGCTTTAATTTTTCATGAATTTTTTTATATTCTGTTAATTTTTAAGTGAGGTTTTTTGTATAGTAATTTATTTTTTGATTTATTTAAATTTGCATTATATAGGTTAAATTATTATAAAACAAATGAATTTTCGGATTCAAAATTTTAATTATTATAAGAATTTTTTTAAATATTTTTTTTAAATTCATGGAAAAAATTAATATATTCTGATATTCGTAAAAAAATAATTTTAAATTATTATATCAATATTCTCTTTAAGTATAAATTAATTATTATAAAAAATTTTGATCCATTTTAAATTTCTCAAAAAATTTAAATTAAAATCCACTTTGGAGAAATTTCGCTATCTGATTATAAAATTTTTATTTAATAATTTTCAAAGCTCATTTTTGAAATTATAAATCAAAAAATAATTTATTTATGTCATTCTGATCATTGCAGAATTATTTTATCCAATGTAATATGGCCAATTTTAATTCCCAAGAATCAAATGACATCCATAAAAATGACAATTAAATTACCTTTAATATATTATTTACTATTTGACTAGAATGAAATTTTAATTTAAAATTTTATAATTTTTATTACAGTAATAAATATATTTTAATAATATTTTAAAAGATTAATAATATGTCTTCAAATTTTATTTTATATCATTACATAAAATTACAAAAGATTATATTATTTTCATTTAAATAAATGTTCAAATGGTATATTTAAAAATTACTTTTCATCATTATGCAATTAAGTAAATTCTTAAGAATAACCTTTATTAAATTCTCTATTATTTTCTTTGCATTTATCACATAATCATTTTTTTCGAAATAAATAGCAAAAAATTATTTTTGTTTAAAAAAATTATTCTATGGAAATATTTTACCAAATATTTTTATAAAATTTATTTGAATAAATCGTCCTTTGAGAAATTTTTCGTTTAGTTTCTCTATGACAATATTTTTTATATTAATAAATTTTATTTTTTTTATTATATCAATCATTCTATCGTTAAACTAGCATTTTTATTTTGATATTGGTACTTAACCAGTGGTATAATTTTTTTTCTGGAAATACATAGAAAGCGATTCTTTTTGGAATAGCAAAAAATATTAATTATTATGATGTAGGAAAAAATATAAATAAAATTTTTTATTCAATCTTAAACGTAATATATTTTAATAACCTTTCTAAAATATTATTTATGTTCATATTTTATAGAAATATTTTATTTTTAATTTTTTTAAAATTATAAATTTTTATTGCTTCTAAATTTGCTGCTTCGATTATCGTATCCTCATAGCTCTCATTTCGTGCAAACGAGTATATTAAGTGCAATTTTATCGCATCAAATTTAAATTTATTAAAAATTTTATTTAAAATATTCCATATAAATTTTGATTTCTGTTTATATAATTTTAGTTTTATTTATGATGGAAATTCAAATGAATTTATTTTTAAATTAGATAATTATTTTTAACTAGCTTCTATATTAAAATTATTTAAAAAAAATTATATATTTTTTTAAAATTATCTTAAGTAAAATTTTTTTTTAAATTGTTAACTTAATTGAAGTATTATTATAGCCGATATTTTTGAATAAAATAATAAATTTTATAATTATTATAAAATATAATTATTTTTTTAAAATAAATCAGGTCTAGCATTACTAAATTTATGGAAAATTTATTAGGAATAATTTAAAAAATATACTCGTCGGCATCAATTTCCTCGGCTTGGCTTTGCTCAATTCGACCTCCTCTTCACGAATCTTTAGCCTCTGTAAATAGATGTCAAAATACTAAATATGATTTTTCCTCAAAAATAATAGACGACCCAATGACAACACATCATAAATATAGGTTAAAAGCCAATTTTTAAATAATAATTTATATTTATGAATTTTTTTTATTCTAGTTATTAATTTCCCCATTTAGAATAGGAAACAATTATTTACAATATTAATTTTTAATATTTTATCTTTTCAGACATTTATAATTAAATATATTTTGAAATTACTAAATTCTTTAGAATTAAATATATAAATTAATATTTTATTTAAAACAATTTCATATTTTTTCTTTATTAATAAAACTAATTTTTCAAAAATTATTACTATTTGTTTTCATTGAAATATTTTTATTAAATTTTAAATGATCGAACATTGTCAACCAGAATTTTCGACTTTTAAATTTGTTAAATTTTATTTATAATTAAAAATTCAATTTTTCTTTTTGCTATAAAATATTCAATAATTTTTAAATATTTAATATTTTATTTGGAATTTTATAATCCTTTCTTTTAAATAATTTATTTATCCCCTAATATCCTGAGAAATTTGCGTCACGAAATCTATTGTTCATAGATTGTTTCCTTCTTCGATCGATATATGAGTTTGCTTAATTTTTAAAATTTTTAAAAATTATATTGTTTTTCAAATTTATTTTAAAAGAGTTTTATACAATTGCATATATAATTTACAAAAATAATTAATTTTGAATACTAAGCATTTTATTTTAAAATTTTTAATTCAATAAAAGAATTTTTATTATATTATTTTAATAATATTAATATTTTTATCAAATTTATGTTTTTATAATTTCCTATTTAAAAATTAATTTATCTTTATGATCTTATATCATAGCTTCTTCATTAATTACATTGTAAATTTTAGCAATAAATTTTTTTTGATATTTACAATATTTTTGTAATTTAATATTTAAAAACGAGAGTCTAATTGTCGTTCAATGTTTTTCAAATAAACTAGCAAAACTTTATCCGGTTTTAAAATTTTGAAAATTTTTCTTATACCAAAAAATTTATTATTTTTATTTCGTTGCAATTGATGTTTAAAATAAATTTGTTGTTAATTTTAAATTTTTAACACAATTCCACCATTCTCGTTTTTTTTCCATTTCGTAATATCCATCGACTGAATATGTTCGAAATATTATTTAACAAAAGGATTTGTAATTTTTTAATTCACATCTTAATACATATTTTTTAAAATTATATTTTAATATGCTTCATTCTATATTTTGTTTATAGATGTATAGTTAAATAATTATTTATAATTTTTTTTACCAATTTTATATATAAATTTTATATAGAATTATTTAAAAATTTTTCTTTTTATTTTAAATTATTCAAGAAAAATATTTCTACATATTAATTTTATAAGCATAAATAATCTAAATTTTTTTATAAAAATTTAATAACAATTGGATTTTTATTGTCAAATTTAAATTTTAAATTAATAGTATTTTAGTTAATAAAATATTTTGCTAATTAGAAATTTAAATGAATTTTTTACTTTTTTTCCTGGCTATATTAATTTATTTTCAACTCAGTATTTTGCAACATTCTAAGATTTTGTCTAATCGAAAATGACGTGATTTCTTCAAATATTTTTTTTATAATGATTTTTTTATTTTAAAACATTTAATATTATTTCGTTAATTAAATATAAATATAAATTAAAAATTAGTTAAAATAATTTATAATTAAAATTTTTTATTTATGTATATTTCGCATCATTACCAATGGCCTATTTAGCGGCCATGAGGTTCGCAATGGTTGAATTTATGCACCATTTTGCAATTACAGAAGTAATAATTTTTTATAAAAAAATATTATTAAAGCCAGCTTTTTGCCAACTGTACAATTCTTCGCAGCAAAGCCGGGAATATTCCAGAATATCTTCCTTTCCGTAGATAAAATAACCATAAATATAAGAATAATAAATATTTAATTATTCTAATTCATCAATTAAAGTGTATGTTTCATTGTTTTTTTTTATATAAAAATAATTATTTCAATTTAACATTCTTCAAATTTTTAATTCCAAATAAAATGTATCTTTTTTTTATTAAATTTCTTAATAAAAAAAAAACAATAAATTTTAAATATATAAAATATATAAAATGAGAATTTTAAAAAATTAATTTGTCATTTATTTTTTATGAAAAATAAAAAAAAATATAATTTTTGAATTGTTAATTTTCTGAAATTTTTTATTTTGGTCATTATTCTTTTAAATAATTTCATTCTGATTTTATTTAAAAAAAGGGAAAATATTTTTATTACATCAATATTAATTAAATTTTTTCGTCCGTTGCTCATACTCACAAACATGTTAATAATGAACTTTGTGCTTGAAGTTTGAAAGAATATATTTTAAAATTAATAATATTTTCGAAACGAGAATTGGTGATGATTATATTAATATGTATCGAATTCTTGTTCAAAATTGCACCAAATAAATTAAACATGGTCGAACAATTAAAATATAATTTTATATATGCAAATTTTCATAATTTGTTTTTTTTTTTATTTTGTAAAATTAGCTAATGGAATTTCATTAATTTGAATCAGTTTCAATTAAATATATTTTTAAATTCTTCTTTTTATAATTTTATATTTTCATTTAAATTAGACTATTCATTGTAAATTTTCATTTAAATTTATAAATTTATATAAAAATGAAAATTTATTTTAATTATTCAATTAAATTTTATTTTTAATTATTATATTTATTTATTTTTATAGTAATTTTTATTGAATAATAAATTTTTTTTAGTAGGTAGATCAGTAAAAATTTTAATTAATTGATGTCAAAATTAACATTGTCTTGACATTTACGGCCAATAGTTTTATGAATGTAAAGAAAAGAATTTTTGGAATTTTAATCGGTAATTTATTGTATATTTCGATTCGAATTGCATAAAATATTCTTAGATTTATTATAATGTTTTTTCAAAATTTTTCTCATATTTTTAATAAATCTATATTTTATTTTTAAAATTTTACAATTTTTTCTTTATTAATTATTATTTTTATTGATAAATTATAATTCAATATTATATTTTATTATAATTCTTATATATTTTTTTAAGATTATAAAATTTTTCCTTTTTTACAAATTTATTTAAAATTATTTTGATATTTTTATTATATAAATATTTCAAAATTAAAATTATATTTATAAAGCATATGAATTCATAAGAATTATATTATTCCTTGTTATAAATAATCTTTTGATGCAGGATATCCTTATAATTTCATTCATTTTTTGTTTTTATTGGAAAATAAATTTATAATCAGAATTATTTATATTTAAGCAATAAATTTAATTCTTTAAATTTCAAATTAACAAAATTTTTTTTATTTTTTCAATTTTTCTCAATAAGTTTATTTATTATCAAATTATGAAGATAATTTATATAATATATTATTTGCATCTTTGAATATATTTTAATAGTTTTACGTCTTTTCGAACATTCATTATAATGATGATATTTTAAAAATAAAAAAGAGATTTTAAATTAATTATAATATGATAAAATTTGATAGTGTCTTAAAATTTACAAATTACAAAGAAAATTTGATCATTTTATTCTGATTTTTTTCTATCATTTAAATGAATTGGACCTATGCAGATTAATTTTTTAGCATAATTTCTTAATAAAAGATATTTTTTTATTCTATTTTATTTTGATTTTATGCTCGAAATTTAATACTTATTCACAATCATAAATTGCATATTGAAAGTAGATAATTTTTAAAAATTTTTACACTATTAAAATTAAGATTGATAAATAAAGAAGCATTAAAATATAAATAATCAATTTAAATTAGTTTTTTCTTTCTTTTTAATTATTTATATTTATTAATATTTTATTTAAAAATTTTTAATTTTTAGAACAGTAAATTTTATATATTTTTAATAGATAATTCTAATAAAAGTTCATTATTGTTTTTTTATCTTTCAATTTCAATAAAGTTTATCAATCAACATTCTTCATTTCTTCATTTTTCCGATAAGCAAATGAAGTCTCATCTTTTTTGTCTGATTTAAATTTTTATAAAAATTTTGTTAAAAAAAATAATATATAATACCTCTTATTGTTTGATGTTAAGTTGGTGTTTTTTTTTACATTTTTCGATCAATTTCTGCTAGTAAATAGCTAGAATTTTAATTAATTTTATTATTTTCTTCTTCACTCTAAAATAATATAATAAATATCTCTCGTCATCAACATGGGAGAATCATTTATTTTTAATAAATTCAAGCTATTCTATATAAAAAATTTAATTTAAGATGCTATTTTTATGAGATAATTAATTTAATAAATTAAAAATGTTTACTTCTTTTTTTTAAATTAATAGTTTTTAATCTTAGGTATTTTAATTAAAGTTCAATTTTTATATTTATTTGTCTTGGTCATTGGAAAAATTTTATTATTAAATAAATTTTCGAAAATGTTACCATTTTGATACCACTTTAAAAAAGCACCTTCCATTTCAAAATGATTTTACTATAAATTTAAGGAAAAATAAATAATAAATTATTTAAAATAACTTAAAAAATGTGAAAAATTTTCTTTCTTTCTTTCAAAATTATCCAAATAAATTTTTTTAAAATTAATTTGATATATTGAAGAAATATAATTCCATTTTTTATAATATTTGTCATTTTTTATAAATATTTTTTTTCTTTTATGAAATAATATTTTCTATTTAATTAATTTATTTTTTAACAATAATTTTTATTTTTTTCAATTTAAATTAATTATTACTATATATTCTTATATTCATTTGTATAAATTTTTAATTTCATGTAGTAAAATATTTAATATTATTTATAATTTATAGCCAATATATTTATTATGATTTAGCAGTAAATAAGTACATTTCTTTATTATTATAATAACTTTTAATAATTTAAGATATATTTAATTACATATCTTTTTTTTATTTTATCTAGTTAATTATATTTATACCATTATTAATGAAAATATATGGCTTTTTCGTGATTTATCTGTCCATTTATCCACTCTTTGATGGATATTTATTTTACCCAAATTATCTACTGTTATTTTTAAAGAAAATTTATTTTTTTATTATAATTTTATTGAAATAATATTCCGCAAATGCTTTTTTTGAAGATAAGATATCAGTAGCAACAAAATGCTGTATGAGGAGAGCATAACATTTTGGCTATCCATTATTGCATAAGTTTCTGTCCATAATTCTTTTCTATTCATTTATAACTAGAAATACTAATAATTTATTTCCCTCACATTTTTAACAAAAATGATGATCAAAAATAAGATTTTTATCTTAATTAAAATTTTATTAATTGTCTAGAAATTAATTTTTTGATAAAATTCATATTTTTATTTTTTAAATTCTGTTGTGTATGGGGATTGATTTAAACCCAGACAACAATTAAGAAATAATAATAAAGTTTTATTCAATAGAAATGCGAATAAATAATAAAATAATCAATAATCGAATTTGGGAATGAATTGATCAAGTCACAAAGACTGGATAATTTGGCTAGGAATTGGATGCCTTAAATAACAAAATGCGAGGGGTGGAAATATGTGATGAGAGAGTGTTGGATAAATCATCATTTAATTTAAATTCTTCATCAATACCCAATATCTCCCCCTTCGATTTGGTTCCTCCTCAAATTTCTTGAATTCCGGATCCATCATTGGAAGCCTCCACTGAATTGTTCAACACCAGAATTTCCTCGATTGGCGTTGCATTGGAATGGTCTTCCCGTTGATCCTTCCGAATTGGAGTTGAATTGTGAATGAATTGTACTTTTGGAAGCACTGTTTGTTCCATTTGAATTGAATTGATGCGCCGAATTTGCTTCGAGTGGCGACGAACTTTGTTTCCAATGGATGGAACCCAAATGCGATAATTCGGCGAATTTTCCACTTTTTCAATAATTTTGCCTGGCAGCCAATGAATTTTATCCTTTCGATAATTTGGAATAAGGACTGATTCTCCAGAAGAGAATTCTGTCGATTTGGCTCCATTTTTGGCATTGAACTGATTAGCCATTTCGAATTTCATTTGGCGAATTTCTTGAGTGCCGAATTTTGAATTTTTATGGCCGAATTTTGAATTTTTGTTGACCGAAATTGAATTAATTTGCATTGATTTCGGTTCTTCTTCTTTGGATATTTGCACTGAATTGATTTGCACTAAATTGCTTTTCCTTTCCTTGGAATTTTGCATTGAATTAGAATGGCAAACTTTCGAAATGTGCCCATTCTTTCCACAGGAATAGCATTTTGAATCTCGGAATTTGCACTGTTGGCGGAAATGGCCTTTTTCCCCACAGGATTTGCATTTTCCTCTTGGAATTGAATGAATTGAACCTTGAGATTCCTGAATTGAATTTGAATATTCACTGACATTAGAATTTTGCTCGAATTTTGAATTGGTGGGTCTTGCATTATTGCCCTTCATTGCATTTTTGGGTCTCGAATTTTTGCCCATATGCTTATTCTTCTTTTCCTTCCATTGTTGAGGATACGAATTAATTGCATTGATGGATGGATGGTGGCTTGATGAAAGGGATTTGGCACTATCCCGCAAGAGTTGAAATGCTCGACACTCTTCGCCAAGCTTTTCCAATTTCAGCTCTTCGCCTTTCTTGTTTGCTTCTTCCAATAAATGTAAGCATTTTTGACGTAAATCGTGGTATTCATCTCTCAAGCCAACCACCATTATCATACACTTCAGTGTTTCTTTTGTCAATGTTAAATTTGCATTTTTACAGGCCGCATTTACTTTGGAAATGAATGTGGCAATATCTTCTCCTGCCAGTTGTTTGATTTTAAAACATTCAAACCTTCTGACAAACAGCGATCGATCATCGGCGAACAAAGCCTTTAGTTTTGTGATGGCATCTTTATATTCCAATTCATCGGGTTTTGTTGGCAGAATGCTGTCAGCGAATTTGGCATATTCCGAGTCCCCGAGTTTGCCGATCAATAATCGAACTCTGGCTGACTCTTCCAGCTGGTCACCATCCACTTCGATGTGGTTTCCAAATCGTTGGTGCCATTTTTCAAATGTTGAACCTGCTTCCGGATCATAATTGAAAGTGTTGATCCTCAAACTCAGTGATGCAGCGAGAGCAGCGTCATTAGTACCAATATTTTGAGCTGGAGCCAAGTTTTTTGTAATTGCTGCTAATAATTGTTGGAACTGTTCCGCCGACAAATTTGCCATTTGAATTAGAATTTAATAGCCGATTTAATGAATTTGAATTGACGAAATGCGAATAATTTTATTGATGAATTGCCCGATTTGCACACAGCAAATTCAATTAAATCCACACAGGAATTAATAGGCTTCTCGAATTGATTAAACTAATGAATTGATGCTGCCTTTTTACTGAATTGAATTTGCACAAGCTTAACTTGTGTGTCGAATTTTATCGATTTGATGTTTTATTTCACAATCGATTTTTCGCTGACTTTGACGAATAATCAATAAATGAATTGAAGAACTGCTTGAATTGACGAATTGAATTAATTTAATTGAGTCTTCTCTTTGAAGAAATGAATTGTCGAATTGCAGAATTGAATTAATGGGCACGAATTGTACTCCAAATAAAATAATAGTCTTGTCCAAATAAAATAAATTGTTGTTTTTGCTGACTGCGCCAAATTTGTTGTGTATGGGGATTGATTTAAACCCAGACAACAATTAAGAAATAATAATAAAGTTTTATTCAATAGAAATGCGAATAAATAATAAAATAATCAATAATCGAATTTGGGAATGAATTGGTCAAGTCACAAAGACTGGATAATTTGGCTAGGAATTGGGCGCTTTAAATAACAAAATGCGAGGGGTGGAAATATGTGATGAGAGAGTGTTGGATAAATCATCATTTAATTTAAATTCTTCATCAATACCCAACAAATTCATTTAATTTATTTGAATTATAAAAAATTGAGCGAATTGTTGTAATTCATAATCTTAATTCCAAATACTTCAATTTTTTTTCTTCCAATCAATTTAAGTGTCTCTATTAATTTAAATTAAATTTAAAAAAAAAACTTAATGGAAATAAATAGAAATTTTTTATATTTTATGAAGTTTATTTATAAAAATTTTTATATTAATTATTACTTAAATTTAAATAATTTAAATGCTTTATATTTCTGAAAGTTATTTGGCAGATATTTATTACTCATTTATTTATATATTTTTTTTAGTTCCTATTATATTTTGATTTATATATATTTCAATTCTTCTTCTTTAAGATTTATGATGTTTTCTCAATTTTTAACGATTGCAATTTAAAATTATTTTTACATAGATCAAGGATTTCTAAAATTTTTTAAATTAATAATCTATATAGATCAGTGATATTTAGCATTATTTTAAATTTTATTATTATTTTATTATAAATTCACATTTTGAATATAATTTTTTTGTTAAATTTTGTTTATCCGATTACTTTGAATATGCCCCTATTGCAGTAATCGCGGTCATGGTATAAGCAGCAACGCTCAACTTTTTTACCATTGCATTTGTCCATTATTTTAGCAATATCAAGATTTATTTTCTTTTTTAATTATATCTTAAATATATTTTAATAATATTTAATTTTGCATTTTTTATTAATATTAATATATTTTTGAATAATTTTTTTAAATAATCTATCTATTTTATAATAAAATTTTTTTAATATTATCGGATTGATATTTCATTGCTATATATATTTCGATAAATTTTATTTTTATTAAGATATTATCTTATTTTTAAAATTTTATATTTTAGATGAATTGTTTAAATAAAAAATATTTTTAACATTTTTTTCTTTTATTATATTTCTTGTGCCAGTTCACATTTTTTGAAATTTAATACCAAAATTCTATAAATTCTTTATGAAGTTATTAAAAATTTTATTATTTATTCTCAAAGAATTGTTTTTTAATTGTTATTAATTTAAATAAATAAAATTTTTGAATTATTTTTGGCCTTTAAATTTTAATTTTATTCATTTCTATCAAGTTTATTTGCATATAAAAACTTTTTATATTTTATTATATATAAAAAAATATTTAATCACTTGAGATATTCTCCAACAAAATTTTTCTATTAAGAGATTTATTTTATAAATATTATTATTTTATAAATATTAATTGATTTATAAATTTAATTTAAATATTTATGAATAAAATTTAATTAGTTTATTAATATTTTCTTTTTGAATTTTATATAATAATAATATATTAATTATATTACAGCAAATTTTTGCAGCTTCAAGGATAACCCTATATGTAGGTTTGATATAAATTTTTTAAATTTTAAAATATTCTTTGCCATGGGTTATTATCTGCGTTTTAATAAAATTAATTAAAATTATAAGTATTTCTTTTTATTTTTTAAAACTTTCATTTTATTTATTTTTTAATTAACAAGGATCAATTAAGCGTTGGAAATGTGAGTCAATGAGCACAATAGAAGTATTCAGCTCTTTTTATGTTCCATTTCCACGTCATTTGTAAATATTATTTGTCTAAACATGCATGCCAAAAATAAGAATCTTTTTTTTTTTAAAATCAAAACAGTCTCGAAGTATTAAATAATAAATTTTTTTTTAATTTTTTTAGTAAAAAGTAATTTGATTTTTTAACCCTTTCCAAGTGATCTTGATTTGTATATTAATAATAAATATCAATAATATCAGAAAAATCAATATTACGTTAAAATAGTCATTTAAAAATTATTAAGTTAATACAATCTTTGCAAATTCATTCATATAAAGAGTAAATTTTATTCAAAAAATTTAATAATTAATTAATCCGCATATAATATATATTATAATAAATTTTTTATTAAACATATTTTTCTATAAATTTTTATTTCTATTTTAGTTATTAAACATAATTTTATAATGTCATTTTGTATTAATTTTTCTTTTTTTGTTTTATATACTTCAATCAAATTTATTAATTGAACATAATAGAATTTTAAGTAAGATTTTTAATAATAGAACATTATTTCATTTTTTAATTTTTTTTGATTCAATATAAGTTATATTTTCAATAGATAATGAATGTTTCGGATTTGATTATTTTCTACAGATCTTCTCCCAGATTTTTAATTTATCTTTGAATTCGCCAGCGGTTCCCCTGCTTTTCCCCTGTCACTTTTGGGAATTTAGTGAGAACAAGATCTTTTATAATATTTTCATTATGAACAAATTTATTTAATAAAATTTAATTTAATGAAATAATTTTAGCTACAATTTTTATGAAAATGAAATTTATATTAAATAATTGTATTTTTTAATAAAATGCTCTCATATGTTCATTAAATTTTTTATAAGTGTCTTCATTAATCTAATTAATCTATTTAAAATTTAAAATTTAATATATATATTATTATATCCTTTTAAATAATTTATCGCATTTGGTTCGATTCTTTTCAATACATCAAAAAATGCAACTTCCAGATTGCTACAAAAGCATTCCAACTATGGTTTTATGGGCCTATCATTATTCTTAGATGCAATTTTAAATTTCATTTTAAGCAAGCAAGAGAAATTTATAATGTTAATGGGAAAAAATTATTCAATAATTTTACCATTTTTTATTCAAATTTTATTTAATTAATAATATTTCTTTAAATTATATTTTGTTTAAATAAGAAATTATAGCTAATCTTTACCCCAATTTATAAAATTATAAATATTTTATATATATAAATTTCATAATTTCAGATAATTTTTTTTTAAATTTTTTTAAAGATTTATCATTTAATAGCAATTCCGAATTTATAGTCAATAATAGTTAAAAAAAATTCATTAAATTTATATTTATTTAGACGTATTAAATAATTTCTTTCTAGATTTATAAATTTATATTATATTTTCGGCCATATTATTTTTATTATACTTTTCTTTAAACAAAATTCCATTTTTAATATTATTTTTTTTCTTAAAATTTTTATATCGTTTTTACTAATCTTTATTGATTCCTTTACATATACGAAATTATTTTATAACTTTTCTTTGTTTTTTTGTTAATTTTAATTATTTCCTGTTCTTCTTAAAATACAAAATTTAGAAATATCAATTAAATTCATTAATTAAAAAAGTTTTTCAATTTAAAAATTGTCTTTACATAAAAAAAAATTATTTTTAACCAATTTCTATTTTTGAGGCTTCGATGGGCTACAATTTTAAAAATGTTCTTTGTATTTTCTATAAATTTATAAAAAAAAGATTTTTAGAGTAATTTTTCTCATCTAATTATTCTTGTGTAACTTACAGAATTTGATTATGAATATCTCCATATATGTTATAAAATATAATTTTTATTTTAATCATTAAATATAAATCAATCAAAATTAAAATAAGGAAAATGTAATATTATTTTTAAATTTTTAAATTAACTCATTTCAACCGTCAAAATATGATATTATATTATTATTAATATAAAATTTGATGATATCTCTATTTTTAAATTTTTATGTTAATATTTAGCATTATTTTATCAGAATTTAATTTAAATATTTTTATTTATATTAAATTTTTAGACATTTTATAATGATGACAAGAATTATTTCATCTGTTTTCTCTTTAAGATTTATTTCAGATAATTTCATAGATTTATTTTATAATATAATTAAATTAAATTATACTTTTTTAAATTTTGATTATCTTTTTAGATTAGTAATTTTTTATATATTTTTTTTCATAAATAAATTTGTCTAAAAAATTTATTAATTTCTTCGGTCTGCGCTCCACAGTTAATGTATTCACACAGAAAAATAACCATAAATTCACCCATCTATTTTTGGAAAAAAAAATTCTTAATTTCCTTGAAAAAATTTTTCATAAATTAAATTTATCTTAAATTATTTTCAATTCATTGAAAAAGTTGTAAAATTTTTTTTCAATAAATATTCTTTACTTTTTCCCATTTACAATAAATTATTTTTCAATCATTCACTAATCAAATTCTTTTGAATTTTTAAAATTTATTATCGGCCATATTCATTCAGCACTTCTGGAATATTACATTCTTGACGAACTGCACTATTAATTACATTAAATTTATTTTAACTTGATTTCAATACAATGATGCTTCTTCCAAATTATAAAATTGTTTAAAAATATGTACAAAAAATTGTTTCTTTCTCTATTTGTAATCGACTATTTTTTATTATATATCATTTGGTGTTTAATGAATTGTTTTAAAATTAATATTGCCTTATTTTCTTTTTATAAAAATTTTTTGGTAATTTTTTTCATTGATTAATAATTTAGGATAATTATATTTATTAATTTCTTCAAAAAAATAAAATTTCAATTAATATGTACAATTTTTATAAATTACATTCCGAGCGGGAATTTTTAGATTTGATTTCCATTATTTACCGTTGTTCGTTCATTGTCAATTATATTTTGCGAAATTTTGGGACAAACTACTCTAAAGGAGATAGAAAATTATGATTTAAGTATTTTTGAAAAATAATCATTGGATTTTTATATTTAATCATCTTTTAATTTCCTCATTAATATCATATTTTTCAAATTATATTTATATATATAATAAATAAATTATTTAATTTTTTCTTATGTTCAATGTGATTTTACACAAAGATTTATCTAAATTTACATATTATCTTTTAAAAGAATTTGTTTAAATTTTTACTGCTTGTAGATTAATCGCAATTAAAATCTTATTATCTTATTCGAAATTATTATTTAATTGTTAAATTCGCATTTTTATTTATTTAATTAAATATTTTATTATAGTTTAGCATCATTATTTTATTTGAAAGAAAATATAGCAATTATTATTTTCCTCGTATTTTAAAATTATTTCTAGAATTATATATCATTGGAAAATCTTATTCAATAATAATATTATTTTTAATAAAATTTTTATATTTCTTTAAATTCAAGTAGAAATTTTGAATTAAAATTTTTTTTAGTTTACTCTATATCTGCATTTATGGCAAGCAAATCCATCTTCAGATGCAATGACAAATATTTTTTTAATTGATTTATTTAAAATATTTTTTAAAATAATATTTCGAAAGAATTAATATAAATTATTTTTTAATTCATATAGAATAAAATATAATAAATTAATGATGTATTTGCCAAAGATTTTTTTCTATCAAAAATTTTTTTTATGAATTTTTTTGTTAATTTTGGTTATTTTAATGTCGGAAATTAAAAATTAATATATTTAGAATTTTTTTTAATTTTATTTATCAATGTTATTTGAAAAATTAATACAATTGTCAATACATTTCTTGAAAATTCTGCAAAATTATCGCAAAGCATTTATTTTATTCGATGTTTACACCGAGTCGTTGCTTTCATGATTGAGTAATTGGGAATGCTAAATTCTAAACTAGTCTAAAATTTTAATAATCAATAATTTAATTTCATTTAAATTTGAACTATGTTGCTTGGAAGAGTTTTTAAACTTTTAAGAGATTTATTTTCAATGAAAATATTTCAAATTTCCTTTTTAGTAAATTTATTATTTATAAAACTTAACTCTTCTTGACTTTTGAATTAATTTTTTACCAAATTAATTCAATATTATTTATTTTGAATAAATAAAAAATTTCATCGTTTTATTTCTCAATTTATGCTCATTGGATTAAATCACTAAGAATAATTCTTCGAATATATGGGTATGCTTTTTTGATTGAATTCCATCGATATTTGGTTCATAATACAATGTGCATAATATTTAATAAATATGTCGCTCTCTAAATTGTCTAATTGTTGCGGCAAATCTTTAGTAAGATGAAAAAATTAAATTAGTTCTTTAAAAAATGCATTCTATATCATAGATTTACATCATGAAATTAATGTACAATTTATCAGATTTTATTTTTGCAATAAGCGAAAAATCATTTGTTTAATTTATTCGCATTATTTTTCTTTTTTTTATTTCTTAAAATCCTCATTTTTTTAAATCAAGCGATTTTGTTCTTGATATTTTTAAAATGAGTAGAAATTTCACGTAAATATAAATTCTATTCCATTATAAAATTCATTATTTTGAATATTTTCATCTATTTCTTCTTTTAGTATTTTGGATTATCAAAATTCTCCTTCTGATCCAAATATTAAATTATAATTATTTTTATTTATTTTTATTTTTTAAAGATTAAATAACTATATATTCTCAATTGTGATTTTGTTTTAGAACATTGAGGGATCAATAATCTCGAACATCCTCTTAAAAATTGAATTGATTATCATGATAAAAAATTCTTTCAAGATAGTATTTTTACAATCGATATGAAAGATTGCGATTTATCATTTAAATAAAATAATAAATTTTTTTTTTAAATTTATTTAAAAAAAAGGTTTTTTTTATTTTAATATTATTTATTTAAAGAAATATGCATTATTTTACTATATAATTCAAAAAAATTAGTGTTTCATAATTTAAAGTAAATAAAAATTAAAAATATAAATTATTGTTTTATTTATTAGATTCATTATTAATACCTTATAAAAAATAAATCTTTTTTAATTTTTAAATAATTTTTAAAATTAATTTAAACTTGTTAAATTTCTATTTGTTTAATTATTTTTAATTATTTAACTAATTTGATAATTTGTCTCTCTCTTTTTTTCTAATAATTCATTATTATTCTATTATAAAATTAAATAGCTTTAATATATTATGATTTAAAAAGGAAAAATTCTGAAATGGTTTCAATGCAGACTGAAAATTTAAAGTAGATGTTCAATTGTTGCATTTGCTTAACCAAATTTGTAGAATCTTTTTAAAGAATATTACTATTTCTATATCTTCGCTATATTGATTTTATATTTATTTTTAAGAATTGGATCATATTCTTTTTGAAATTTATCATTATTTTTGACATATTTTAAGATTTATATTAAAATATTTATTATCATTATGATTTTTTATTGTCTTTCATCATTCTCACTTTCTTATCTCTTTTTTTTAAATAAATTTTATGGTTTTTATTTATAATTATGTGTTATTTAAAATTTTATTTCTTTCTATAAAGAATTATTTCATTTATTAAAATCTTTTTCGTTATATCTGTATTACTTTCATAAAATTTTTCCATCAAAAATTTTCATTATAAAATAAATCAAAATACCATAAAATTTTCATAAAAAATTTTATCTTGGGGAAAAAACCCGATTTTACTTCTGAACTACCGCTTCGGAAAGAAACATTGGATCCAAGGAACCGTTTTGGAACAACTCAAGAACTCGCCAACATATCGTGTCAACGTACCCTCAATTGGCCGCGACGTTCATCGACATGCGAACCAACTCCGACGACGATGGACAGAAGATTGGCTGATTCCACTTTACAATTCCAAAAAAGTGTCGTATTATAGTGACAGAATGAATATTTTAAAATTTACTTAATTCTTCATCTATTTTATCACAATTTTTCTGTGCAAGTTTTTCTTAAATCAAACTATTACTATATTCATTAATTTTAATTTTTACTCTTATTGTGCATTCCACATTTCTATATTAATTAACCTAGGAAAGAATCTATTATTACTATAAACGAAGAAGATTAATTATTTAATTAAATTATTTTTCTCCTTCAATCCATTTTGTTCCATTTTAACTCATTAGTTTTCTCCAATTTTTCCTAAAATTTTTATTTGCCCTCTTCATTTTTTTCAAATTCTATAATTCAATTACAATTTTAGTGTTCTTTCTCTTACATTTGCCTGGAGAATAATAATATTTTCTACTTTTTTTATTTTTTCTAGTTTATGTATTTTAACTATAGTATTTAGTTATGATGATAATATTTCTACATGTGAATACATTTTTAATTTTTCCGTATTTTTTTCATTAATTTATAAAATTTTTATTCCCAAATTATTTTGATGTTTATGTTTAAATTAATAATATTTCATTTATATCATTATCTATTTATGACATTTCTTTTTTTTACATATATGTCCTTTTATTACATTCGATTGATCCAAATTATGAGAATGACGGGGATCCCTCTAAAAGGGAATTTTATTAATGGGTGCTCTGATAACATATAAAATACTAATTTTTTAATATTTAATTTTATATCATTATATTTTTTTATAATTTTATCATTTGAATAATTACCTAGAATTATTTCTAACAATTTATTATTTTTAATATCATCTCATTGTATTTGAGTAATAAATTGTGAAAAGTTTATTCGTAATTTTTAAGCATTTTCAAGAGAAGAGTTTAAAGGATTTAGCCGAAAATTTTTTTTATTTTTATTATTAAATATAATAGTTATTTCAATTAAATTTTATAATATTTTTATTTTCTTATTAATTTAATTAAAATTATTCTTTCGATTATCAATTGTTATATTTGTTATAAAATTTAATTATGTGATTTGATATATCTATTAAATTTGCTAATGAATACATAAAAGTTCTCTAATTATTTATAATTTAATTATCATTAATTAAATAAATATTTTAATTTTTTAATATAATTTTGTGCCCCATCAGTGTTTATTTTTCGTGTCACCGTTAAAATTTTTATTCTTATCAATGTATGTTATTGTTAAAATTTATTTTATATTTAGAGAATTAATAATTGTAATTATAGTAATAAAATGCATTTCTTCAAAATTATTGATTATAATCAATTTTAATTATATTCAAATTATTTTCAAATTATTTTAAATATTATCTTCATTTTTGCTTTCTCTTCCATTTATTTTAGATAAAATCTAAATAAGATAGAGATGCTCTATCAAAAAATCAATTTACAATGAAAAATAATGCCGCATCATTATATTCATCTTAATTTATATTTTATTTTTTTTTTTGAAAAATTTTTCTAATGAATGAAATATTTGAACTGTCACAATTATGTTTCCTTGAGGAACCAGGGTACATGTACGGCACACAGAACTTTTTGCCAATATTATACGAGTCACTCTAAATTTATTTATTGAATTTTATATGTTTTTTTTTAAATTTTGTTTAATCGAGTCAATCCATTCTATGATAAATTTAATTATATCATTCCTTAAACTTTTTAAATTAATTTTATATATTTTAATAATGTATTTTTTAAATATCTGATTTAATTTTTTTTATTATTTTTTGAATAATTATAATAAGTAATAAATTAACTAATTCATTATTTTAAATTGATTTAATTCTATTTTAAATTTTATTAAAATTAGCTTCAATTTTTATAAAATTTAACGCAATATAATATTTTCATTATTTTTTATTGATAAATAATGATGGATAAATTTAAAGATTAAATATAAATACCTGCTTTTAGAATCAAATTTTTTAATATTCATTCTCCAAAATTATATTTTGATGCAAATTTTTAATTATTTTATTTTTGCATTTAAAAATTTCATTATTTCAATTAACAGAAAAAATTATTTCTCCTATACCAAAATATGAAATTTAAATATATAAAACCCTTTTCAATTTCTTCTAAAACCCCAGCTAAATTTAAAATATGAACAAAGCAAAATTTAATCAATTAATCTATAAGATATTTTATTTATATATTGATTATGAATTTTCAATTATTAATTATTGATATTTATTTAAATCATACTTTTTTGAATTTTTTGATACTTTTCCTTTATTTAGAGCAATGTTTCGAAATAAAAATTTAATATATTTATAAATTAATATTTTATTTTTTAATTTACAAAATTATTATTATTATTTTTGTACATTTATAAGAACAACTAATTTATGATTCATATTCTAAAAGAATTATCAATTTCAGTTTACAGTTAAATTTTAATAATAAGAACGAATTTTAATTATATTTTTTTAAATATAATATTATTTTTTGATTTTAATTAGTTGAATTGGTAGAAGCTAAAGATTTTTGGTGAGATTAATTTTTAAATTTTATTGAATAAATTATTCATATTTTAATAATTAATAAATATAATAGAGAATTTTGTCTATTTTTTGAAAAAAATAACAAAAATTTTCTTCATTATTTTAAATGTGAAATAAAATGAATTTTGTTATGATCTTAAGTTATTATATTTTATCTTTATATAAAATAGAAATAGCCTAGTCTAATTTTTTTAGCATATTGAAAAATTGATGGATGCCCGAACATGCAATTAGTCTAGTCTATGGTCCAGGTGAAATATTTAAAAATATTAGATTTTCATTTTGATGATTTTAAATTTTTGGTAAAATTAAATTTTCATATACATATAACAAAATATATTTTAATTAAATAATCTTTTATTTTATTTTATAATTTGTTACTATTTATTTTTTTCACTAGAGTTTAAGACATAATAATTAAAATTATCATATTATATAATAAGTAAATAAAATTTTTATTATTTATTCACTAAATTAGTTTATATTTTTGATTTGTTTATTCAAAATAATTTTCTAATTTAATATTATATTATTAAATTTATTTTTCGAATGAAAATAAAATATGCGATAGTATGTTGATTATAAAAAATTTATTAGAATATGAGTACAAATTTTGAATAGAATATGTTTACTAGATTAGTATTTTATATAGAATTTTTGCTTTTTTATAAAATTTTTCTAATTATTATTAGAATGATTATGATGTTATGGGCGATTTGAACGGATAAAATATTATTTATATTATTCTTAGAAATTTAATAAATTTTTTTAAATATACAGACATAATTTCTTTAGGGTAACAAATAAAATTTTATTTTTCAATTGAATATAATTTTTTTATTATTTATCATATTCCTATCTCTATAAAGAGTGATTTGCTTATGAATACATTACAATAAAATTTCCATTTTTTGGAAGCTTAAAAATGTTGATTCTTAATTAACCATATTTTCTATCTTCTTTCTACCCATTCCATTTTCTTCTTCATTCTTCCATTTTTTCCTTCTTTTCTATTCTATATTTTTTTCATAAATAATTATAAAAACTAATTTTAAATATTGGTAAAAAGTCTGATTTAAAAATATAAAAATTTGATATTTTAAAAAATTTATATTAGTATACCTTTCATTCAAAATAGCATAAGAATTACATTATTTTTCAAATAATTTTGAGAATTAATATTTTTTTAACCTTTTTCAGACAATCGATACCATTCAAATCTTTTAATTTCGTAATTATTATAAAAAATGTAATTATTCCATATTGCCAAAATGCATAATTTCTTTTAAAATTTGCTTTCCAACCGTATCTATTAATTCTTTTTTCTTTTTAATATCATTCGACATAGACTATTAAAATTTTAGAACATAGTCATTACTTTTTAATTTTGAAAACCTAATTATATTTTAATAAATAGCACATTTTTCAATTATAAATTTTTCTTTTCTTTGTTTTAAAATATTATATATTCTTTGAATTATATATCATATGTATTTAAACTTAATTTTCAAAATATATCATCATTTCCAAACTTGATGAATGTTGATATTGATAGATATTTTTAAATTGATATATTTTTATTATTTATAGTTATATTCAATAAAAATCATATTTTAAATTAGGGATTTATTTTGTTACAAAATTTATCAGATTATTGGAAATTTATTTTAGTGGTCAAAAAAATGGTATAATTGGATAATTTTATCGAGCCCCTGAATTTTTGTCTTTTTAATTACATATTCTTTTTTTTTGTATCATATCTTCCATACAATCAAGTCAAATCGTTATCATGATCTTTTATTAAATTATTAAAAATGAATTAATCTTGATTATTCAATGATATTTTATATTTGTAAAATTGATTATTTTATATTACTTTAATTTATTTTTATTAAAAATTTATTGTATCAGATTATTTTATTTATAATATAATTAAAAAATCATTTATGAATATTCTTAAATTATTTTATATAATTACATCATTTTCATATATAGTTTCATTTCATTATATTCTTCTATTGGAGTGGGATTTCGTCGTCAAATATGATCTCATATTGCAACTCATTAAATATTATATTATTATGGAAATTTTTACTTATTATTTTGACTTAAATTTATTATTTTTTTATAAAATCAATACAAGCATGGTTTTAAATTTTTTTATATTTTTTAAGTTGTTATAAATATATATTCAATAGAATAATTAATTTCTTCATAGAATTGAATTTTAAAGGATTTCATCCCGGTAGGATTCATGTGCATTTATTTTCATTGCTATATTATTCGTTAATTTTTTTGATAATATTATATTAATTTTAAATTTAAAATTAGATAAAACAATACAATATCTACATTTTGTACCTGATGTGGAATTTCGTTAATCTTTCTCGATAAAAGATTATTTTCATAACTATGAAATTTTTTATTAATCTAAATTTTTTAATTAAAATAATTTGATTTATAAATGAAATATTTTTGAATAGCTTTTTAATCTTTAACAAAATTGACCTAGTTCATTTCTCTAATTATTTTTTTATTATTATTATAGTCGAATTTCAAAAATTTATTTAATTAATCTATAAATATAATTTCTAGGGTTTTATTATATATATTATATATATATACTTGTTGGGTTGTTAGAGACATTGATGGCCACATCCCTTCAGGCGTTCTTTAATATTTGAATAAATAATTATCATAAATGATATTTTTAAAATTTTTTTATATATTTAAATAATTTCATTATTTTTAAAAATAAATTAACTATGATTTAATTATTTATTAAAAGAGCCAATTATTTTTAGAAACTTTTAGATAAATTCTATCGAATTTTTAAATCTTAAGACAAATGAGTAAAGTAGAAAAATAAATTTCTACAATTTGAATTAAAATTTAAAAAAATGGATGGAATTTTATAATCATTTTTTATAAATGCTATTCAATAATTTTTATTCTATTATTTCAACAACCACGGCGCTTTCAGATTCCTCTGGCCAAAACACTATATTGCCTTTTTTCTTCTTCACCGATCTATATTTACCATCGCTGGCTCTATCCAAACCAATTGCTGCTATTAATTTGCTTATATATCCATCGCATGTTTCACTGGTTATAAAAATCATTCTGACATATTTTTGATTTTAATTATTTTTTCTTCTTTGATATTTATTTTATATTTAAATTATACTTTCACCTAAGTACCATTTTTTATTATTTTAATTTAAATTTAAAAAATCCAATTTATAATTACATAATAAATATTTTTTTAATAAATAATATTTTGATGGAATAAGAAAATTTTTATTAATTATTATTTTTCCATCATTTACTCTTAAAATAAACTGAAATTGTTGGTGACAAGCTTCCATTATGTTGTTTGTTTTCCCAAAATAAATTTTTTTAAATTCTTTTTTATTATATATTATTTTTTTTATATTATAAATCGAAAATAAGCAAGCCACTACGATTCTGATAAGGCACTCTATTCGGAATATTATAGTTTTTTTAATCATAATTTAATAATAATTACTAGGTTTCCATCATCTCGATGACCGCGATTTTCTATTATATTGTATTTATCAAAAAATAAGTATTTTTATTAATTTTTAAATTATCGAACATGTCATCAAAGCGAGATTTATTATTTTATAATTTTTTTGTTATCAAAATTATTAATACTTTTTATTTCTAATAAATTATCATGAAATAATGCCTAAAATATATTTTTTAATTATAATAAATTTTAAATATAAAATAAAAATGTTTCAAATCATCTTTTTTTATTTTTTAGATTTATTTTATTTATTATATATTTGCTAGGTTAGTATATTTTACTAATTTGACCATAATTGTTTTATCTTCTGCCGTTATAAATATTCGTTAATTTAATAATATTTTTTTAAATATTTTGTAAATTTATTTTTAAATAATATTTGAATTTAAAAATAATATTTAAAATTAAAATTTAATTTTTTTAAATTTTATTTTGAAAATTAATCTTTCATATATTTATTTTTATCTACATATTTCATTTCAATTCAAGTCTTATTTTTCAAATTTAATTCTACAACTTTATTTTATTGATATTTATATTTAAAATTTTTCCATCAAGCAATATAATTATTTATAAATATAAATTATATTAAATAATTTTTTGTTAAAATATCAATAATGATCGAATCCTAGAGGTTTGGGAAATTCAAAGAAAGGTACAAAATTTATTATAAAAATATAAAAATTTTTCAATAGTAATTAAGATTTAAAGTAAAAATTTAAAATAAAAACTTTCTTGTATAAATTGAAGATTACTTATAGCAATGAAAAAAAATATTAAATAAATTTAAAATAAAATAAATTTAAATTTGGCGATAATAAATTTACTGAATATCGTTATAGCATTTTTAATTGTTGGCGGAGTTCGGACATTGATAAATAATGCCAATTTTCTATAAAAGTCGAAATATATAAAACATATCAAATGGCTACGCAATATGTAACAAAAAGTTAGACCAGGATTGATTCTATTCGGAAAGAAATTAGAGTAGGACTGATTCTGTTCGAAATGTATGAAATAGTTGGCCAGTTATAAAAATTATGGTTTAAAGATATTAAATAATAATTAATTTAAGTAAAAATATATTAAAATAAAATATTAAATAAAAAAAAATAAGCAAATTTAATAAGCAAGGAAAATAAATTTTTATCACCGCAAAAATATGTGAAAATCAAATATAATAATTTTAAAATAATTTAAATTTTGTTTTAAAAATCTTTTCAGAAAATATATGGGAAAAAATTAAATAATTAAAAATATTTGCCATATATTAATAAGAATATAAATTTTATCTTATTTCTTAAATATATTCAAATTATTCGGCATGAGTCATCTCAATATTCTGGTTCACTTCGGTATTTGAAGTGCTTTCCACAATCGACATTTCTTTTAAAATGTAAAATTTTAAGCAATTTTTATTTATTATTCTCACATATGTATTTATTTATTCAGTAAATTTGTCTAATTATTTTTAAATAATTTTTTTTTATTTTATAATTAAAAATGATTATAATTTAATTATAATAAATATATATTTTTTATTAATAATAAAAGAAAGAAAATAAATCTTCAGCATTCTTCTCAGTTCGATGAATTAATGTAACTTGATCTTTGCATTATTGATTTGAAATTTTTTTTATTGAAAATTATTTTAATTTTTATTTATATAAGATTTGCAATTTATTTTTAAAATTTTTTCATTTTTAAAATTTTTTCTATTTATATAATCTTTTTGATGATAATTATTATTATCCATTTAGTCTTCTTACCCGCCAACATTTCATAAATTTTTTCCAATTTTATTTAAATTTTTTTTATAAGATTTTGGAATAAATTGGATAATTATTTTTTAATCATAGAAAGTGACTTTTCAATATACAAGTGTCTGAACATGGTAAAAAATTTGTAATATTAAAATTTTTATATTTTTATTTAAATAGGAATGTTTCCTTTCTTCAATTTTCATAATTAAATAATCTGAATTTGTATTAAGAAAAACATGTTTCATACTGCATAGGGCTCAATTTTATATATTTCAAATTTGTGTAATTTATAATTTTACATATATTAATTTAATGTAATTTTTTAAACTAAATTTTATTTTATTGTCTAAAATTATCACTTAATAAATTTATTTTTAAATTTTTTTTTCTTACGAATATAATATTTTTTGCATTATAGTTTTTGAAAAATATTTTTGAAATTATTTTATAAAATTATGATAATGTATTTTTAAATAAAAAATTTTTTTTTGTATACATATAATCTAAAATTTTCATTATTTTATAAAAATTTATCGATAATTTCCTTTTTTTGAATTTTTATAAATTATTTCTGATTCATATCATATACTTCACTTACTAAAATATTATAAATATAAATTATTTTTTTATTACATTAATTACATTAAACATTATCATAATAAAATAAATAAAATATTATTTATGTATTCTATCAAATAATCTTTTATAAAATTAACTCAAGATATTAATTAAAAATTATATTTCTGATAAATTAATGATTTTTTTTATATGAAATTACAAAATATTTTTTTGTCATAACTCGTTAGATATTATTATTGCATTTCTAACAAATAAATTATTTTTTTATTTAAATTTATTATAATTTATAATGTCAATAACATAAGAATATACAAGTTTGTTTTAATTTTATGGAATTTTTACACTAAAATATATCTTAATTATTTTCGAAAATTTTTAAATGGAAATTTATTTTTCGGCATTGTCTATTTTGCATTTTTTTTAAATCAATTTTAATGATTTTTTAATTTTAATTAATTCGCTTATTTGAATGTGAATACTTTTATTCCTTGCAAATTCTTGTAAACGGCATTTCGTTGACCGTGGATTTCGACGTCGTCCTTTAAAAATGTATGTTTACTCCAGCCCCTCCTTCCCTTACTCCTTTTTTTTTCAAATATCTGTTTTTTTGGGACTGTCATTTTCATTTCGATCAAATCCTGTTGCAAAAGCGTTTCTTAATTTTATATTTACTCAATCTAATAGCTTTTTAAAGAAGTTTTTTTATTAAAAAAATTTTAATAATAAAATTGTTATTTATTTTTTTATCACTTCCATTTATTTCAAAATGGTTAAATAATATATACAAATAATTTTTAAGCTCATAGTTTAAAAATGTAAGAATATTTTAATTAATTTATAATTATGGGTATTTAAAAATTGAATTATTTTATTTAATTTGATAAAATTTAAATTTTTTCATTTCTGTAATTCTTCTTCTCTTTAGTCATTTTATTATTGCAGAAATTGATTAAAATCAAATCTAATTCTATTTATCATAAAAAAGATTTATTTATATTCATAGACAATTAAAAAGTGTTTTTGGAAATCTATGCAATTCCATTTATTTTATTTTTTTTGCCAAAATATGAAAGCAATTTTCAAATTTGCCAAACCCACCATTAAATATACATTATTATATTTTATTTTATCAAAGTATAAACTTTAAACAAATTTGTATTTGATTGCTTTTTAATTTGCTATTTTTCCTAGAATTTCCAAATCATTCCTCTAGCTTTGGATGCCTTTTTTAATTCATATATATTTTAATTTTTTAGATTTTAATACGAATCGAAATATTTTTATTTTCGAATGGCAAATATTTAGTTACCGTAATTTTCATATTAATGAAAATATTCAACCACAGCAGATACGCATATGTTAATAATTCTACCTTAATCTATCTATAACAGCTGCTGAAAATTTATTATTTTTTTTTATTATACTTCCTCAAACATCAATGACATTACTTATTGCTCTTCTGATATTTTCTTAGATTGTTTCGTAAAAAATATTAATATTTTTCTGATTTTTTTTTATTTTTTTTATTTTATTTTAATTAAATTGCGAAATTTTTTAATTTTTTAATTTTAAATTATATGTTTAAAGAAGACATTAAATTCCAACCATTCAGGATTGGTAGGCGGCAATTTGTTATATCATTAATATAATTCGTAAGAAAATTAAGTACGTTTTTTAAAATAATTTTTAACTCGAATCATTCTTTTCTTTATTACTATAAGCCATGGCCATTAGCATTAAGATCATCCATAATCATAAAATTTATTAGCCTGAATTAAAAAATAAGATAACCCCATTTTGGATTTTTATTAAAATATAAAATACGTAATTTTAATTTATATAATCGTTTTCTCAATTTTTTTATGATAGGTTATATGATCATTTCTTATGCTCTAACAAAATTGCCCAGGCATATAAAATATATAGTCCAAATATAAATTAATTTAATTAATTTTATTTTATAAATATTTTCCAACAAATTATTTTATAGAAGTTTCTCTGAATTGTAAAAAAATAAAATTCAATTGTAATATTGATTTTATGAATGATAAAAAATTTTATCGTGAATAATTTTTTCTATCCTATTGAGATTAAAGAAATGATAAAATCGCAAGAAAAAATACGGCGTAAAATAATTATTTTTTAATATATTTAATACAAATGTGATTTATATTTTTTATTCAAAATTTAATTATATTTTAATTAAAATTATATATTTGGGTAACATTTATAGCTCTGCTTACAATGATTTATAATCGTCTATTATCTTCATTATTGTCATTTTGTTGTATTGATTTTATTTATTTTTCTTAATAATTATAAAATTTGCCTATCATTTTTCCAGTGCCTTCTCTATTTGATCTATTAGATATACTAAAAAAATAAAAAAGATTCTTCTTCAAAATAATTAAGAGAATTACAATAATATTCAATTGATTTTTCATATTAATTAAATATTTCATTGATTTTTTATTTTATCTTCTTATATAATATTTTTTTATTTTCTACATTTTACTATTTTTGAAATTTCAAATATGACTTTATTTATACTATTTTCATTTAATTTTAATCTATATTATTAATTTTTATAGTTATTACGAACAATATAAAAAAATTATATATTAAATATAGCTTAATTAATTATGATTTTTTGCAAAATTGAATATTTTATTTTCTTATTTTCTCAAAATTGAATAAAATTTTTTTAAATATTTGTTAGGAATTTTTTCTCTTTATAATGGTTAATTCTCACTTATCTTTTTTTTTTGTTTTAATCATATTGAAAAATAAATAATTTTTAAAAGAATTTATTTTTTAAAATTTCAATCAATTTTCATATTATTAAATATTAATTTTCTCCAAATTTTCGCTCTATTATGCTCTTGCACTGTCAACATATTAATATTTTTTATCTGAAATTATTTATATTTTTTTTCATTTTAATAATTTTTTTAAAAAGATATCGAATAAAATATTATAAATTGTTTTACATCATAATTATATATAACATGCCAGAGCAAAAATTTTATTAATAGAATATAAGACAATTAATGCCGACAGACGATAAGGCGATATATTTGCTTACAATCAAAATTGATCCCTCCACATTTTTAAATATACAAATTAAGCAATGCTATAGTATTATTTTTATTTTATTATTACATTTTTATTTTTTAAAAAAAAATATTTTCATTTGAATTTTACTTTGAATCCTGTTTGTTTTATTCTTTTTACCATCGCAAATCTTGCATTTTGTTACAATCTTGCCATATCTCTTTTTTCACCATTAAGTAATTTTAAAATATGAGATGTTTAAAATACATAAATTTCTTACTTGTTTTTAATCATTGAAATAATCTTTGAATTAATTTCACAAATTATATAGACACCAATAACTAATAAACATTCTTAATAGCATAAATACAATCATGTACGTCCTCTAATGGATTTTTAGTTTTTATAAAACTAATTTATCCCACATTTTTGATTTCTTAACTTTATAATATTATTTCATTCTTTAAAATTTATTTATTTTTCCAAAAAGCTATTATTACAACGATAGGATCCTTGGCATGTTGTACAGCGACAACCCTGAGCCAATTCTTCAGAGGACATTCGCCATAGTATAAATTCCATCCAAATATTTATAATTTTATTTTATTTTTATGGAATTTTTAAGAGAGATAATCTCAATTTAAAATTAAATTTTAAAAAGTTTTTTGACAAATGTTATCTAGCAACATTTTATTATTTATCGTAATTTTAAAAATATAAAAAATTTAATATCTTAATTATCACTATAATTTTAATAATGTTGTTTATAATATTTTAAAATTCCCTTATTTATAAATTGATCTAAAATAATCCGGCAACCGTTTTTCAAAATATCTTTTGTTAAATCAAAATATTTAATATTCGTTTTTAAAATTCGAAAATTTTATTTAATTTGTTTTATTTTTTTTATTTTTTTATATATTTAAATTTTTTTATTATATTTGATTTATTTTAAAATATGAACTACGGAAAAAATTTTTAAAAAAATTATATTTCAAACTATAATATCAAATTATCTTATATAGTAATTTGTGTACATTATATAGATTTTTCATGATCCTCAATTTTTTTATTTTTTCACCTTCTAATATAAATCATTAATTAATTATAAAAATTATTAATTTATTTATTGAAATTAATTTTTAAAACTGTGTTTGTTTTTTTCTTGTTGTCTAGCTGGGCGCTTTATCCTCTGAAATAAAGCAGAAGCATAAAGAGACAATAATCAATTTTATATTTCTTTTATATTTATTTAATATTTTAGCATTTAAATAAATAATAAAATTTTCGGAAAAATAAAAATATTATCTAAATTTTGTTATAGTTTTACACCAAAAATAAATTCTTTTTTATTATTCTGCCCATATAAATATTTTTTTATAGAATACGGATTAAATAGTTTTTTCTCATTATACTAACAGAGAAAATATTAAATGCTTTTTTATATTTGAATAAGTTACATTTTTAAATGATTTTTCAATTTTTCATCGATCTAAATATATATTATATAAATTACAATTTCATTATATTTCCATTAATTAGTGAAATTGCGTTTAATTAATAAATATTAAATAAAATATAATATTTTTTCAATTTTTGATTCATTTAATTACAAAATAATTAGAAACATTTTAATATTTTTATTAAAAAAAAATTCGTTCATAATTCTATTATATTTATTATAAAATTGTTTTTAAATATTTTACTTTTGGTAATCTTTTTTTAAAATATAATATTACTTTGTTTTATAAAAAATAAATATATCTTATTTTTTAATATAAATTTTATATCAATACATATCTAACAATTGTTACAATAGGCAAATCGATGCCCATTATATTTATTTTATTCTTTTTTTCATTAATTCATTAAATTAAAATTATATTATGCTATTTTAAATTAAATCGAATATACATATTTGATTAGATAAATTTTATTTAAATAATTTTATTCTTCTCCAGCCAGTACTGTTATTAATTAATATATAATATTTATAAATTTAGCGCAATAATTTTTTTACAATCATTATTTGTGAAATATTTATTTATTAATTATATATATATATAAAAAATTTGAAATTCGTTCATTTTTTCAAACATCTCAACTTCTAGCCGCCCGTTTTCCGAGATCTTTTTTTTAAAAGTTTCGTATTTCGGTGGCGCATATGGAAAAAATGCGTTTTTTCACATAAACCTAACCTGTTTCGAGATATTAGCCAAAAACCGGTTTAAAAATTTGAACTTTTTCGGTTTGCCCTGGTAAAACTTTTTTCTTTTTTATTTTTGGATTTTGGACCCGGAGAGAGGGCACTCCGCAAGAGTCAGCTTTCGAATGATATATGGTTTGTGGGATCTAAACTCAAAGCCCTTGGCCCTACACGCTGCAGAAATTGGCCAACTCGGCAATTTTGAATTTGGCCAAATGAGCAAAAAGTGGTTTAAATCAGCAAAAATGTGGGGAAATGGGTTTTCGATGGCGGCGATCACGAATTTAAGATTTATTTTTGGATTAGAGCCGGTTCAAGGGTTTAAACCGGTTCTGCGCGAGTTAGGTTTAAGTGGTTTAAATTGATAAAAATGTGCTGGAATAGTTTTTCGATACCGGGGATCACGAATTCGAAGTTTATTTTTCGATATGAGGCGGTTTGAGGGTTTAAACAGATTGTGCGCGAGTTGGTTTCGAGTGACTCAACCCAAAAAATCTCAATTTGGAATATAAGCCCACTAGGAAACTTTTAAAGCGCGGCAGCGCTTTAAACCTACTTTTAATGTTTTCAACCGTCCTATGTATCCCTTCCGGCCCCACTTAAAGAACCAGCGGGCTCGCCCGCTGGTTCTTTGTCCATATAATTTTCTAACCATCAATCAGTTCCAGGCTTTAATGGAATGCCAATAGCTATTTTACTCTTTGTCAATTAAATCGATGTTAATTATTTTTTCAAAATTTTAAATTTTTATGCTTATTATCACTAAATTTATTTTTTCAATTTATATTTTTCTTATATAATAGATGATCAGAAATTAAATTTATATTTTATTTTAAATTTTTAAGAAAATAATTTCAAATAAATAATTTAAATTTTAAGTATTAATTAGTTAATAATTAATTTTATGTACAAATAATATTGACCGTGGTAGGTCATTCCCCAAAAAAATGCAAAAATAAATCGATCGATATGGGCGTTCCCCAAAAAAATGCAAAAAGGGCGCTCCCCAAAAAATGCAAAAATAAAAAAATTTCCTTAATATTAGGTGGGCCTTATTAAAAATTCAATTAATAAAATGAACTAATTTTTTCTAATTTTTATAACATTTTTTTCAATTTAACCATCTAAAAAACTATCAATAAAGCTACAAAAATTTCGGCCAAATAAAGATTTATCTTAATTTATATAATTTAATCAAATTGAAAAAATTTAATTTTATTTCAATGGAAACAATCATTACGAAACAATTATTGATTTATAATTTTATATTTCATTATTTTACATTATTTCATGCATTGAAAATAATCATATTACAAATCATTTACAAAATTTTTATTTTTGCATTTTTTTGGGGAACGCCCGTTTTTGCAGTTTTTTGGGGAACGCCCTTTTTACATTTTTTGGGGAACGACGTAGCACCATATTGACATATCAATTTATTTTTTATGTTTTTCTCATTTATATAAACTTTAAATAGATTTTCCATAAATTTCAAAATTATTTTTATTTATCTAATTTCTATTTGAATATTTGTATTATTTAAAAAAATTTCATAATAATTTTGGATTAATATGCTAAAATATTTGTTTTCTTTCATATCAATATTTTTATTATTTTTAAAATATGAACAAATTATTTATTATTTAACATTTTATTTAATTTAATTTTATTATTTAATTCAATATTATAATTATTTTTATATTTTAATAGATTATTAAATTGATATTAAATTTTTTAAATTAACATTTAATATATTTGAAGAGGAATAGTACTTTTCAAAGAATTTTCAATAATTTGATCAAATTTAACTCTATTATATTTTTAATTTTTTTATGAATTTTAAAATAATTTCGATCTTCGTTTTTTAAACAATAAAATTTTCTTAGATAAATAATTATCCGATGTTTAGAATCAATATTATTTAAATGAAAATTCTATTTATTTTAATTAATTAACAAATATAAAATAATTATAAATCCCATAAAATATTTTTTTTAACATTAAATATTTAAAATATTATTTATTTATATTAATTTCATCTGATTCTATATAATTTATTCCTATAAAGTGCATGATTTTTTAAAATTGATCTAAATTTTTCATTTAGTAAGGAAAAGGCACGAGCAATGTAATCATAAATAAATTATAGCAATTATAGATAAAAAAAATTTTATTCCAAATTCCCACTATATATCCATAATTGAAATCAATTTTTGCGCAAAATTTCAAGTAATTATGTCTCATATGCGCTACTGTCGAAAAAACAGCTTGGAATAATTTTATTTGAATTGGAAACCGATTTAAAATTTGGCATAAAAAAGTGAATAATTAATTTAATATTTTTGCTGTTTATTATTAATTTTTTCTCTATTTAAATAATCCTCATAGAAATAACATACGGGAATAAAATTTCGTTTTTTGTTGAAATTCAAAAATTCAATTATCCTTTAATTATTTTTTCCGTAATCTCTTATCTTTTATAAATTAATCGATGTGATAAAGATACGCATTTGATAATATTTAATAACAATGAACAAATTTTTGAAATTTACTCCAACGATTTCTTCAATTGGAACAAAAAATTTGTCTGGGCTTCAATTCCAACTTTACAAAACGATAATTGATCTCTTACAACGAAATCGCTTCAATTATTTGCTCCATTCTTTTTATATTCATAATAGTTTTTTTCTTTAGTATATCTATAAGTTCTAACTATATTAAAGAAATTTTAATTTTACCTCGAATTTATTTTAAAATATTAAGATATTTAGTTTATATTCAATTAATGTTTTTATTTTTTAATTGTTATTTATTAATATTTGATTCAATTATTGAAATATAAAAAAAAATAAAAAAAAATAATAAAATTCCAATTTTGGCCTGATTCTATTTTATTATTATAACAAAATTTATTTCTGAGAAATGATTGAATTTTAAAATTTTAATCATTAACTTATAATTTTAATTTATATAATTCTCATTTTTGCTCTCATGCTTTTTATTTTAATTTGAGCTTATTTTTGATTTGTTCTACAAATTTTTTTTCAATTCCATTATTTCAGAAAAAAAATCTTCAAGTGAATTTCTATTAAACTATTAATAATGCATCTTTTAGATATTTGTATTACATATTTTCGAATTCACCATAAATTGTTATAAAATTTTTTATAAATAAATAATATCAATATCTCAGATCCTCATTTAATATTATATTCAAGATATTTATTATTTATGAAACAATGTTGTAGATTATTTCATTTCAAATATAATTTCTTTTATTTAAAAATACTATAGATTTTTATATAAAAATTTTCAAATATATCCGGCATTTCGCTCATAATTTATTTCAATTATGAGTTCATAAGTGCGAAAAAAAGCGAAAATATCCGGCAATCCGCACGTCTTTTGTTGCGGAACGTTTTGATATCGATATTCCACAACCAATGATTTTTTGGTGGGATGGTTTATTATTGTTCCATTTTCATTTATTCTATCATGTCACTAATAAAATTATTTTGATACTATATTTATTTCAAATTTATTTTATTATAATATAAATATTTAATTATTTTCTTTCATAATTAATAATTTTTATTTGAATTAAAGTTTTTTATATTATAAATGTTTTTAAATATTATATCTTTTATAAAAATTTGAAAAATTAGTCCCTTACGCCCACTTCCCTAACGTCCACTAGTTTTATTTATAATAATTGTTTATTTTATTTTTTTATAATTTAAATTTCATATATATTTTATTTGAATCGATTTAATTATTTCATAATTGAAATTTTATTCGAATTTATTTTCATTAATTTTATGAATTTTTTTTGATAATATAAATTTTAATTAATTTTTTGTATAGATTTAATAATTTAGTTTTAATTTCGGATGAGTATATATAAATAATTTAAAAATTTAATTCAATTTATTTTATTAAGAATGATATTACACTTTTTTTTAAAAATATTACTAATTAAATAAATTTATTATTTAAATTTTTAATATAATTATTTTTTTACAGTGCAAAATTTTAAAATAATATTTAAATTTTAAGAAATTTGTCAAAAAAAATTATTTTTATTTTATGAAACTTATTTCAATATTATAATTTTAATAATTTTAGACGATCTTAAGCCAGTTGAAATTTTACACAATTAGCAATAGACTCACCCGCCGATAACAGAGAAAATGTTAAAGTCGAAGGACTTGTCACCTTCAACAAGCGTGTTTTACGGCTGTTATTAATTTGTTGTAAAAATCCTGTTTATTATATATTTTTTATTTTATTTTCAAATAAATGAATAAAATAATTTTATTTAGATAATTGTGATTAATAATCGCATATATTCAAAAAAAAATTCATTATTGTCATTTTTTTATAAAAGAATTAATTATTATGCCAAAAATCGATCTTCCGAAATAAAAAATTTAATTCAAATTTTAATTCTCAATATAAATTTTTTACAGCAATTGAATGAAAAATAATTATTATATTATATATAAATATCATATATTTTAAAATTTGAATGTGTTATTAGTTAATATATTTATTGATAATGCATTCTTTATGAGTAAAATTTTTTATTCGATCTTTATTTGCATGCTGTTTTATCCCTTGGTTTAATTTTGTTTTTTTTTTTTTGAATTTTGATGAATTTGAGGATTTTGATTTTAGTATTTCGCTGCTAAATTTTAAATAAAAATTTATTTTTTTTATGGCTAAAATGAGAAAAATTTAATTTATTAATTATTTTATTATTTCTTATAATTTAATATAATTTTAAATTTATTTGAATTATTTAATTTTCTTTTTGTCAATACATTATAAAAACTCAATAATAAAATTTTCTTATCTCATTATTTTTAATGAAAATATTTGAATATTTTGTATCATTTTTTAATCAAGTTTTTAATTTGGACAAAAATTTTTGACACATTAATTGAATGCACTAAAATTTAAATTTAGGCTTATTTATGTTCTAAATATGTCACAAATTATAAAAAAAAACTTGGTATAAAATCCTTTATGAAATATTTATTTTTTTTTCAATTTAATATTGATATTATAATTTTGATATTATTTATTAAATTAATATGACATATATTGAAAATAATTTTTTTTAAATTGTGCTCTTACTGGGCATCGAAGATTCCAAAAATTTTATTATTTTTGGAAAATTTTAAATATTTTCCACTGTTTTCATTTTTAATTTGTATTTTCTTTTTTGGCTAAATGAGGTATATTTAAAATTGTTGATCTTTCGATATGATAAAACACTAATTTTATCCGAATTCATAATTTTCATTACACCATTTGGATAAATTTACTATTAATTTTTTTATATATAATTAAATATTATCTTTAAAAATGATAGATGTAAATAGGGATTTTTTTCAAATTGAAAATTATTCGTTCAATTATAAAAATTTAAAGTTAATTATCGATAATTTATTTTCTTTTTTACAATATACTATTTAAACATATTTTTATGTATATTTTATGCTCTTAAAGCTCATTTTATTTTATTTTTAAATTATTTTGAATAAATTGCTTTTTAAAATTATGGTTCATAATATTATTCCATTATGCTAAAAAATAAGAATTCAATAAAAATTAAATTTAATAATTTTTTATTAACAATATTTCTTGTCTCGTTCATATTAGTCTTCTTTCATTACAAATGCAGTTTCTATTGTTTTCATGATAAATATTTTTTATTTGTTTAAAATGTGAAATTATTTTTGATATTTCAATTTTTAAATAATCAGTGCATAGAAAGGAGCTTAATTTTGATATTTTTTACATTTAATTCGTCTTAAGTTTAATTTTATTATTACTTATAAATTTATATTAAAAACTAATTATAATTATTTTCCATAATGATTCTCTAATTTATTAGATAGAATTCCTTTCATTATAAAATTATTTGATGCTTTAATGAATAGAAAATTTTGATCCTTATTTTATTTACAAATTTTAATCAATTATAAAATTGAATGATATTAACAAATGATTATTACAATGGTTCTTCCAGGTCATGCATTTTTGCTCTAGAACTAAAGAATATATAAAATAAATATTTTATATATTATTCTGCAAATAATTAATTTTAGATCTTTTTTTAATTAAAAGTATTTGGATAATTTTCTCACACTATTTTGACTTCTTAAAAAAATATAATTCAGATTAGAACTTTTGTTAATTTCAAAATTTAGTCGCTTTGCCGGTTAATCAATTAAAATAAAAAAATTGAATGAAAATTTGTAGTGAATTTCGCTTTTTTATGTAAATATTTAAAATAAAATTATCATTAATATTATCAAAAATTTATTATTTTGTTTATTTTTTTAAAAATTTTTCGTTCTTTCAAACTGTATTTTTTTCAGATTTATTTAAATTTAAATTTATGCCTATTTATTAAAATTATTTTATTATATAGTGATATACACCTTAATAAATTTTTTAATGGGGTTGTCTTCAGAGATTATTTTAAAATTATTATCAATCTACATGATTTTTCAATAAAAAATATTATTTTAAGGAATCTTTATTAAATTATTGTTTTTTCCCCAAAATATTTTAATTAACTTAAACCAGTGGGGCAGAGCCCCACTGGTTTAAGGCATGCTTCCGTTGCGGAAAAAGCGCGGGGCGCTTTAAGGTACCCCAGTAGGTTTTTTATTCAAGTTTGAGACGGCTCGCTTCGCTCGCCTTGTATTTTTCAATTTTTTAAACCGGTTTAAGCTTATATCTCGAAACCGTTTGGTTTGACAACTCGCGCAGTATACCATTTGATTCGTCTTGTCGAGCTCTATAACTTTGCTTTTTATTGCGCACTTCTATCTCAACTCCCAAAAAAGTTATTAAAGAATTTTCGACTCGCACACCCTACCTTGGCCCAGTTGTCGATTTTTCTGGCCAAACCTGGCCATGGTAGACCCCTCGACCTATATATCAAATTAAAGCACACATTCTGAAGTACGATCTTAACGGAGCCGATTTTTGATTTAGGTCCCAGGAAAAAAGTTTTACCTGGTCAAACCGGTTTTTAAACCGGTTTCGGCCCAAACCTAAACCCCTTTCAAAAAACGGACAATTTTTCTGGATGCGCGCTAAAAAGTTGCCCCTGGGATGTTCAAGTCCCAAAACCTAAAAATCCCTCGAAATCCCGATATGAATTTTTTTGTTCAAAATTGAAAAGCATCTTTCTAGTATATAATTAAAATTATTAATTAATTAAAATTATTTTATTAAATAATTTATTTGATTAAAAATTTTATTTATTTTAATAAAATAATTTCCTAATTTATATTTCTTGATAAAAAATTCATTTTTTTTACCATTTCAATCGCAACATCTTCCTTGCCGAGGTCATTTATTTATTAAATTTATTTTTATTTAATTAAATAAAAAAATCCATAATTTTATTGTATTTATTTTTTTCGATAAATATTTCATTAATTGAATTCAATTTATTTGTTTTACGCATCAAATACTATGAGGATATAAAATTGATAAATTTAATTATTTTATTTTTCCTAACTAATTTTAAATTATATTGACTATATAATATAAGTCGATTTCGTCTTATTTTAATATTTTATTTTTTTATGATGCATTATTTGATATATTTATTAAATTTTTAATTAATTATTAAAGATAATTATTTTTTCGAAAAATTAAATAAAAATTATTTTCTCTCTATATTCAATGATAATAAATTTAAATAAATAGCTATTACTTTACCAGTTTAATTTATTTTATTATTAATTAAAATAAGATTTTTAGACAAATTAATTTTAATCAAATGTAATCCAATGTTGACTTCTAATGCACGAAACACCGTTTTATCATCAATTTGTCTCTCCTTCTACTGTTGGCTGGATATTGCCACGGTTTCCACTATCGCCGAATCATGTGCTGCTTCAATCATTAGCGAATTTTATGACAAAATTGTATAATTAATTGAAAGAAAAATTGATGAAAAGCTAGAAATTGTATGCTAATTATGTGGAAATAAGAGTTTATAATTTTTATATAATTTTATGTTTAATCTATAAAAATTTTCAAAATATTTCATTAATATATTTAATTATTTCTAGAATTTTTTCAATTGATGTAAATGAAAAATATTGAAATATGCAAAAAATAATACTATATAATTATTATAGATATATATTTTATAAATAATTCATTGCCAGATAAACAGAAGCAAAAAATTATATTCACCTTTTTAATTAAAATATTAAAAATTGCAAATCAAAATAGTTAATTTAAATTTTTTTACAAAAAATGACAGGTTTTCGCCTGATTTTTGCACCATCGCCCATTAATTGAGCAATTTGTTATTTGGGAATTTAGTTAAAATTTAAAATCATTATTTAATATTTAAATTTTTTTTGAAAAAATTTAATTTTTAAGATTTTATTATTTTTTAATCTATATTTATTTATACAAAAAATTTATATTTATATAATATTTTGATTTTAAATAGAGCATTTATTTTGTTAAAATTTCAATCTAATATACTAATAACCTAAGCCCTAAAATAAAGAATTAAATTATTTTTTGTATCAATAATATTATAAATTTTTAAATTATTATATATAAGGCAATAATTTTTATTTTATTTTAGTTATCATTTCATAAAATTAATAATATATAGAATTCAAGGACTTAATTCAGTTGAGACCTATTTTATATATATATTGGTTAAAATAGCATTTGATATCCATAAATTGTTATTTAGGCATCTGTCCCCAAGTTGACTTATCCGTCAACGAAGAGTATATGGTAGAAACAATAATTAGACAATTCGGTATTTGGACATGAATTGATATTTGACAGTTCATTTGGATATTGTATTTGTTTTTTTAAGTAAATTTAAAATAATAATTGGATGAGCTATCGCTATCTTTGGATAGGTTAATCCATTTGAAAAATTTTTTATTGGAAAGTCCCTAAAAATTTTAAGGTTGGCATTTTTCATTATTTTTTTTTTATTTTAAATTTTTTAAAATTCTTTAAAATAATATGAAAATTACTAGAAAATAAATTTAATAATATTATTCAGTTCATTTTTTTGAATAATTCTTATATTATTTTATTAATATAAATTTTCCGTTATTTAAAATAGTATCAAAATAATCAAGTAATTTTTTTTCATTCAGTCTAATATTTTATGAATATAATATATCAATTAATTATAAATTTAATATTTTTTTCATTAAATCTGTTAATTGTTCATATTCATAATATTATTAAATTTCTTTTGCTGAAAATATGACAAATTAAAATCGCTAATATTTGCATAAAAGTATATGTTCGCATAATATGAAAAGAATTTTTTCTTTGATCTCTTAGAAAAGACCTAATCGAAAATAAATTCATAAACAAAAAAAAATAATAATTAATGTTGAAAAAATTTTGGATAAAAAAAGGTTACTTTTCAACAGCTGGAAAAGTTCCAGATTAATTGCCCATTGCGCTGGAAGTGGCTCTCCTATGTCATGATGATTGAATAAAAAATTTTTTCATTATTTTATTTTTATTTTATTAAATAAAATTTATTATTTTTTTTTGACAATAATATTTTATTAGATGAATTGAATACGATCTATTTTATTTAATTTTTTAACTTATTTATTTTAAATCCTATCAAATAGATAGTAACATTGTAAATTTAAATATGTCTTTTTGAATAATTTTAAAGATATTATGATTCCTTTATTTTATTTCATTTTTATAAATAAATTGGTTCAAAAGTTCATTCGTAATATTTCACATTTTATTAATGTAATATTCTTTTTTTCGTCTTTATTTTTAGATAAATTAATTTTTTTAATGCTTTAAATATTGAATGTTTTCCTCCATTAATGTAATTAAGATTTAAAAAAGAAGGCTTCCCGTTATCATTTTTGATGTTAATAGCAAATTTTAATGTTCTAAATTATAGCCATTTCATTATAATTTATATATTAAAAATAAATTATTTATTGAAATCGATAATGTTCAATTTCATTTTATTGAATAAGTAATTTTTTATTTTATAAATATAAATAAATATTTCAATTTTTAACGCTTACTTATTTAGCTTCAGAAACATATAAATTTCTTTTATAAATTGTTTCTTAAGTATTTTATTATAGTTTCCAAAATAAAATTAATACAAAAATAACATTTTATAATAATAAAAAAATAATTTTTTTAATTTTATTTTATAATATGTATTTCTTTTTTTTTAGTCTTCTAATTTTATTTTTTACTTATTCATTAAATAATTTAAAATTAGAATTTTTTGTTTTTTTTTAATTTAATATTAATTTATCTTGAATTAAAATTTTTTTAAAAAAACGATTAATTACAAATTTATAAAAATCGATTCGTGTTGATATTTAATATCAATAATCATTTGTAAAATAAAGAATAAAGAATTTATGATGAAAATGTTGGGTAAAAAAATGGTCGTGAGGAGTAAATTGGAGTGAGGGGCGAAGTTGGAATAAATTGATGGAGAATAAAGCGTCGGCGTTCTGTAGATTAGCATTTTTAATTTTTTAAATTAAAATCCATTTTTATTTTGTAATTTTTTGAATTTTTATTAAAATTTTAATTTTCAGAGAATTCATTCGTCTAATAAATATATTTTTTTATTATTGCAATTTTGCATATATTAAAAATTATTATTAAAGAATTTTAAATTAATATCAATTTTTATTCTTATAATTTTATATATCGGTGATGACATAATAATCGCATTAATTGGGCTTTTCTTAATAATCAGTTTATTTCATTTTTTATATACATTTAAATTTTTTTAGAAATATAAAATTATATAAGAAATATTATTTTAAAACATATATATTTGCATTATTTATTTTTTCCACTTCCCAATTTGTTTTGTTTTTATTCCGATTACAATCCCTAATCAATATATAAATTTTCTCTTACAATATATAATATTTTTCCTTTCCCCATTTTAGCTCATAACTTTTGGAAATATTAAGTTTATTGGCGTTCAAATTGGAGTCAATTTAATGATTTTAATTTGTTTATGATATTAATTTTTTTAATCGAATTATGTTTTTATTTTTCCCCACTATAAACACTCTCGTTTCATATAATAAATCATTATTTTTTTTAGATTTTTTTGGTAAAATTTGAAATTTTTTTATTTTAATCTATTTTTTCTTAAAGATTATTTTAATTAAATATATGTTTATTTATATATTATATTTTTCCACAAAAATATTTATTTCTATAATATAATTATATTATATTTTAAAATTTTATTATTTAAATTTTTTCAAAATATTGCTATTATTTACCTTTTAACAATAGGATCAAAGAAAGGGAAACTGCTGGTTATAAAACAAATTATTTTTTTCATTAATTTCAAATTAAATAATAATATTATTTAAATATTTCTTTAATTTTTAATTTTAATATAATTAAATTTATATAAATTATTTAATAAAATTTATATTATATTATTTATTTTAATATTTATTAATAAAATTTCTAAATTTAATCCATATATTTATATTTCGTTTTGCTTTAAATTTAGTTAATAAAGTAATTATAGAAATTTATATAGTAATTCCATAACATTTCTATTTTATATCCTTAATAAATTTAATGAAATATTTAATTAATTAAATTTTATAGTCAAATATTTAATTTATATATTATTTTATTAAAACAAATTCTAATTTTCAAACCATTGTTTCTATAAAAAAATTTATTTTTGTAAATGAAATATAATAAATTTTTCTTTTCAATTTTATTTCATACTTTAATTTTCATGTTAAAAATGAACTTTATTTTATATTTTTTTTTAATATTTATATTAACTTAGATTATAGAGCGACATAATTATTAGCTTAAAATTCATAAGAATTTTTATGGGAAAGATATCCAAATTTAGAACATGTATTCTTTAATTTTTTAAAAATTATCTCCCATTCTTTACTCTATGAATGATGATTATTTGAAATTTTATTTTATAATAATTTATATATTTTGAGATAATTTATTTGAAAGTTTTAAATCTTTTTTTAAATAATTCTCATTCTTTTTTATTCTTCATAAAATCAGAATTTATTTCGATATTTACATCCAAAATTTTATAATATGTGAATTTTAAAATTTGATTTAAAAAAGAAGGCTTCCCGTTATCATTTTTGATGTTAATAGCAAATTTTAATGTTCTAAATTATAGCCATTTCATTATAATTTATATATTAAAAATAAATTATTTATTGTTTATCTTAACAAATAAAATTTATGATATTTCGCCTTTATATAAAAAATTAAGTATTTCATTTCATCCCATTTGCTTCAAAAAAATTTTAATTTTGTATTATGTTTTCTCTAATTTAAAACAATTTTAAATTCTTGAATACATTTACTTTAATTTATGCTTTATTAAATTATCAAATATTGTCACAATATTTAATTTTGAATCCAATGTCAATTATATATTATATTTAATTTTATGTATAATCTAAAAAATTTGTAATTAAAATTATTTACAATTACCCTTTTAAACTATAATCATTTTTTTAGATTATTATAAAATTATTACTTAAAATATCTTACTAATTTATTTATTTATTTGCTCAAATTTAGCATAATTGCTACAATCAATCAAAATCATTCATGTCCAATTTTAATTTTTGTTCCAATCCCTAATTTTTCTCTTATATTAAATTATTTTATTATAATTTGATTTATTACTTTATTTAGTGTTATCAAATTCTGTACCAAATCATTGTATTTTGTAAATTCATCTTCATAAATTAATGGATCTGAATCTATTCAAAAACTTTACTTTTTCAATTTGATTCAATTGATCGATGCTTTTATATGTCTTTTCTTCAAATGTGAAGGCAGAATAAATTATTGAAAATGATTATTTTCATAGGCAAAAGTGTGGATGTGTACTTATGTAGGTAATTTCATCCCACTTATTTTCCGAATATAAAATTTTTCTAATATTATAATTGTTTATAAAAATATTGCTGATTATTTGAAGTCTATTTTTTAAAAATTATTGATAATACTATTTTAAAATGCTTATTTTTATTTTTTTTTATATTTTTTATTATTACAGAATTTGAATAAAATTTTGATAATTTGGGATTGATTCATTGAGTATTTGTCTATCATGTCTATTATAGAATATATAAATATTTTATTTTATTTTTTAAATTAATCAATAAGTAATCTAGCTATTTTATAGAATAATTTTAAAGATATTTCTTCGAATTCAATTTCTTGTCTGTTAAAGTCTCTAATTCCCGTAGCATTCCTTCCTGTTTTTTTATTAAGAAATTTTTATTTATTATAATTTAACGATATTTTAACTGATTTGATGATAAAATTTAATTACAATAGAATAATTTTCTTTTGTCTATGATATGATGTACTAAACTATACCATATAGCATATCTAAATTGTGTAAAATTTAAACGCATTAACTATTTTTGAAAAATTTTCTTTAATTAAATTTCAACTGAATATTCATAATGAAAAAGAAACCTAATGAATTAAATAAACAAAATCATATAAAGAATTTTTAATTTTTATTTCACATTTCTAAAAATTTTATAATTTTCAATTAATTTTGGTTTTATAAATATAATAATTTAATGAAATTTTTATCCATTACACAATAATAATTTTTGTAATTGTGAGAGTATTAAAATGATGGTGGTGGTAGAAAAAACCCTGGGGGAGGAAGGTAAGATTGGATGTTAAGAAAATTTTTTAATTCATTTTATGCTCGAGACAAATAATATCGTGCAAATGTTTTGCTCATATTTCTCATGCTATTAGCAAAATTATTGTATTAAAAATTTTCCCTATCTATAAAAAAGTTTTAATTTAAATTATAATATTTTTAAAACATTTTATCTATTTTATCACATACATTTAGAATTTCTCTCAAATTAAATTTATAATTATATAAAATGTAAATTGATTTTTTATAACAATTTTATTTAATCACAATTTATTTCAGCACGATCATATATTTGTAAACATATTTATAAATGTGATTTAAGACTGCTTTAATATATTAATTTATCGGCCCGATATTATAATTATTATTTTCATTAATTTATAATAATATTTCTAAATTAAAATAGATTTCTGGTGAAAATAGCGTATAATTTTCAATTAATTTTTTTATTTTAAAATTTTTTATTTATTTAATTAGATCAGAGTTTTTATTATTTTCAATTAAATATAAAATTTAAAGATATAATAAATATTTTTCTTAATACTGAAATGATTTAAAAATTATAATTATAATAACAATTCAAATTAGATTTTCATATCTTTTTTATTGATTTAATTTTTGAATTCAATATTTCATATTTTCATAATCATTAAATAATTAAATAATAGAAGAATTTAAAAAAAATTTTAAGTTTTATATTCGATTTAATAAATGAATGTGAAATTTTTGAAACAAAGTTACAAAATTTTTTTGCAATATTTATTAAATATAAATTATTAGTTTTCTTGTTTCCCTAAGCAAAATAATTTTTTATTGAATTATTTAAAGATATTATATATATTCTCTTAAGTAATATTATATAAATATTATTCAAATTAATATTTTTATTTTTGAAATAATTGAAATAGCCACGATGGTTATTTCCATTGTTCTTGCCTTTATCCATAACGCTATTTTATATTCATTATTAAATTTAGAATTAAATGTGTAATTTTTTTAAAAGTATTATTAATCATTAGAAAATATTCAATAGCTTTATTTATTTCATAAAATATTTTATTTTTCGATCAATCCAATTCGGCAAATTGATCTAGCACAACAGCACAACACTAGAGACCATCACATATTTAAATTCTGGTTCACATATCTTCAATTTTAGTTTGATAATTTCTCTTCCTACTTCTTAAAGAGAGAATTTTATGAAATGTGCTATTAAAAATGAAATGTCGCAATTTTTATAAGATTAATAAAAATTATTGTATATTATTTTGTTTATTTTTTCTTATTCTTTATGCATATTAATTAAATTATTTTTGCCCACGATTGAAAAGGTTCGTTCGGTGAATGCATGTGCTCATAAGCGATGACCATTTCGTGAGCACCTTCGCCAGAAAATTCCACAAGCCCTTGTTTGGAGGGGATGAGAATGGTGTCTTTGGCATCAAGCATTTCGGCGATCGTTCTTCGTTGTTTTTCCAATTCATAGGCCTCTTTGAACGCCTGAATTGGAATGGGCGGTGGCCAGAGAGGGTTCTTAATTTATTTATTCAAATTTATTAATTATGTTAAAAAAACCTGATGCTCAGGCGAGAGGCTGGCAACACGGATATTTTGCATGGCCATTTGAAGAAATTCGCGGATTGGAAGCCGTCTCCTCATCGTATCCCTTTCTTTCAGTTGTCTGTTACTTGATTCGGTGCCATTGTTAGTTGTGGGCGACTCGGGAGCCAAGCCACTAAACCAGCCGCAATTATCTTCATGCCGAATGTAGACGGCCACAAATCCATCCAAAACATCGCACAGTTGGTCCAGTTCCGGGTTGCGGAATCGAGCAGCCCAATGGTTGTTCAAAACGCGCGCCACTTTCATGAACTCGACATATGTGCCAGTCTAAATGAAATTTATTTAAAAATTTATTTCGTCATTTAATTTGTTACCTTTCGGAGAATTCTAATATCGCTCAATATTTCTTCGAGATAATTGGCGGCTGGTTTGCTTCTCAATTTTTCGCGAACATTTTTCATTAAATGAAAAAAACAATTGGTCCGAATTGTATTTGGCCAGCATAATTTTTGAGCTAAAAAATTTTTTTTAATATTGGTTATTTTAAAATATCTAATCAAATCGGCAGTAATTGCTGCATCTCCATCCGCCATCAAATAGACAGGCTCCCATTTTGGCATTTCTCGCTCTCGCGAAATGCATTCAAAGAAAAAATTGTAGCTGTCCGTGTTTTCGCTTCTGGCCAATGCAATGCCTGTTGAATGGAATCGATTTCGACCATCAGAAAATCCGCATCGCTTAAATAAATTATTTTCATTAAATTTTAATTATAAAAATTTACCAAAATGGGCCAGTTCAACGACATCAATTTGTATGTGCCATCAACAGAGAATGTGTGTGATTTGTGTTGCAATTGAATCAATTTTTTGCTGGACCATACTATGCAAAGATCCTTTTGAGTTTCGGCCTTGTATCCAATGACGTAGGGCTCATTTTCATCTTCTGGTTCGGCCGAATTTGACTCACAATAGGCTCGAAGTTCTTCCAATGACATTGAAGCATTCAATCCGCGTATTCTTTTTTCGTGAGAAGCCCAATTCTGCACTTGTCTCATTGTTGGCCCGCTATTTTGTTCTCTCTTAATGATTTAATTTTTTTTTTATTAACAATAATAAACCAGAATAGAGTCCCGGATCTGAGCCGGTTTAAGTTTTTGCGCCAATTTCTCTTGCATTGATTCTTTGATTTGGTAGCTGAATCCCTGCTGTGGCATATGTTGAGCGTGTTCCTGATTTTGATAAACACAAATTTCGCCGGTTTGTTTGTTTGTCATCACCTTCAAAAGTGCTGGACATGCATTTGCTTGGCGTCGAGAGAAACGGCAAGTAAAATATTCAGTGCGGAATAACGATTCTGCAGAAATTCCGCTTACATTTCTTCTTAAATATAAATTTTTAGAACAAAAATTTTAAACTTATACGCTAACCTTGTCCATGTATCTTCAGTTTTGAGCCATGTTTGCCAAGCAGCTTCGTTTGTAAATTGATTTAATTCGAAATATTCGTTCCTTCTTCGCTTTGGTGTTGAATTTTCACTAACATTTTCTTGATCATCAGCTTCAAAATTATTAATTATGTAATTTTGGTTTTCAAATTCCATTTATCTATAAATATTTTACAAAATAAATTATTATAAAACGGTTTGGGATGCAACGAAACAGGTTTGCATTGATTATTATAACGAGCGAATATTTTTTTTATTGTTTTTGCCAAAATAAATATATTTTTTGCCAATTTCAGTATATTTCTTGCCAAAATAAATATATATTTACTTTTTGCCAAAATAATTATTTTTTTTGCCAATTTCAGCATTTTTTTTGCCAAAATAAATGACTTCCTTATTTTTATATTAATTATTATTATATTATATCTAATACTTTTACAATAATTAGTATAATTTAATTCTAATTGTTCGCCAAATTAAATAAGTTAAAAATTAATATTAATATCTAATAAGAAGATATTTATATCATCCAGAACGGATAAAATTTTTACAGCCTAAAATTTCATCATAAGATCAATTTATAAAAAATTCAGATCGTCGGATTTGATATCCTTGCGTTGCTGCCCATTGTGATTTACTTCATCAAATATTCTATTCTATGCACACGTCAATCTGGGAAGTCACCACCGCACGGGATATGCTAACTGTGATTTATTTTTTTTATTTAACTCTATAAATTTTTAATAATTTAATTTTAATATCAAGCTTTTCCAATGATTAATAAATAATTTTATGTATTTTATTTTTTTAAATTTAATTTTTTGCAATTATAATTAGTAAATTTTTCCTATTGTTAATTTTTATTTATTTATAACTTTATGAAATAATTGAATTAGAATTTTGATAAAATGATGTAATTAATCAAACTTTTATCGTATGCTAAACTATTAATTTATTTGGTCTTAAAGATTTGTATATGTGCGTTCAACAGAATGCAAATATTGTATTTGGTGATATTTAGATTTATCCAATTTGAAGATATTTTATTTTATAGAAATTATTGTTTAATTAAAATTAGAATAAATTCCTATGGAATTTGTTTAAAGATTTCCAGGCATGCATAAGCCGGGTATTCACACAATGTGCTTTTTTATTTATTCATACATTTATTTTAAAGTTATATTTTTTTCTTGGATAAATTCTGTTCCTTTAAAATTTCATACTTCTTATTTTATTCAAGCGATTTTAATTTCCAATTATCTTTCTTCTATTTTTTATTTCGTTTCTTCACGATAATTTTATTATTGTATAAGAGAATTAAATTTTAATATATAATTTACAGTTAAGAGGATAATTTTTAAATTTTACGTCCTATTAATTGGCGCCAGCGTCGTTAATTTTTTTGAATTATTTTATAGTTCTGAATTAAAATTATTGATATTTAAAAATTTTTTTAAATTTTTACCATGTAGAAATGAATGATAATTATTTTTTGATCATGTTGACTGTTTTAAAATAATGACGTCTTTTGTTCCAATAGGATTTGCTGCTCCAAAAATGAAGGTATATATGTTGGGTTCAAGCTTTTGCACCCTAATTATTTTTAATTTTAATTGTGTCAAATTATAATTTTTATTAAATCAATTTCATAATACTTTTTATTTATTATTCATTTAAAAAATAAGAGAAGCGAAATTTAAAATATTTTCTCCTTAAATTTCACAATGTAATATTTTTTTTATATTTAGTCTCTTATTATAAATATAAAATTTTTTCATTTTTTTTGTCCAGAGCATTCGTTTTTCAATATTAATATGTTGAAAATATAACAATCATATTTCTTTATTTTTAAAAATAATATGTTTTTAATATATATATAATAAATATTTTTAAAGTTTAGCAATTTTATTAGAATTTATATGGGTAGAGTTTAAATAGTGAATGGTTTATTGTTACTGTATTTTATTTAAATTTTCTTTTTTATTTTCTATTAAATATCTATTAAAATTTTAAATAATTATAAATTTTATCAATCATTTCATATGAAATTTTTTGAAAAATATTCTATTTAAATCCCTTTGTCACATTGATTGACCTTCTTACCAATATCTTATATTTGGAGTTGGTCGCTTGGAATTTCATTTATTCTGTTAAATTCATTTCGAATTTTGGAAAATTCTATCATATTTTTTTACATTTTGTTTTATATATAAAGAATACCTTAATAAAAAATTTGTTTATTAATTTATTTTAAATATTCCTTCTCATTCGAAAATAATCCTCATTATGGCCTTAATAATAATATCTTCTAAGTAGTCTATGAAAATATTGTGACTATTTTTTGTTGTTTTTTTCCTGCATTTATTTATTAGAAATTTTTTATTGCTTAATTTTATTGAATTGTTTAAAATTATAAATTCAAAATTTAATGAAAAAAAATAAATAGATTTTTATATATTTTTTTATGATATTTTTATAAAATGAAATTTTGTGAAGAATTGATTGATTAAAAATTATTTAAATTATCAATTAAAATAAAAAATATAAAATTTTTTTATATTATAATTACTAATTTTAATTAAATAAAAATTTAATAATGTAGCAAAAGAACATATATGGGATTGATTAATCAATATTTTAAAAAATTAAATAAAAAGCTTAATAATAAATTCAAAAATAAATAAGATTATAAATTTTTATTAATATTATTGTATTTATTTAAATTTCAAAATAGTGATAAATAGATAATTACTTTATAAAATATAAGACATTTTAAAAATTTTTACTTATATAATTATAAATAAATATGCATATTATAAATTAAATATTTTAATTGATGAAATAAAAACTCATGCAATTAATGCTGATTTCAAAAATATCATACTTTAATAAAAATTTTTATAAATTCAAAATTGCAATTATTATTTAAAGCTATTTTCATTATTTAATAGAACCTAATTTTTATATAAAAAAAAATAAAAAAAATATTAAATTTTTAGTTTTTTTTTATATATTTTTACACAAAAAATAAAAAAGCAAATAAATATATGCATAGAAATTATTAATAAAATTATTTTAAAATTTTACTTCTTAAAATTATAAATCTTCTCTATTTAGATCTATTAAATTTTAGTATAATAGACTATTTGACTATAAATTTTATAGACTATTTGACGATATATTTTGTCATACATTCTTGACTTACTTTTATATCTAGTATTATGAAATCATTATTTTGAACATGAATGCCTCTTCGAATCATAATTCTTTTAATTTAAAAATTTTATTAAAATATTTACAAGATTTTTTTATTTAAAATTCTAAAATTATTTACTTTTCACTTTTAGATTCAGAATATATATAAAAATTTTCAATGTTAACTCCAAAGTTCGCCATCGACGACACAACGAATTTAAATTTTCTCATGTATATTCCATTCAATGCCGCTGACGAGAATTGAAGAGTCGATTATTTAATTAATTTTTCATTTTTGTCAAATATATATATTATAGAAAATTGATACCTAATTCAATCTTTAGAAAAATTACACTATAAAATTTACATTAAAAAAATAGGTGCGGAAATATTGACAAATCCATATATGGAAAAAATTGAATATTCCTGGAATCCAGGAAATTTTCAAATTACGATTAATGACTGGATTGAAATTGTAAAAGATGGATTCTGGATTGCATCTTAATTACTTCATTTGGATTTTAAATTTAAAGAAAAATATATTTAAAATTTTTTATAGGATTTATATATTTTTATGATTATTGTTTATAAATGTATTTAATATAATAATTATCATTAAGAATAATACAAAATATTTTAATATAATTACTGTGAATTTCAAATTTGCTAATTCGTCCATTCATTATTTCCCTTATTTCAACAAATAGGATTCATTTCTATTTATATCTATTAAATAATGCATTTTAATAAATATATAAGCGTTTTAATTAGCAATATTCTAGATGATTTTTTTATAATTAAAATCATAATTCAATATTTTTTATAAATTGTATTTAATAATAATGAATGATTTTGATATAATAGCTTGTTAATTATTTTATTTTTTAATGATAAACTTTAATTTTCATAATTTATAAAAATAAAATTTTTATATATTTTACTTATTTATTTTATGAATTTTTTATTTAGATAATTCATTTTCAAGTTAGATTATAAATATATTTTCAAAATTTTTCACAAAATCTAATTTTGAATGGCATAATTTATCATTTTTTAATTTTTCATATTATAAATTTTTATATAGATCTGTTGATTGTTGAAAAAGAATGGGGATATAAATCAGCATTTATTTTATATAATGAAATTCCTCTCTATAATGAAGGCATTAAAATTCAAAAAATTTTTATAGTAGAAGTATAAGATTTTTATTTCTTTTCATTTTAATATTAAATTGATTTTTATAATTGGTATTAAATGTATTTTTTTTAATTCAAATTAATAGGCATAACTTTAGGATGAACAATTTTATGTTTATAAAAGTCAAATTTTTATGAGGAAAAGTATTCTTCTTCCCTTTCTTCCCCTTATCCATACCCAAAACCAGTACAATTTAGGAAGTATCGAATTTTTATTCTCAATTTTAAATCCTTTTTATCTTAGTCAAAATTTTTGTCATTTAATTTGTCACTTAAGCATTAAGAAGACGAAAAATGGTAAAGAAGAGCCCATTTTGGTAAAATAATTTCTTTTAATCTAGCCCGCAAACTTTCAATATTTTATTAGTAACGACCAATAGGGTCATATTTTGTCTAAATTAATTTTAAAATTATTGTAATCGTTTTCATAAAATATAAATCTTTAATTCCTCTAAAATTATGCCATTAATGATTTTAAGCATTTTATTGATATAATAATTTTTATAATCAAATAAGCATTTTTCCAATTTTACTTATTATAATAATTAATATTATTTAAGATTCACATTTTTGAGCTTTATCAGCTCTATGAATTACTACGGAAGGCCATCAATGCTTCGCGCAGGATTTTAACTAAAATATTTCATTTATTGATTTTTTTCCTTTCTTAATTCCTTAAAGTCATTAAAGCAATATTCCGCCAAATTTTTGTTCAGATTGAAGCTGGCGTCTTTGGTCTCTTGTTAGTTAAAATACGGCTTGAAAGGTCCTGTTTTTCTCGGGATCAATTTTCATAAAAAATATTTTTTATAAAATTTTATTTAATAACCATTTTAATTTTTTCTCCTTTATGCATAAAATCATTTTTATTTATTATATATTATATTTGTTTATACATTAACTTATTTAGATATTTTAAAATAAAACAACTTTCATTTTTTTTCATTATTTATATTATTTAAAAGCTAATATTTTTTAAAATTAATTTTAAATTTTTTACTAATTTTAAAAAAAATTAATATTTATATATGATTAGGCATATTCGTCCAAACTCTACATTACTTTGGCCATTCAAACTCACATATCGTACCCTAACCTCAATGCATTTGCGAGCCGCCACATTTCAATTCCTTTCATATGTCCTAATCTTTTTCTATTTTTTAAATTTATTAATTCATTTTATATTACGTTGTTATTTGATCGCATATCGATTAAATTTTAATTGTTACATACCTACGATTCTATTGATGAATCAGAATATACATCATATTTAGTACATTTGTCATCATATTTTAATCATGTATCCATAAAATTCAAAATAATTTTTTTTCTAAATTTATTATTTTATTTTTTCTTTTGAAAAAGAACCGATTAACAATTTAATACGTTATTTATTCAGCTATTGTCTTTTCGATGGATATTCTTTTTATATTTGAATTTTTCAATAAAAATAATTTTTCTAAGTATACATAATATCAAAAATTACTTTTATATCAAATAAACAAAAAATCATAATAAAATTTTCATGAATTATATGATTTTTTAAAAAATGAATTTTTTTAATCTCTTAAACAATATTTCCATAAAATAATTTTAGGTATTATTAAGAAAAAAATTTTCAATAAATTTATTATATAATTTTATTAATATTTGATAGTTATTGAATTGCAAATACTTCTTTAAACACATTCTTATAAATAATTTATATCATTTATATATTCCTTTTATATTATTCCTAATTAATCTCTTAATATCCTTTCTTCCAAACTCAAGAGAGCTAATTTTATTCTATTACACACAAAAAGGGAACATTTTCATTTTTGGTTTTTGTGAGTGAGCACAACTCGGCGTAACAAAGCTCATCATTATAAATTATTGAACAATTATAATTATATTTTTTTTTTATAATTATAAAGAAATTCCACTTTCTTTATATCCAATAATCATGACAAATTTTAGCCATTTTCATTAATTAATAGATATGGGTAATACAATATTCTTTTATTTTATATTTTAATTAATATTACTTTTAATAAATGTTTGCATTTTTATATTGTTATGATAATATATTTTATGAAAATAATTTATTTATACACCAATTCATATTGGAGGGGTGCAAATATCCAAAGCACATCTTTTTTTCTTCATTCCAAAAATATGTGGGTATACTGGAATCATTTTGTTCCGGCGATTTTTATTTCTTTTTACATATAATTATTTTTCAGTAGATTCGAAACTGCAGAGATTAAGAGATTAAAAATTTATTAAAAGTTTAGAATTTCCAAGATTTGAACTATTATTTTTGTCATATTTTATAAATAAATGTATTAAATTGCATTGCACAAATAAATAAATGAATAATTCTTTGTTTTAATTTGATTTGAAGTTTAATATAATTAAATTTTGTGATTTTATATATTAATATGTAAGTATTTTTTCATTTAAAGATACTCTCCTAATAAGATTCATATAATTTTATCTTCATTTGTGCTTTATAATATATTCTTTTATAAAAATTTCCTAACAAAACTAGCCAGGACTAAAACAAAATTTTTTTAAAATAAATTTCTATATATGTTTTATGTTTAAGCCATATACCATACTCGGCCATACAGTAAGGTATGCAAAGCCAGAAATTTATCAATAATATTTGATTAGAAATTTATGAATATAAATAATTAAACTAAATTAAAAAATTACCAAATCCAATTTTTTTTAATTATAATTTATTTTTAAAATAAATAAGAATAAGATTAGGAAAAAGATACAAAATTGAAATTTACGAGGTGAAATAGCCCTAATACCTTGTCTTTCTTTGTCTTACTTATATAAAAATTGATATAAATAATAATCAATTGAAAGTGAGTTGACTGGCATTCCATCTTATATAAATTCTATATTATTTAAATGTATTCAATTGAGGGCTAAAATGATATATATAGAGAATATATCTCCGGATTGACAAACTGGCTGTGTGTTTGAATAATTTTGCACAATATTTGCATTATAAGTCACTCATTTTTTGATTTTCCTTGAATTCTTTTTCATTATACATAATATTCACATTATTTTTGTTCAATAATAATTAAAAAATTAAACTATATTTTTAATTCATTTGAATAAAAATATTTTTTAGTGAATTTTTTTTTCATCTCAAAAATTTATCCTAGCATCTTAATTTACATAAATAATTTTAGAATTATTTTTTCCAATTAAATATTTTATTATTGAATTTGATAATTTATTTTTTTATATCTTCATTAATTGCAAAAATTGAACTTTTTTTCATGTAATCCTATCATTATTATATCAAGTTTAATGCCTTAATAATATAAATTTTTATTTAACATCAAAATATATATATTTTTCAAATTCCATAACATATTTTCATCATTTTATTATATTATACAAATTTTAAAAATTTTTAATTATCCTTTCTTCTATTTTCAATTCATGAAAGAAATTTTCTTTTGTAAGAAATTTCTAAATAGAAAATTTATGCTTTTGAGTAAAAAAATTTGATAAAAAATTATGAAATCGTTTTAAAATTATCTAATAAGCATGTTTCGGTATAGCATTTTACTAACACAGACAGCATTTTCTGACATGTTCAGGACCATTTGAATACAACCAATTTAATTTCGGCTTCGGATTGAAGGCCTAGGCCTTCAATTCATTTCCATGTGCAATGAATAAATCGAAATGATACTATTTAATTTTTACCAATCATGATCCAATGAAGCATGTCAATTTTGTTTCAATTCCATATTCTATTTTCAATCCACACATTTTCCACATTTTGGTGTTAAATTTTTTATGGCAACCAATTCATTATTTTATATATTTAATAGGAATTAATAATTTTATTACAATGATATTCTTAATTGTTATTCTTAAATTTTTTTAATTATATTATATATAAAATAAAAAGAAAAAATTTTTTACAAGAATCTGTAATCTGTATATTATTTTTTGTATTTTTTTAAAAGAATTATATTACCACATATTTCTTATATATTATTTTATATTTATAAAAGTTTACTTTCGCATCTGTTCGAATGTCGAGCTAATAATCAAGCAGTTTTTTGATTTTTATTCTGAATTTTTTAAATATTCTCATGTTATTTTCAAATTCTTTAATATATATTTTTAAATTTTAATTGAATATATTATTATTTTTAAGAAAATTAAAAAATTTTTTTATAAAATCATATGTGATTATGCTATAAATTAAATTATTATAGCATATTTTTATAGGCAATTTTTTATTTAAAATTTATTTTAAGGTTATAAGAAACAATTCTTCTAGAAACACGCAGCCATTATAGACTGCCGCCAGTACTTTCTTCCCTAAATTAATTTTTAAAAAAATACATAATAATATTATCAAAATATATATTATTTATATATCGCTTAATTACAAAATATTAATTTTTATCTTTAAAAAATTATATAAATATTTTTAATTATTATATTTTTAAAATTTTATAGTAAATAATTTTTATATTGAAATACATAAAATTATTGTCATATTTTTTCTTAATATATCAGATTAAAAAATTTTTTCCTTTTTTTTATCAATTATCTATTTCAACTTGACTAAGTCGGTTCGATAAAAGTCATCTTTTTCTATGATTGAATACTTCTCAGAAATCACCAAAAATTAAATAACACTTTTCCAATTCTTTATCGGTTAAGTATATATATAAAAAGTTTCGATGAAGGCTTCATTTAAATTTTATTTATAACTTTTCCAATAATTTTGTTTTTTTTAAATTCTTATTTTTTAACATTTTAGTTTATTATTTTTCTATCATCTTATTTTTTTAGAAATGTTGATGATTGGAAAAACAAAAAAATTTTGAAAAATTTCTAAGTAAAAGGGTGGATTGCACTGCTGACATTATTGCATTATTTTATTACTATAATTTTATATATTTGATTGCCTTTTTTAAAATAGCATCATATTATAAATTATTTTACACATATATTCGCTAAAGATTGGATGGCACTGCTGACATTATTGCATTATTTTATTATTATAATTTTATATATTAGATTGGCTTTTTTAAAATAGCATCATTTTATAAATTATTTTACCCATATATTCGCTATTTTTTTAATTAAGGAATATTTTTTTGTTAAATTATTAAAATTTATTAATTAAAATTTATTATTACCATCCATATTATTTTTTATCATAATTTTTTCCTTTCATTTACTTTGTATTTTCTTCAAAATAGCAAGCATCAATTAAAATATTACAGTCAATAACTTATATTATCAGTTTTAGGCGTGGGAATTTGGCCCTTCTTTGGATGATGAAAAGAATAAAAAAATAAATTTGTGAAAATTTAATAAATCTAAAATAAATATATTTAAATTTTTTCAAGTTATTTTCCGAAACATTTTTTTCTTCAATATTCTATATTTTAAAGGATACATTTTTGTCTATTTAATTGATATTATTTAGCATTTTTTAGGGAATTAGATATTATTAATATAATTTTAGTAAAATTTGAAAGAATAAAATTGAAAGATTTTTAATTTTTAATTTTTTATATGTATATTAGAAGTCATATATATTCTTTTTACAAATATCATCATAAAAATGAAAAATAATTTGAAAATTTATTTATATTTATTATAATAAAATAAAATTTTTACTTTTTATAAATATTTTTAAAAATTTTTTGTATTATTAGTTATATCACAAATAAGAAATTTAAATATTAAATATTTTTTGTGATATTTTATGAATTAATTGTTTTGAATTTATTTTCTGCACATAATTTTTAATAATTATTATTGATATTCTATTAATTTTTTTAAAAATTTTTTTTCAATTAATTTCGTTATTTTTTAAATTATATTTATTTACATTCAATCAAAATATATACATTATAATGTCTTATAGAATTATTATATTTTTGATAAAAATGTAAAAGGGATCAAAATTTTACCTTTATCTTATGGCTTAAATTATTAATTTAAAAATTTGAAGAAAAGACAATTAAATATAATTTTTATCATAATATATTTTTCATTAAATATCAGTATTTATAAATTAAAGAATTTCTTTATTTTTTAAATTTCTAAAAATGAAGAAATGCATTCAGGGAATACGAATTTCTGAAAATTTAAAAATTTAATAAATAAATTAATTTTTTATGCGTCATTTTTCTACCATTAATTCAAGGACAGAATAATTCTTTTTTGTGAAAATGTAGAAGGCAATGCTTTCATATTTGTATCCGCTCAAACCCGGATAGTTTTTCAGTAAAATCCAGGAATTCATAGCCATTCATTGGAAATATAATTATGATTTTAAAAAGTAATATATATATATTTTAATATTTTTTAAATATATTTTCATAAATTTATAATAATTATTAAAATTTTAAACTTTTCTTTCAATATTGAATCATATAGACGATAAACTAGGATCATTGGACGGGCAAAAAAAGAGTCCAATGCTACATAGCATAAAGTAACATTTTCATAATTATTATTGGGCAGTCGTTTTGTTATATATACATTAAAAATAATATTTTAAATTTTCTTATTAATTTTTATTAATATTAATTTTATCTTATTTTTTTATTCTATTATTCTTCAATTAAATTTTTAAATTATTATTCTTTTTTATACCATGAAGAGGAAATCAGTAAAAAATCATGTCTCTAATTTTCGGTTCAACGAACCAACCATGGTTTCATTCCATTTCAAAGAATCGCTAATATTTGAATAATTAAAAATATTTTAAATATAGCTTTCTTTATTTAATAAATATTTTTTACTTAATTAGATCATTAATCATTGCATAATTTTGTAAAATAAGAGCAAATCGAAAGATATTAGTAGTTTGTTTCTTACGATATAATAAATTTCTTAATGAATAATTTATTATACAATATATTTTGTAATTGCTCAATTGTAAACTTTTTCATATTTTTAATTTATTGGACTAAATTTCTATTAATATTTTATATTATCATAAAATAATTTTTTTTCCTTTGATTATTTTCATTTATTTAAACTTTTTTTTTTAAATTTCTATAATTTTTATATAATTTTAATTACTTTTTATTTAATAATTTAAATAAATTTCAGTTGCTATTAATTTTGTAATATATATTGTTATTAATTATTTTTTTTTGTTTAAAATCTTAATTCTTCGTTTTATTATTAGCTGTAAATAAATAATGCTTTTTCAGGGATATTTGCCAAAGTAAATTTTTTGATTCCATTAAAATTTTTTAAACATGCGAGACCCAATCAACATTTTGATCCCTTTAAATAGATTTTCCAATTTTGGAGCAAAGAATTTTCGCAGAATATTTTATTAATCTATAATTCCAATTAATAGTAATCACTGAAATTATTTGTATTTCTATTTTGATACATTTTCAAATAGTCCATATTTCATATTTTTTTTAAAATTATTGATAAAAATTTATATTGATAATTTATTATTAAAATTAAATTAAAAATATATTATATATTTGCTTTTCTAAATCATTTCGTTGAAAAAAATATACTTTTAAATTATTAAATATGATAAAAAAATTTTTCACTATTATTTACTGGCAATTTAATTTATCGTTCCAATATAATTTAAAAATTCAAATTTATTCTTCGATTATTTATTTTGATTATATTTATTCATTTATTTAAAAATTGATCGTGATTCTGAATAATAATCTTATTATTTATTATGCTTATATAATTTATAATTCAATATTATCCTTTCATTTTATAATATAAAAATATATTTTTAATTAAAATAAAGCATCCTCTATCCTTCTTATGGAAATCATGACATTTTTTACATCATTTTTCACGTGTACTTTGCGTACCTTATTAGTATATGATAATTTTTTCATTTTCACATTTAATTTTTTAAATAACTTTTTTAGAATAATTTGTTTGTTTCCTTAATATATTTTATTTCAAATTTTTCTATAAAGATTAAGATTTATTTTATAAATTGTAATAAAATGTATAAAATATTTAATAATTAAAAAAACCTTCGATTTTTTTTGCTTTCTTAAAATAAGATTTATTTTATTTTTTAAAAATATTTTTCAATATGAAAAATTTTAAAATTTCATCAATTATTAACAAAATTATTTTTAATTTCATTTTAATATTTTCGCAAATTTTTTGAATTAATTTTAAAATATTATTCCATTATAAAAAATTTATAAATTCATTAATATAATTAGAAAAATTAAAATCCTTTATTTTTATTTTTTTTTTGAATAAGAAAATTTATTACCCAAAATATCGTTTTTTATAATGCCATATTTGTATATGTTGTACCTTTTGGAAGATCTTCATGGAATTTTTATTATTAATTTAATTAAAAAAATTAAAATTATAAATGACTAAAATTAACAAGTTCCATTTTCCAGTAAAGTAGGATCATTTTCTAGACTAAAACATGCAAATTTTTTGGAAGTTTAAATTTGAAAAAAAAATAATAAACCTCTTCAAACTTTTAAAATTTCATTTCTTATCTGCACTTATTTTTCTTCCTTATTCATTTCTGAATATCAAATTTTTAAATTTAAAATTAAATATTAAAATTTATTTAATGAATATTTATTTTAAAATATTTACAATAAAATATTTTTTTGCCATTTTTTGATTTAATATTTTAATTTTATAAATTTTAATATTAATATATAGTTTAAATTTTTGAGAAATTTTTTGCAATTTATGAAAATTATTTTATTGCTTGAAAATTAAATCATATTTTTAGTTATTCAATTTCTAATTAATTTTTAATTATATTTAAAGGAGGAAAATTTACTTTATACTAATTTAAAATTCCTAGGGAAAAAATAAAATAGTGTAAAATGAATGAATAATGGACCCATCCAATGGGCAACAATTCTCAATAGTTAATTTAATTAATTCATGTATGAACGTTATTTAAAATTTTTATTTATTTTTGAAAATTCAATTAAATCTTATACTAAAATCAATTTATATTATATTATAGTTATTAATATATTTTTCTATATAATTCAAAAAAATAAATTTTTTCATCAATTTTTTATTTAAATTCAAAAATAAAATTATTAAAAATTATGCTGAAAATTATCTTTTTTGACTAAATAATTTTAATTTATATTATTTTAAATTTAAATTATTATTAGTATTTTAATAAATTAACTTTCTTTTTAAAATTCTATTAGCATATTTTATAATCAAAGATCGCCGGATTGTCTTCTCAGCCAATTTCAACATTTGCCTCAACTTAAAATTGTTCTTAAATTTCATACTCTTCTATCTGTTCTCGTTTATCAATTTGGCACTATTCCATAAATATTTAAGTTGCAAATCTACATATTATGTAAAATTGATCATATCAGCAGTTTCGTAAATTACATGGGCTCATATTTTTTTGCTATTCATATCATCTTTTTATTTTTTTTTCAAATTTATTATCTATTTTAATATATTTCTGTATTTTATTATTATGATAAATAAATTCAATGTAATAATTAAAATGAGTGAAATCAATTTATTTAATTTTTTTTTCGTTTTAAAATTATTTCATTATATAAAATTTCACGTGTTGTAGTCAACCCGGCACCATAATTAAATTATTTTATTAATTAAATAAAATTGCAATACGTTGATTTAAATTTTGATAATTTAATTAATCTTCATTATATATTTATCAATAAGAAATTGGTTAATTTTTTTAATTTAAATCATTTGAAATTCATAAAAATACATTTAGAATATGATTATTCTTTTATATAAATTTAATTTACAAGATGATTTTTGATTAGATTTCTATTTATTTCCTTTTAATATAAGTTCTTGATAAATATGGACGAATTTATTTATTTCCGTAATATAATAAAAATAAACAAGCATACTACTAAAATTTCTGAGAATATTTTCTGCGTAAATATTTCTTATGATTATTTCAATTTTTTAAAATTAATTTGGTCAGCAAACTCTACAACTTATACCATTGAATTATCCATTCTATTTACAGAATTATCCATTTATAAGATTAAACAATTTTAATTTTATTTATCAATCACCCACAAGTCATGACGCTTGTCATTCAATTATAAATTCGGTCTCCAATTTTTCTCGCTCAACTTAAATAAAAATTATTTTAATTAATATACTATAATTAATAAATTTTTAATTATATAATTATTTTAAAATTTTGTTTGAAATGAATTTTTTAATAAAATTAGAAAAAAAAGCATTTCTTCAATATATTATGAAAATATTTTATTTCTTTTTAAATATTATTTTTTAAATTTATTCTTTATTTCTTTTTTTTCATATTTCATTCTATTTTTTTTCTTCGCCTTATTATCGACTCTCTAGCATCATTCTTGCGAGTGATACAAATTCTTATTATTGTACTGGATATTTTATTAGACATATTTTTATGATGCTTTTAAAATATCTTCATTATTTTATTTTTCAATGATTTTTAAAACTAATAGAAAAATCTTATCAAATATCAGCATTTTTAATTATATTAAAATTTTATTTTTGCAACAACAATTTAATATGAATTTCTAAATTTTTAGAATTAGTATAAACAATAATATTTGTATAGTATATATTTAAAAGATAAAAACAATGGACTTAAAATTTTTTCGATAATTTTTCTGTAAATACAAAAAATTCAGTCAAAAATTATTTTATACAAAATTCATAAATGAAAATAAAATTTTATATTTTTCTTTTGAAATATTATATTTATATCAATCCAATTTTTATTGATATTATTTTAATTTTTCAATATTGCTTTGGAAAAAGAATCTTTGAATTGAGAAAATATTTTTTAAATATTTATTTTCTAAAAATATTTTAACCAAATATTTTAATTTTTCAATTTTTCATTAAATTAAATCTTTTCAGATAAAAATAATTGATTATTTTTAGCACTAAATTTTTCTCTAAAATTATTCATTTTTTTAAAATTTTATTTAGTATTTATTTATTTCAGCTCTATTTTAGTGATCGAAGTATAAATCTTTTAATTTAGAGTAAAATAATTATTATTAAAATTATAGTAATAGAATGCATTAATTCTTATTTAAAATTATTATTAATTATAATCAATTTTAATTATTTTCAAATTATTTTAAATATGCATTTTTGCTTTCTATTCCATTTATAATTGGTGTATCTTTTCTTTGAAGGATTAATGTCGAGAAACTTTGTCAGTTTTCGAAGGCTTTTGGGCTAAACAAATTTTTTTGTTTTTCTCATTAAATTATCATTTTTCAAAGATCCATATTATATAATTAAAATATACAATAATTGTTTCTTAAATTTTATCAATAAAAATACAGTGAACAAAAATTTTTATTATTAAAATTTTATTTTTTCTTATTAAATAATTTTTAATTTTCAATAATTATTTTAGATTTGCAAAACAGTATAAAATATTTGAAATTATATTTTTAATTTTATTCTAAACATTCCTAAATTCTAGATAATTTTTCTTTCTAATTTCTCTCATTTTCCCAAATCTTTTTTCATTTTATTCATTTCATTCCGAATCGGGCTCTTCGTGATTGCATTATCTTCACAATTACCATTTTGCTTGGCCATCCACGGATCCAGGCATCATCTGATGCCAATATTATTATTTTAAATTAGAATGTGTTTTTTGATAATTTTTTAGAATTATTTCAATCTCCTAATGAAAATGATTTATCTAGAATAATAATAATTTGATATTCTATTAGTTTATTTAATATCATTTAAATTAAATGGTTAAAAGAAAATTTTGAGGAAATTTTTTCTTCTTTTTTCTGAAGCCTGTGTTGCCAAATTCACCAGTTATTAAGGCAATGGCAATTGTGGTTTTTATATCCAAAATTTTAGTTTGTTAACTTCATAAATTAAATTTCTTAATGAGTTATAGAAATAAATTTACAAATCATTATGACGATTAAGTTAAAATTATTATTTTTGGCAATTTTAAATATTTTTTTATGAGTTTGAACAATTTTTAATAAAAAATATTATATATAATTTTTTCAAAAATTTTATATCAAGTAGAGCGGTGCCGATGAATTAATATTGCGAATGTCTAAGGGAATATCAAAATTTTTTAGAAAATTAGTAAAAATAATATTAATAATATAGTTTATATTTCATATAGTTAAAGCTGGGAAAAATTCATAAATTTTTGAATTCATTAAAATTTAATACTATTTAATGATTCTGCATCTTATTTAACATTATAGTCATAATTATGACTTGTTAAATCAAATACTTTTAAATTGCTAATATTCTAAATTATTTTAATCCATTAAATATTTTATTTATTTATTTTAAATTATTTATTGCTATTTTTGATAATATTATTTATGTTGCTATTATAATAGTAAAGCATAAAAGTAATTAAATTATTTTTAGTCAAGAATTTGCAAGATTTGATTGAAAACTTCGAACAGGATTTTTTCCAATTAATAAATTTTAGATGAAAATTATTTTTATGATATAATTTATTATTTTTTCATAGATTCGCTTAATTTAAAAAATTTTAGATAAACATTTTATTTTATTATTTTTTTTAAAATTTAAAACTTTTATTAATAAATATTATAAAAAATTTCATTTCATTTGTATAAATAAAAATTTTTTTTCATTAATGTATATATTAAATGACATAAATAAATAATATTTCTAATTATGCTTATTGAAACAGCACGCATTAAATGGAGTTATACGGAGGTACAAAAATTTTATAAAAATTTTATAAATTTTTCATAAAACCACGTTTTTGCTTATTTTATTTCAATTTAAATAACTAATTAATCATATTTTAAAATATTATTTTAATGATATATTATAATGTAATTATATTCAATTTATTTATTTCATTTTTTAATAAATATGGTCGCAATGAATTATTTATTCGTATCGAATCGTAATTCATTTTATGCTAAAATTCCTATGCGAAAACGAATCCATAATCTTGTTTTAAGCTATATTTTCGGTGCTATTTATCGAAAAAGCATGAAATAAAAAGAATCAAAAAAAGCAACTACCATATCGATGTCTTCATCTAATTTCTAATATAGGTCTAATCGTTTTAATATCCTTTCAATTTTATAAGTATATTGCAGTGAAAGTTTAATAATCTATTTTATAATTTTATTATTTAAGGGTCATTTAGAGATTTAATTAAATAACATTATTTTTAATGACAAACTTATCAAAAAATTATATATATTTCATATCTCAGATTTTCTCCTTAAGATTGAACTCATTTTTTGAATATTTCCCTTTTATGATCAATTCAAAAATTTAAATAAAATTTTTAATGTGAAACATTAATGGATGTCTTGATTAATAAATTTAATAAATGAAAACAATACCATTATTTAGAATTTGCTTCAATTAAATAAATGTTTCTTTGTAATCATATTCTTCTTTCCTTTTATTATATTATCAGATATAAATTAATATAATTATAATTTTGCTTTAAATTTTACTGTAATACATAAAAAATTTAATTATTTAAATCTTACTTATATTTTTAAATTAATATTAATTAAATAGCTTTAAAATAAAATAAAGTCGCAATTTTTCTTAATAGTTTTTTTTTGATGTCCAATTAGATTCAGAAATTTATTATTAGATATTATCTAAAAGTAGTAAATATTTAAATTCATTTATAGTCTTTCAATTTCTATTCATAGATTATCATTTGGTGATAAAATTCCATCCTAAATTAATATAATTTTAATTAAAATTTTTACAAAAGATTATAATTTATAATTTTTTATATGATTTATTCTTCTAGGATCTCCTATATTTAAATATGCCCTTTCAATATACACATATATTTTATTTTTAAAATTTAAAACATTTAATTGAAGTGGGAATGATTTATCATATATAATTTTCATTTTTTAAAAAATATTAATATCATATAAAATTTTATATGGGATTTGCATTAAAATTATTTTATTACCCAAATTATTTATATATAAAATAATCCTTTTTCCTGGAATTTCCTCAATTTACTATTATTTTAAAAGATTTCTGTATTTGCTTCGGGAAGAATTTCGGTCTTTTTATTTAAGAAATACGATGTTTCCATAAATTAAAAAATTTTTTTTATAATCTGTTTTGATGAAAATATAATTTGAAAAATCGAAATTAAATAATAAATTTAATAAAAACGATGGAATAAACCAATCGGTGATACTACTGAAAAAAAAAGTAGTTTAGCCAGACTTAACTGCTTTTCTTTTAATTTTAAAATATTTTGAATTAATTTTGTTTGTTTTTTTATTTTTAATACACTAAATTTATTATTGTTTAAGAGGATTCTAATTTAAAATATAATTTGCAGTTAAGAGAATATTTCTTTTTTAAATTTTCTACCCTGTTATTTGGCTTTAGCATCGTTATTTTTATTTAAAATATTTTATAGATCTAAATTAAAATTATTAATATTAATTTTTTTTAAATTTTAACCATGAAGAAATGAATGATAATTATTATTTGATCATGAATGTCTATTTCAAAATGATGGCATCTTTTGTTCCAATAGGATCTGCTGCTCCGAAAATGAAGGCTTATAAGTTGGGGGTAAGCCTTTGCGTCACAATTATTTTTAATATTAATTGTGCCAAAATATAATTTTTATTAAATCAATTTCATAAAATTTTTTATTTATCATTCATTAAAAAAATATGAGAAGTCAAATTTAAATCTCACCTTAAATCTCATATAATATAGTGTTTATATATTTGGTAATTATATTATACAAATTTTTGGTCATTTTTTTGGAAATGCGCGGTTTTCTTTTAAAATTAGCACATGCTAAAAAATTACTTGTTATTCCAATCATCAAAATAGGCATTTTTTGATCAACAAAATATATCATTATTTTTCTTAACGAAAATTAAATTTATTTTTCAAACATTTTTTAAATAATTAATTAATTATTTTTATTTCAAATTACCTTATGAATTTAAAATTAGAATATAATTTATTTATTATTTAAATATCTTCAAGACATTATCTTATTTATTTTTTAAATTTGTGACAACGTTATTGATGATAATAATACTTTTATTATTTTTATTAAAAAACATTCAATTATCATTTATTCTAAAAATTTTAATTTTATTTTATTTCATCCGTGCCATGCATAGGAAAATATCCAATTGAGGGACATAATATTTATAATTTTTTAATTTAACGACGAATTCGGTCGAAACAGATTTATTGATTAAATACATTATGAATATCTAATTTATAGTCTAAAATATATATTTATTTAAATTATCCCTGCATTTCAATAATTATTTTCATAAATAATTTAAAAATAAATTATAATTTATTCAATTTATATAAAAATTAAATAAATAAATTACAGATAAACTCGCAAGTTTATTATTTTTTTTTTTCAAATTATTAAGAAGGACATTTCGCATCACAATAAAAGAATTATAATATTAAATTACAATTATCAATTATATAAATAATTTTTTAATTTTTTGAAAATTTTACCAATCGGTAAATAATTAATATTATTGCATTGAAATAAACTGTTTTTAATTTGGTAAATTTGATTTATATTTTCTATTTTACTATTTGCTAATTTTGATTTAAAATTTATAATTTAATTTAAAAATTTTTAAAATATTAATTTAATTATAAAATTTTAAATAAAGATCACATTTAAAATATAAATTCACTGCGAATCTGCATCGAAGCGAAAAATTTACAATTTTGTTGATAAAATTTCAGCACCTGAAAAATAATCACATCCAGCTAAAGATAATATAATTTCAATAAATTTTATAAAAAATTCTTAAACAACTTATTTTTTTTAATTTTAATCAATTCTTTTAGTCAATAATTATATTTTTATTTCTATCTAATATTTAAATTAAATATTTTATTTCATTCGATTTAAAAAATAATTTATGTAATTCTTATAAGTTTATTAAATTAGTTATTTTATATTTTTTTAATTAAAATTTTAATTCATGGCAGATATTCATTTAAAATTTATATTATGTAAATTAAAGTAGAAACACTTCGTATAAAAATAAAATCTTTGGTAAAATTTTTAAAAAACACTGGTTATTCCAGGATTTTTTTATTTAAATAATCTAAGTCTACTCATCATAAATAAATTCTCTGCGATTCTGCATAGAAGTGAACAATTTATAATTTTGTAGATAAAATTTCGTCACTTATAGAGATACTACTTTTCTTCGTACATCTCCACATCAGAGCTGTTTATTCAAATGTTATACAATAAATTATAAATTTATATTTAAATTAAATTATTTTTAATCTTCCAATTATTTATCAATAAATTGTTAAATAATTTTTATTTATTACTAGAAAATATATTATATAATAATTATATATTATAGATATTGCAGATAATTTGCTAAGCAGCGAAATTTTTCACTTAATTGAGTCCAATGTTCAATTATTTCTTCATGTTTTCCTTTCAGGGCGAGTTTAATTTTAATTATTCTTTATAAAATTAGGTTCTTTATCGTCGTAGACCTTCATATTTCTATACAAAATATTTTTACCATTTTTTCCAAAAAAATTTGAAAATAGAATTTTGTTTAAATCCTTTAATATTAATTTTTATTTAATTTTAATTTATTCCATAACTTTTAATATATAAAATATTAATTAAAATTTTCTTTAAAGATAAAAATTAACATTTATTTATATAACCATTTTATTTCATAGGTCCTTTCACACTTATATTTTTATTTTAATATATGTTTATTTTTTTCAAACTAAATAAATTTTTTTATTTTTTTAAAATTTCAAATATAAATTTATTATTTTTAAATTTTACTAATAAATTTATAATATTTTCGTAAATTTATGCCGATAACTTTTATCTTATAATTCAATCATTTTGCATTCATTTCATTATTCTTGGAGAATATTAAATAATTATTCCCATTGATTACAATTTTAAAATATTCTATAAAAATATTATCTTTATACAATGATTACAATATAGAATTATTAATATTTTTAATTAAATTAAATTTTTAGAATATATCGATATTATTTTTTATTAATTTTATTTAAAAATTTTTTTCTCTAAAGTAACGGAATTTGTTATTTTATTGAAATAAAATATAATAATTTGTTTTTTAAAATTCTTTTTAAATAAATATATCAAGATATTTTTTTTATTTTTGTGAAAAATTTCTTTATATATTGAATTTTTAACTTTTATTACCAATATTTACAATCACATTCACGAAATAATATAAACTATAAATTGATGTTCATTTAAATATTTCCTCTTATTTTCAAAAATTTCTTTTTGAAATTTAATAAATTGCTTCTCTAAATTTTTCAGTAAAAAAAAGCCGAATCCAAGATATATTTATATTCCTTCGCATTTGTATTCATTGAATTTATCAAATTATGTAAATATTTTTATTCCAGCTTTACTATGTGCAATTAAAATTTTTATTATAAGATAATAGATTATTTTTGAAGTTAATCAGGTATTCTTTTTAACTATGCAATTTATAATAATAGGAATATAATAATTGAAATTGCTAAATTAAAAATTTTTTGAGCCTAGTTCAATTATTGATTTTATTAATCCGAAAATTTTGTTTATTTTATTTATTAAAAAATAATAAAATTATATAAAAGGATTTATTTGAAAATTTAATTTACTCTCTCGATATTTGGCGTAACAAAAACTGTTGTTTATTTATTTATTTAATAATGTAATACAAATTTTGTTCCATATTAGTTTAATATCATTCGAAAGAATTTTTATTAAAATGACTAAATGACTTATAGCTTCCAAATATATGACATTTTCTCATTAAAATTTATTTGTCATTTTATTTTAAATAGGGTTAATTAAAAGTAGAAATTAAATTTTTATTATGCAGTTATTTTAATTAAATTTAAAATATTTTAATTTTTGGACCTGTTAGATTTTCGTAATTATTTAAGCAAGAAAGAGCAAAATAATTATGATATTTATGTGAAAAAATTTATGCTTTTTTTATTTTTAATTAATTTTGCATAAATTTCAGAAAATTATTAGAAATTTATTATCATAAAATGATGTAAAATTATTTTATATTGCAAAAATATTTTAAATATAATTGAAAATTCTTTATAATAATTGAATGCAAGATAATACAATTGTTATTTTTAGCACTGAACCCTGAAAATAATCTTTTTTTTGAAAATTTTTATAATATGTCTAGATATTATTAATTATAAATTTTTACTTTTTAAATTTAAAATAATATTTTACTCATTTACCAAATAAATTAGATTGATAGAAATATTTTAAATTGATAATATTTTAAAAATTTTTTTTAAGATAGAAATGTAATTTTTTTATTTATTATTTTATTGCAATTTTAGATTTCATTCTATCAATTTTTACCATATTTAACTAATTCCTGCTAGATGTAATGTTCTTTTCGTCTAAATCTAAAATTCCCAGTTCCAATTTCCATGCTGTAAGGGGTGAAGAAATTAAAAAGGTAATTGTTTCTTATTTACATTTCCATTTAAACTGCCAGTTTTTCATTGAAATTATTTTTATGCTTCACATGCCAATGTCATAACAATTCCTGATATTATATAGGTTTTATTATAATTATTTTTAAAAAATTATTTACCTCATTGTCTCTAATTAATTTTTGAGACTTAAATAATAATAAATAACATTAATTTTGACAATTTTTTTCTTCGAATGAAAAATTTTCCCTTATTTTGTTTCTAAATTATTTATTATAAATAAATCGAATTGATCTTTACTTTATGTCTTAAACTAATCGCATTAATGTTGGCCGTACATTTCTGTGGCCAAAAACAATTTTCCAAGCGGCATTCATGCCTTATTACTAATTCTAAATAAAATAGTAATTATATAATTGAAATAAAAATAGTAATTATATAATGGTAATTTAACATTATGATCACGAATTTATTTATATTTTAAAATTTGCATTTATTTAAATTTCTAAAATAATTTCAACAATCTTATAAAAGTACTTTATAATTAAATTTTATTTTATATATATATATATAAATACGGATAACTATTTAAAATTAATGGACACAAATATTATTTTGCTTCTCTTTGAGCAGTTCTTTCAAAAGATCATAATAATAATTATGCAAAATTAATTCATAATTAATTTATTAAAAAATATTATTAGAATTTTCTGAATATAAAAAAAATTTATTTTTTAATTTAAAAAATTATTATTTTTATTTATAAAAAAAAAGATTTATAGAAAATTTTATAATTATTTGGTGATATCATTCTATCAAAATTAATGACAATTTCATGATGGTATAATTCTCAAAATTAATTGCAAAATATATTCGTTTTATAATTTCTTATGTAAAAATTTCTAATTAATAATATATTAATATATATTTTTTTGTCCTTCTTCAACAATGTACATATATATAGATTGATTTGCTTTATTTGTCGAATCCTTTTTCGTATCAATTTTAGAAAAACACTTATATTTAAATATTTTTTTATAATTCATTCATTAAATTGATAACATCAAATTTCGATAATATATTTCAAAATTTTAGTATATTTTTATTTTTAAATTTATTTTTACTGCAAAATTCTTTAATTATGTTATGTTAATTTTTGTTGATTATTTAATTATACATTTTAATCAATATTTAAATAATAAATAAAATGATTCTTTATAATCAACGATTTTAAAATTTTTTAAATTTATATACTTAATCAATTAAATTTTTATTTATTTTTTATAATATTTTAATTTTATATAATTTATATTTATTTTAATTAAAAATTTTTACTAGAAGGATTTTCGGAACATAATAAAATTATAAAATACGATAAATTTAAATTTTTTTAAAAAAATATTCTTAATTTATTATTTTAAATAAATTTATAAACAATTCTAATTTATATAAAAATAAAAAAAATAATCAAAATATTTTTTATTTATATATTTATAAATTTTTTTTCAGTATTTTATTTATATATACGAGTGGTATATTCAATGGAATAATTTTTTTTTTTATATTTTTAAATTTTCATAAATATCATTTTTACAATTAAAGAGAATTAATATTTTATTATTTATTGATTTCAATGCGTTTTATTGTCTCGTGACTGTGTCTAAGAACTTCATAGAGATAAAAATTTGTTGTTTTATTTTGCGTGCTTCATAAATAAATGCAATATTGCTCCTCATTAGTTTCTTAAATTCATAGATTAAAAATGGATAGAATTATAAATTATAATGATTAAATTATCAATTTAAAATTATATTTTATTTAGAATTTAAATGAAATTTGAGAATGCATTAGAGACATATATTTGATGGTATTCTTATTTTCCGCTTATGCTAAGCTTCACGCATGGCTAAACGGAGTTAATTTGAATCTATAATTAAAATTCCATTTAATTAACTTGATTTATAATTTACAAAAATTAATAAAAAATATTGTTTTCATCAAATTATTTTGATAATAAAATCTTTGTTTATTTAAATATCGATCATTCAAAATTAATTGCTTTGATAATTATAAATCTTGTATTATAATATGAGTTTTGTTGAATTCTTTTATAATTTTTATCTATTTCTTTTTTTTAAACATTAAATTTTCTATTTTTTTCTTATATTTTTTTAAGAGAAAATAAAACATCATCAATAAAAAATTGTCATGCTGCCTATTCATTTTTTGTATTTTAAATGCATTGAGAAATTTGTGCTCTTAAAATGTGAGACATTTTAATATATATATAAATTCAATTCATAGTCAGATAAATTTGAAATTGGTTCAATTAGATGGATTATTATAAATTATTTTAATTTCATAAAGAATAAAATGAATTTTTTAGATTTTAATTCCTTCAGTTATCATATTTTTATCTACCCTAATTGTTATCACACTTAAAAATTCTTTCTTTTTTGTAATTATTTTTTTATTTCTTTGATAATGACATAAAAATTTTCAAATTTTTCAGTACATTTTATTTTTTTATTAAATAATTTTATTAAGATTTTTATAATATTATAAAATACTTTGCAATTATATTAGTTTTTAATCGATAATAAAATTATAATAAATTTTCTTATTAAGTTAATAGGAGGGATAATTCCCATGTGATGGTGCAATAGAGACATAAGTTTCTACCTAAAAGTTTTGAATTTTATCGAGAATAATGCACAATTTTTATTATTTCTAAATTTAATTTCTTGCATCTTTCCTTGCAGTTGTACCATTAATTATTATGATGACCGATTGTCCTAAAATTCAAAATTTTTTTTTTATTTTTTTAATTTTCCATTTATAATTTAATTATTTGAAATTATTTCATGGCAATAATTACGCATAAAGACATGATTATAATTTTAACGCTATATTTTTTTTAAAAATATTTGCAAAAATCATAGGAATCCAAGTTATATAATATTATAAAAAATTTGAGTTACGTTAATTCTTTTCAAGTTTGCAAAATCTAGCCGGTCAATTTCCGAGATCTTTTTTTTAAAAGTTTCCCATATAGATGGGACATACCAGAAAAACCCGTTTTTTCCAAAATGTTTTTCCGGTTTCGAGATAATAGCCAAAAACCGGTTTAAAAATTTGAACTTTTTTGGTTTTCCCAGGTAAAACTTTTTTCCTTTTGATTTTTTGATACCCATTGTTATCCTAGGATTTTAAGTTAGAGTCTTAGCTACAAAATGATATATGGTTTGTGGGATTTATCTTCAAAACCCAGGGCTATGGAGTCCGGCAAAAATTGGTACATCGGCATTTTTTCCTTCATGGCCGATTGGCGAAGATTGGGGGATAGGGACGGAGGTCGCGGGTTCGAATCCCACCAAAGGCTAATAATTTTTTAGGGGTTTTCGATGATGTGGATCACGAATTTGAAGTTTAATTTGAAAATTAAACCGGTTCAAATTTTTAAACCGGTTCTGCGTGAGTTGAATTTTTATCAGAAATATAGGGAATGGATTCTAATATTAAATATAACCCTCCTAGGAATCTTTTAAAGCGCGATAGCGCTTTCTTTCTACCCTCCCACTTATTCCTTCCGTCATCCCCTTAAGAACCAGCGGGCTTGCCCCGCTGGTTCTTATATATATTTATAATATTTTCTGTTTATCGTTATTTTTTCAAACATCTCAACTTCTACCGGGCCGTTTTTCGAGATCTTTTTTTTAAAAGTTTCGTATTTCGGTGTCGCATATGGAAAAAATGCGTTTTTTCCAAAAAACCATACCGGTTTCGAGATAAGAGCCAAAAACCGGTTTCAAAAATTGAACTTTTTCGGTTTGCCCAGGTAAAACTTTTTTCCTTTTGGTTTTTGAGTTTTGGACCCGGAGAAAGGGCACTCCGCAAGAGTGTCAGCTTTCGAATGATATATGGTTTATGGGGTCTAAACTCAAAACCCTTGGCCCTACACGCTGCAGAAATTGGCCAACCCGGCACTTTTCCCTTTGTGGCCGAATGGTTAAGATGGAGGGAGTTAGCAGAGGTCGCGGGTTCGAATCCCACCACGTGTAGATAATTTTTTTAGAGGTTTTCGATGATATGGATTACGAATTTGAGGTTTATTTTGAGAATTAAACCGGTTTAAAGTTTTAAACCGGTTGTGCGCGAGTTGAATTTTGAAAATGTGGAATGGATCTAATTGTGAAATATAACCCTTCTAGAAACCTTTTAAAGCGCGATAGCGCTTTCTTTCTACCGTCCAAACATTCCTTCCGTCCCCATTTTCAGAACCAGCGGGCTTGCCCCGCTGGTTCTGAAATTAATTTAAATACATTTTTAAAAAATATGATTACTTTATCATTCATTATTCACTTAGTTTCTGAAATTAAATTCGGTAAATTAAATCTATCATATTCCTTTATAATTTTTTTCAGTAAAATATTTTAAAATTTGTGATTTCAAAATTTTTGTAATTTGATATAATTTTTTATATAAATATTTTAAATTCTTTTAAAAATTCTTATTTTCTTTGATCAATTTTTTTTATTTTATTTCATAATGTATAAAAATTTATAAATATTTTTTTTTTAAATTTATAATATATACGGACTATTAAATTATTTATTTTATTTGAATAAAATTTTAAATATATAGATAAAATTAATTTTATTTTTTTTATTTTACAAATTGATACAATTGATGGTTAAGAAATATTGGTTTCTAAATCAAAAAAAAATAATCAATATTTAAATATTTCTAATAAAAATATAGATAAAAAAAATTTATTGATCATTTAATGGAAATTCTTCAGAAAAATTATACTTTCAATTTTGAAAATCTTATTTAATTATTATAATTTTTCAAATAGATTATTATTTACAAATAATAATGGATTAAAGTCTACTTGATCCATTTTAATTAAGCAGAAATAAACTAAATCTATAATATTACTATATATATTTCTATTTGTTTCCATCAATTTCCTATTTTTTATTGAAAAAATCAAAAAGAAATTTTAAAATAAAATTTATATTTATTTTATAATTATTTAAAATTTGTTGCTATTAAGTAATTCGGAGCCAAATGGTTTTCTTTATTGTGGTCCGAGACAATATAGATTATAAACAAATATTATTAAACCATTTAATTACAATTCCAAGTAAATTATTTAAATTAATTTAAAAATAAAAAATATATTTTATTTAATCTAACTAATTATTTTTTTATTACATAATAATTTTCCAAATTTGTCATCGGTTTATATTTTTTTCTAAATTATATACATATATATTTTATTGTTCATGGTCATTTTCATAAAGTTATTGACGGATTTTCACTTCCTTTGATCGAGCATGCACATAAATTCGTTTTTCACATTCCATGTTTTTATGGTGACGTTGGAGGGATTGTTTCGACTTGAAGTTTATATTTATATATAATATTTGTCAAAGTAATAGTTATTTTCAGATTGATGGGACTGATTACATTTTTTAATAGGAATATATGGATAAAAAATTTACATATAAATTTATTTTTTTATATTACCGTTAGTTTCAAAATCAAAACCAGAACAAAAAAATTATACTTTAATATATTGTATGCATTGATTTAATTTACAAGATGAAAATTCCATAATTTTTATCCTTTTTTTTAAATTAATATTTATATGTAATTTAATTTATTTTATTAATTTTTATTTATTAACTTTGATATTTGAAATTTTATATTGTGATTATAAATTTATTTTTGCTTGGAGCGCAATTCGCCGCTTTCCACCTCCGCCAAAGACTTTTCTTATACATTAGCATTTTCTTCGGCAATGACCAAACAACCAATTGAAGATGGTGGTGTCTTCAAAAGAATTAATTTTTAAATATATCATCATACATTAATTTTTTTAATTTATTGATTAAAAAACCTTTTAAAACTTAGTTATAATTTTTCAAAAAAATTCGATAATTTTTTTAAATACACATATATATTTCCTGAAATCTAGATTGAATTAGTAGGCTAGCAAAAAAAATTTTTATTTTATATTTAATATTTTATTATTTCGTTACATTTGAATTCTTTGTTTAATTAAAATGGACGGCTTTGATATAAAATTGTGCTTTTACTTAAATAAATTTTCAATAATTATTATCTTTTCGTTTATTGTTAATAATTTTAATTTTCTAAATATTCTTAAGGATCTAAAAAAAATTTAAATAAAAAGAAATTTCTAAAATATATTCCACTATTTATTTATCTTTCCTTTTTCATTTCTTTATTATTTTATTATATACTTTACATCTATCCTTATTATCAAAAATGATTTTTGCAATTCGAATTTTTTCCTATTATTTTGTAAAATCAATAAATACAAATTTTTTTTCATTTTTTGATATTATTTTCGAAATTACATTTAATTTTGATGAGAATATTAATTTTATTAATAAATTTTTTAAAATAAGAATTAATGAAATGATTAACAATATTATTTTAATATTAAATACATATATATTTTAAGTAGTTCCTCTCATTTAAAATTTTTTTTTAAAAGTTTCATCAAATGAATCAGAAAGGAATATTAAATTGAGATTAAACCAAACTTATAAAAATTCCATCAAAAAATCAAATTGATTATCATTTTTCATTTCAAAAAATTGTATTTTTCTTTCCATTTTTGTGATATTTTTGCAGAAATTTATAAAATGAATATTAATCAACTTTATAAAAAATATTTAATTTACCTTTTGGGGGATGGTTTTAATAATTATAATAATCTATTATTATGTTTTATTATAACATACAAATTTTTAGATTTATTTTTATATTTTTCATAATAATGCGAAATAATTTTCTTCTAGTCTTTAGAGTGAGTTGGAGAAATCATATAGAATTTTTGGTAAAATTGTTTCTAAATTTATAATTTATTTATTTTCTTAAAAAATTATGATTTCATATATATTTTTAGAATTTATTATAATAAGATTTTTTAATTTAAATTTTTAAAAATAGCATCTATGTTCTCAACTTTAATGATATTGCAAATTTTATTAGTTATAGTTCTTTATATATTTTTAATATATAACATTTTATATTTTGTTTTTATTTAGTAATTTTTAATGCAAAATTGCCCATTATTAAAAAAAATTTATTTATCTTCCACTTTTTTTTATATATTTTTTTCTCTCATTTATTAATGATTAATAATAATTTAATTTATATATCGTCTTTTATTTTTATTTCTCCAACAACGATATAATTCTTCGATTAAAATTTTATTCATTTCTCCATATTAAATTTTGGGTTTTTTTTATTAAATTTATTTTATAATCAGAAATATTTTTGTAGTTTTTTTTTATTTTTTTTAATATGAAGGTTTTATTTCGTTTTATAAATTAAAAATTAAAAATCATTAATTAAATTTTAAAAAGAAATAATAAATTATTAAAATCGAATAAAATCAAATTATTGTGATCATCACTGAAGCGCGTATATAAAAAAAACATTATTTTTCTTCAAAATAATTTTTTATTTTTGGTTTCCATATATTGTAATTTTATTTTGTATAAATTTTCGTTCTAATTTTATATTTATAAATTTAAATAGAATAATGTTTTTATTTTTAATTAATTAAAAGAAAATTTATTTTGATATTTATTAAAAATTTATATTCAAATATAGATCTCTTTTTTGATAAAAAAAAATTTATTGTACCTGTTTATGGGTAGAAAAGCGCATTTAAGAATAAAATTATTTAGTTTCTTCAATAATTATTTTATAATAATATAAAAATTTTCTTATAGTTTTCTATCTTTTCGGGTGATATAATATATTTAAATTTTTTTGTTATGATATATACAATTAAATTATAGAAAATAAACCAATAATATTATACTCATTTTTTATTGTAATATATATTGATATATGTCTTCTTATAATTCATGATTACAGAACCATTTTATACATTGATTCTTCATAATAAAACTTCAACACCCTTTTGTTTTATTCAAATAAATTAGATTTTACTTTTATAATCGTAGAATTTTTTTATAAGTTAGGCGAAATTTTTATTGAAAAAATTTTTTGATAATTATTTTACAAATTCTTCTTTATACTAATTGAAATAAAATTATCAACTTTTTCTTAATTCATTTCATAAAAGATCAATTAAAAATTATTATTTTCATATATTTTTTGAATTCATTCAAAAATTTAATTTTTTTTATTTTAATCTATTTACTTGCCTATTATTCTTAAAATGACCATTCATAGGTAGAATAAAAGAAAGAGATTATATAACAAAACTTTTTTCTATCAAAAATTTTCATTTCAATAAAAATTTTTAAGAATTGTAATACAAAAATGAATTCATCTTTATATCTTTATTATATTTTAAAATTTTCAATTTACTAATTTTTTTTAATAAAATATTTTTATATAAAATTCATTATCCATTAAAAAATTATATAGACATTATTTTATAAAAAATTTTGTTTAAGTTCTAAAATAGGAATAATACATTTTTTATGCAAATTTCTGAATATTGATTTTTTCTAATTCCTTGAATTATTATATGCACAATCTTATATTAATTGAATATGAAAGAAATTTCCTTCAAAAAACCAAAGAATCTTCTGGTGTAAAATTAATTATATTTCATTATTATTATTTTTTTTATTTTATGCAAAAATATCGTTTCTAATTTATTTTATTATTTTAGAATGCTAAATAATAATTAATTTTTTTCTTTTTTATTTAAATTTATTTATTATTAAATTTTCCAAATTTCAGACATTTAAAAAAATAAAATTAAAGATGATATATTTAAAATTATTAAATGTTCTAATTTTTATGGTTAATTGCCATACTAATATATAATATTTATATATAAATATATTTATTTATTTAATATGTATATTTTGTTTTATAAAATTTTAGAAGTTAACATTTTGAATTGCTTTTATATTTTTATTATTATAAAATAAAAATTTATTAAAAATCATAAATAAATCTGAGTATCTTCAATTAAGATTTTCTTATTATAATAATTTTTTATAAATAATTAATATTTTTATTTTATTTCTAATAGTCTTTATTTTTTTATTATTAAACATTGACTTGATCAATTTTTTATTCTTTTTGGTTTATATATCATTATTTTTTATTTTTAACAATTCAAAGAATATCTTTAATAAAATTATCGTGACTATTCAGTATTTAATTTAAAACAACAACTATCAATAAATTTTTCTATAATAGTTACATTATCTCCCAAAATTAAAAATTATCAATTTTTAAAATTTTATTGATTATTTTTTGAAAATATTATTTATATATGAGAATTTAATATATTTAAAAATATTTTTCTTAATTTTTATTATTTTTTGATTAAATTTATCATTAAATAAATTATTCAATATAATATTGTTATTTTCAGCTTTTTCATAATTTTTGAATTTGTAAATTTTTATTTATTATAAAAAAATAAAGCTTTCATTGGATTCGAAATAATTTATATTGTTTTGTTCTACATAGAAAATCATTTTTTACGGATTTACTTTCGAATTATATTCAGATTATTAATTTTCTTATATGACGAAACTTTGCTAAAAATATTTCAAAATACCTTGTTGATTATGTGAATTTTATTTCATATATTTATGTCCTAAATATTCGAAATATACAATATTTAAAATTTTAAAAATGAAAAAATTTGGATCATTTTATTACAGTCCGTTTTTAAATCACTCCCTCTGTTTTGAAAAATTTGAATGTACTAAATGGTATGACTATTTCGATATATTGTATCATATCATACAAAACTATATCAATAAAAATGTTTTTTTTCTCTCATATGAAGTCGGATTCGTTATTTTGTATATTAAAAATTAATTTTAATATGTAAAAAAATTCAATACCATTTAAAAATTATTAATTTTTTCATGCTAAATAATTATAATCAATTAATTTTAAATTTTTTGTTTATAAAATTTTAAAATATTTTTAATTTTTATATTTATTTATTTTATATTTTATTTTGTATTAATTTTTAATTTTATATTCAATAATTATGTGGTGTCTTATATATTTCTGAAAATATTTTTTTATTTCAATCATTTCAAAATTGTTCTAAAATATTAAATAAAGAATATATCATTTTTTGAATATTTTTTTTCTCAAATTTCATTTTTTTCTGTGGGCTTATTTTCTTACATTGATGATTACTCTATTATAAAAAAATGAATTTTTTTTATAAATTCTTTTTTATGAAAAAATTACAAAATTATGTATATTTATTATTTTTTAATATTTTTTTTCATTATATTATTTGATTCAATAAACGAATATCAAGAAGAAAGGCTAATTATATATTTTTTTATTTAAATATTTAAATTTTGTTTATTTCTTATTGAAGTCCTATTTTTATTATAAATTTTTATTTTAGATTATTTTAATTTTTATTCCATTTTTAAATATAGTCAAATTGACTTAATCGAAAATAGATTAATATTGTTTTTAAATAATTAAAAAGAACACATCCATCGATCATGTCCATTTTTTCCTTATGTATCATTTCTTCATCAATTTTTCTTCAAAAATTCAATGTTCATAATGAATTGAAATAAAATTAATTTATGACTAATTAGAATTAGTCATATTTGTAATAATAGTTAAATTTTTCTTTATTAGGTTTTAATTTTATTAGTGATTATTCTTGAGATAGATTTAAATCAAGAAAATATTTTTTTAAATATTTAATTTATAAAAATTTTTATTTTATTTATTCCTCTTATTTCATGCATTTTTTCATGCGCAATTTTCCTTGATTTTAATTTAGGACAAGTTATATTTATTTTGATAATTATTAGCTATTTCTTAAATTTATTCTTTTAAATTTTGGATAATTAAATATTATTTTAATAGCTTTTTAATTTCTTTTGTAATTAACCTGCCTCGATGCAAATTGTTAAAAAAAATATATTCACAATTCATAAATTTAGAATAATTTTGTGGCTTTTCTTGATATTTCATATTTTTTTAACATTCAAATTTGTCTATTGATTTTCCCTAATAATTTATTCTCAAATATTTTTCCAAATGTTCCAGTATCAAACTAATCCTCATTGATGGATTTAAATTTTGTCTTCAATATATATTCGTTTTCTGTTATTTTTCTTTTTTTTTTAAATTTTTCTAATTTATTTTTATTCTTTATTTTGTATTTCATTTTTCAATATCATTTTTACATATATATAGGAAAAATTTTATTTATAAAAATTTTTATTTTATAAAAGTAAATTTGATGAAATAAAGTGAGCTTTATTGTGGTTTTATCACTTGGCCCAAAATTAAGTCGTCAATATTTTTTGTCAGAATACAACTTTTTTATACGAAGAAATGAAACTTTTTTTATTTGAATAATTTTAAAAATTAATCCAACTTTTATTGACCGATTATTCAAATTTGAGAGCATGCAAATATTTTTATTATTAGAGGACATTATTTTTAGCTTTAAAAGATAAATTCCTTCCAGAAATTTTTATTATTTAAAATTTTCGCCTTTTGTTATTTTTATTTATAAATATTTTTCCTCCCATATTAATTAATCCAAATATGCTTCGTCTCGTTGAAAAAAATTATATTTCTATAATCATTTAAATTTTAATTAAATAAATTACATCACATAATTTCTTCTAAATATAGCCCTAACATTATGGCCCAAAGCATTTTAATCAATTTGAAAATCAATATAAATTAAATATCATTTGAATACGATATAATTTATTTAAAATATAAAAGCAATTCTTTTATATTTAAAAATTTATTTTACTATAATTTTCAATTCTTTTATCAATATTTTTTTAATAATTATCAATAGATTTTTATTAATATTTAAAGTATTTTTATATTTTTATTTAATTTTATAGCTTTATTTATGAAATATTGATAATAAAAAGTGCTTTCATCAGTGTCCATCTTATGTTGCTCAATTAAATTGTCAATAGTTCATTTGATTTCCCATGTCATTTCACTAAATCTAATTAATTTGAATTTAAAAAAAGCTGATTGAGAAAAATGGAAATAAAAATTTAATAATCTTAGAAAATATAATCTTCAATGATTGATTATTCTTTAAATTTTTCAATAAATTTTTTGAAATAACATTTGTATGTGATAATTTATTTTCTTAATTGATTTCATTATTAACTTCTTTTTATCATTTTTATCAAATTTACAATCTATTAAAAGATTTTCTATTGATACCTTTCCGATCATAATTAAAAATTCCAATATTTTTTATTGAATTTTTAATACATATTCTATAATTATCTTCTCTAACATTATTCTAATTTAATATTTATCTTCTATTATTTTATTTGTATTTTGTATTTCTATTCCTAAAATTATAGATAAAATTATCTTTTTTGAGAGAATAAATATAATCTACTTTGCTAGGATATTGAAATAAAAATTGAATAAAAAATAATTAATAACAATGTTTTATAAATGTATCTTTAATGTGGGCTTAGCCGTTACGAACAGACTAAGAGATTTGGGATTTACATTCTTTATGGAAAAAATTAGATTTTAAAAAATTATCTCAATCTCTTAGACAATTGATTATAATTTATTATGTCCTTACATAGTCCAATCAATTTGATTAATTTAAATTTCTTCGAATTTTAATTAATTTAGGAAATATTAAATATTTTTTTATTTCCTTTTCCTCTATGGCATGGCGGCGATTCCATTGTTGGTAGTATTATTCTCGCATCTTTTTAAGACATAAGGAAAATATTTATTGGTTGAGATTTTCCTCTTTTAAATTAATTTAATTTTTTATACTATCATAAAAATCTTATAATTAATGCATTTATTTATGAAATTTATTACACTCTTTATATCAAAATTATTTTCAAATTATTTTTTATGAAGATTATTATAAATAAGAAAATAATAAACTTCCTTTTTTGTGATCGTAATTATATTTTATATAATAATTTATATTTTTAAAAATAAATCCGATTATAAGGGTTTTTCAAATACAGCTTTTGTAAAAAATTAAATTCTTATCATATTAAATTCGATAAATATAATTGCTTAATATTTATTAATTTTTCATGGATTTTCAAAATCTTAATTTTTTATTATTATTATAATTTGTCTATACAAAATTAATTTCTTTTCAATGAATAATATTCATTTTGACGATTATTGCTTTTTCCTAATTTATATTTCGTTAAGAATAATATATAATTTAAACTATTCTATCTTTGATTTTAAAATTCGACTCCTCAATTAATTTATTCTTCCTTTAATTTTTTTTAATAAATTTTTTAATAAATTATTTTTTATTATAATTTTTTAAATATATTTTTTGAATAATTTTTTTTCTATTTATTAAACAACAGATAAAATTTTATTTATTTTAATATATTATTCGTTTGAAAATATATATGAATTATTGAGTTCAAAGTCCGAAATAAAATTATTTATTGATTTTTTAATATATTTTTTTTGTTAATAAATTCAATTTTTGAAACAATTTTTGCAACAGATACTTGCTGCATTTTTGCTGATGATGAATTCATTTTTTAACTTTAAATTTTATAAAAATCCATAATTCATTACTATTTTCATTAATAAGATTTTTGATATCTATCATTATTGTAGGTTAAAACATTTTAAAATTAAATTAATTTTTTATTTTACCCATATTTTTTATATATATCTAAAATTAAAATTAATCTTATTTATTTTTTATATTTTTATTTCGAAGTAATTTTCGTTATAATTCATTTGCATTTAATTAATTCCATCTAAAATTATCTATAATAATTTTTATATTATATTTATCTAGAATTTATTCAGTCAATAATTTTAATCTCGGAAGATATGTTTTAAAATTCATTATTTCCAAAACAAACATTAGGATATTAAAAACTAAATTCATTAATTATGATAGATATATTTTTAGAAAAAATATTATAAATATTTTTTAATTACATGCCTTCCTTTCTTGAAGAGTTAGAATAGATTGAACCTTCTCGATTATCTCATATTCAATTTTAAATTTAAAAATATCTTAAAAGCTTTTGTGCTTTTCAAATACTAAGATTTTATTGTTAAAATTTCTTGACGTCTTCTATTCAATTAAATTAGTATTTTTTCGAATATCAATTTACTTTATTTTAAATAATAACTCAAAAATATTTTAAACATTTTTTATTTCGAAAATTTAAAATTGCTATTTTATTGATTTTTTTCAGCTTCTTCTCATTGATGTTTCAAAATTTCTTGATGTTCTTGGTGACGCTTAGGTAAACATATTGGAAAAAATAATATTTTCTTTTCAAATATTGAATTTGTATTTAGACCTTCATAGTTTTTTCCATAAAATTTTATTTTGTAATTTACACTAATGTCCATATTGTAAAAATATATATATATGGATAACCTTTTATTCATTAAAATATGCGCTAGTATTTTCCGTTGGCAACAGCAAATGCCTTCATTTGCGTCTCAGGGATGTTAGAGAGCAATTTTAATTTGAAGTTACGTTTAAGAGTTGTTGGTGCGTCTCGATAGATTTCTCGGATACTAAAGCCCTTCAATTTATGATTCTTATCATATAAAAATTTTTATTTAATTTTATATTTAAGTATTTTTATATTATAAAATTAAATTTTTTTTATCATAATTAAGAGAGTTATTTTAATTATATAATTAAAATTTTTTTGCATATTATTATACAAATTATCAAGATATTTTTATTTCTTCATAAAAATAATATTTATCTATATCTAAATTATAATTTTCAAATAAAAATGTGCGATTCTTTTTAATTGTTCTTTTTATGCCTATTTCCATAATAAGGCAAGATCAATAAAAATTTTCTTCTTTTTATCTATCATTAATCTTTTTTAGATATTTTCTTAAATATTCATATTCCATATCAAGCAAGCAATTCTATTAAAATAACATTGAAGTTTTTTGACTAGAACAAAAAATATTTGTGATCTTTGATGATTATGTCAAATTATTTTTGGCATAAAATTATTATTTATTTTTGTGGAAGTTCCGTTTAAATTTCGAGGATTTTCGGTTTTATTTTTCCTCATCTATTTTTAAAACATTGAAAATTTTTTTTATATAATTTCGTAAAAATTTATCTATTATATCTTTAAAATATTCTACTCATTCGAATATGGCATAATATATAATTTATTAATATTGTCAATTTTTTATTTAATTACTAAATTATAAAAATATTTTATTATAAATTCAAATAATAAATATTTCTTTTGAGAAATTTATTGTAATAATTTAATCCTAAATTATGGATTTGTTAAAATTTATGGCGGCAAGAAGTAGATTGACTATATTCATCGTTATATTTTCTATTTTTTGTTCTATTTTAAATAACTGCATTAATTTTTTTACTTTTATACTTTTCCTTACTAATATTATTTTAATTTAATTTATGCCATGTTTTAAAAATATTATTTTTAAATATTTTAATAATTGTTATTTTTAGCTGAATTTATTATAAATATTTTACATGATAAATAATAATTAAATCTTTCTCCTTTAATTGATTTTACATTAACTATATTATTTTTTAGCAATCTTTTAACTCTTGGAATAAATCATAAAATTTAATACATTATTTCTTGATATTTTCTTTAATTTTTTAAATAACTAAATCTGAATCGGCTTTTTTATATTTAATTAAAACTTACTCATTTTCTCTGGCCAACAAGCCAATTAAGATAATATGGCATATAGAGAAAACAATCATATTGAAGAAAAATAAATTCATTTTATTTTATTTTTAATATTTTATTTTATTGATGATTTTTTGATTGATCACAAAATATTTTTATCTGCTATAATGATTTTTTGTCCTTTTTTTTTAAATTTTTTACTTTATAAAAAAAATATTTGGCAAAATTTTATAGAATAAAATTTGTGCTCTCTTTATAATATGCTTATAAAGCAAATGATAAAGTAAATAATTGGTTACACGATCAACTCTACTGAACACCCATATTTCTTCATAAAATAATTTATAATTTTATTTTAACTAATGTTTATATAATTTCTTTGTTTTATTAAAATATTATTTAAAAAATCTTAAATAAATGGCATAAAGCGTTATAGTATAATTTAGTTTTTAACTGTGGATACGATAATCATTTGATCAATAATCGCAATATGTGTTCAGGATCATCTGGAAGATTTTCAATGAAATATTTTGCAAAAAATTTGCTATTTTTGAATTTGTCGTTAATTAATAGAATTTCTAAAAAATTTTATTATAGTTTATTTTAGTAATTTCATTATAATTAATTTTTATATTTTCTTTTATTTTTATAGTAAATTTATTATAAAAATATTTCGTCATGTTATCTCGAACTAAAGATATTTTCTTCTTTCTTACATCCAATTAACCCAATATCCTATGGGTATTTAAGACAATGAGTTCAAAAATTTTTTTAACCTTTTTTAATTGAAAATTTATTCAATTAATGTACTATTTTTTGCCAATTCATATATTTTTGAAAAATTTAATTTCATTGCTATAATTCTTTTTCTCTAATTTTAATAAATATATTTTAAATAAATTTAAAAAAGTATGTATGTATCACTAAAGATTTTTATTAAATTTATGTAAAATTTTTGATTTTTTTAATTTATTTGTTTTTTTAACTGAATTGAATCTCGTTATTAATCTAAATTTTTTTTTAATAAAATTCAGCAGTGATCTCAAGCAGCAACATTAGACACATTTCCATTTCTTATTTCTATTATTTTAATTTTTTTTAATTTTTAAAAACTTTAAAAATTATAATAAACCTATTTTCAAAAATGCAAAATAATTTTTTCATAAATTATTAATTCAAATTTATTTTCATTATTTTTTCCTAATTTAATTTACATTTCATAACAAAAATATATGGCATTTTATAAAAATATACTTTTAAATAAAATTAATAAAATTTAATTGATTAATTCATTTTTTATAATATCTAATATTATTAATTTTTATATATTTATTTTATGAATTATATTAAAATTAATTTAATATAAATATAAAATCGAACAAATGCGATAATTGCGCCATAATGTCATAAACGATGAATATCTCTTCCATTAATTCGACCATTTTTTAAATTTCTATTTCATTATAACTAAATATTTAAAAAAAATTTTATTTATTTAAAATGGAATTAATAAAATTATTTATTTAAAAGAATTAGTAATCAAATTAACAAAAATTTTAATTTATATAAAAAGGAAATCGAAAATTATTTCTATAAAAAATATTTTGGTTAAAGTTTGATTAAGTCTTTTAATCACTAAACTAATTTAAAAACATAGATTCGAAAATCTAGTTGAGTGGAATGTTTTCCATATAATAATTAATATTATTTCTTTTTATGATGATAATATTTAAAAAATAATTTTATTATATTATTATAATTAAAATTTTATCACAATTTTATTGTTTATTGATAGAATTAATAAATAATATAATTAAGTTTCTATCTATAAATTTTTATTATTCATTATTAAATGTAAAAAATTTTAAAATATTCTTATTATGATATTTGGCTTGCAAATATTACCTTAATTTCATTTTTCTCTTAAAAATTATTTTTGTTAAAAATTTATTAATATTTTATAAATTTTATTAAAAATAGCTTCATTATAATGGAAAATACATATTGATTATTATGTATATTTTAAAAAATTTTTATAATAAAAAATTATTTATCTCTCAGGATCTGCCAAAAAAAAATTCAATATTTAAACTGCCACCTATGTTAAAATTCTTGAAGGAAAAATTATAATTCCATTTTTATTCCTTAAGATGGATTAATTGGGAAAATATAGAGGAAATTTTATTCTTTGAATTGTTGTCCGTGTGTTTGAATATGGTCCTGCCAGAGCCTTTTTAATTTGGTCCACATTTTTTGGTTGAAAATGGCTGCACCCTCTGCCTTGTTGATTATTTCAAGGGCCTGGGTCATTTTGATTTCAATAGTATGGGTTTTTTTGCACAAACTACTGTAGGCCTCCTATCATAGAAGATTATTTCATAATATCTTAAGTTTTTTTTTTAAATTTTATCAAATAATTTTATTTTTTTTTTTTGAATTTAAATTAATATTACATAAATATTACTGTTTTCCTGCAAGCATTGACTGAGTTATTAGCATTCTCAATAAATGATTATCCATGGAATTTTATTAGTATCATCTGATTTTAAGCTCATTGAAATTTGTGGACATTTTTAAAATATAAAATATTTTTATCGATTAATGGGGCAAGACAATTCTATAAACTTGCTAATAAATATCATGATGTCATATATTTCAAAAAAAAATCATCAAGATATATTATAATATATTTACTTGAAAAAGTCAGTTTTTTAGTCAGTAAAATAAAAATTTGTGTAGTTATTTTACGGATTTTCATTGATAGTCAGCATATTTTTAATATTTTTTGAGTCTTATGGAGAGTGGTCTATGATTTTATTATGAAATATTGCATTCTTATTTAGTTATTTTTTTGTTTATTAATATTTTTAAAAAAATAATTTAATTTAATTTATTTATTTAAAAATACATTTAGAACAATAAAATTTTATAATTATTTTAAAAAATTTACTAAATTTATTTTCTAAATTAATCATTTATGTTTTTTTAATAAAATAATAAATAAATTTAAATTTAATTTTTAATTTAATATGATTTATATTTATATTTTTAAATTATATTATTTTAATATTAGATTAAATATTTATTTTTTGTATATTTAATTATTCTCTTATTTTCACACATTTTCGATAGAGCAAGCCCAATTTAATTTTATATGTCTTGGTGATAAATATATTCATTTCCATATCAAAAGAAAGCATTTATGAGCTATTTTTATTATTAAAAATTGTAGTATCCAAAAATTAAAATTTTATTTGCAATATGGACTAATTTATGAAAGTTTTTAAATATATTTCTTATTTTCATATATAATTTATATTTATTTAAATTAATGATTGAAAAAATTAAATCAACCTATTATGAAATTATTTATAAAATAAATTATATAAAAAATTATTTAATAATCTGCATTCAAAATAATTTAATGAATTAGTAAATAAATTATATCAAAATTTAATTTTTTATTTTAAGTTTATGTAGCGAAGTCAGTAATATTATTTAATTTATTTTTGAATAGTATAAAAAAATTAAATTATATTTTTTGGTGATCCTATCTACAGAGATTTATTTTCTTGATAGAAATCTGTGAACTTTCTTTAATATTTCGAAAAATCTTTTATGAAAAAAATTTATTTAATGATAACCTTTTTTCTCAACTCCATTTGCTTCCATTATTCATTTGTAGGACCGACCTAATGATTGATTAAATTGTTAAAAAATTTGATAAATTTTTGTCTTTATTTAAGTAATCTTTTAAAAAAGATTTACCGTGTTTCAATAAAATTAATTCTTTTTTAAATTAAAAAATTATTTCTTTAAATTGGAGATGTTTGCTGGGTTCCCATTTTTGTGTACCGTCACGCCATAAAATATAGTATACAGTCAGCTAAATAAGAAAATGCTTTGATATATCTTTTATAAATAGCATTATAAAGTTAATAAATTATTCCAAAAAATTTCTGAGTCTAATCGCCAATCATATTTTGTTGCAAATAGATTGAATTCAGGCTTTTAATCCAGTGGCAATAAATTTTATCGGTTTTCGCATGAAGCCATTATAGATCTTGGACAGATAAAAGAAAATTTCTTTTCACTTAATCCATCAATTTTATATTGTTCTTCATTTCTCATTGGCATTCACTGTCTTCTTTTTTTTTTATTTTACTCCAATGTTTATGAATAGTAAAGGCATTTTTTTAATTTTTATTTTATATTATTATATTTTTATTTATCCATATTTATTTCTCTAATGTTTAATTCGTTTTTAATGAAATTTTTAAATAATCATATATAATTTTAAAAAATTTTTAAAGAAAATTGAAAATAAAATTTTGTTGTACATCTTTGGTATTTTATAAAATTTTCTATTTCTCTAATCCATTTATCATACGGAATAACATCTATTAATAAAATAGAGATTATCTTTAAAACAAGCAATTTAAATGTCAAACTTTTGGTTAAATTTTTACTAATGTTGTTTATTTAGATATTTACGATGATAGAATTCAAATATAGAAAATTTTTTAAATATTAAAATTTAAATCATTAAAATTCGAAGGTAATGATAATGAAAAAATAAATTGAAAATCAAAAATTACTCATTTTTATAATAAGCAATAAATTGGATAAAAATTTTTTATTTAAAAAAGAATTACTCGAAGAAGTATATATAAAAATTTTGAATCAGCAAATTGTAAATCATAAAAAATTTATTAATTATATAATAAAAATTAATAAAAAATATTATTTAAATTTTTTATTTTAATATTTTCAACAAGAAAATTCCATTAAATACAACGAAAAGTAATTTTTATACGAGGGATCGTACAAGCCAATCATCAATCATATAATTATTTGGCCCTTTTTTTGTCCAATACGATTTAAAGAATAATATCTTTTAATTTTTAAATTAATTTAATATGTATTTTCATTTTTTAATAAAATTTTTATTTTAATAAAAAGATTTCTCATATCAATGAATATTTAATTTTTAATCTATGATTTTTTTTAATTTGAATTGATTGTTTTCAATTTTTTAATTCATCAATGAATTTTAAGAATAAATAATTTATCGTTTTTTAAATCAATTAATTTTTATTGATTATTCTTTAAAAATATTAAATTTTATTTTTCCTTATCATTGTTGCGAAATTAACTGCTCTCCATTTGCAATTTTTTAAAAAATAATTTATTTAATAATTAATTAATAAATTTTTTTTCAAAGCAAATTATTTTAAAAATTCGATAATTGAAATTTTATATTATTATTATTTAATATATCAATCATTATTTTATTTTTATATAAGAAATTAGTAGTATTTATATAAAATAATTCATAATCAATTAATGACTTAAAATTAAATCGCAAACATTGAATTCATAATTTGGCTCAGTTTTGACCCTACCTAAACTGTTGGACAATGCATTTGTCGATTGAGGTAAACACGGCCTTAAAAATTTAATTTTTTTCTATTAAAAAAGACATTTTTTAAAATTTTTATAAACAAATTTTATGAAAATGTATATTTTCATAATATAAAAAAAAGCTGTTTTATAATTTATAAATTATTTTTAATAAAATGTTAACCATATATTAAATAATCTTTTTTTTCACTTTATATAAAATATTTTTCAACAAATAATATTGTTTACTTCTTTTTAATAAAATTTTTATTTCATTAAATAAAAATTTTTTTTATTAATTTATTTTTTAATTAAAATTATAATTTTATTTAAACTTTTTAGAAAGTTTAAAATAAAAAAAATATTTTAAAAGTCTACAAATTGTCCAATGGGTTCCAGTATTTAGTTAGCCAATTTGGTTGTTACCGACAAAATCAATATTATATAGAAATATTTTAATTAATTTTAAAAATTTTTAATTTTTAAATATTATTTTATTTATTTTTTTTTTGTTTCATTTTATTATGTACTATATTCAAAATTTAAACTGCAATATTTATAAAAATTTATATTAAAATTTAAAGACAGCATTGTTCAAAATTCTTTAAATCTATATTTTTCTTTTTCATTTTATCATGGAAAAATTATTTTAAATATAATTTTATCTTATTTTTTTATTTAAAAAATATTTTAATATATTGTTCTAAAAATATATAATTTATAAAAAATAAAAGATAAAATCATATTTGTATTCTTCGATTTTTTGCTTTTTAAATCTTTTTCCATAATAAAATTCTTAGCAATCACGAAATATTTGCTCTAAATTATTTTTAACTATTTTAATATAATAATAAAACATCATTTTTAATGATCATTTATTCCTATAATATTGTATTATTTGAATATTTTTAAATATTGATAAAAAAATATTTCCATGGCAATGCTAACATTGTTAATATACTTTAGTGAAAAAAAATATGAGCAACTATCGCGAACGTAGAGATTAATTCGAAATGATTTTGATTTTTTTTTATATTTTCTTAATTCATAAATATAAATTCAATTTTTTTATTTTCTCAATAGAATTTCTTTTTTTTTTAAATTTTATTTATTATCTTGGTCTTGATCTATTATCATGCGGCAGCACATTTTCCTAATAAAATAAAAGATATTTTTAGAAATATAAATATATTTTTTACATGATTATTCATCTGATTAAATTTATTTTTCTTTTTAAAATTTTCGATGGCCAAAAACATTTTTCGCTTTCTTCTGGTTCTAAATAAAATTTATATTATATATATATCTTCATAAATGCAAATAATATCTCATTAATTTTATCTCTTATATTAACTGAATTTCTTTTTTTTCGATTGCATTACGTTGATATTTTAAAGAATTTTTTATATTTCTAAATTAGTTTCAAATTTTCATAATTTATTCTTAAATATTTTCATTTATTCAAGAAAACAATTTTTAAATGAACAATCATATTTTATCTTCTTTAACAATATATATAATAAAAAAAATGATAAATTATAGATAATTTTAATATGATCGCATCATTTTAAATTATAATAAAAATTATTAAATTTTTTATTCTTAAAGTAAAATTTCTCTCTATATTTAAATAAATGAAAATTGTGTTAATTAAATTTTTTAATATTTTTTATTTCTTGTAAAATAATAGCAATAACATTTCTACATATTTATAAAAAATTTTAAACAAAATTATTATTATTTTCATTGTAATTGATAAAATAGAACGAACTTTTTTATTTCCAATTGAATATCATCGAAATGTCGTTGAAAATTTTGCTGTAAATTATTAATAAATATTCAATTAGTTGAATTTTTAGGTTTATTTTAATATTTAATTCATTTTAAGGACCAAATGTTAAGCTATAAATTTTTAATAAATAATATACTTCCTAATAATACTTTGAAGAATCTTTTAGTATTAAGCACATTAATAAAGAGAATTAAATTAATCATTTAGCATTTTAAATTGAATTTTTCAGAGAATTTATAATTTGAATTTTATTTTCATTTCTCAAAGATATATTTTTATTTATATTATTAATATTATATTGGAATTATTTTATTCATTGAAGAATTCTATTTTAAATTAAATTTAAATTTAATAATTCTTTTAATTTTAAATTTTATATTAAAATACAGTAATCTAAATAGATAAATAAATTAAATATATAATAATTTTATATTTAAATTAATACCATATTTTCCTGTCTAAATTCTCTCTAATTTTATAATATAAACAAATTATATTTAATTAAATATTCATTCTCAAATCTCGGATATATAATAAAACTATATATTATTTATCATTTTTAATTATTAATGCTGCTTTTTTGAATGATGGAATAATATCCCATTTCTTAGAATTTTTAAATTTATATTTAAATCATTTAAGCTTAAAATTATTTTTTTACAATAATTAAATTTTATAAGCAAATAATGAATTATTTTGATGTTGCTTATATTATAAATTTAATTAGTTAGAATTTTTGCTCGTTTTAATTTCATCATCCACATTAAGTATAAATGTTTATGCGGAGGGTGATAAATTATTTATTATTCAAATGATTTAATAGATTATTTTATCCATATTAAACTTTATAATTTTCGTGTAATAATTTTCATTATATTATTTAATCAATTGTTTTAATATATATGATTAATTTTATACCAAAAATAAATTTTATAAAAATCTTTTACAATTGATTAATAATCTATTTTATAAAATTTCTTATTCATAGATTCATCAAATTTTATATAAATATTATTTCATTAAATGATTTTTAATAATATTATTAAAATATACTATAAAATATTTTTATTTTCATTATATTTTTCTTATATTTTCAAATTCATTTTTCAGAAATTAAATATTAATTATTTATAAATTTTTTAAAATTTGATTATGAAATTTTACCTGATTTAAACAAAAATCATTTTTGTAAAAGTTAAATTAATTGTAAAATTTGAATTTTTTGTTTTTATTACTAAAATATAGATTTAAAAATTTTTATTGTTATTATTAAAATAATTTTTAAATAAAATATTAATTATTCAAGCATTAAATTTTTTAAGCATTTCTATTATAGCTTTTTTGTTTTTCAGATAATTTTTTACAATTTTTTGTGAGGAAATTTTTATTTGAATTTAATTTGCTTTTATAATCTTTGTACAAAATTTTCATTTTTTCTTCGAAAAACCAATTATAAAATAACAGTTAAAGTTAATAAAATTATCAATTTATTAAAATTTCTTATTATTATACATAAAACGCTGTTGATACATATTTCAATTATTAATTAAGTCCAAAGCAGATATATGGCATTACTATGATTTTTATTTTATTTGCAAAAGATCATTTAGTATAAATGTTATTATAATTAAATTAATTTTCAAATTTTTTGAATGCTTCAATTATTAATTTGCTTGGTAAAATTATTTAATTTTTAAATTTTAAGTCAATTCTTGCCGTTTTATTTCTTTGTAAACGAAAAAATATTTTTTTTCTATATATTATTGTTTCTAACATATCAAAAGGATTAATATTTTAGCTTTTTTTTATTATTATTTCTATGTTTTTGTATAAAGACCTTTTTGTTTATTTTTTAAATTAAATTTAATAAAATGGGAAATTTTCATTCTTTTTATTCTTAATCATTTTGCTTAATAAACACGCCTACTCTTGATATTTTCAGCCTCCTATTACTAGCGGACACGTTCAGCATCCTGGTGGGCATTGTGGAAGTCTCCTGCTTGAAGGGCATGGTCGGTAATAGCATTTCATAAATTTCTTTGTTAATTTTATTGATTAATATTTTCTATTTAATTTTTACTAAATTAACGTTTTTATCCTTATTTTTTTATATATTTAAACGACTAGCGATAAATAATTGTATATGAATTAAATTTTATTTATATTAATTAATAATAATAATTTTTTATTTTCCTCTGTCATTAAAGAACAATAAAATAATTATCTTCATTTTATTAAATGTACTTTAATCATAATAAATTTAATTTTTTAAAATATATTTGAATCTAACAAACGCATTCGGAAATTATTAATTGATATTTTTAAGAATTAAAAATTATTTTTGCATAGTAAAATTAGCTATCACGTGCATATTTGACAAAATACATTTTTTGTTTTTCTCATTATATTTATTTTTATTATAAAATTTTTTAATTAAATATCATTTAGTGATATATGTTTATGATATTTTTTATTAGGAAATAAAATAAACAAAAATATTGCAACACTTCCTTTGTTTTTCGCTGTTGACTTAATTATATATAATTTTTATATTTTAGATAACAATTTTTAACTATATTTTTATTAACGAAAAATTTACTAGAGCAATTTTACTCATTATTTATTATATTAAAAATTATTATTAAAATATTATTTTTTTTCATATTTTTTTTTAAAAATTTCTTTTGGAAAAATTTATATTTATTTTGTTATTAATTTTTCTGTTATAGATTTCAATTTTGAGCATTGTCTTAATTTTTTATATAAGATTTTATATAGAATAATTATTTTTCATAATAAAATATAAATAAAAATTAAAAATAAAATTCTTAAATAAAATATTTTGAATTTGACTGAAAAGAAAAAAATTATTTTGGCAAAAATTTAAAATCATTTTATGATTGAAATAATAACGAATGTTCCACATCCATAAGCCTCATCAGCAATTTGCTGTCTCGTGAGTCGTGACTGTTAAATGTCAATGTGAAATTTGAAATGTGAAGAAACGATGTTGATGTATATATAAAATCAGATTATATTCGGAAATTCTATAGCTAAATTGATTTAATTTTTAAATATTTTTATTTACATAGTTATAAATTGATTCTATAATATTAATTTATAATGTAACTATTAAATTATCAAAGGAATTTTTTAGTTATGATCTGTTATGAAATAAACAACATTTTAAATTTAATTAATTTTTTTATATTTATTTCGTATCTATCGTAGTAAATCTTGAAATAATTATTGAAAAAAATTGAAATTTTAAAAAATTCGCATCTTTATATAATGATTATTCCTTCATAAAATTATTTATTATATAACAAAATTAACTTATATAAACATTAGTTTATAAAATTACTTTAATAATTTATAAATGATGGCTTTTTAAGGGTTTTTAAATAATCTTGAAACGGTTGTGGAACTTAGCCAATGGTAAGTGAAAATGATAAATATTTATTTCCATATGATTTTCCTTCAATGATAATTTTTTTTTATTTTAATAATAGATTTACAAAATTCATTTATCGAGTACAAAATTTTAGTAATTAATCTGGTATATATTACAAAATTGTTGTATGAAAGATTACAATTCATTGGGTGTTGCTTTTTGCTGATTATTTGGGAAAAAATAATGAATTAATTTTGTTGTGCCATTGTATAGAAAAAAGCATTAATAACTATCTTTTTTGGTGGCAAATGCTGGTTGGTTTTGCAGTGATTTTTATCAATTGGGGTTATTGCTTCAATTATATTAATAATTATAAGGGACACCAATTCCTATAAAAATTTTTGCATTTATTTTACAAATAAACAAATGAACAAATTATTTTTAAATTTTTGAATTCGTTAATTTGAAAAATTGTAATAGAGTATATTTCTGATTATTTTATCAACAAAGATCAGCCAATATTTCGAAGTAAAATTTTAATTTATTCAATTTATAAATACAATGATTAATTTAAAAAATTTTATATAGGTATATTTAAGTATCTCTCGGTGTGTATAAATTTTTTTAAATTTTTTTCTTAATTTTCATATTTAATTTCATTATGGCCATTGAGAACTATTCTGGTAGAAAATCAATTTATAGGCATGGGTTATTTTTTCTACAAATAATTGTAATAAATAATTTTTATTTAAAAAAATTTTATTTATTCCCATGATTTTAAAACCATAGAAGAAATTTGTTTTTTTTTTGGGAAATTTTTAATTATCATTATTTTAATTTATTATTTTATTTCTTTCTATATTTTTATTCTTTTATTAAACTAAATTGAAATTTTTATTTATTAATTGTTTTCTATTTAAATATCAATTATTATAAATAAATATATATTAATTATAGTTATAAATAAGTGAGATTAATAATATTTGGATATAATTTTCATTTTAAAGATAAAATAATTTCTCTGAATAAAATGTAATTAATTTATTGATTTTTATTTAAGCATATTAATAATTTAGATATTTTCAAAAATATTTAATTTTTTAAATATTTATCGATTAATTCATTTATAATATATTTATTATAAAATAATTTTTATTTTGAAATAGATAAAATTAAATAATATTTATTTTTAATTTATTAAACAATAATATAAAAAAGTTTTTTTTTTTATCAATTATAAGCCTGCTTTGCAAAAATGAAATTTGCCATTTTCTTCCTGAAGATGACAACATCGAGAGGGAAAGAGCCCAAATTTGTATTGCCTCGAATTAACTCGCTTGCGAAAAATGTAATATAGACTCCGCAATCAGCCTAATTAATTCCTTGCTGTTCAACATTTTGTTCAAATGTTACTTCCAATTCGTCTGTGTCCCAATTATTGTTTTTCCTTTCTTATCTATCATTGACCTGATAATCGTTTAATTATATCTTTATGAATATTACTATCTTAATTTCTTTTATAAATATTTAAAATATTATACATTAATATAATTCTGTAAAATCTCAATTTTCCTCCTTTTATTTATAAAAATTTATCTTTTCAAAAAATATAAAATCTCCTTTTTTAGGCTTTTTTCTCTCTCCTTCGTCCAAATGGTTATAAACCAAATTTCTTACACTATGGTTTATTACATAATCATTTTAAAAAATATTAATAAATTCTATATTAATTTTTTTTTTAAAATTTTATTATCCCTTTTTAGGTTCTCTGCATATTATTAATATGAGTAATTATATATTAATTATTGAATTTTTCTATATTCTTAACAATGAAAACTTTGTCTTTTTATAAGATGTTATAAATAGAAATTTATTTATTTAATTTTGCTAATTTTTTTTTTATATTTTTATGAGTTTGTATTTTAGACCAGTTAAAATTTAATTGAATTAATTAGTCAGTTAGAATTTATTCAATTTTATTTTAATAGATTTTCCTGCAGCATCGGCCAGTGATCTTGTCGAATATATTGAAGCTTGACGGGCCACTCTATTATGAATGTAAAATGATTTTTGTTAGCAATAATATTAACCATATAATTGAATTATCACAAATTTTTTCACAAATTTTTGTATATTTGCTTCATAGGTTTATTTTATTTGATAATGTTTAGAAAAAAATTTAAATAAATATTTTTCAGTTTATTATTTTCTCATACGTTCTTCTTCATTCCCTTCTTTCAATGTAGTATTTATATCGAAATTTTATTTTTGCTTATATTGAAATTTTATTTAAAAAATATTATAATTAATTTATTCGCAGCAATTCTAGCTTAGATTGCTTCTGAGTAATTTTTTTACTTTCTGACTGCTTTTTCAATTGTTTTTTTTTAAATTAGGATATTATTTAATTTTTAAATTTTTTAAAAATTTTATTTTTTGTTTAATTTTTATTAAATTTACATTTTTCTTCCATATTTATATTAAATTATTTTTAATTTTTTATATTTTTTTTGCGGAAATGGTATGCCAAAAATTTTTCTCTTCAAAAAAGTTCCAAACTAATACATTGATTCTTTATTTTTAATTAAATAATTAATTTACCATATTATTACTTTGAGGGAAAAATTATTAATGGATTAATTCAATTTTAAATAAACTAATTATAATTTTATCAATTAATTTTTAAAATTTTATATTTTTAAAATGTTATAAGCCGATATTATAATTATAATAAATTTAAAAAACGCAATAAATTATTCGATCGATAAATAAATTATCTATTTTCTTGTGGTTCGTGTTTCATTATTTTTTGGACGCATTAAATAGTCAATTTTGTATATCATAACTTAAATCCTTAATAAAAATATTCTTAATTAAATTTTTATAATAAAAAACTGTTTTTGCGATCAATTTCAAATCGATCCTCTATTAATTTCATTATCTTTATTAATCAAAATACACATTTTTTATGTAATGCAATATGTTATTTTGTAATCTATTATTTCATAATTGAAAAGTATTTATTTTTATATATAATTTAAATATTTTTGATAATTGCGCATTTAATGTTCTAATCCAAGTACATATTCTGTCATTGGTTAATGTTATTATAAAATTTCAAACAGTTAATATGGCGAGAAAAGGATGAGAAATTAAATCGAGATTAAATTATTTCAAAGAAAAAATTATTAAAAAAATATTTTTTTGATGGAATTTCAATAAATTTTATTTTATTTCGTTAATCTTTTTATTCCATAATTTATTCATGAAATCGATAGAAATTTATTAAATTTTTGATCATATTCTAAATTAAATAATATGAATTAGAAATTTTAAATATAATTATATTTTATCATTTTTGAATAATTTTGTACAAGCTTTTTTAAACAAAGCTCTCATTTATTTCTCAAAATTTTTTTAAACAAATCTTTATATTTATTTAAATCCACTCATATTACCCATAAAAATTTTTGTTTCATAATCTTTATGATAATTTAGTTAGTTATTTATTTATTTTTAGATGCTTTTATGAATCAACATGATATTTTGATTCTTCCAGATAAAAATTTGGTCCTTTTCTATTTTTTAATTTTGAATTTAAGTTTAATTATTTAAAGCATGTCATATGAATAATATAATATTTATTGAATTTTATGGATTCTTTACTTTTGTGATCTTTTTTAATATCAAATCCTGCCCTTCTATAAAATTATAATAATTGGATAAATGAAATGTTTTAAAGAATTATTTTTTTCTAGAATGATTTTATTTTCGTTTTTAATTTATTTTTAACTTTAATTTTTAATTAATTATATAATTTTTATAATGTTAATTCCTCTTCTATTCTAAATTTCCTTTGAATTCGTTTTTAAAATTTATTATATACAGGAGTATTTAGTAAGGGTAAATTAAAAATTCAACAATTTAAAAATATAAAGCTTATAGTTATGGAGGTGGCATTATTTGATCATCGCAAGTTAGAACGGCGCTTCAAGAGATGGCAAAACAAAATATGAGGAATGCTCTAAAAATTATTAATGCATTTTATACATCAAATTTATTAATTTTTAAATCAATATATTTTAATTATATAGCAATAAAAATTTTTTATGCAATATTTAAAAATTTTATGGAAGAATAAAAAAACTATTTATTTACTTTAATTTTTTATATTTTTAATTTTTAATCATATTTTATAGATGCGAGCCGTCTCAAGATATATAATAATTATATATTTAAAATTAATTAAATAATTTTTTTCATTTTTTAAGCCAAAGATAATTATTATGAATGATGGTTTTATTTTTAAACATAAAGGATAATATTAATCTTAATATATTTAAAAATATTTATTTATATAATTTTTAATTTTTTTGATGAATTCAGATTTAATTGAAAAATTTTTATTTCTTTTTTATTTTTTTATAAATAAATTTAAGTTATTGTTAAATTGCATTTTATTTTATATCATAAAAATTATTATATTTTTATTCTTTCATGATAATTCAAGATATTATTTTTTCGTCAATTGTTTTCTTTTTTATTTATGGTTTTTTTAACATTCTTTGATAAATTTTTTTTTGTAATTTCTTTTCTAATGGCCCAATTCCTAATAATTATATTTCATTCCTTGAACAATATTTCTTTTTTCAAAAACTTCTAACATTTGGGCCAAAATTTGCTATAAAATAGAAAATATTTGGTTGTTAAAATTTTATTGAGAATTTGAATTTGTTTTTAAAAAATTCTTTTTATATTTATATGAATTATTACAATTTTATTAGCAGTTGATTCGAAAATTTTTAACTAATTTTAAAAAATTTTTTGTGTGATATATTTATCAATATAAATCTAAGCTATTAGCATTTAAAAACCTATTAATCAAGAGTGTTGTCATTTTTATATATTGTATCCCGACTTAATTTTAAAAAATAAAGAGTTATTCTTAAATCTGAAGGATTTTTTCATTCTAAAATAATTTAAAAATTTTTATTTATCATCCTTTAATTATTAAATTATTTGTTTGCATTTTATATATTATTCAAAATATTACAAAAATTAAATTTTTTAGAAAATTTATTATTATAATTATGAAAATATGTTTCCATAGTTTTACTTATTTCTATATTTAGATTCAATTTATAATAAAATTTGGACAGTCCTTTATCATCCGATGGGATTTCATGCTGTCGTTTCATGCAATTTTTTGATGTTGTTGCCAAAAAACATAATTGTAACAGATTTTACATTTACTCAAAATTTTAATGTTATATTTTTTTTGTTAATATTTTGTATAGTTAAATATTATTTGCCATATTTAAAAATTATTTTTTATAATTTATTATTGGATCTCTTTAATATTATTTTATGGTCTTTTAAATTCATCGATTTATTATACAATGTTAAAATTTATTTATCAATTTCTATATTATAATTAATATCAAAAAATTTATAATATTTTTAATGATTTTTAATTAGTTTAATGTTTTTCGTACGACTTAAAAATGTAATATTTGTTTTTTTATTAGTTTTTTTAATATTTTTGATTTTCATTAAAAAATTTATTTCACATTTACTTTATATGATTAAAATTTTTTCTTTTATTTGATATATAGTCGCAAAATCTTTTTTAATTAGCAAAGACGAAGTAATATTAAATTATATTTAATTTTTTTCTTTATTTTTAATAAAATTTAAATTGAAACATTTCCTCGATGAATTTAAAATTAAATTTAATTATTTTTTTATATAATATTTAAAAAAATTTATCATTGTTGTTTTCGACGATGACGTACCTTTCGATGAAGATTTGGTCTTAGAAATCCCTAATGTAGTCTGAGAAGTCACTGATTTTATTTCTTGCGGTGGCTTCTTTGTTCCAGTGGGTTAATAGTAATGTCATTAAATTATCGTAGATTTTGTTTTACTTTTCTTTTTTTTTGCCTAACATTATAAGATTATTGAAAAATTTATATCATAAATTATTTAATTTTTAATATTTTTAAATTTTATTTTTATGACAAAAATATTTTTAAAATTATTTTTAATATTTTAGATTTAGCCAGGGTTGTGCACATACCTGGATTTAGCATCAATATTGTGATTCTAAAGAAGATACATTATTTATTTTAATTTATGAATATTATTTTTGTAAATTATATTCATTTTAAAAGATTAGATTATATCATTTAAAAAATATTTAATGTGTAAAGATCTTCGTATAATGCATGCAAAAATTATATATTAATTCTAATTATTCTATTTTAATTTAATTATATTTAACTTTTTTTTTATTTTTGACTAAATACATGATTTTTTTCAAACAATAAAGCCGCCAGATACTGAGATTTATCATATTTCGAAATATCAATTTCCAAAAATTTCTCTCCATCCCAAACCAAAAAATCAGATACATTACAAATTTCATAATAAAAAAATTTAATTTAATAATTTTTCTTTCATTAAAATATTTTAATATAATATTGACAGAATTCTTTATAATAATGACTCGATATATTTTCTATCAATTGGCATAAATCTATGGATTCCATATGAATAAAATTATATATGCATATCTTATTAATTAAAAATTTTAATATAAATTTTTTTCAATTCCTAAAAAAATAAAAATATTTTTTCTTAATTAATTTTTTGAAAATTTATTTTTTAAGACTTTTTAGAAGCATCAAACTGCACCATCATAGTTAATTTTTAAGATCTCAACTTTAATTTTTATTTATATAAAAATTGTTTACTATTTTATATTCATTTAATTTGAAATATTTTAAAAGTTTATTAAAAAATGTATTTTATTTAATGATTTTTAATTCCTATCCAAGATTTATCTTTGAATTTCATGCAGAATTTTATCCGTGTTAAATGTGCAATAAAATAATTTTAGAAATTTTAAATAATTTTTACCAAGATAATCACGGCCATTCATTAATTTGTTCTGCTTATCGTCTTTGGAACTTCATTCTCCAATTATCGATTAATTCGACTTATTCCTATTTGAATAAACATAAGACAAAGATTGTTAATTTTTCTCTTGAATGACATCTTTGAAATTAATCGCCTTCTTAAATTATTTTTATCATTTATCATAATTTCAGTAAATATTTTCTTTTATATTATTCTGATAGATACTTTAACAAAAATAAATTTCTCATTAGCCATTTTATATTTTTTAATAAAAATATCATAACTTAAATCCTTAATAAAAATATTCTTAATTAAATTTTTATAATAAAAAACTGTTTTTGCGATCAATTTAAAATCGATCCTCTATCAATTTCTTTATCTTTATTTATCAGAATACACATTTTTTATGTAATGCAATATGTTATTTTGTAATCTATTATTTCATAATTGAAAAGTATTTATTTTTATATATAATTTAAATATTTTTGATAATTGCGCATTTAATGTTCTAATCCAAGTACATATTCTGTCATGTTTATATTTGATTTAAATTTTTTTATATATTATCTTTCACTTTTTTTCACTTTTATTAAGGATGCAATTATCTCTTCGTATTCAAATTCGATAGCAATTCGACTCCATATTTGTTGACCCATCGGTGTATTGTACTATGGGAAACACCAAAGAATTTATAATAATTTTTTTAAATTTTTTTTTAAATATTTTTTCCTTTTTTAAACTTATATAAAATTTAAATTATTAACATATATAAAATAATTTTTCGTAGAAGATAATTTATTATTTAATGTATTTAATATATTCACATAAATTAGTTTTAAATTATTTTATTTTAGTTAAATTATTATAATAAAATAATTATTTAAAATTTTAATTTATAATCATAATTTAAATAATCTACTGAATAATTAATTCTATTTTTTTAACTACAAGAAAATTATTTTTATTTTTAAATGTCATCTTCATCGTGCTAAGCTCCCGCTATATGGAATATTTCATGGGCCATTTTATAATTTTTTAATTTAATATTCTTATCAATTTAGAATCTATATATCATAATTATAAAAAGTATATGATTCATTTTATTTTACCTTAGAAATTTAGTCCATTTTTAAAATTATATTATATATAATTAAGAAATTTCTAAAAATTTATTATTTTTCTCATACAAATAGAAAGATTAAATTCATTTACATAATAACTTGTAGTAAATTATCTGATAATTAGAAATGTCATTATTTTGTAAGGGCCTTTTTTAAGGGAATTAATCATTTTTAATTGTATTTGAAATTTTATATTTATTTATTTTTTTCATTTAATGAAAATTATAAATCCATTATTCAATTCATATTTTAGCTATTGTTTTTCTTTGTTTAATTGGTAAAAATGGAAGAATTATGAATAAAAATAATTTTTAAATTTCGAAATTAATTTATTTGTTTTCTGCTCTGATTTTTTGTTGAAATTTATTTAAATTCCCATAATTATCTAACAATTATTTTTAAAAATAATTTTATTATAATTAATTCCCATTTAAAATTTACAAAAAACAAAAACTGCAGGTGCAGTCGTTGGGAATAGAATATTGCAACATCTTCATAATTTATTTATTTTTTATTCTTTTTATTAATCTTGAAAATAAAAAAAATTATATATTATTTTAAAAATTTTAAAAAAATTATTATAAAATCATAAATGTAATTTCAAATAATAAAATATTTAAAAGTTTTCTTATATTCATTTCGTTATTTAATTTTCCAACCCACATTGTCCAGTATGTCCTGCGAGAATTGGTTCAAGAAACGAAAAAATTTTATATTTATTTTAAAATTATTTATAAATAATTTTTAATTGATTTTAATAATAATTATAGACAAATTTTTACTTGTTATTTTTTTTATTATTTTAAATTTGCCATTGTTTTTTAATAGTTTATCCTTAATTTGTAATAATAATTATGATTTCAATATGGTTAAATTATAAAAAAATCTATTTAGGACATATAACTTGTATATATAAACGTTTAATTTATATATAAATATTTATTTTCAGATTTTAGTAAAATCTAATTTTAAAAATTATAAATTTTATCTATTTTTCTCACTCATTTATATATTTTTTAATTTCAATTGAAAAATAACTACCTTATTCTCCTTTTATAAAAGAAAATTTATTGATATTTTATTTATCGATTAGCGTCAAATTTTTTAAACTTCGTTTCTTTTATGTTTTATAATAAGTTCAAAAAAATAATAATTGAAGTAACGGTTTTCAATTTTAATATTTCAATTTTAAAATAATATTATTAATTACGCTATTGATATTTAATTCAACAATGAGCACATACGCCGTCATTGTTTTTTTATTTATTGAAAAAAAAATATTTAAATGTCTCAAGTGATCAGGCATTAAAATATTTAAATATTTTCTTGATATTGTAAAATCTCTATGACAATGCTGAATTTTATGTTAATTAATTTCAAAATTAATAAATAATTAATTAAAATTTATATTTTATAATATCTTTCGGGGGAAAGATTTTGGGAGGCAAAATCCTTCTAATTATAATTTTGGATTTTATTATATTTTATAATATTAATAAATTAACTTAAAATTCTCTTATAATGTTATAAATAATCATGATTTTATTATTTTTTTTAAATTTATTTTCAAATGTAGCTTTCATTATGAATCAATATTACTTTTCCATTAAAACTGCAATTTTATTTGTTTTATAAAAGATTATAATTATACTTTCAATGCAAAAAATATATAATTTTATGATATTTTATACTTAAAGATCCTTTTAAGAAAAGCATTTTTGTATTAAAATATTATTATAATATTTAATTTTTCCTAAAATTTAATTAAATTTCTATTGGTTTCTTAGGTTGGAAATCCATTAAATTTAATAAATTTTCAATTTTATAAATAATTTTATTGTTTTTTCTGCCAAAATATATTTGTTTATTTGAATTTTTCTTATTCATTCATGTAACGTAAAATATTTTTATTTAATAATTGTACAATTATAAATTATACAATCTAAAATTTAAAATTTTTAGCTAATTTTATTATATTTATTTATGATTTTTAGAGTTGGAAGAATTATGCTTTTTATGATATTAAATCTAAAATATAGATTAAAATTTTTATATATTTAAACTTTAAGAATTCTTTAGTTAAATGAAATTTTTATTTTTAACAAAATCCTTAAATTATATATATTCTCATATATATTTTATTTTGCTATCGCTAAATAATAATTCCAATAAATATGGGCGAAGTAATATTCAAAACTTAAATAAACTTATCTTATGAATCTTTTTTCAATATATTAATATTATTTCTTCTTTTGTAATTGATTTTTGTTCTATTTTAATTTTTTTTCTCCTCAATAAGGAGAGGCTACCCAATAAAATTAATAGTCTGAATGAAAAATTATATATAAGATAATTTTCACTAATTTGGTATAATTAAAATTATTTATCTTTAGTATATTTATATTCAAAATTCTTTAATTAACAGGCTTTTTATCTTTATTTTTTAAATATTTCAATAACCCAATAACTCCAACAAGTTTTTTTATAATAAATTATTTACCTTCATGAAATAAAAATTATATTAATTTATTTTACAATATTTGGAGTATTCAATTACTTTTCTAAGCAAGTTTCAATTAAAATATTTTATTTTTCAATTAGTTTTTTGATCAATTTTTTAAGCGTTTTTTAAAATGATGTTGAGACAATCGACGGGAATTCCGATCAGGCCTTTTAGGGATCACTGGAAGTGCTGCTTAGGATGCGGAATACTGAGGTCGGCCGGGGCAAGAATGAAGATCATCTCATAAATCTTAATTAATTTTTTAATAATTTAATACGAAAAATTTTATAGTTTCTTTTGTCAAAATAATATTAAATTATTTAAAATGAAATCTCATAATCAAAATGAAATAATATTTTAAAAATCCTTTTTACTAATTTGCAATTTTACAAATATATAAATAGGTAAACAAATTTTGCATTACAATTTTACCCTGCGCGATTTCGCTTTTCTTGATTTGCTTGCACGCTAATTTAATTTATTGTTTCTTTTTAAATATTTTTATTCATAAAATAGAATTTTATTTTATTTATATAAAACGTTTGTGATTTCGCCAAACACTTTTTGCAAAATATTTTTAAGAGTTGAAAATTATTAATCAAAAAAAAATTTAATTTTCTTTATATATATTATATAGATAAATATTTTGCCCATATAGAAATAACTCTCATTTATTTTTAAAATATTTCTATTTATTTAAATATATTATTTCTATGTAATACAAACAAAATATTTTTATATTATATTGGACTTTGTAAATCAATTTCTATTCCAAATCGTCTTGCTTTAATGCTTTTTAATAATTTTTAGTAAAATTTATATTTTAATTTTTATTTCTACTTTCTCCATCTCTCCAAGAGCTCTCATATCATCAAAGTCGCCTCATGCAAGTACTCCATATCCAGCCGTAGCCGGTTCTTATCATCTGAAATCTCATTTTGCGAATCAGTATATTTTAAAATAAATTTCAAAATTAGTTTTCTCAAATTTTCTCCCTCATATACAAATTTTGAGCTTACATTCAATAATATCAAAAATATAATTTTTATATTTTAAACAATATTTAAATATCATTTCTTTTTACTCTCATTTAATTATTAATTGAGCAAATTTTATCATTTTTTTCTAGAAATCATAAATTTTAAATTTAATGTTAGCTTTCATGGCTTTAAAGATATATTTATAATTAAATATTTTTATAATGTTCTTGATACAATTAATTTAATAAATTAAATCTATTTATTAATCCTTTAAATATAATTGATATCAAAATTCTTTTATTTTTTCCATTTCACAATAAATTAATACATAATTATATGTTTGCTATAAAATAATTAAAATATAATGAAATATTATAATTTTTTTATTGATTTATATTTCAATTTTTGTCCAAATTGTCCATATTTAAGATTACATTATCTTTAAATTTATCATTTTTATATTTGAATTTTAATATTTTTTTAATTTTCTATATAATTTTATAAATTGCTTTTTTCAAATTATAAAATTTGTGTTTAATTATTTTTATTACTTCAATTATTTGATTTTAACGGGATTTTATTAATTAATATATTTTTTTAATATTTTCATTTTAAAAATGATTAATCTGAAAATATATGATATAGACATGCCGATTGCCAGTTTATTTTTTTTTAATTTTTTCCATTCCAAAATATGAAAATCAATTTATATTATCAAAAATCAATTCTGATATTAATTTTATTCTTTTATTATTTTTATATTTTTTATAATTAAATTGACCTTATTAAATATTCAAATTAAATAGATATAAATTTAATTTAAATTATTAAAGATAACAACTGAGATACTGAAGTTAAAAATCTGGGGACAATTTGGACTAAAAATTTTTTACCAATTTTTTATGCAAATGAGAAATTTATAAATTTTTTTATTTATAATATTATCATATTTTTAAATTTAAATTTGATTTTGAAATATTTTAATTCTGATGTAATTCTTATAAGAAAACAATTTCTGTTATTATTATAGATATTTAATATTAACAAATATATATCACTTATTAATATTGATCCGAGAACATTAATTTTTAATTTATTCGATATTATGTAAGTTGATAAAAATTTTTTTTAAATAACAATTTCATAATATTCAGAAAATTTAGAAAAATACAGATAAATCTCAATATTCCAAATTTCTATTAAAACACAAATTTTGAAATTTTTAATTAAACAATTTTGGCAATTATTAATATTTTGTTTATTATTTTATTTATTTTAGATGCAAGTATTTTTATAATATTAACAATTATATGTTTATTTTTTTATTTTTAAAGCAAAATTTATGCTATTTTTATTTTCTACCAATAATAATGTGCTAAAATTTTAATTTTTTAGAGAGATGATATTATTGAATAATGCGATTTAAATTTTTAATCAAAAAATTAATTTTATTATCTTTTTAGTAAATTCTAAGGAACTTTTAAATTTTTATTTAATTTTTTGAAATATATAAATTTTTATTATACAGTAATTAAAAATTATAGGAATAATGGCAAAGAAAATCTGATCTTCTAAATTATTTAATTCAAAATAAATTTATTGAACTTTTCTTTATATATATTTTTAATAGATTTTTGATAAATGTATTTTTATAATTATTTTTAATAAAAATTTCATACATTGAATTTAATAAATTTTATATTCTATTTAATGGAATAAAAATTTAGATAAAATAGAAGAATTATAATTCAATTATTTTGATTTCATTCTTAAAATTATTTTATTGTACGCGTTATATTATAAATTTTAAGTTTTTTCATTTAAATTAATTAATTTTCACATAATTAGGAGAACTACTTTAATTATATAATTAAAAATTTTTTTTTATGCATATAAAATTATACAAATAAGATATTTTTATTTCTTCATAAAATTACTATTTATCTATATCTAAATTATAATTCTCAAATAAAAATATGCGATTCTTTTTAATTGTTCTTTTTATGCCTCTTTCCATAATAAGGAAAGATCAATAAAAATTTTCTTCTTATTAATCTTTTTTAAAATATTTTCTTAAATATTCATATTCCATATCAAGCAAGCAATTCTATTAAAATAACATTAAAGTTTTTTGACCAAATGTTTTTACTTTAGTATATTTGTTTCAAATCCAAAATCAATCGATATCGGTGATGATATAATATAAATCATTGGTTGATAATAATAATAACATTTAAATTTTATTGTCGTAAATTGTGGTTGTTGTATTATTTTGTTCTGAATTAAAATTTTAGTTTTGTTCTGATATTTTGTGTTTGCGTAATTCGATAACACTATGCACATTATTTGACAAATAAGAGTCAAATTCTTTAGTGCGATATGCGACAGGAATTTATAAGATTGAATTAGCAATATATCCTAAATATAAACAATATATTATTTATGATTTTAAAAATCAATTTGATAAATCTATTTAAAATTATTAGATTATAATTTCATTTTATTATATTTGGAAAATTAATTTCTTTTTTACTTTATAATTTTTATTGATTTAATATATAACTTCTATTCTTATTCTTAAATATTTTTTAATTAATAATTTTTTGATTTATTGATTTTAGCGTACTAATTAAATAATGTAATAAAATCCATTTTTATTCGATGATTTTTATATTAATACTAATTAAAAGAAGCAAATCTTCAGCCGGACAGGTTTCTTTCTTATTGTTGATAACGGACATTAATAGATAATCATCCTTGATATGGAAAATACCACTAGTTCCAAAATTTTGAAAATTTTTAATGGTTTTATTTTTCTTTCAACACATTTTTAAATATCTTTTATTTAGGGTAATTTTCAAGCCATTTATGCTCATTGTTTAAATATATTATAAAAAAGCTTTTCAAAAATAAATTAACCAGCATCTTTTGGAAGTTATCCCATATAAATTTTTTAATGCGTTTAAAAATAAATTTTATAATTAATATGAAAATTTATTCTTTCAATTTATTATAATTAATATGAAAATTTATTCTTTCAATTTATTATAATTTAATTTTTATTTTAAATTTTTTATTTAATAGATGATTATTTTTACAATATCATAAACCATGATTTTTTAAATGAAATATTATTAGTAGAATTTTTAAATATCAATCCATTATTTTCACCATAAGTTCGGCGAATCGGAATGAATGTTCATAATCAAGTTGAATATTGCCTAGAATATTTTCTTAGATAATTGAATAAAAAATCTATTGGTTATCTCCTGATTAATCGATGATGTATTGAAATTATATAGCAGAGATGGGAAATTGTATTTTTTGAATAAAATTATAATAAAAATATTGTGATATTTATAAAATTTTTTTTAAAAAATAGAAATAAATTTTTTCCTTGTCGTTTAAATTCTCTAGTGTTCTATATTATTTCTATTTTTTATATGTATAGATTCAACAATTCCTAGATCGAATTTGATATCTCGATTTTCGATAGATTTCCTCAATTTAATTTAAATTATTTAATATTTTGAAATATTTTTTTTCATATTTATCCTGACAATAATTTTGCGATTTCTATTCAATTAAAGAATTCCATAATGTCATTTCCGTATATTTTTTAAGCAAATTTTTTTTTAATTTTTTAAATTAGCATTGGATATTTGTTAATAAATGCTTGTGAAATTAAATTTGCATAGATTTTATATAAATCCTTATTTATAATAATTAAATTTATAATTTTAATAGTATTAAAAATAATTATATTTTAAAAAAAATAATATAAATAAAATTATTATAATGATATTTTAATTTTTACTATAAGCCAAAATTTAATTTAAAGATGTTATAGATTATTTATTATTGTAGTTATTTTGGAAGTTATTTTCCTATATTCAAATTAATCGATAAAGTTACCGTTGCTATTTTTGTAAGAATTGGGAAATATATTTGTTAGAATAATTTGTTTTTGTTTTTTCATATTTATGATTTCATTTTTTTTAAAAAAAGATGAATTCAATTTTTTAACTATATAATTTTTTTTAATAATATATACTTAGCATTTTAAAATTACATATATTTAAATAGTAATTTTAATCACTTTATTTAATTACATTTTATTCATAAATTTTTTATTTTATCTTCTAATAAACATAATTTATAATCATTTTTTTCATTTATTTCATAATTTATTTGTCTTTTATTATAATTATTATTCATTTTAGAATTTTTTAAAATATTTAAAAATTTAACTTTCCATTGTAATTGAAATGGTCGATCATAGACCCTCATGTTGTTCAGTGATTATTGTTAAGTTGATTAATTATTACTCTTTTTATATGAGTTGAAATTTATAATTTATTCTAAATTTAATATTTTCAAAAAAGGAGATATACAGTAATTTGGATCATAGATTGTTTTTTTTTTCATAATTTGTAATAAATATTCTTTATAATTTTCTTTTTTTATACTCATTTTATATTCGTATATTTTTAATATATTTAAAAATATAAAATTTTCTCATTTACATTCACATTTATTAATAGTAGTTGTTGGATTGTGAAATAAATTTGCCAGACATACATTTGATGTTGTTTTGTTAAATTATTTTCCTTAATATAAATAAATTCCAAAATTTTATTTATTATTTGGCCTATGTTGTGAATTTTAAATTTTATTCTTTTATAATAACAACATTTTTAAACTATGATTCATGGCAAAATTTTATTTTTCAAAAAATTTTATCTATTATATCTCCATCCATAATAATTAGTCCTGGTAATTCTTGATTATCGGCGATTATGTTCTCCAGAAATGCTAGCCGACATTTCCTCAATTCATGTTCATTATTTTAGAGATTGAAAAAATGGAATTTTAATTAATTAATATTGATACAATAATTTTTTATGGATAAAAAATTTTCTAACACTTCGGGGACGTTTTGATTTCAAGTTTTAATATTTTGTTCATTATTTGGGTATCGAAAAGGTTTTATGAGTAAAAATACCGTTCCTTTTTTTTAAATCATAAATCATTATAATTGGGGAGAGGCTTTTCATGTAGTTTTCGTATTTCCAAATCTTTTTTAAATCTGACAGAAAGTTTATTGTGTTCGATTTTAGAACGTTTAACCATTCTGTATATGCTCTTCCTAGTGGTTTATTCCTTTCTTTATAATTTTAAATATTTTGGGGTAAAAAGTGTTCCAGAAATAATTTGGCGTTCAAAAATGAAAATTTTTATTATTTTTTTTAATAGATTGAAAAATTATAAAAACTTTCATAATTATAAATTAAATCTAATTATATAATAATTTTTATATGATAATAATTTTTATTTTTTGATAAATGCATTGTTCTATTATTAAAATCTATATTATTTTCAAGATAGCATAAAAAATTTTGATTTATAATCTTAATATTTTCTGTATAAACTTCTTATTATATTTCAGAATCACCCGGGCCCAAAATAGGATTCAATCTGGCAGACTTTCGAGTGGTCTGAATTTTTTTACTCCCATCAAAATTTCTTCTTTGATTATTTAATTAAAGTTAAATTATTATATATTCAATAGAAAAATAAATAAATTATTATTATATATAAAAATTTTTCAAAATTATAAATTTTTAAATTTTCTTTTTCGCCAATCCATTCGATAATTTGAAATTAATTCCAAGACCTTCTTCTTGCATTGATCATCGTGGCTTAAATTGATGAATTTTCAAAATTTTTTCATTTTTTTAACCATTTTTGTGATTTGTTCTTAGCCGCTTGCTCTTAAAATAGTATTGCTTGATTTGCTTCCTTTAATTCTGCTCATTTCTTTTTATTATAATTATCTTAATTTATAAATTTAAAAAAATTAATAAAATATATTTTAAATTTTTTTGTATTAAATATTTTTACACAAATAATTAGAAATATTTTTAAATCTTTTTATTTATTTATTATTATTATTATTTATATTATTTTTTTACAGAAATACTGATTTTTTTAAATCTAAATATATTTCTTAGTTTGTAGATTTAGCTATTTATATGAATTTATTTAAAATCAAAACTTTATTAACAAATTGCCAGTGAAATTCCTCCATGAGTGAAATAAAAGGCAAGCAATATTATTTTATGATTTTATAATCTATTATTTGCATTATGATAAGTCTGCACTTCTTCATAAACATTATTTTTATGTCCTCTTGTTCTTTCAAATTCTCTCTGTTCAATCAATTCCTAATTTTAAAATATCGAAATCTGTTACTTTTTCTTCAAAAGGTTTTTATAAATTTTTGACAATAATAAATGTCATGTTTTTACAAATAGATTCTAATAAATTAGAGTAAAATAATAATCAGTTTTACTATTAATTTTTATGTAGAAATTATTAGTATAAACATTTCATAAATATATTTTTATAAAAAATTAATTTGATAATCATATGATAAATTATAATAATTAGTAATAAATTTTTTAATTGTCGGGATCTTAATTTAACCGCCATCTTTCATTAAAATAGTGCAAAGTTTTATATCGGTTTTTATGAAATCATTGAATTTATATTTCATAAAAAATATATAATTTAAAAATTAAAATAGTCATTAAAGAATCATTTTATAAATTTAATATTTTGAATAAAATTTGCGATTATTTTTTCACATCTTCAATTTAATATTTTTGTAAGATGATTTTTAAATTTTTATTTATTTATTATTTTAATTCAGAGAATTCCTTTTGCAGAAATTTGGCATCTTCCATTTTTTCTTATGATCTAGCGTTATTATTAATTTCACAATTACAAGTGCCAAATTTTTTCTTATTTATTAGCATATTGCAAGATATTTAATAGCTGAATGATGCATATAAATTGGAATTTACATTCAGTTCTTTTATAATATTTATAATATATTTTCTATTTATAGTATTTTTTTCGTATTAGACGAGCAAGGCAGAATTGTATTTTGTTTATGAATATTCTATTTGGTAAATATTTTTAAGCATCTAATATTTATCACAATTTCTCAGTAAATAAAATTTTATTATAATTTTTTTAATTTTACAGCATACTCCCAGTCTTAAAATGTCAAATTTTTAAAAGAATATTTTTTGATCCCATCGTAGATATGAATGTTTTTATTTTTATGTTTAAATCCTGATGTTTCATTCATATATAAATAAAAAATTATATTAAATCAAATTGAATATTTCAATATATATTTTATTCTATTTAAAAATTTAATTTTTTAGAATATTCAATAAATTTTTTTTTAAATTTACGCTACTTATATCAGCTTTTTAATAATTTATATTTCATTTATTTTAAATTCTTAAGTAAATTTTTTAAAATTTTTTATAATATATTTTTTAATATCAAAAAAAATAAATAAGTGATTAACTATGCTATTTATTTTTATCAAATCTGACCAAATTTTGACTATTTCAATGGTTTAACTCAATTCCTCGAGTTATTTTTGCTTGTAAAAGTAAATAATATATTTTATTTTTATGAAAAAGGCAGCCCATATTTTTTCGTTGGATTGACAAATGTCGGGATCTCTTCTTCCTGTTTATATATATTTGTTATAATATATATAATGTTATGATATATAATAAAAATTCTTTATTTCTTTTAACCAAATGAAAAAATCTTTTTTTAAAGATTTTTCTTTATTCATTTTAATAAATTTATATTTTTCAATATTACTAATTTAAATTCCATATTAATGCTTCGATCAAATTAATTGATATTTTTCATAATGCCCTTCAAAGATATTTAGAATATTAATAATACATTCTATATTTTATCTGAAATTTAATCAAAAAATTTTAAAAAATTTATAATAAACCTAAAATTCATGACTCTATCTTTTATTGCATTATGTTAATGGTATGTTGTCCGGTTGATCATTATTCTTTGATAAAAAAAATTAAATATTTTAATAAAACTGTTTAATTATACTTATTTATTCTCTAATTATGGATAATTTTTTATAAATATATATTATTTTTTATTAATATATTTTAAATTATTAAATATTAAATTCTAATTAAAAATCTTACTCTTATATCAAGGCTTCTTTGTATAGTTAAAGAATAAAATATTTATTTTAATTTTCTCACTTATTTTTGTATTTTTAAATCGATCAAAAATATTAACAATTTGTAATTTTAAAATAAAGTATAATTTTCATTTATTTTATTTACATTCAATTTATTATAATTTATTTTTGCAGATTTGTTTAAACCACCATTTTCCATTCTCTCTTTTTCCAGCGAGACACAATCCAATTATGTTTATTTTATTAATAAATATATCTTACCAATATAAAAATTTACATATTTAAATGTTTTTTCATTTAAAAATTTTTTTTAGAATTTAACATACATTTTTAATTATTATATATATTTATTATAAATAATTAACTGTTCATTAATATTTTTATTGATTTATTTCTATTTCATTTGCTACTTTAAATATATATATTCTTTTGAATAACTCCATCAAATTTTTAATAAAATATTTTGAAATTTTTTTTAATACATTTCATTTTTAGAGCTAGGAATGTTTTAGTTCATTATATATTCATTTCAAATTCGTGTAAAATTAGTTTAGCTATATTTCTTCAATATAATAATTTTTACATAATAATATTATTTTAATCAATATGCAATATTTTCTATATTATAATTTTATAATAATTAATAAATAAATATTTTTGTATCTTATTCATTTAAATAATATTAGGGTAAATAAAGATTTTATTAATTAATTCTTTTTATGTATTTGTCAAATCAATAATTTTATATTATTTAATACACATATTTAGATAAAATAATTTTTAAGCTAATCTTTTTTATAAAATCGAATTTTTAATTATTTTTGTATTAATAATTGATAATGATTTCTTCTATGGAAAATTATCTTAAAAAATAATAATATTATTAAAATTTTTGTATAAAATAAAAAAGTATCAAAATTATTACATTTTTTAATCGACTCATCATTTTATTGATTATATCATATTTTAATATAATTTGTCTCTAAAAGTAAATATATTTTAGTTCTTATAAAACGATATAATTGCTCTATTAAAAAATAAAATATTTTTAAAATAACTTATTATTATTAAAATAAAATATTCAATATTCATAGTTTTCCAAAAGAGAATTTATTAAGGCGGGATCGGCACCAGGACCGGAGTTGGCTTCTGTTTTTTCGACACCAGAACCGGAGCTGGCTCCTTTTTTTAAAACAATATAATTAATTAATTGGAGATTTTTTAGAAATTTAAAAATCCATTAATTTTATAAAAATCATTTTATTTTTTTTTATTAATTTTTATTTCATTGCAAAAATATTTTCATTTGAAATATATTAGAAATATTTTATATTATTATTTTTAATATATTATTTTCATTCATTTTTTTATATTTAGCAATTTATTTTTATTAAAAATTTATTTAAAAAGATTAATTTTGAAGCAAATTTTAATTTATTTACTCAGTAATCATTGTTTTTATAATAAAAAATAATAATTTTTTTAAAAATTTATATAAAATTTTGAAAATTATTAAGATAATGAAATAAATTAAATGTAGGGAATATATAAAAATTTTTTTATTTAATAAAAATTAATATTTTACTTCTTTTTTAAATTTTCAAATTTTAATTCTATTTTTTAATCAGATTATTTACGATTATTCATTTTACAATTATTAAATTAATAAGATCTTTTATTTTAAAAACAATGCATAGTCTTTTCTTTCAAATCTGTTCACAGATCTAAACTTATGCCTTTGTTGCCAAATGAACCATTGCCTAGGCCGAGAAAGTTTGAGGCATATTTTTCATTTGTTAAAATTTTATTAAATTTAAGGTTTTTTGGAAAAGAAAATTTATAAAAAATTAACAAATTTGACAAAAAAAATACATTATCAAATCTCCTTTCTATTTGAAATATTTATTTATATCCATATTAAAACTTGGCTCACTATTACCAATAAATTAATTATATTTAATTAGTAAAATATTTTTATATGTTCTTTAATATGGGAAATTTATTAATAAATTATTATTTTATTAAATTTATTTTTTTTTATTTCAAATTATTTATCGCTTGATTATATATTTTAATGATTTTTATAAATCAATTTTAATTGAATCAAATAAAGCCCTTTTTTAAAAATATATTTTATTTGGGGTATTAATTCATTTGGTTCAGATGCTTAGCCAAAATTTATTTTTAAAAATTTTTGACCCATTATATATTTCGTCAATGGTTGATTAATTTTGTAATATTGTTTCCAAATGAATTTTTCATAAATCAAACCCAATTTCTGAAAAAAAGGTGTTTTTTTAATTATTGATGTAAACATACGGAGGCAACCACGAAATGCTCTACATCATCTGCTGCATCCGTAGCAATTGTACTTTTTCTGCATTCGCAATCTAAATCTAAAATAATTAAATAAGGTTAACGAATTCAATGATTATCATACGCTTTTAATCCGTCTTTTTAAGGACATATAGAACCGTAGCAATGAACAACATTTTTAAATTAATTTTTCAAAATTTTTAATTACAATTATTTTTTTAATTTTTCTTTGATCTTACTTATTCATATTTTTTTAAATTTTTGACTTTTTTTTTCATTTTAAAATAATTTCTTTATAAATTTAGAAAGAAAACATTAAATTTTATATATTTAATTCATTTTTAAAAAACTTTTTAAGTATTTAGGACCTAAATTACATCCTTATCCCCTTATAAATATTCTTCATTATTGTTCAGGATTCAAGAAAATAAATTATATATTTAGGATAATTTTTTTAAATAAATTTTTTATTTCTTTCTATTATAATTATCATTTATTATTTGAGTTAAAATTTTTAAATTTATTTTCAAATTTATCTTATCATTTTTATTTATTTACGTAGAATATTTTTTATTTTTTTAAAATTTATTGATGGTTAAGTTTTCTTTGAATTTATTTACAAATTTCATAATGGTAAAATAAAGATTATTATTTTTTAAGTTAACTTTTTATTTTATTACAATGGAAGTAATTTTAAATATATTAATGATTATGCTCCCTTCGGCTGGTTTTTATTTAATTCCTATAATTTTATATTTTTTTAATAAATGTAAATTAATTAAATCTATCCAATATCGATTTGTAAACATTAGTCTTTTTATTTGCATCATTTTTCCCTTGCCTTTTATAGAGTTTAATTATCGGAAAAAGGCAAAACATTATATTTTTCTTTGATATAGTATTAAAATTTAAATATTTTTTTAAATTATTTTTTATTTTCTTGATAATATTTCATTTATACAATTATATTACCACACTCTGCGTTTTGCTTTATTTTCTATCAAATTACTTTTATCTTATATTTAATTTTTAAAGTTCTTAATTCAACAGAAGAATATTTTTGATTCTAATCCAATCCATTTATTAATTAGAATATTTTTTATTCTTACATTTATGAATTTTCAGATAAATAATTAATTTTTCTTTCATCAATTTATTTGAATTATTTTTTGATGAATTTATTATATATTACTTAATATCATTTATAAATTAATTATAAATGTTTTTTTGGAATTTTATTATGAACAATTAACTTAATTTTTTCTTATATTATATTTATAAATAATATATTTGATATCAATTACATTTCTAATTTTTTACAGTAAAAATTTAAAATATATAAATTTTTCCATTCTACCTTAAAATATTAGTTTTAATATACAATAAAATAAAAAAATTTGTATTTTTTGAGAATTGTAAATGTAAATATTTTATGTGCTTATAAATTTTATCGTTAAAATAATATTAAAAATAAAAGAAATAAAAACTTTATAAATCAAAAGATTATAAAAAAAGATGGATATTAAATATTTTTGGTGATTATTTGTGTTTTGTTTTGTATAAATTTAAAAATTTTTTAAAGGAAATACTATCTGCTTTAGAAGAATTTGAATAAGTCAAACTAATATGAATATGTAACTAGCTTAAATAAATAAACAAATTTAGGTTTAAGATTTATTTTTTAATATTTTGTTTAATCATAAGATAATGAACATCTCCAATTTATTTCCATTAAAAAAATTTCTTTTGTAAAAATTCTAAATAAGATTTTAATCATAATTATAATATTTCTTCCGCTTAATTTTTGCAGTTTTATATAATATTTGAGAAATTAAATTTATTATTGATATAAATTTAATATTTTATTAAAATTAATTTTGAAAATTTTTAAATATTCTAAATAATTGATTATTGAACTATTGGTAGAGAAACGAGGGTCGGGCGCCCCCAGCGAGTGCTGAGGCCCCTCATTTTGGGAGTGGAAGGATGCTGGGATAATTGGGGAAATTAGGACTTGGATAAAGACTCCCGGTCGATGAAGTTGTTGATTTTCCCCATTCCCTTTTCCCCTTCCCCTGGCCAGAAGAAGAGTTTCATCCGTTTATTGTTCCATCCTCCAACTCCGAATAAAATGGTGAAATCATCATAGTTAAATAGGGAATAAATAAGGCGGGGCGAGAATAAGGTGAGAAGGGGAAATGGATTGATGGATAATGGCTGGGACATGGTCTTGGGGAAAGATGATTAAGTGGATGAGAATGGATGGGAAGAAGAGAATGGCTGTGGACTTTGGATGGTTTTATGGATTGCTAATTTGGAAATGAATAAGGCAACAATGCCTTACACCTCAAACCGACGCGAAGACCGGTCCCTCGATCACAAAATTATTTTTGGGTTGATTTTTTGTCTAATTGTTTTGAACAGTTTGGGCCAAAATTGATTTTTGAATTTTGAAGGCCCCTTAGGCTTCCCCCGACAGGCTCAATAGTAAAGGCCTCAAATTAATTTGCCTGGCAATTTTGCCTTTTGGCGTTGCGACCTTTTATCTCCTGTCCGCTAGGGAAGATTAGGGACACAATTTTGAAGCAAAATATTTTGGCCCAATTGTAAAATGAAATGGAAAATTTTTAATGTTTTGAAAGTAATTTTGTGTTGTGGAACCGTTTTCTAATTGGTGAGAAATGTTTTTTTTGAGTATCCTAATTTCCAAAATGAATTTTTCCAAAGGCTTTCAGCTGATTATTTGTGAAGAGGTGAAATGAGGATAGACAAAAAATATTTTGAAAAAGAATGGTCCATAGTGAATACAAAAAAAATTACAAAAAAGAAAAATATGAACAAATAGTCAAATAAAATGCAATTGAAATGTTAATTGATTGTTTTTTTGTGTCATTGTCCATCATTTTGGCCATTCTTCTGAGCACATTGGCACATTGTTTGCTGACATCCACTTCGATACACTGATTTGTGCCACCATGGTCCATGAAATTGGGAAAATTAAAATTATTTTTTAAGTAGGATGGGTTTGAAAAACGGTTAAACTAGCAGTGATGCATGGGTTGCTGCCAAAAATGAGGATGAACCGCTGTTGAGTTGATGGTTTTAGAGCAAATGTCATTCTTGGATGTTGATCTGAAAAAAACATATTTTGAAATGGAGCCACCTAACGGCGGGTAGAAAAATGCAAATGTTGAGTTGGGTGCCTTTGAATTGCCATGGATGTGAATCATTTGTGATTGTGAGGGATTTGCCATTCTGCCTTGATTTTCTGAGAGACCAACTCAGCAATCTGCTGCATGTCTATTGGGTTTAATGAATGTCCATTTTGAACGTCAAAATCGCATTCCTGATTTTGCCAAATTTGGTTGTGATTGCTTTGTCCGGAGTTTTCTCCAGTGCTGGAATCGTTGTTGTTGAATGATCCTCGGCCGCAGTGTGTGCAAAAGTCCTCACTGCTGAATTCCTGTGGTGAATTTTGATTTGAATTATTTGCTTGAAAATTTTGAGAAAAAGCGTTTCGATTGGAGCCTGGCCAATCGGAATTGAATTGGGTTTGATTGTTGGAAAGGAAAGGATCGAATTCATTTTGCAAATTATTTTGCTGTTGCTGGAACTCATTGCTTTGATCATTGTCATTCAGTGCCCAAAGTTGTCGGTCCTTTTGTTTGAGGGCAAGCATGGTTTCCACTTCGATCGCTTTGTTGCGTGCTGTTTCAAAATCCTATGGGATCCAGACAATTTCACCAAAAAAGATATTTCCGGGTTCATCCGGTCCAAAAACTTTTCGCACAATCGTTCCTATTTGATTTAGTTTTCAAATAATCAAATAAATTTCCTAGTTTTAGGCTTTGAATATTGTTGAATGGTTTTTTAATAAATTTTATCTTTTTCTCAACTATGAAATGACAATTTGTGGAAATGATTGTAAAAGTGGTGAAAATGTATCGAAATTATGTTAGTTATAAAGAGGCAGTTTTGGGCGGGCATTCATCCATCGCAAAATCACAAACGATTTGCAAAAGGGGGCAAGAGGGCGTCGCGCCAGCCGGGCATTGCACAAGGGGGCAGCCAGTTTGGGGAAGGGGAAGAAGCACACGCACAAGGGAAGAGCATTTGGCGGATGAGGGGGAAGGCACAAACAAAGGGATATCAGCCGGAATTTGGGGCAAATTGGGGCAGCAATCAGCGATATTGGCGGGAAGGTCGATTTGATTGATGAGAGCTGAATTCTGCAAATTTTGCAGAATTTATTCTTTTATTTTATATTTTTATTAATTTTTATTTTTGCCCAATTTAATGGGCAAAAGTTGCGAGAATTCGCAACACTCGGGGGGACACTCCAGGGGAAGTCCCTACCAGCTCTCAATTTTCATCATCATAAATGGCCGCCAAACGTCGCATGGACATTTGGGGCGTTCCCGGTATAGCTAATTGGACCCGTCTATTATTGGCATTTCTTGGCTCCCTTTCTGGTTGTTCCCGATTAAACATATTAATCAAATTAATTCCGCCTAAAAAGGTGCTCAGGGTTGCCGATGCCGGTGTAATGACCAAAAGAGTCGCTATTGGGATAACCACGTCACGGATTATAAAAACTGTTGCATAAATGCAACATGCTATAACCCAGAGGTTATACAGCCAATGGACCCATCCCCAAAAGAATTCCTCAATTTGGCCTTTGAGTCCATGCGGAAGTGCCACTAAGGGTTCAGCATCGGCCTTTTGTTCCCTCAATTCCCGATTTTTCCAGTCATTCATCCGCTCATGTTCACTGATGTTAATTCCTGGGAATTCGAATGATAAGTTGAACAGTGTGAGCTGATGGAAGACAAGGGGATTTATGCTAAATCCTCCTAGAATTGGCTGTTCGGGTAATTGATGAAGCGAACTGTGGGGTATTGCTTTTAGATCACCCGTTTGAGTGTCGAAAAGCTCTAGCTTCCCATGAATATTTGACAAATGTTTTCCATATGTCAAACAATCCGCTTTGTCGGTAGATGGGTCTTTAGGGAATGAATGAGTAAGGAAGGCAATTCCTAGACTCGTTTTTCCCCTTCTTTTCCAACAAGAAAATTCGAATTAAATAATTTTATCACGAATAAAAATATTTAGCGAATCAAAATAAATGGAAAAGGGATCGCAAGCTAACAATGGAGTAAGGAAGGGAATAGTCAAAATGAAGGTGGGAATCAAGTGAAGTTGGGAGTCAAGTGAAGTGAAGAATTAGGCAAAATTCCTCGGTTTATATAGGGCCAGAAAATGGGCGTATTTTGGACAAAAACATTCCAAAAATGGGCGTGTTATTTGTGTCAATAAGCTTATTTGGAAAACATTCCAGAAAGAATAATGATTGATCACAAAAACACAAATAGTATGGAAAATATATGAGTCATCAATTGGGTCGAGAAAGTGGGAAAACAAATTCCATGTACAAAAAGGGAAGAATGAATTGGGAAAAATAAATCCTTATTCAAAGAAAGGAATAATAAGATCGTTTTCCACGACAGTCCCGGGCCAAAAAGAAGAAATGATCAATTTCAATATATTTTCATCATCTTCTCTTCTGATTTTGTTCATTTCATTTGGCCCAAGAATTGCATTTCATTCCATTTGGCATAGTTGCATTCTTTCATTGCCATTTTTGTTCAAGTAGAATTCCATCATTTTGTGGCTCAATGTCCATTAATTTTCGGTTCAATTTGCATCATGTTGAATATTTTTCTTCCTTTCACTAACAAATGATACTGGGCACTTTGTTTTTGAACAATTTTTCAGTGTAAAATATTTCACGAAAATCATTTTCTCAAACATATTATTGTTACAATAGTGTACATCGAACTCCATTCAATTTATTTAACAAATCGTGAACAATTAAAACGAAAATATGAATCCGAGACAAAATATTCAAAAAACAGCGAGCTTCATCGCTCAGTCCCGGGCCAAAAAATTCAATTCCATTTCCAAATTTTCCATTTTCTTTTCAACTTTGGTCATGAACCTCAACTTTTTTTTCTCATTTTCCAATTGAACGAATTATAATCATCGCTATCTGGCAAATGCGCCTGCTTTTCTAATTGGATGAACCAATTCAGACACTTTAATTCTTTGTTTTCATCAACAATCAATACTAGTACATTATATTTGTTCATTTCAACAATTTCCTCTTTTGAAACTTCATTCATCATTTTTAATGATATGATTTCAACTTTCGGTTCAATCGAAACTCTCATTTCAATAAAACAACTATTTGGCTTTTCAATTGTCCAAAATGGACTTTTCCAATGTTTTTGATCATTTGGTTTTTCAACTTTAAATTTGAGAACATTCTCTGAACGATTTTGATTTTCAATCAAATAATTCACAAATAATTCTTTTTGTTTTTCCTTTCCAATAATATTTTTCGAAATGAACTTTTGATTTATTCGAACGGTTTGTATTTCTTCAAATTTCATTGAACTTTTTTCAATCAACTTGTTTCTTGCTGAACTTTGACTTTCATTTCCTCTACAATATTGAACTTTTATAGTTTTATCAAACCATTCTTTAACAACCGGTTCCAATTCAGTTTCATGTTTTAGACAAAATTTTCCATTCCAAGATTTTGCTTTTCCAACTGAACTTGAAAATATCAATATTGGGGCATCATATCCCAACTTATCAGTTGAAATCATTATTTCTTTAACTTTTCGAACGGACTTCCGTTTATTTATTTTCGACAATTTCAAATCCGAATTCAAATCACAGATTAATTTCAAGTCCTTTGGTTTCAATTCATTTTTCAACCTGTTTTCAACAGGGATCCTTGCTAAACTTTTCATTTCATTTGGCCTTGAAGAGGCTGAGAGTACATGTTACAGTTTCAGAACTGATTTTGGTGAAAGAAGAGATTAGTGATGAGGAAAAAACCATTGTAATTGGTAATGGAAAGAAATTGAAGAGTATTCTCGAAACGCTTGAAGCTAAAAATGAATTGTGGTTGAAATTTTTGAGTGAATTGTCTGCTGAAAGAGCAACAATTGATTACTATCGGCAATTCTGCCTTGGCATCTTAAAATTCTGTCTTTTTCAAACAACTTTAAGTGTTTTTGTGCATCACCTGACGGTGGATCGATCCTTTAAGCGGATTCAATCAAGAATCCTTCCGCCACTTTCAATTCTTCCCCTGTGGGAATTTTGGAATTTATTTTTTCCCCCTTTCAAGCTTGATCTGTTCAATCCATTGGGATTTTGACTTTGTCTTGAAAAGAAGCGAGAGAAACTGTAGAATGAAAACGACAGTTCTCTTCAATTTTTCCCAGGAAGAATGCCTCGATGAATCGACAATCCATTCTGGCTCAGGCGTATTGGCAGGGAATGCGCAGATCGGAGGCTCGGGTTTTTCCTTCTTTTCTGCTTTTGGATCATAACATAATATGGGCTTTGGCCATTCATTGGCCTCCTTTCCCAGCCATGTTGGTCCTTTTAGCCATAGTGAATTTTCAATCAATTCAAAAGGTTTTAGGCCTCGGCTGGCCAAATCAGCTTGATTTTGTTCTCCAGCAACATGATGAACCGGCCAATTTCCTTTGATTTGTTTGAGTCGATTCTCAACAAATCTGTCCTTTGTTTCATTCCCTTTCAATCTTTCGATAGTACATGTACTATCGGTCCATAGAGTGATTTGCTTATCACTTATTTCCAATTCTTTTTGTACAAATTTGGCCATTTTCGTGGCAATGGTGAGGGCTTGTAGCTCCATTCTTGGAGCAGTGCTCTCATTCTTGGGGAATTTCACAGGGCGGACACGGCTTTTGCCAAAAATCAGATTGGAACTGATTTCTTGGCTAATGGTACGCAAATAAATTGCAATGCCCATTGCCTCTGCACTTGCATCTGAGAATACATGCAGTTCATTCTGCGATTCATCCTTTCCTGCAAAGCGTGGGACTTTTATTGCGATTCCTTCCCAATCGCACATCAAATCCGTCCATTTTTCTTGGATTTCCGGAGAAACCGGAGTATCCCATCCGACATTTTTGTCTTCCCAAAGGTCACGGATGAGAAGCTTGACTGGGAGAGTCGCCGGGCATAAAAGCCCCAATGGGTCATACAGTTTGGAAATGTGTCCGAGCATTATTCTTTTTATCAATTTTTGTCGAATTTGAGAGAGTTGGCCTTTGCAATGGTTTTGTGGGCTTTCCAAATACACAAAATTCCCTCGAATTGCACTCAAATTATATCCAAAATTATCAAAAATGATGAGCAATAAATTTATTGAAATAAATTGAAAATGTGAAGCATAAAATGAAATGTGTGAAGAACAAAAATTGTTGAAGTTGATTGTGTGGTTAAAAGTTATGAGAATGTGAGAATGAATATGGGGGAATTGAAAATGTCCTTATCTTTCATTCCCATCGCCACAAACGGCGGAAATAATCTGTGAGAAAATGAATTGACGGTTCCGCCTCAAACGGCAAATGTGTTCTTTGAGCATAAAAAATGTGAAAATAAAATAAATAAAATGTAAAATAAAATAAATAAAAATGGAAAATAAATATAAATAAAATCATCAAAAAACATCAAAAACATCTTCTCGCTCATTCGCGACATTCCCCATTTGAAACGTTTCCCTTTGGCACATTTGTTGTTGTTGATCATTCGCTCACATCATCAGAGGAATCCGAGGATGTGCATGAACTGGACTCATCACAATCATTTGAGGAATCATCGTCGCTATCTGTCGGAGAACAACGAACTGTTCATTCATTATTTTCATTTTCCATTTGAATATTTTGACTGCCTTTCTAACGGCTTCTATTTCACAAATTAAACGCTTTTTCTCTTTAACTAATGGGCTTAATTTTGCTAACCAACTAGCCGCAATTTTAGACAAAAATTCAAGCATTTTATTTCGTTTCCAAACAATTAATAACTCAAACGTTTTCAATGAAATTTTCGAACATTTTATTTCGAATCCAACTAAATAATAACTCAAATGTTGTCTTTGAACTTTTGAATCAATTTTAACAAAATTTTTGGATTCTATTTCAATTCCATAGAATACCTCCCCACTTAATTTAATTAAGCTCAAATATTTCACAAAATAATTCGACTTCGATTGTTGAAGACTTTGTGTCTCTATTTTCAATGGTTCAAACACAATTTTTATATATGTATCAATCAAACTTGATTTATTAATGCAAACAATTTTTACAGAAACCTTTTTTATTTCCAATTGGATAAATTTATGAGGGACTAACCCCAATTTAGGCTTATTATAAAAATTTTGCTCTTTTTTGAAAGTGGTTGGACAAACCCAATATCCCAAAATTAACTCGAAAAATTGTTCCCAAACTAACAATTTTGAATGCCAAATGGCTAATATATTCCAATTTTTGTAAATGGTAGGACAAGCCCAATATAAATCAAAAAATTGTTCCCTAACTAACGATTTTAATTTCGTAATGGCTAATTTATTCAAATTTTTGAAAGTGGATGGGCAAACCCAATGGCCCAAAATTAAGTCAATTTTTTCACAAACGAATAAAAAACCTGAGTCATCATATTCCTCTTCCGATTCCTCCGTTGGCCCATTTTAATCGTCCGATTCATTTGTTGGCACATTTGCATCATTGTATTCTTCCAATTCATCCGTTGGCCTATTCGAAACATTGCCTTTGTTCGGTTCATCCATTGGCCCATTTGCAGCATTGCCAATGTTCGATTCATCTAAAATAATTTTATTGGGATAACTCGCACTCGAACGTGCTTTGATTTTTAAGAAATTTGTACATTTCGGGCTTTTCCACATTTTTAATTCATTTGGCCTAACCCAATTATTATAAATTGATTTGCCATTAATTCTTTTTCGAATTAATTCATTATTACTAAACGAATTTATATGCTCAAATTCGAACTTATTAGTCAAAGTTTTGTTGTATTTTGTCGCCCTTGAGTTGCTCATTATCTCCAAAGCCTTATTTAAACATAAAGCAAACGGTTCAATTTTTGATACGAACTCTTTTTCTTATTTAAAACTTTTCTCAATCGAATTATTTCTTTCATATTTAATTTGTCTAACCGGATTGTCTATTATATTTACTATTCCACAAACGGAATTTACTAATTTTTCCTCTAAAAATTTACAAAATTTGCCAAATAATTTGGGTATTTTCTGCACCAACGCAGGACGTTTCCGGTTTATCAAAATTCTCTCATCCAAATAATTTGGCCTTTTAATTAATTCTTGGATTTCTTCTAAACTGACACCAAAAGCCACATCTCTTTCATCTCTTTTCTCATCATTTTTATCCAAATTTTTCATGTTTTCCTCACTAACGAGGTTCTCAAATTTATTATTTAGATTTAAACCTTTAATTTTCATCTTGGCAAATTGGTCTGTCAAAGCAGCTTCTTCCACCAACTCCTCTCTCTGCTGATCACCCAAATTTTCATTTCCAACTTCGAACGTTGATTAGTCATTTCGAGCCACCGAATACTGCTCATATTGTTGATTGTTTGTCCCATTCATTGTTCGAAATGGCTGAAGATTTTCTCTTCCGCGAAGCCTTTGTCTAGCCAAAATTCGCCTATTTTCATTATATTGCCGCTGTTCCAAATTTACTCCAAATTCTTGGATTTTATTCAAAAAGATGTTGTTATTTGGAGGTGTTTCCAACAACACAATATCAGAAAATGTTCTCAACTTATGGTCGTTAATTATTCTCTCCGGAAGAACAAAAATACAGAATTTTTGTCTTGCAAACAGACGTTGAACTTTTTGCAGCATTGGAATTATTAGCTGAATTGATGGTCTTTTTGGCCAGATGATCAAATTTTCCACTGCTTCGCCTATTATTATTTGTTGACCAAATAAGTTGTTCCATAAATCTGGTTGGAATACTGAGCTGCGAATTTCCATTTGATGTAACATGGCTCGTAATTGGGTTGGCTGATCATCGGTTATTATTACTAATTTGGAACGAGCCTCGAACGGCCCCAATTTGGATATTGTCGTTGTGGAAGCATATCTGCAAATTTGTTAGCAACTTTATCCCCGAACGGATTATAATAGACTTTTGTCGGCCATTTTTTAGTCCTATTATTTCCCACATTTCGTTGGCTAACTAACGCCATGTTATTGATTTTATTGCTCGGCGAACCATTTGAGTTTAATCCTAAAGCATTAATTTTCTCCGCGGTCTTATTAATAATTTGGACTTTATTGTGTTTCAATTTTCCAGGATCGAAGGGTTTTGGCCATAATCGATCTGGCTTTTCGGAAAATTTCTGTCCAATTTTCGTGTCATTAATTTCTTCTAGTGATTTGGATTGGGAACCACTAACGGCTATTTGTTTTGACCAAAATAATTTTTTAATTTTATCCTTTAATCCCTGGTTATTGGCTTTCTCTCTAACGAGATTTGTTGAATTTGGCTGAATAATTGTTTTTGCTAGGCTGTGATTTGGATTATCCTTCCTATTCGAACTAGAATTTGGATAGCTTTTTTCCTGAAATTTTAGATTAGCTGGAATTTTATTGTATTTTTGATCTTGTAATTGTTTTGTTTTCACAATTTGGACTGTCAAATTCACTTTCAATTTAATTTTGGGAGCTTTTAGCACCAAACTGCACATTTCAGAATTATCCGCTTTTTGGAATTTTATTTCTGAATTAATATTGGTCGAACCCAAATAGTTAGGACTTAACGTCTTAAACCATTTTCCGTCGTTTTCAAACATTTTTAAGAGAAAATCAATCACAATATCATAGCCATCTTCTGTTCTATCTACCCATTCTAAGATAGGTTGGGCTGAATCTTCAAAACTTTTCTCTAAAAGTTCAAATTTTTCTAATTGGGTTAAATCATTATTTTGATGCACTAACGCATTAAACATTTCCTAGAATGGAATCCAATCTTCTCTAGAACCAGAAAAAGTTCGAAGCTTGATTTTGGTTCTTTCTGCCATCTGTTTAGCTGCTTTTTCCTCTGATTCCCTTTTTCTAAACAAAGTCAAATATTCTTTATCCATTTTGGATTCTAACATTTCAATCCATTTTCCCCAAACGGTGATTTTTTCGGACAAAAATTTGAGGTGTTCAGGTATTTTTAATTGATTTGAGCATTCTTCGAACGAATTTTTAATTTGTTCCCTTTGATCTATTGGCGCTTTTCTCGCATATTCATTTGCATCCCATTGTGTGCCCAAAATTTTTTGCTGTAACGCAATTAGTTCATCGTGATGCTTTTTGGCTCGAAAATGTTGGCGATTAATTTGGTTTTGTGACGTTAGAGAATTTAGATTTTCTGAATTTCCCTTTTCTAACAAAATTTTCGCTCGAAAGGCGCATATTCGAATTTTCTCCTTATTAATCAAACTCATCCAAAAATCTAATTTGTTCCTTAACAAACTAAGGAATTTGAATTTTATCCAACTAAAATTTTATAATTTTAATTTATTCAAACAAAGAAATTTTTGACCCTTAACAAACTAAGGATCCTCCCACTTTAGTAAAAAATGAAACAAAAAACCCACTTTTTCCAGCCAACTGGGTTCCGGTCCGAGTCGCCACTTGTCGAATTTGAGAGAGTTGGCCTTTGCAATGGTTTTGTGGGCTTTCCAAATACACAAAATTCCCTCGAATTGCACTCAATATATCCAAAATTATCCAAAATGATGAGCAATAAATTTATTGAAATAAATTGAAAATGTGAAGCATAAAATGAAATGTGTGAAGAACAAAAATTGTTGAAGTTGATCGTGTGGTTAAAAGTTATGAGAATGTGAGAATGAATATGGGGGAATTGAAAATGTCCTTATCTTTCATTCTCATCGCCACAAACGGCGGAAATAATCTGTGAGAAAATGAATTGACGGTTCCGCCTCAAACGGCAAATGTGTTCTTTGAGCATAAAAAATGTGAAAATAAAATAAATAAAATGTAAAATAAAATAAATAAAAATGGAAAATAAATATAAATAAAATCATCAAAAAACATCAAAAACATCTTCTCGCTCATTCACGACAATTTTGACTGAGTGAATTCCGGCATTTTAATTATTAGTTTGTCAGCATCAACGAGCCATTTTATTCCCAGAATTTTTGGATTTAATTCTGGTGAAATGTCATTTTCATCGAGCAGTTTAAGCTGCTTCGAGTTTGACATGAATTGGCACAAACGCATTCCAGCGTCGGCAAATATTTCTTTGGCCCTTTGACAGGTGTCGATAAATTCACTTTCAGTGGTATTCATAAGAATATTATCCACATAAATGTTTTTCTCGATGGCCCTAGCTACCTTTTCTTCATAAAGGGCATGGTGCTCTTTTATTGTGCCATTCAGCAAGAATGGACTACAATTGAGGCCAGCACTCGTCGGAATCGGAAAATGCGCAATTTTTCATAAAAAAGCGAATCCTCATCCACATTTGTTGGGTCTTTAACCCAGAAAAATCGGCACGCGTCTCGATCATTTTCTAGCAATTCAATTTGCAAGAAAGCTTGCTTTAGATCGGCGCATATGACAATGGTCATTTGCCTGAACCTCATCAATATTCCTGCCAAATCATTGAGCAATGACGGGCCTGTGTGGAGACATTGATTCAAACTTGGTAAATTTTTCCCAAGTTTGTTATCTTTCATTGAACCGTCAAGGACAATCCTCACTTTTGAAGTTGCTTTGTCAGCTCTAATGACCACTTGATGTGCCTAGTAATGTATTCGTCCTTGAGTGTTTTTGTCCTCCACCTCTTCAATTATGCCAGCATCAAGCTGGTCTTGAAATATTTTATTATATTGCTCAAGCAAATCTGGTTTTGCTTTGAGCATTTTCAAAATGCTTCGCAGCCTTCCTCTTGCCAGCTTATAATTAGTTGGCAGCCGATCCGCTTTGTAATTCCATAGCCGACCAGCCTGATAACGGCCATTTTTGAATGCCAGGTTGGCTTTGAATTCATTCAATATTTTTTCATCTTCGTCCTTTTGGTCATTTAGACCAATCATGCCAACATTTTCGAGGCTGAAATGGTCTGAGACCATTTTGATCAGTTCTTGATTTTCAGAGCTGATTTCAAGCTCATAATTTTCTTGATTTGTTCCAGAATTACCCATTTGGGCTTTATTTGGCTCAGGACTTTGTCCCTTTGAGGACTTGTTTCCATCTTTGTTCCGTTTTTGGAGAGCCACAGCAAAAATCTGTTCATCTTCTGAATCAGATTCGTCGGAAGAATCCCATTTGAATTCTTTTGAATCCGGCTTGCATCCCGAGTTGACCTGCCTTTCCGAAGTAGGCCGTTCGGGTCTGCATGAACAAGGGCGTTTTCTTCCAAAATATTCACAACTGCATAGCCCCTTGAGACCTCTTTTTCTTTTTTCTAAACATTTGCAGTTGCAGCCATAAATAAATGGCCATGGAATGGGCGAATTATTGCCTTCATTCCCTGATGAGCTCTCATCTTCAGATGAGCTGTCTTCTTCAACAGATGTATCTTTATAATCTTCACCGAAGTGTCCTTCGTCTAGGGCACGCCGGAAATAACGGCATCCAACCTCGATGGGAGGGGTTCTTACAGCGGGTACTGCTGGTGGATTTGATCCTTCCAATTCCTGCATTCCGCTGTCATCTGAGTCAGAACTTTCATCGCTGTATTCGTATTCTGATTCCGACCAATCGTAATCTGGATCGACTGGGGCATCATCACTGTCATAGACAGCTACTCCACAGACTTCTGATTCAGATTCTTCTGGTTGGATGGCACAAAGGCAACTGGCCATTCGTCCTTTTCCAGAAATGAATTGTCCCAAAGCACATTTGCTAAGGAAGAAGCCGCTTGGCAATTCTTCAACTGTTCGAATGTCAAACAGCTGCCACTGATCTATTCCGATCAGTATATCCGGTTTGACTACTTTGCCTCGGATTGGCAGTGGATTTTGATACAGTTGTCTCTGTTCTTCCGGATTTATTAGTATAACTCTGATTGAGCTGACAAAATTTGCCATGGCATTAGCTGAAAGGATTAGCTTTGTGCCCTCATTGGTCCGAAGACCGATTTGAACTCGATCGGCGAAAACATTTTCTCTTTTCATGCCGAAAGCGGACACTTGAAAGCTTTCTTGGCATAATGTTTTGAGTCCAAGCGCGCTTCTTAACTCATTGGTAATGTAAGACCGGTGGCTTCCACTCTCAAAGAATATTAATGCCTTTTCTTTGAGGCCCAATTTGGACGGGTTGAATACTTCCGTCTCCAAGCACATAAGCAATACTTTTTTGCCTGAATTGGGGACTGTGGCATTGACAGCACACAATTCCTTTTCATCATTTTTGTCAGGCGTGCCCGAATACTTGGGCTTTCCACTTTGGGAATTTGCTTCTCCCCTTTTACATAGGGCTCGGTTATGCTTCTGTTGGAATTTTGCGCACTTAAGGGATTTAACTGGGCAACTCGATGTGAAATGCCCTGCTTTAAAACATTTGAAGCATTTCTTGAGCTCCCGTATTCGGTCTACTCTTTTATTGACCGTGTTGTAAATTGGGCACTCACTGGTCCAATGATTCGTATTTGAATCGCAAAGGGCGCAGGGGCCGGGTGGCTTATTGCCTGATTTGGCATCTTTTTTCTGTGCCTTAGGCTTCCCTCTCTTTTTTCCCTTTGCCTTTTCGGCATCAACTGCCGGAAATGAAACAGAACCCTCATTAGAGTTCTTGTCCCAGAATTTTGTCTTCTTTGGCTTCTTATTTGGCTTGTTATGCTGTTCGGCACTTAAGCCTAATGAAGCTTTGACCACTTCTTCTTTCTTCACAGAATTGGCGAGAACATTCTTGAACATTGTAGTATTCCAATGTTCACCAGCTGTGTATTTCATTTCTAGAATTGTACGAAGTATGGGGGCGAACTTGACTTTGCTTTCAAGCAGAATATACGTTGGAGCCCGCTCCATATTTTGGCCATAATTGCCCAATTGCCTGGTTAGTCGCTCAATCTCATCGCTGAGCTTGACCGTTTATTGGAAATTCTTGGCTTCTTTGAGCCCGGCCAACTCCAAGTGGAGCTTATCTGTGTGCTCTTTCTTGCCTCCAAACTTTTCTTTCAATAACTCCAAAGCTGTGTTATAATTGTCCGGGTTATCAACCCGTAATCCTTCAATCAATTTTCTTGGTCCATCAGACAAGTGTGTCTTGAGATGGATCAATTTGGTTGTGCCCGCAATGCTTGTATTGGCATCGATGGTACTAGTGAAAATCTCTAGCCATTCAGGCCAGTTGGCTTTATCACCAGTGAAGATGGGCAATTTCAGCTTTGGTGACTGAAATTCATGGGCTATGGCTGGTGCGCCTGTGCCCGCTCCTGCTGCCGGCCCTATCTTTTGTTGCTCCAATTTGAGCTTCAACTGTATGTCGGATTCGAGCTTTTTCAAATTGCGAAGTTTTTCATTCGCAGTTTTCATTTTCTCATCAAATTCCAAGGTCTCATGGACCGTGTTAAAATTCTTTTCCTCTGCTTCCGATTTTGCCTTGTCGATGACCATCTTTCGGAGATAGTCAGCCCAACTATTTTCTGCCGATCTTATATCATCGAGATATGTGGCTACTAAATTTCTGTCCTCACGGACAACCGAGAGCCTTGACTCAAACTCGGCAGCATTTCCAGCTGCCGAGCGGCCTGGATTCTCTTTCAGAGTTTGGTCCAAAGTAATAGAATCAATGGCTGTTAAAGCCGTCTTGATCTTTTCTCCAACGGTTTTGACATAAGAATTATTTTTCAAGAATTATTTTTCAAATTCTTTTTTTCAATTTATCAATAAAAAAAAAAGGTTTATTGTTTTTTATTGTCCAAATCCTTTTTGTTTTGGCTTCCCCCTTTATTTTTATAGTTTCAGCAATTTAATGCGAAACTTATTTTTTGAATTTTTAGGGATGTTTTAATTTCCCTTTTTAATTTTATATTTGACTTTTTAGGTCAAATTTGTGTCTTTTATTTAATTTTAATTCCCAAAATCCCAAAAAATTCAAATTTGCCTTTAGCAATCCTTGGGGGCAAGCAAAAGCACAAGTTGAAGTTGGGAAGAGCAAAAGGTTGGCCGGCACTTGAAAGAGCAGGCGCAGAGAGAAGCAAAGGAACGGCAGGAAGGAATTGGCACAAAAGGCAGAGATTGGCAAGGCAAAGGCAAGCACGGCAAAAAAAAATTCAAGGATTTGAATCGGGGTCACCAAATGTTCGGATCAGACTTATCCAAACACTACTTCTTAGACTCTTAGGCTTTTTGGGTAGAATTGACTCAAATTTGGGTAATTAAACAGAAGGATTATTTTTAATATTTATTCTCTCAATTGCTATGAAATGATAATGGTGAGAATGGTATCGAAAAGGGGTGTATTTATAGACATTTTGAGAGGGTTTTGGGCATCCATCATCTGCAAATTGCCACCAAAAATTACCATCCAAAACCGGGCACACAAAGGCAATTTGCAGCTAAAACGGGTGAACAAAGAGGCAAATCCGCCAATCGCTTATTGCGGAGTTTTTGCCTGGCACAGTTGATTGGGAAGATAAGGAGGGAGGCAAGGGGAAGATAGGAGCGGAAGGCAGCCATCCATTGATCGGAGTTTTTGCCTGATGAGGAAATTGGGGGCAACCAGCAGTGAATTTGGGGAGCAAGCAATTTGATTGATTGGAGCGGGCTAAATGAAAAATTTTGCAGAAATGCAGGATTTTATTTTTGCATTAATTATTTATTAATTTTATTATTTTTGTTCATTTTATTGTACAAAAGTTGCGTTATTTTACTATTTTTAACTTCACACGTTTTCTTATTTACTAAAAAATTTTCCCAAAAGTATTATTTCCTGGATATTTATTTCTTATTCTTATCAATTTTGATAATTTACTTTAATAATTATATTATAATTTATTTAATTAATCGAATTAAAATTTTGATGATATACATATTCCACTTTGATTGTTGAATGTAGATGAAATGTCAACGAATGATGGGAAGCAATTGAGCAATTCGATCGGGAATTTTAAGTATTTAAATATTTTTCAATCATTGCATTTTTTTCTAATCTTGAATATTTTTATACACTTTTTGGATGTTAATGTTATATTTTTATCAGTTGTAAAATTATCCCTCAAAGTCGAATTATTTTTTATTAAATTCAATCAGCTCTTTATTTTAAAATTTATTTATAGATCATTTTTTTTGTTTCTCTTTAATTTTAGCTTATAATTCGATCATAATAGATGAAATTTATTTGAAGTCTATATTCTATATTATAACCTAATTTTAAATAATATTATTGATTCAAAATTCTTTAAATATTTTTTCAAGATTATATGGATAATTCATTTTTATTTGACCATACATTAAAATAAATTATATTATAATTTTATTTTTTAGCTATTTGCAATTATAATTTTTTTAGAAAGAATCATTCATAAAAAGAAATTTATTTTATAGTTTTAATCATTTATATTTTTAGTATCACCAAAGAAAAATTATCATTTTGAAAATCGATATAAATTTAATAACATTTGAAAACGATATAATCTTAAAAATTATATTTTTTAAATATATTGCAAATTGTTATATATTTTTTAGCCTGAATATATTATACATTTTTAATTTTTTTAATAATTTTCTTTTTTTTTCAACTTAATTTTTCATATTTCAATTTTATTTTTTTTTCTAAATATATCTTGTTTTCAGACATTGCAAAAATGATAAAGCTAAGAAATTTTAAATAAAAATATATTAAAATATTTTTCATGAATTTCCATAGTCAATTTATTTCAGAATTGTTACAATTTTCTTTCTACATCATTATTAATGGCAATTCATAAGAAATTACTTCATCCAAGGCTAAAGCAATTTTCTACTTTTATACTGTCTCAATATGGCAACTAAGATATATTCTAAAAATTAATATTTTTAATTTTACAATCCAGTTTAAAAATAAAACTTCTGAAAATTTCTATTATTAAATACTAAATCGGATGGATTCTTTATTTAAGTTTATTTTCAAATAAAACTAAAAATGATTTTTAAATAAAAGCTCTTCCTTCTATTCATATTAAATTTTTAAATAAAATATATTCTTTTAAAATAATTCGTTTATTTCATAATTATTTATATTTTATTAATTAAAACAATTAAAATTGTTCTTATATTTTATTTATTTTTTGTTATTATTATATTTTTTTTATTTTTATTTATTATCTTAATTTCCATCTATTTATAAATTCAAATTATATATGTTTATATTCCACCCTTAATATTTCAATATCTGAAAGAATGAGTGGTGCGATAAATAGTGGATAATTCAATCCTTTTAATCAATTTCCTCTTTAGGCACTTTTTTATAAATTATTAAAAAAGTTTATCTGAAAAAATTTTTATTTTGATTATTGAATTTTATCGAATCTAAGATATTTTTATAATTTAGTTTTTTAAAAATAATATTTTCCCACGCTAATTATTTTATAATAAATTTTCTATCTTTTTCATTTATTAGCTTTTTTTATATATTTAAAATAATAAATTTTATATCAATTATTTCTTCTTTTATTAAATTTTTTTCTTTTTTTTTTAATTTAGAAAATGGAATTTATAATTAGATAAAATTAAATAAATTTTCGCTTTATTATAAATTATAAAATATGTTTATGACCCATAGGATGAATAATAAAATATTTTAATACAAATTTTATTTTTTTTTTATTTATAAAATTTTTCGAATAAATATTTATTTTAAAATAATCTATTTTTTAAATTTTTTTATTTTTAAATTTTCATTTTCTTAAGAAATAGCATTAATTTTTAGTATTTTAAAGCCAATTATATCGTTATCAAAAAATCAATAATTTCGGCGTCATTAATATAAATAAACATTTATAAATGTATTCAATTATTGTAAATATTGCCATTAAGCTTTACTAATAATATTTTATTTAGCATTTAAATTGATATTGTGTTGAATTTTGATGATTCTAACGTATCCTAGATGCTTTTTTGTCTTTTTCTACTCATATTCGTTTGTTCTCCAAAAAAATTTTCCATGGGTTTTTGATTAATTAATTTAATTAAATTTATTTGGTACGAGATTAGTGTCAACAACGGTCGCTTCGCGATTGCTACTCGCTCATTCTCGATATATTTTATTTTTTAATCAAATTGTCATAATTTTAATAAAATTTCTAAAATTTTTACTTACTATGCGAAAAGTTACATAAAAAATTTCAAAAAAAAATATTAAGATACATATATTTTCATTTTTTTGTAATTTATTTTTAAATACTTTTTTTAGATATTATATTAAATATACTCAATTCTTAGAACATGACCATATTCTCATCTTATAAATCGAACTTGATCATAATATATTTCCAGTCATTTCATTTTAAAATTTTGTTAATAATTTATTTTAAAAATACTTATTTAAAATAAAATCTATAAAACATTCCCAATAGAATTTTTTAATATAATATTTTCATTTCCACTTCCTACGTTCATTTCTAATAATATAAATAAATTTTTATACTTATATCAATTTATGTCTACAAAAGATTGTTGAAAATTTATTGATGCCATTTGGAGTAATCTGTAAAATAAAGATTTAACCCATAATAAAATTCCAGTAGAAAATTTAAATAATATTTTAGCACTCATTTTTTCGGCTAGGGATTTTGCCAAAAATTTAATTATATTGCAATGTAATTATATCTAAAATATTTATTTATAAAAGCAAATGAATCAATAAATTTTAATTTTTATCTATTTAATTAGATCTGACATTAGAATTTACAAAAATTTCACATTTTTAAATTTTTTTCAGTTTTTGATCAAATATCAATATATCACATAAAATAATAATTTTCAATCTTTTCTTTTTTTAAATAATAATTCCTGAATAACTTGACTTATTTGACTTATTTTTATAATTGCAACGAAAAACGATTGACAAAAAAAATTTAAATTTATTAATTTTTTGCTTTAGTAAAATTATAGCCTTCGCAGTATTATAATATATTTTGATACCGTCATGAATTGCTTTGGCCCAAGTTATTATACATTTAAATTCATCTTTTTTAATATACCAATTAATCAACGAAATTTGATTCCATACAAGGACTGTGATTTAATATTATTTATCGATAAAAAATTTTTAAATATTTTTTATATTATATCGAATTTTTTAAATACATTTTATAAATCATGTTATTTACTCTTATAAAATTTCTACCAATACAACTTATAATATAATTTCTTAGGAAAATTTGATTGATAAATTAATGGTAAATTCCTTTCTGTTTTTTAAATGAATAATAATATAATTAAGGAGAAATATGATTATTTGTATTAATCATTATATTTTTTTTAAATTTTTGTTATATGAAATACTTTTAATAAATCCATCATAAGATATCCATTTTAAATATTTTAATTCTTTCAAGACAATTAATAAATCAGCGTGTTATATTTTTATTCTAATACATTCAATATACATTCCATGAAATTTGACAATTCATTTATAATTATTTATATTATATAATTGTATAAAGAAATTTTAAAATTTTCTTATAAATATTTTAATAAATTAATTAATTTATTTATTAAATTAATTTTGTTTAGGGAAGAATCAAATTTCTTTTTATTTATCATAATAATGAAAGCCAATTATTGTAAAATTTTATGGAAAATATTTTTTTTCCTTTGCTCATTTAATATTGGTTTTCTTGAATTCTTTATCTCAATTTTTTCTTAATTATTTTAATGAATTAAATATTGAAAATCATATTTCTAGCCTCTAATCTTTCATAAATAACTATCACGATACAAAATTTGCCATCCTCATTCAAAAGCAGTAATAAACACTTTATCAAAATGATTACAAATTATATTTTTTAAATATATTACAAATTACTATATATTTTTAGCCTGCATATATTATACATTTTTATTTTTTTAATAATTTTCCTTTTTTTCAACTTTATTTTTAATATTTAAATTTTATTTTTAAATATTTCTTGTTTTCAGACATTGAAAAAATGATATAGCTAAGCATTTTTAAATAAAAATATATTAAAATATTTTTCATGAAATTATCCATAGTCAATTTATTTTAGAATTGATGCAATTTTCTTTCTACTTCCTTATTAACGGCAATTCATAAGAAATTACTTCACCGAGTCGTTGCCTTCATGATTGTGTAATAGGGAAAAAAATAAACATTTTATATAGTGTTATAATATAGATTATATAAGGATTAATAAAAATTTCTAAACAATTTTCTCTTATTATTATTTTAGTAATATATTTAAAAAAAATTAATTTAATGATATAATTTTAAATTTTTTTATTTAATAGTTTTTAATCAAGAAATAATTATATATTTTATAATTTTATAATTATTTGAATTTTTACTATTATATTTGGAGTAAAGAAGGCCTTGAATTATCTGGAAGAATCAAATTTCTTTTTATTTATCATAATAATGAAAGCCAATTATTGTAAAATTTTATGGAAAATATTTTTTTTCCTTTGCTCATTTAATATTGGTTTTCTTGAATTCTTTATCTCAATTTTTTCTTAATTATTTTAATGAATTAAATATTGAAAATCATATTTCTAGCCTCTAATCTTTCATAAATAACTATCACGATACAAAATTTGCCATCCTCATTCAAAAGCAGTAATAAACACTTTATCAAAATGATTACAAATTATATTTTTTAAATATATTACAAATTACTATATATTTTTAGCCTGCATATATTATACATTTTAATTTTTTTAATAATTTTCCTTTTTTTCAACTTTATTTTTAATATTTAAATTTTATTTTTTTTCTTCTAAATATTTCTTGTTTTCAGACATTGAAAAAATGATATAGCTAAGCATTTTTAAATAAAAATATATTAAAATATTTTTCATGAAATTATCCATAGTCAATTTATTTTAGAATTGATGCAATTTTCTTTCTACTTCCTTATTAACGGCAATTCATAAGAAATTACTTCACCGAGTCGTTGCCTTCATGATTGTGTAATAGGGAAAAAAATAAACATTTTATATAGTGTTATAATATAGATTATATAAGGATTAATAAAAATTTCTAAACAATTTTCTCTTATTATTATTTTAGTAATATATTTAAAAAAAATAAATTTAATGATATAATTTTAAATTTTTTTATTTAATAGTTTTTAATCAAGAAATAATTATATATTTTATAATTTTATAATTATTTGAATTTTTACTATTATATTTGGAGTAAAGAAGGCCTTGAATTATCTTGTGATTATATTTTATTTATTTACTAATTAATGAACAAATTTTCAATTAATAAGAATAACTATAATAAAATTTAAATTATGTAGAATTTTTTTTTGTTGAATCTCAGCTCTTGATCATTTTTAAAATAATGGTTTGCTTATTGACAATTACCCAAATTGTTAAGTTAAATATTATTTTTCTTTTTTCAGATAAAATATTTTTTTTCACATATATATATATCATATTATTTATTTTTTTAAAGGCTTAATAATCAAAAAAAATTTTCGCATATCAGTTCTATAAAACAGAAGAAAAATGAATATTCTTAATTTTTAATTAGTATGGCAAGAATAATGATATTAGGGCCATGAACAAATATCCATCCAAATTGGATAGGTAGAAAGAATATCTCGCCCTCTTTTTATTTTTCTCATCGAACAGGACTATTTTTTAATTTATATTAAATTTTACTTAGAGGGAAGAATTCCTCAATCGTCTTATTCCAAATGGTCTCTCCTTTTAGGTTTCAATTAATCAATTTCCTCATAATTTTATATTGAAGAAAAATTTCAGTTATTAAATAAATTAATAAAATAATATAATTTTTTTGGAAAAATTATATTTCCAATTTTCACAATAGTTTAACAAAATTAAGTCATTTTAACATATATAAATATATAAATTAATTTTTAAAAAATTTCAATAAAAATATTTTTTTATATTACAAAATATTTCGATTTCATATTTCTATATAACTAAAATGCAAAATAGACGATCATTCCAATTTTTCCAGAAACTTCACCTTTCTTATTTTTTCTTCATTTTTTTTAAATTAAATAATTAATTTAAAATATTCATAAGAAAATTTACTTTAATTTTTCTTTTTAAAATTATTTAATATTTTCTGAGATTTTTCCTCAATTATAAAAATTTTTTTCTATTAATTTCGAATTCCCTTTATGCAAATTTTTAATCACAATATAATAATTTGAGAAATTTTCATTTTATTTATACATTTTTTTCATTTTAAATTTAAAATTTATTATTTAGAAATTTGTGGCCTTTTACCGCCGCCTCCTCTCGGTGGCCTGTGCATTATAACATAGTACAGTGGTTATAGCCGTTATCTTTTGTTTCATAATTAATGGATGATGAGACTTAAATTGGTTTAAAATTAGTTGAACAAATCAAAAAATATCCAAATCTCCGCAACATTTTCTGAATCCATCTAATAGCCAATGGTAGCAATCTAATTAAAAAAAACATTTAATTTTGTTTAATATTTTTTAAATAAAAAATTTTTTATATAAAATTACATCAAATTTAATTTTATGAATTTTACCTAATTGGTTAAATTGAATTAATATAATAATAGAATTTATTTATTTTTTTCTTTTTGTTTTATAAATTTAAAAATATTTTTTTAAATAATTATCAGCTTGTTTTTATATGAATGTAATACATCTCATTTTTATATCTGACTCAAAATTTGGATTAATGTTTTATCTGCGAAAATTATTGAAGTTTTCATAAGAAATTTTTTATTGAAATTAATTAAATATTTATTAATTTAATATAATTTATTCAATAATTCTTTGTACCTTTGTCATTTTTATTTGATAGGTATTTTGGAAAAATTTCTCTTTAAAATAGGCTTAAATTTTTTTCATAAAAGTAAAACAGAATGTAGATGCCATTTATTCTGACGCTGCATATAAGCCGGGGGCGGTAATATTCCAGGGGCCTGGTTCAATTTCCGTCAGATCTGTGATATGATATATGATTGTCATATCCCCGGTTCAATTAGTGAAAAAAAATCATATCGTAAAATCGTCTCTAAAATCGTCATACGATGGCTGCGTATGATAATCATACAATCGTACAACAAATCGTTTGGTTCAATTAGTTTTCGACGATATGATATGATTTTTCCCTTGCTGGCATCATATGACGAATTTTTAATTAATTTAAATTAATTTTAAATAATTATAACTTTGTTATTTTATTATTTTAAAATTTAATTTTTTCACCACATTAATAAGAAAATTTTTCTCTATCGATTCATATAAAAATATTTGAAAAAGAAGTAAAAAAATTTTTCAGTTAAATTTCGTTAAATTTCAGTATAGTGTGTGAAAAATATTTTTAAAATAATTATAAAATTTATATAAACGAAAATAAAATTTATTTGGACCGATTAGGCAACATTTTATTTGAAAATTCATATAAAATCAAGCATTTAGTTCTTTTACTCAATTTTTAGCTCATTAGATAGAGCAGAGTCTTTTCTATAAAATACTTTTTACAGAATAATTTTAGAAATTTTTCTAAATTTTTTATGAATTTTTAAATACATATGATTTGAGCATATATCCGCTTCGGAGTGGATATGTCTGCGTATGATTTTTATAAAGGGAATTGTCATCATATGATGAGTTATCATTTATAGAAAAAAATTAATTGGACCGCGCTTATGACTTTTTGTATGATAAATCGTACGCGGCCAATGATTTAGACTCTGATGCGACGATCATATCGCTTATATGATAAAATGATTAATTGGACCAACTTTATGACGATATGATCGTCATAATCATGCGCCGCATATTTTTTTTTATTCGATTTAATTGAACCAAGCGCCGGGGATATGATTTCCATCATATCGTGAAATCTTATCGCAGATCTGACGGAAAATGAACCAGGCCCCAGGCTGAGGGACACTTCTTTTCAATTTTTTTCTTATATATAATATAAAATAAATATAACATTTAAAAAAATGAAAATAAATTATAATTTATTCAATGATATATTGATAATTCTAATTTAAAATAAATAAAAACTTTTTTTTATCAAACATCTGTTATTTTTATTTAGATAAATTTATTTTTTTATGAATAATACTCATCCAAATAAATATTTTTGTTTTTTTTTAAATTTGATAAATTCATTTGTATTTTCAGATCTTTTATTTTATTGATGTAATTATTCTTTATTCCAATTTTTTTAAAAAATTTTATATAAAATTTTTAATAAATAATTTAAAATTTTACAAAATTTTTAAATAAATTTCTCTATCACTGTTTGAAAGATATAATTTTATTAATTTTTATTTTAATAAAATACTTAATGCAATTTATTTTAATTTTTAAATATATAAAATTGATGTCTTTTTAAATTTATAATTTTAAATTAAATTATAAAATCAATCTTTATCTTTTTTCTATTTTTTTATTTTATTTATACATCAATTATATTCACTAGATATTCAATTTATTTTTATTAATAAATATCATCAGAAAATTCACTTTTTTATTTTAATTATCCATTATAAAAATATTTAAATTTTTGGCTTCCGAAAAATTTTTGTTGTTTCGGCCTTTTAAATTGTATACAACAAAATCAAATAACATAAAACACTATTATATTTATACTTGTATTCTATATTTAGATATTATTATATATTTTTTATATATTTATATTTAGATATTTATTATATATTATATATTTAGATATTTATTTTATATTTTGACATATTTATAAATTATAATTAGACAATTATTTGATATCTGAATATTTATTTTATATCTAGATATTTATTTTATATTTATTTTATTTTTTTCTATATTTAGACTTTTCTATATTTAGACTTTTCTATATTTAATTTATTTTTTATTGTAATTTTTAAATTATTTAATAATAAATTTTAATTTAAATTTATTAAAACTTTTTTAGTGATAATTTTTTTATTAAATCTTTTTCAAAACAATATAAGATTATTAGGAAGAATTTCTAATTTTGAATAGTCTTTTAAAAGTAAATTAAATAATTTTAATTTATAGTTAAAATTTTATTTGTAAAAATATTTTCTTGTGAATATTTATTTCACAATAACTTATCTTTTTTAATTATTATAATATTTCAAAAATTTATTAAATGATTAATCTCTATAAAAATAATATTCTTATTAAAACTTTTAGTTTTATTTTTTTAATAATTTATTTTTACCGTATCTTATTTTTCATTCAAGAATAATATTTAATAATAATATTTTCAAAATATTTCTAGTAAAATTTTTAAGATAAATGACAATTTTAAAGATTAATATCTATTAAAAATATGGTGCAAAATTTGTCTCTCTCAGAGATTTCAAATTGAATATTAATTGATATGCTCTTACATTAATTAAATGATATAGAATTTTATATAATTTTCATTAGATTTTTACATTATGTACAAATATTAAAAATATGGATTAATCGTTAAAATTTTTAAAATATAATTTTAATTTTTTTTCAATTAAAATAACTTAGGAATAAAATATTTTTTCTTAGGAAAATTTTTTTCCTAAGGTCCACTTGTTTTTACGCTTTCCAGTAGCAATTTTACAACAATTCTATTTACTTATTTTTATTTTATAATTTACTGATTGAGCGGAATATTTGATTCATTTATTTTATTTTTCTTAAAAAATGATTTATGTATACTAATAATTTGCACTAAAAAATTATTTTATAATTTATTTAAGTGTAGGAGTGTCTGCCATTTGGCCAAATTCAATTTACAAATTACCTTAGCGATATAGTTCCATAAAAAATTTTTTTAATTGATTATTTTTCATTTATAAAAGATATAAAATAGGTTTCAATAATAAAACATTATTTCGAAATTAATTCATTGTATTTTGTTCAATAATAGCAATCGAGAATAATAAAGCATATAATTTATATGTATAATAAGTATCAATTATAATATTTTTCAATAGTGATTCATTAAATATATTTATTTTAATTCAACAATTAAAGCATTTTTCTTCATTTTTAAGTAATTCCCAATACCATCGAAATACATTTCCATCAATGATGCCAATTTAATTAAATATTTATTTTTAAGTATTAAAGGAGAAATTTTGATTTTTCTGTAAGTTTTCTAATTTTATACTAAATTTTTATTTTTCTTTTTTTATAATAATCAATTATATAATAATTATTTTAAATTTTGTATAAAAGAAATAATATTTTTAATTTCAGTTTTATTTCGAATTTTTCTTTATGCCAAAAAGTTTTTCAATTATGTAAATTTGATATTATCTTTCAAATTTTAAAATTTTTTGTTTAATTTTATAATAATAAAAATTTTTCTATTTTGAATTATTATTTTATTTTTTCCAATTTCTTTCATTATTATATTCTTTTTTGTTATTGTAAAAATTTAATTAATTATAAAATAATATTTTTGGTAAATTTAGGCAATAGTAACATTAATGGCTGAGGCCAGTACAACGGTAGCATAAATTTTTTAAAAAATTTTTAAAATTTATTTATTTAATAAATAAGAATGTTTTATTTACTGACTTCTCCTTTAAACATTTTTATTTTTTTAAAATTATATATTTATTATTTAATAAAAATCTTTTATGAAAAATAATCATTTCTAGAATGCTTAGTTTCTTAAATTATGAATGTAGATATTAAAAAGATTTTTGTTTATTATCGCAATTTTATTTAAAAAATAAAAGCTTTTCAAATCCGCTTAATTCTTTGGTTATATTAAATCAAATTCAAAATTTGATTCAAATTATTTTAACAAAATTAATAAAATTTAAAAAATTAATATTATGTTATTAAAAAAAATAATTATATTATTATAAAATATTTATTTATTTAAGAATTTGCATCAGCATGGATAAATTTTATTTTAATATTTAGATATTTATAAATATTGTAAAAAGTTTCGTTTAACTTTAAAATATTTTTTATTTCCAAAATGACTCTGGCAATTTTTCATCGCATCATTTGGAATTATTTTTCTTTCCTTTCCATGTTTTGCTTTTGTATATTAAATACTACATATAATGGATTTTACAAGTTTATAAATTTAATCAGAAGTTTTTGATTTTCAATAATAAAGTTATATATTAGTCAATTCAGAATGTCAAGATTATTGTGCTATTATTTTTTTTTAATTAGAACTATTTCGTATTTTCAAAATTATTTTTTTTCTATTAATTAATTATATCAGAATTCCTCTATTGCATTGCAATAATTTTTCCAATATTGAACTTTAGCAAAATTTCGAAGACTTGTCTCAGTTGATCAATAAGCTAATTTTAATAAATTGTTCTCCAGATATTTATTTTATAGATTTATATAAAAATAAATTTTTATTTAATTCTAATTAATTCATATACGTTTAAATTAGATATTTATTTGTGATTTCTCTGTTGATTTTTACAATGCGATCTTTATTATTTTTGTGTGTATATTTAATATAAAATTAATATTGCCTTTTTAAAAATTTTTGATTTAATATTTTATAAATTTTTATATTTAAATGAATTTTAATTTAATTTAATATCGTTTCGGGGGATAATTCCTTTATTTTTTAGAGTTTAAAATGTTTAATTTTTTTTTAATTTGATATTCAAATTTTTTTTGTTTGTTAAATAATTTTTATTTTATTCTATAAGCCAAATTAAATTTGCAAATTTATATTAATTATTAAATTATATAATTTTCAATTTTTAGAGCTATACTTAACGAGGCCGTTAATCACCGGCACCATCACTGGAAGATTCCATTCTATTTTTTAATTTTATTAAATTAATTCGTATACCTTGAAGTTATCAAAAAATTCATTTGTCTTGAAGGTATTAAGGTCGAATTTTTCGCGGAGATCTCGATGAAGTATTTCGGACTATCTACTATAATATTCTTTTCTATATTTCTAATTTATTTTATCATCATTAATTATTCACTTTCATCGTAACTTTTTTTATTGTTTCAAAATTTTGTATATTTTTTTATAAATTTTTATTTCTTATACACTTATTATAAAATATTTATGTCATATTAATTAATATAATTATGATAATTAAGATGGTATTCAATGAAGTTGCGGTCAATACTCGGCTCATTCATGAATCTTTCATCGATATTGATGATTTAAAGGTGGATGACCCTGTCGGGTTTTCGTGCAATTATCCCTCATATAAATTTTATTATATTTTATTTAAAATCATATAAATTTTTTAACATAATTTATTAATCAGATTTAATAAATTTTCAATTAAAATCATATCTATAATTAGATATTCAAATTAGATGTTTTAAAATAAAATATTTAAAATTCCCGATCCATTTTAATTGATTTTGAAATTAAAAAAATTATTTAATATTCTTGTCTCCCTTTCCAATAAAAATTATACGAGCGTTGGGATGCCGCGAAGCGGCATCCCAACGCTCGTTAAAACCTTTTAAAATAAAAATAAAGGAAAAATCTAAATTTAATTTGCGTTCTTTTAAATGGAACAATGGAAAGCATAAAGTTTCCTTCCTCATAATATACCTTAGATTCTCCACCATTCCCTATTTTTACTTTGATTCTCGACCATCCCAGGCTTTTTACCCTTCATTCTCGACCATTACCGGCTTTTTACCCTTCATTCTCATTTTACTCTTCATTCTCGACCATTCCCGGCTTTTTACCCTTCATTCTCGACTATTCCCGGCTTTTTACCCTTCATTCTCGACTATTCCCGGCTTTTTACTCTTCATTCTCGACCATTCCCGGCTTTTTACAATTCACTCTCGACTATTCCCAGCTTTTTAACATTCATTCTCGATTATTCCCTGCTTTTTACCATTCATTCTCGACTATTCCCAGCTTTTTACCATTCATTCTCGACCATTCCCGGCTTTTTTTCACTTCATTCTCGACTATTGCCGGCCTTTTATCATTCATTCTCGACTATTCCCGGCTTTTTTCACTTCATTCTCGACTATTGCCGGCCTTTTATCATTCACTCGCGATTATTCCCAGCTTTTTACCATTCATTCTCGACTATTCCCGGCCTTTTATCATTCATTCTCGACTATTCCCGACTTTTTAGACTTTATTCTAGACTTTTTCCTGCTTTTCATGGATTTCTGAACTCATTCCCGGTTTATCATTACGATTTTAATCCCAAACATTTGAATGTTTTTATTTTCCCGAACAATTTGTGTTTTTGTTTATCCAAACATTTGAATGTTTTTATTTTCCCGAACAATTTGTGTTTTTGTTTATCCAAACATTTGAATGTATTTATTTTCCCGAACAATTTGTGTTTTTGTTTATCCAAACATTTGTTTCAAATTCATTATACTCATCAGTCATTTTAATTGCTTAAAGGAGCGCCCGGTCGCCGCTGCGCGGCTCCCGGCCGCTCCCATTGTTATTTCAATTTGTTTATTTCCATTTCAAAAATATTTCTTTTCCTTTATTTCTTTATGTCTAAAAAGTCTTTTTCTCTATTTATTCACTGCATCATTTAATTTGGACAAAAAGTCCAAAAAATAAAAAAATACAAAACGCCAAAAAACAAATATTTAATAAATAATTTTTTTGTGACTAACTAACATGGCTCGCTTAGTATGTAGGATTATTAAAAATAATTTATTTTATCAAACAATTAATTTGTTTTTTTTAATTAAATTTTATAATTCTCCCTCTTTTTTTTCCTTTAATTTATGCAAGCAAAAATCTTTTTCCTGAATTATGTACATGTACATCATTTTATTATTAATTAAACTGAAAAAACAGAACGCCAAAAATTAAATATTTAAATTTGTGACTAACATGGCTCACTTAATATATAGGAGACAAAATTTATTGAAAAATAAATAAAAAAATTTAGGTATTTTTGTGAGCAAGTCCTAAAAATCGACAAATTTTAGTAGAAATGACTCTAAATTAATGAAAGGAAATTTAATGGATGAAAAATGGCAATAAATTAATGAAAATGAATATAAAAATTTTGCTAAAATGCGCGAAATTTTGAGCATGATTCAATTAGATGAAAACATGTAAATTTAATTGGTGGAAATGGGCAAAAATAGGTGAAAAGAAATTTAAAAATTATGATGAAAATGCGCGACATTTTGAGCCAGTGAATGTTGGGTATACTGCTAGAATTATGGAAAGCATTCATCAATTCCTTTGTTTGATTTTGTTTTCCCTTTACTTTTTTACAATCCATAAACTATAATTTTCATAATCATCCAGTGTTTACGAAATAAAAAAGAAAATAAACATTAAAAGTTGAATTTAGTTGGTTGAACTTTGCCATTATATTTTTTCGTAAATTTATCTAAATGTAAAAAAGGAATATAAAATAGAACATAAAAAAACAATAGGAAATATTAGTTTATTAAAAATAATTTATCAAACAATTAATTTGTTTTTTTAAATTAAATTTTATAATTCTCCCTCTTTTTTTTCCTTTAATTTATGCAAGCAAAAATCTTTTTCCTGAATTATGTACATGTACATCATTTTATTATTAATTAAACTGAAAAAACAGAACGCCAAAAATTAAATATTTAAATTTGTGACTAACATGACTCACTTAATATATAGAGATTTGACATCAATTTGCCGCATAAATAGCTCTCGAATTTATGGGAATTCTACCGGATTTCATTCCATTTATTCAAAATATTTTTTGATTTTCAAATAATTTTTTTAATATGATTTTAATTTACAATAATTATATATTTATATTTTTCTTATTTAATTCAAAATTTTATTTGATTTAATATTTTAATTTTTTTAATATAATGAAAATTATTACTGATTAAATAGTTTTTTTACATTAAGCATGACACATTGAAATATTTCTATATCTTATTTTTTCGGAAAGCCAAAAGTATATTATGTTTTCTAATTTTTAGTTTTTTTTTATTTAAATAAAATTAATTCTAGTTTTTTTGTTTGTGAATTTATTTAAACAGATTATTAGTTAGGGTTACTTGAAATTTTCAATAATTTTATTAGTTTTAAAAGAATAAATGTTTTTTTAATATTATATTATTTTTAATTTTATATTATAAAGTTAATTTCTTAATTAAAAATAATAATTTTGTTTATTTTTATAAAAATTTTTTTGAAAATATAGAATAGTTTCATAAAGTATATTATTAAAATAAATTATAGACTAATTTATTTTTTCATTAACTTGCTGAAATTTTATTAATTTATAAATTTAAATTAAAATTTTATATATTTAAATTTATTTTCGAATTTGCTGATTTTTTAAATATAAAAATTTATTTTTAATTAAAATTAATTTAATTAGTATAATGTGAAAATCAGTCATTTTTCATAGTTAAGTAGATCGGGAAGATTCCTTCCATCATATTGGCATATTCTAAGGAACGTTAATTTTTTATTATTTTTAAAATAATTCCATTTGTAAAAATATCTTCATCTAAATATTTAAGGCAAAAATTTATTAAAGGATAAAAATTAATTCATAATTTTTTTATTTAGTTATATTCTTATAATATTTATTCACAAATTCGCATCAGCCGTTCTATCCCATTCCTAATATCAATTAATACAATAAAATTTATATAATAATTTTCGCTTATTGGTTCCCATTAGTTTTCTTACTCTTGTCAGTTTAATTGCTGATTTGGATAATGATTAATAAAAATTTAAAATATAATTTTTTTATAATTATTTTTGGAAATTATATTTAACAGATTGTTTGCTTTAAATTTTATCAATATTTTTCAAAGTTTCCCAAAAATTTTTTCAATAAGATTATAAAAATCTTTTTTTTTATTAGGTATCAATTTGTAATAACTAATAAATATTGAAATTTATATTTATTTTAACTTAATGAATTAATATGGCTTTGATAGTTTTAAAAAAAAATTGTATATTTATTATTACTTTTGCTAATTTATTCCAATCGAGGCCTTGTCCTTCATTTGCATATAAATTACAATATTCAGCATCATAATTTAAATTCATAAATTTAATTTTATCAAGAAATTTTTTAATTATTATTATTGAAAATTATGTTTTTAATTATCATTATGAATATAATATTAAAATTATTTAGAAGATCATGCAAGTCATATTTTGTAAAAATATTTTGGTTTAATTTCAATAATAGCATCTATTACCATAATTGAACATTTTTTAGCCGAATCTATTGAAATAAATTTTTAAATTTTATTTTTTTTCTTTTCAAACTTTTTAATGGAGAAATTTTAACTTTTAATTTTCAATAAAAGACAATTATGTTTTTTATATTTTAATAAATTTATGCTACTATTTTTGTCTAAAATATATATATATTAATGATCTTTTTCAGCGATTTTAATTATATAAAAATTATATGCGTTTTGAAAGAATTATTTAAAATATATTAATTTCAAATATATATTTATAAATTTGATTTTTTTAAATTTTTATTTGAAGATATTTTTAAATTTCATTTAATTCATTTTAATTTAATAACACAATATTTCTTTCCTTTTTATTAATTCACCTTAAATTATTTTAATCCATTTTCAATATTTCATATATTTTTAATTATTTTCTTTTTAAAAATCCGCTATTTCAAATCAAAATTTTAAATTTCCATCTTTTCTACTTTTTTTAAATTTCATTCACATTTTTTACTTGATTATAAAATTTCTATATAAATATATTATATTTTTATCGCTTGTTTTAATATTTTGTAGCGATTAATTTATAAAAATATTAGGACCGCAAAGACTTCAAAAAATTTATACTGATATTAAATCTCTAAAATATAGCAAAAAATATATAAATATTCTTTTATTTATCCATATAAATCAATCGCATAATTTTAATTCATTAAATAGGTAGTTAATTTTAATATAATGAATATTATTTTTTATCGATAATTTATTTTAACTTTAATATAAATATTTTATTAAATTTATTTTTATATGGTGATTTAATTATATTTATATATATCATAATGATAGAAAATTAAAGAAATTTTATATTAAAGAAATCATTATTTTATTCCTTTTTAATTCTTATACATTTTATGAGATAAAATCAACAAATACAATTAATTTCTCTCCAATAATTCAATAAAATAATCATTAATTTTTCGAAAATTATTTACTTTATCATTTATCTTGTATATAAATTTTACATTTCGAGTCACAATTTCCAATATTTCTTTAATGACTTATTATTTTATATATTTATATTATATCAAATTTTATTCATGTAAGTTTATTTTATTTAAATTTTTAATAAAAAATTTTTTAGCAGGATTTTGTAATTTATTAAAAAATTATATTAACTTATAAATTAATTAAGTTACTTTATTATCCATTTGCGATGCTAGTTTAGCAATTTCTCTTTCCACAACGATTTCTACGGCTTCGAAAATTTTGATTTGGTCGAGCTTAGTTAAAAACTCTTCGCATTTGTCCAGCCAATTTTTAGCTTCTTTAGCAAAATTTAATTGATTAATTAAAAATTATCTATTATTTTTTATCTTTGGCTCAATCGCAATTAATTTTTCAATAAAAAGTATAATTTTTATTTTAAAATAATTTTTTATGAATAAATTTATTAAAATAGAATTTCAACAATCATAGTATTAATTAATAACTTTTTCTAATATTGAATATTTATTTAATTTTTATATTATTACTTGATATTATATTCAGATAATAATCGGAAAAATATTTATCTAATATTTTTCATGCGATTCTCTAAAGATCACAATTTTTTAAACAATCCGGACTCTTAAATCTCTTTACATATTTGTATTTTATATATTTTATTTTGGCGTATAGTTCATTCATGAGTATGTTCCATTTTTTAGGTTAATTAATAAATTTTATTTTGAAAATTTTTTATTTGTTCAAATTTATATGCTCATTGATTAAATATATTATAAAAAAAAAGCTTCACAAAAATAGATTAACCGGCATTTTTTGGAGTTTTTTCATATAAATTATTTAATGAATTTAAAATTTTTTTTAATTAATATGAAAAATTTATTCTTTCAGTTTATTTTTAATTTAATTTTTATTTTAAATTTTTTATTTAATAGATGCTCATTTTTACAATATCATTTATTTATAAAACAAATATCAATATTTAATTAATAATTGCAAAACAAATTTATCCTGATCTGATAAAATAATATGAATACAAATTGGATAATTTGAATTTAATAAAATTTTTATTTTGAATTTCCATTGAATTGAATTTATTTTATATCATTTAAACCAAATTTTTATTATAAATATATGTTTTATTTTTTTATTTATTTAAAAAATTATTAGAAATTACATTTTTTATAGAACGAAAATTTGTTTTGAAATGATATTATTCATTTATCATCTTTATAAATTTAATTTTATTTAACTCTTCAGATGTACAGCAAGATAGAGCATTTCTTCTAGAAGAAAATATTTACGATGTTATTTTATAATTTTTTAAGAAATGTGGTTAGCTTTTCCGTATATTAATATTTTACCTATGAAAAAGAATATATACTTTTAATATTTTGATGTTAGATGATAAATTAATATATTAATTTTCCAATTAATTAAATATATTTTCCATATTATATATTTCCATGAATTTTTACTCATATTCAATATTTAATTATCAAATAAATTCATAGTTCCTTTTCTACATCTAAATTTAATTTTTTTATATTTTAATTTGAATTGTATCAATTTTAAGTGTATTAATTTTTTTTATTTAATTTACATTTTTTTTTTAACCTTTTAAAAAATATTTTTTAATTTTTCTTTTAATTTTTTAATTAATCGAAATTCACATATTTTAAAATAAATGTCCATCAATTTGAAAATTCTAAAGATATTCTTTTTTATTGAAAGCTAATCATAATCCGTGCATGAAGAAATAAGATAAAGAATAGAAAAGCAGATACTAAAACATGGATATATATATCATATTTTCATAATTCATTTATTAAAAAGTTTTTATTTTAAAATTTAGATCTTTATAGATAATTATTTTCTTATAAACTAAATTTTATTTTTATAATCATAACAAAATTTCTTGGATATATTTACTAAATAATTTGATTTTTTTATTTTTTAAATAAAAAATTCTTTTTATTTTTTAATTCAATAAAATTTTAATTATACAATTTAATTTTTAAATAAAATGTTTTTAATTTCACTCGCTATTTTTATTAATTTAATTTTGAAAAAGTTCTGTACCATGACAAAATTTAATTGATTTAATTAATTAAAATTTTATATAATTTTATTTTACTATTAAGCCATTTTTGTATTTTGATTTCATAATGAAATATGTATTGCATCAAGAAAAATAATTACTGATCAAATTTTCTATGTTAATTTATTTTCCATAGATAAAATTAATTCATCATTCGAATAATCATTATAAAGTTCGGAATTTCATCATCAACTCCATCAGCACTAAGCATCTTTAGTTAAGATTAAAAGAAATAATTTATTTATACTTGTAGAAATTCCTTAATTAATTTTTAAAAATAAATTTCAATTAATTTCAATTAATTTTTAAATTTTTTCACATATATTATTCATTTCATATGTACTTTAAAATTTTTAAATTTTACAAATATTTTTCTTATTTTATCAGATTTTATACATATAATAAAATATTCTAAATTTAGATAATTAATTTATATTTTTAAAAATAAAAATAATTATTATTACTCTATACTAAATTTATTTTATGCATAGCAATTTTATATAGCTCGATTTTATAAAACTATATTTAAGCTTCAATAATTATTCAACAAAAAAATATTTAAAAAACAAATTTTTATATTTATTCTCTTGGCTAAAATTTTCATAATTGAAAATTAACCAATTGATATCTCCTTTTTACACATAAATTTTTTTATTTATTTATAATATTCAGAAATTTATATTATTATTTATTTTCATTTTAATATTTTCGATTAATTTTTTTATAATCATAATCTATTTTACTCATTGATTTCCTCCTATCAAATTTTCGATTTCCATTTCTTAAAAAAATTTTTTTTTAATAAATCTATAATAATCGTTTTGAATTATATTGGTATAATTGGTTTATTCATTATCATATTTTATTTATCTCTAATAAGTAATTCTCATAATTCACAATTTCTTAAAATTTGTAAAATAAAAAAAAAATTATTAAAATTAAATTTATTTTTATTTAAATATAATTCTTAATTTTGGAGATATTTAAAATTTTTTTATCAATAGAATATTTTAATAATACATAATTAAATATAATAATTATTTTTCCTTTTTAATCTATTAAGATCGACTTTAAAATAATCCATTAATTTTAAATAGAAATTCATCAAATTTACTATTTTTGAATTTCGTTATTTAAGATTAAAATAGGCAGGAATTGGCAGGAGAATGATTGCAGTTACAATAAATCTTAATAACAATTTCGAACAAAGCTTAATCAAATAATATAATTTTGCACTTCTAAAAATCGCAATTTCACATTAATTTTAAATTGTTAAAAATTTATTTACATAAAATTTTTAATAATTTCCTTATAAATTTTTTAAACACTTCCAATTGATCTTCATCAAGTTGCCCAATGTTTAGATTGGACCCTTCTGCTCAACTAATGTTATCTTTTATATATCCATTCGACTGTTAAATTTACAATTTTTTGTAAGACATACATTTTTATTTTGAATATTTTTGGACTAATAAAAAAATGTTAAAATAAATATTTATAAATTAAAATAAAATAAAAATAAAATAAATATTATTTAAAAAATTATATTTATTCAAAATAAATTTAAAATTTTATTCATGCTACTTAATATTTGAGTCAGTCCCTATAAATTTTAATTAATTTTAATAATGTTTTATATTTCCTATGAACTATTTTCTTATTTTTAGATTAATTTTTAATTTTTTTAAATAAGATAACTTAGATATTTCAAATTTTTCATTAATTAACCATGATCACCATTTCACTGTTATTCAATAAGCTGTGAATTTTTTTGAAAATTTTTATTTTCTGATAAATTTTTTATAATGAATTAACCTTTTTTAAAAATTATAAATATAATGCCATTATATTTATTTATATTTAAATTTAATTCGATAATTAAATTTTTAATTAATATTATTTTAATCTAGATAACAATGAAGATTTAAATACACAAATTAATTTTATATCCCTCCATTCAATAATATTTTTTAAAAAATAATTGCATTTAATTTTAATAATTTAATATCTTTTCAGGCTAAATAAATTTTTTCAAATTTTTTTATTAATAATTTAATTGAAATATAATCTATTGGTGGTATATAGATTATAACTAAAAAAATATTTTTCACCCGGATATATATATTTCTATTTTTGATGATATTATAATTTTTTTATTTAAATTTTCATTTTGGTTTTAAGTAATTATAGATCTTTAATTTAACGTTTAGACGGTTCCCAAGTTAGGGCAAGAGACAATCGTTAGAAAATTTTTTTTATTTTTTTTTAATTAATATATATATTTAGACCTATAAGATTTGCTATTTATTTAATTAAAATGAAAATTATTTTATTTGTATCTATTGAATTTTTATTTTAAAGCATAAAATATTTTTCTACAATTTTTTTCAAATTAATCATTATTTTACAATAATCTATAAGCAAAATTCCATTGTGTTTAGAAATATAATTCCAAATTTCCCTTTGTTTAATTTTATTTTTTATTTTTTTTCTATTTTTTTTAATCTAAATTAGTTTATTCTATTTTCTCAATTATTTATATAATTTTTTAAAAAATTTAAAATTTTAAAATTCCACTTTATATTTGATATATTAAAATAAAACTAATTATATTTTTTTTATTAATTTAATCAATATATATTTTTTAAATTAATATTTATATTAAATTTTTATTATTTATTATTTAATATTATAGTTTATGATCATTTTGGTCAAACATAAATTAAATAAAAAAATTTCTGAATGTCGACTAAATAATCGGGTAGATAATTGTGTCCCTTTCGTAATATATAAAAGGTCAATTCTCTTCCAACAGAACTTGAGCCGGGACTATGTTCGTTTTCTGAACTAAAGAGCTCAATACCAACCATTCCTGGTTGGCCCCTTATTGGAGACCGTGTCCAACAGGAATGCAAAATTGTCTAGGATTATTTTAATTTATTTTTAATTAATTAATTTAATTCATAAAATACGGAATTATTATATTTACAAAAAAAATTTTTATTTAAAAATTTTGAACCATTTCATTTAAAAATTTTAATTCATTTCAATAAACGGTACAAAAATTTAATTAGGTTTGCAAGAAAGGTGTGGCTCAATTTTCTTTTGCCCAATTGGCTGCTTCTGCTGTTAAATTTTATAAGAATATAGAAAACGAATTCTATTATTAAATTATAAATAAAAGTTGACGGTTACAAATATTACATATATTATTTAATATATTTTGAATCTTTAATAAAAAAAATATTTATTTGAAATTTTCATTTCTTTTATCTTTAAAAAATAGAATTATTATTATTACTTTAGTATTAACATTTATATTTTGATTTTATTTATGTCAAATTTTTTAATAATATTTTGTTACTCTTTCCGAGTTAAACATTTTTATTTTCCCTTCAAGCAGCATATTCTAGATTTTCTTATTAAATTTATTTTTATTAATTTATTATATAAAGAATTGATATTTTTTATTATCTTTTATCAATTGTATCAGGCTTCATAATTAACTATAATGATTATATTTTAATTTGAATTATTACAATAATTTTTCTCTTAAATAAATCTATTCATATTATTTGTCAATTAAAAATAATATTTTAAAATTTTCTTTATAATTTTTATTTATATAAATTTTATCATATTTTCTTTATCCTTTTTTATCCTTCTTTAACCATTTATTTATAATTTATAGATAATATTATTCTTTATTTTTAAATTTTTAATTATTATTTTTATTTTTTTATAACATAGATAGGAAAAATGAGTAGAACTTCATGCCTCTAAGATTCGGTTCAAAGAACTATGTTCTCAACCCGGTTCAAAGAACGGCTAGTATGGAATGATTAAAAGTTACAAATATTTGCTTTATTTATTTTATGTATATTTTTTACTCAATTAGATCAAAATTAATTATTGCATATTTTTGTAAAGCAATAAAAATTTATTTTAATTAAATATTTTAAAATTTATAAAATATGCTTTAAAATAAGTGGAATTGAAGGCAATTCAGGTTTAATCAATAAGTTTATTTTTAAGTATTTTTGCTTAATTTTCTATTGAATTTTTTCTTGCTATTAAAAATTCAAAGATTTAATTAAATTTAAATTTAATTTATTATAATCTCTTTTAAAATGCTCTTCATTTATTTTTTGTTCAGTTTAAATTTTTTAATAATATTTTTAATTTTTATATTTATTTTATATTTTATTTTGTATTAATTTTTAATTTTATATTTAATAATTATGGGGTGTCATATATATTTCTGAAAATATTTGTTTCATTTTATTCATTTCCATATCGTTCTAAAATATTAAATAAAGAATACATCATTTTTTGAATATTTTTTTTCAAATTTGATTTTTTTGGGCTTATTTTCTTACATTGATGATTACTCTATTATAAAAAAATGAATTTTTTTATAAATTCTTTTTTATGAAAAAATTACAAAATTATATATATTTATTATTTTTAATATTTTTTCATTATATTATTTGATTCAATACACGAATATCATGAAGAAAGGCTAATTATATTTTTTTATTATTTAAATATTTAAGTTTTGATCTTTTTCTTATTGAAGTCCTATTTTTATTATAAATTTTTATTTTAGATTATTTTAATTTTTATTCCATTTTTGAATATAGTCAAATTCACTTAATCGAAAATAGATTAATATTTTTTTAAATAATTAAAAAGAACACATCCATCGATCATGTCCATTTTCCTTATGTATCATTTCTTCATCAATTTTTATTTAAAAAATTCGATGTCATAATGAATTTGAAATACATTTAATTTATGACTAATAAGAATTATTGATATTTATAATAATAGTTAAATTTTTCTTTATTAGGTTTTAATTTTATTAGTGATTATTCTTGAGATAGATTCAAATCAAGAAAAAATCTTTTTTAAAAATTTAATTTATAAAAATTTTTATTTCATAAATAATTATTACTCTTATTTCATGCATTTATGCATGCACAATTTTCCTTGATTTTAATTTAGTACAAGTTATATTTATTTTGATAATTATTAGCTATTTCTTAAATTTATTCTTTTAAATTTTGGATAATTAAATATTATTTTAATAGTTTTTTATTTCTCTAAAAATTTATAATTAACTTGCCTCGATGCAATCTGTTAAAAAATTATTCAAAATTTATATATTTAGACTAATTTTGCTACTTTTCTTGATATTTCATATTTTTTAACATTTATATTTGTCTAATGATTTTCCCTAATAATAATTTTCTCAAATAATTTTCCAAACGTTCCAGTATCAAACTAATCCTCATTGATGGATTTAAATTTTGCCTTCTCACAACAATTATTTTCTTTTAATTTTTAAATTTATATGATCAATTTAATTTTATAAAAAATCACAAAGATATATTTATAAATTTTATTAAAAATTGAGAATTTTAATTCATATTAAATTAGCTCTAATTTTATTTATTAATTTTTTTCATATATTTCCATAAATTTAGCTACTTATATTAATTTAAAATAAAATTTATAATTTTTATTTCACCAATACAATAGTAAATAATATAATTTTCGAAATAAATTTTTAAATAAAATAAAAATTATCCGTTCAACCCATAAAGTGAGAAAATGTTTCTCACCTTTTTTACAAGGAGATTTTTTCTATTTTAAATTTTTCTGAATTTATTACACTAATCATACAAATTAAAAAAATTTGAATATTCGTTATATTTGCTTATGACGAACAAATATTAAACTTTTAATATTACAATTATATATATTTTCTTAAGAAAATAAACAATTTATTAAAATAATTTTTTAATTTTATTTATTTATTTCCTTTACTTTAACTATTAAAATTTAAAATTATGAATTTTTAATAATTAAGAATTATATTAGATATAATTTTATTAAATTTATTTTTTGATGTACACCAATAATCAAAATCAAATTATCATCCATTTTAGAAGCTTTTTATTTAAAAATTTTTTTTAAATTTTTTGCTTTGTTTAAAAGAAATTAATAATTTAATATACACTCAGAATAATTTCATATAATTAAAACTCATTTTTATATTGCTTTATAAATTTTTGAATTTTGATTATTATTTTTTCCATCAATCATTTTAAAGGATTTTTAATTAAATTTTTAATTTATTTTTTAAATGTATTTGTTCTATTGAGTATTTTAATTGATCTATTCTTTAATAAAAATTGTATTATTATGAAAATTTTTTACAAGATCTTCTTCTTTAAAGTTTATTATTATTTTTCATTTTCATTAAATATTTTTTTATTATACAGCATTTATTTTTTTCGTCTAGTTTGACTCGGAGAATTATGCCTTAAAGGAATTGGTATAAATTATTTAATTGGCCATCTCACTATAGGCTAATTCGACATTAATTTGTAATTTGTTTTGTTTTATTATTGAGAATGCGATAGTTATTTCCGTTTCAAAGGAGGAGGCAAATTTTTGAATTTGAATTATTTTATATCATTTATTTTATGAATAAAAATATATTTCTTTATTTCAATTGAATCATATTTTATTTTAAATTAAATCCATTTATATTTTATCATTTTTTTTAATTTTATAATTTAATTTAATTCTTCAGATTAGTTTATTAAATCATTTATTCTATATCAAAAGGATATAAAAAAATCTAAAAATCTAGGAATTTTTCAAATTGCAGGTATAAATATACCCTGTATATTAATCGAAAGCATGACAATCTTTTCCCTGAAGGTTGCATGATTATATTTGCATCAAATTTGCTGTGTTAGCAATGTTATTTAGAGTAGAAAAATTTATGTAAAATTATTTTGAAAATAAACTTTTATTTTATTTTATAAGATTTGATTATAATATGATATTTATAATTAGGGCTACTTGCACCAAATAGAGGAAAGTTCCCACTATATACATTAAATTGCGATTAAAATCTGGTCATGAAACCATGATGGTTTTTAATTAGAAAATAATTCAAAAATCTTAGTAATAATTTTATAATAATTTTCTTATTTAAATTTGCCCAATATTTTTAAGAATGATTCTAAGTATTTTTTAATTGATTTTATTATTTTTAAATAATATTTTAATTTTATTTTATATATATTTTAATTTCGAAAAAGATATATACTCATATTAACATCGAATAGGACCATATTCTGGCTTAGGTTAAAATGAAAATAAATTGTTAACAAAATCATTTGGATTAACCGAATTAACCAATCTTTAAGAAAAGTAATTTATATTCTATAGACCATAATCTTTGTAAAAATTCAACAGATTTATAATGGTTTTTATCAAAATAATAATTAAGACCACTATTTCCATTTTATATACTATATTTTTAAACATTTTTTGAATTTTTTTTCATTATTTTAATATTTAAAAAAGTTTCTTTGTAATCTTTATTTTTTAATAATTATTTTTAAAACATATATAATATTTATATTTATTTTGATTTATTTCAATTTAAAAATTTTTTATAATTTTTTCTATTTTATACAAGGCTATATGAATATTTTTAATTTTTTTTTTCTATATTTTAATTATTTTTTAACAAGATCCATCAAATAAATTCGAATATGGCAATTTATTGTAGAAAGATTTCAGGATAAGTTTTATTTTTTTCCTAATGCTTTTATTATATTTTATCTCATGTAATTTTGGGGAGAAGAACTAAATAATATTTTTTAATTTTTATAAAAAATATATTTCCAATAAAATAATTAAAAAATTATAAAAGAATTTTAGAGATTTTCAAGAGTATACTAACTGATGATCCTCAAATACAATTTGTTTTTTTTTTAAATTTCTAAATGATTTATGATATTTTAAAATAGATTTCGAAAAATTTCTAATATGTTAGTTTATTTTTAATGAAAATCCATTATTTTAATTTTTTTATTTAGAAAAAAAAATTCACCATTCATTATATTTATAATAGTGTTATACAAGATATTTTTCTTTGGTGAAGAATAATATAATTTAACTTCTTTTCGGATGATAATTAATTATTTGATTTTAAATTAAATGAAATTTATTAATTAACAGATCAATTCATATTGGATTCATTTTAATAATGGGAGATTTTCGTCGTTTTTTTTTGCCATAACTTAATAATGAATCCGACTACCAAACAGCGATCCAGAACATTAATTGTAGCAGTACGGTGAGGATGATGAGGAAAAGCATGATTGGAATTTCTATTTAAATTTATATGAATATTATTTTTCCAATTTTTTGTGTAGATCAAAAATGTATAACTTGATGATTTTTTAACTTAATATTTACTATATTTTGCAAAGAACCATCGAACAAGCCCGCTCACAAATTCCTTATAGAATATATCATTATTTTAAAGCGTTATTTTTTCCTTCTTCATTATATTTTCATACTTTCATTTCATGAAAATAAAAATGAATTTTTTTTATGTTTTTTTAAATATTTATATTAATTTAGTTTATGGGGTAACAAAACTATTAGCTTTCAAAAATTTTCTTAGGAAGATATCAACATTTAGGGCATGTGTTCTTTAATTTTTTTCAAAATTATCTCCATTCTTTACTCTATGAATGGTGATTATTGGAATTTTTATTTTATAAGCATTTATATATTTATTTAAAATTCAGTTGAAATAATTTATTTAAAGTTTTAAATAATTTTTTATGTATTCCTCATTCTTTTTGTTCTTCATAAAGTGAGAATTTATTTGGATATTTTCATCCAAAATTTTATAATAAATTTTAATAATTAGATTTATAAGAGAAGGCTCCTCGCTCTCACTTTTGATGATTTCTTCTGATATTCTCATATTTATAATTTTCTCTCGAAATTTTATATATTTAGTTGCATAATTTCACAAGCGTCAAATCATGGTTGGGTGTTTTTATTTAAGCTCAAAGGGGTTTATTTTCTAAATCATCAAATTTAATTGAATTTTTATTATATATGTAATATAATTTAAAAATTTTAAATTTATTAATTCTTTAAAAATGAAATATTAATTACTATTTTTTATTTTCTATTATGATAATTAGTTTAAACTCATTAAGTTTCATTATTTATTTTTATCTATTGATTTTCAAACTTTTTTTTATTTTCTCTTATCAAATTACTATTTTTATTTAAATTTTAAAAATTTTTGAAGCCTTTTTCTCCATCAAATTCTTATATTCTTGCTCGAAATATTCTTCCATAAATCGGCGCTCATATCTGCCTAGGTTTATATCTCTCGCTATTTTAAGTGTGTCAGCATTGATGGAATTGAGTTTTTTTATACTTATCTATCTTAATTATTTATAAATGTTTTTGATGAATTTTAATTCATTGATAAATTTAAAGATTTTAAATGTCCGATTGTCATAAAATTCAAATTCAAAGTTTTTATTTTTATTTAATTTTCTGAAAAATATTTAATTTCGCTAATTTACAAACATATCCATGTCCACCAAACGCTTATATTAGCAATTTGGGCAACAGTGGTTTAGAAGCTATTATTTTAACAAAAAAAATTCTTTTTATCCTTTTTATTTTTTCATACGTTAATTTTTTTACTCTTGTCCGAATTTATTCCTTTCAAATATGCAATTTTTTCATAAAAAGAAATTAAAAATTTCTGTATTTTACTATTAAATATATTGGTTAACGATTTCGCTGTAAATTCTTTTATAAGTTTTAAAATTAATTTATTATTGCCAGATATATAGTCAAAATTTCATACTTCATATTCAAATAATAGAAAATTCTTGTTTTTATTTAATTTTAATGTTATTTTTAAATCTCTTTTTTATATATATAATCACCTTAATGAAAAATTTAATTAAAAAAGAAATGAATAATTTTACAAGAGCTTAATTTTACAATTTATAATTTATCTAAATTAATTATTTTTTAAATTTAATCGAAAATTATTAAAGTCAAAGGATCCGCCGCTTCTTTCCTGGCTAAAATTTTCTTTCAATATATCAATGACATCATATTTTTTTTATTTTATTATTTTCTACAAAATATATTTCATTAGTTTAATTATGTTATTCAATATTCTTTAATATATTTTATTAATTTTGAATTAAATATATTTATTATAATTGTTTAAATTAGAATTTTTTATTAAAAATTTCCAAGTTTTGATTGAAAGAAAGGAATTGGTATTAATAAAATTTGTCAGGCTTATTTATATTTTCGAATCCCAGAATTTTTCAAAGTGCATTTTACACAGAATTTGCGATAAAATTTTATATTTTCGGCATTGAAACTCATTGACAAATCATTTATAAGATGTCTTGCATATATGATTGAATACACGCCACAGTCGTAATAATTACGCAACTCTGTTGTATTTATGGCCCTGTTATTATTTGATGTTTTAATTCAGAATAATTTGCTCAATAATTTTCATTAATAGATTCCAATATTGCTATTACAATAGTAAACGGTAATAAAAATTGATCTAGATTTTTGTCTTCATAATAAGACATGATAGCCCTTAATTCATGTTGAAATATATTTTTTCTTTACGATTTTGAGAATAGTTGTTTTATATAATTTTACTAATATTTATTATCAATATAAATATTTACAATTTTCGATTTATTATCTTTTATTTTAGATGAATTTTTTTAAATATTTTTTTAGAAAATTGCTTTTATATATTTTCGTTTATATTTTTTTCGAATTAATTTATTCAATTGAAATTTTATTTAAATATTGTGTAATTTATATTTTTTTCATTAAATAAATTTTATCATTTTTATTTTTAAAATATTTAATATATCGATATTTTATTTCTATTAAAGCCGAATTAATCAATTAAAAATTTGGATAAATTTCTAATAAAAAAAAGAAAAACAAAAATATTTACTATTCGAATGGTTTCGTTCAAAAAATCTTGTATTCAATATTAAATTAATGGTTTTAATTAGTATTTTATAATATTAATTTGATTTGATAATAGATAATAAATATTTTATCGAAAATTATATAACTCTTTCGTTTTACCACTTTTAGACAGCATGTTTATTCTATATTCATTTATATTTTTTATCAATTAATCTATTATAATTTTAAGATTTTAATACTTTTGTTAATAACTTTTATTAATTAACTTAAATTTTACTTAGCCTTTTTTTTCTATTTTTTATTTAAAAAATTGATGAATTTTCTTATTCTTATAATTAATAAATTGATGATTTTATATAATTAAATAAATTTTTAAAATTCATTTAAGGATGATTTTTAATTTAATCGCTCTCATTACTTTATCTCGGAAGTAACAGGAAAATATTTTCATTTTTTGAGAATTTTTTATTGAAAAATCTATTTAGATAATTTTCTTCTTATAAAATTTTAATACAATAATCGAATCATTCCAGCACTAAATACTGAACCAATAATAATTGTTCCATAGATTCATGTAAAATGTTGTTTTATTTGCGCGTATCCCTCTCTATATTTTTTATGGAATTAAATTAATTTTTATCCATTTTAAATTATTCAAAAAAAATATAATAGTTCAAAAATATTTGTTATTTTATTTAATCATTTTATAATTTTATTTTATCTGTGAACTCTTAAATAGAATAAAAGTTTTTTATAAATTTTTTTAAAATTTTATATAATCATTTCATTTTATTTTATATTATAATTATAAATACAATTTTTGTTAAAATGATTTAAAACTTCCTTATAAAATTAAAATTTTTATCCGTTTGTTAATTGATCATTAATTTTTATTTCATTATTTTTATAATTTATTAAAAAAAAATTTTTTCATAATTTTTAATACTTTTTTCAGATATAATTATAAATTTCATATTTCTAATTGAAATTCGATGTTGAAGGGTGAAATTTGGTTTATTTATAGATTATATTTAATTTAATTATTTTAAAATTTTAAATTGATATTATAATTGTATTATTTTTCTAATTTTTATTTGTTTTAATTATTTTAGAGATTAATTATTGACGTCTTTAAAGACATGAATTTAGAATCATTGAAATTTTCTTTTTCATTTATATTTATAATTTATTCACTAGAAATTTAATCATAATTTAGAAAATTTTAACCAAATTTTTCATATTGATATAATTCCTATTAATTAATTAATAATATAAAATAAATTAAAAGTTTTCATTATAAATAATATCCAGAAAAAAAATCAAACACTCGCTTAATGAGTATTTGATTGTAATGATGTCTTCTTTCACAATATTGAAAAGCACTTTTCAAATTTTTTCTTGTTAAAATTTTATTTTCTCTTTTTTAATTGCCGTTGTAAGTAATGCTATTTTCTCTGAAAATACAGAAAGATTTCATATGTCTCATGACTAATATTTAAATTATAAAAACTTTTGTTCTCATATAATTTATTCTAATTAAATTAGGAGAAGACGATTATTAAAATTCTCACATATTTGTGCGTTTTGTAGAGTTAGCAAAATTTAATGCGATCTTTGCTAATATAATTAATCTCATTAAATTAGATCATTTTAATAAATAAAAAATTTAAAATAATCAGAAATTTTCATTCGCTTTATCTAAAATTATGTAATTGTAAAAATATTTTTAAAAAATATTATATATAATCCTTTTTGTTTTAATAGTTCCAAAGATATTAAATTCTCTTTCTTCATCAGCGCATTTTAATAAAAAATTCTAACTTTAAAAATTTTGTTAGAATTAATGAATTTGAAATTTAATTTTCCATCACTATTTACATATTCTAAATTTAATACAGCCGATATGAATATTATATAATTTTTATATTGATTTTTTTTGTCATTATCTAATATTTTTGCTTTTAATTAAAAGTATTATTAAATAAAATTTTGAAAATAATTTTTATCTTTATATGATAAAATTATATATTTTATTTTAAATTAGACTGACATTTATTCATCCATGGAATATATAAATCAATTAAATTTAATTTCTTCTGATCGAAAAATATATCAATATATTTTGTTATCGAAATTTTGCCTGTTTTTTATAAACTATCAATTTTACATAAAATATATTTAATTAATTAATTTGAATATCATCTTTCTTATCCAAAATTCTTATTATCAAATTTTATTTTATTAAATTATATTTCAATATTTTATGAAAGAAATTTTTTAAAATAAATTTTTAATTAATTTAATTATTTTAAGTTTTTTCAATATAATAATTTCTTGTTTGCGATTTGCTAGAATTTAAATAAATTTTAATTTTTATTATTTGATAAATAAATTTGATTTATATTTTTTAAAATTCATCATTAAAAATCATCGCTTATTTGTGACCAATAAACCAAAAAAATTTTTATTTTCATAAATATTTGTATTAAACTACTAATTTCAGATTTTAAAATTTTATTTTAAGGCTCAAATAATTGACCGAATTTTCGACAGATATCTCGTTCAGGTGAAATTTGTACGAAATTCGTTTCGTTATTTTGATAACAAATCATAGATTTGAGCAGCAAAGGCTCAATAAATTTAAAAGAGTAATTGTTATAAACAAATGAGCAAAGACGTTTTCATCCATATTCTTTATCTTTTTAATAATAGATAATTTTATATTCTTTTATATAATTTATCGATAATTAAATAAATGATATATTTGTAATTTTTTTACACTAACATCTTACTTGAATAATTCGCAACGATTTGTTTTTCTAGAATTTTTTTAATTATATTTTTTAATAATATACCATTTTTTGAATTTTTTAAAAATTTATTTTTATATAGTTTTATTTTTATTGAATTTTTTAAGTTTACAATGGATGCGTCAGCATTCTAGTGTGATTTTTTACAAATATTCTTTTTAATAATACTTGACTCTATACTATGTTAATTTCTTCCATGAATTTATTTAGATTCTGTATAGATTATAAAATTTCTCATATTTTTAGAATATTTATTTTTTTTTAATACAAATTGTAATAAAATATGCATTTTTTGCAAAATCTTATGAAATGTTATGCAATACCTTTTTTTATTCAAATTTAAATTTTGCTATCGTGTGTGAAATTACGGTTAAATAGATGTTTCAATACTGTACATATGATAAATTTTATGTTATTTTGGCACAATTATAATAAAAGATATTCGTTATTAATACCAAATATATCATGTAGAAACATATTATTTAGTTTTTAGAAATTCATTCATATCATTTATTTATTTTTTATTTTATATGATTAATATTTTAGTAATCGATTTTTTGATGATTTTATTTATATTAACTTGTTTTTATCAAAAATTGTTTCATTTTTTAAATTTATTATTTTATCAGAGGCGCCAATTCTCAACGAATTGTATTTTCAGTGATTTAAGAAAGGAAAAATCTTCACCGCAAATAGGGCAGTATTTTAAAACATGATTAATCCTTGTTTTTAAATAATTTGATTTCTATAGAAAATTTATGCCACAGAATCTTATTGGCCATCTCATTTGCTTTTTTCTTGTTTGTTTGAATTTTAATTTAATAGATATTTCTAATAAATTACATCATTCTATTTTGCAATTTTCTTCAATTTTTCCAAAATATTGTAATTTATTTAAATAAAATAAAAATTATTTATTTGAAATATTAATAAATTAATTCAAAATCCATTCTTTTTAATATAATGTTAATAGGTTTTGATAGTATAGATTGTTTTCCGGTTTTCAGATTAGTCTCGCCTGGTAACAATTAAATTTTTATTACAGTTACAGCCTACATCCAGTAACAATCGTCATCTCAAAAAACTTCTTTCCATTCCAATGATTGGAAAAAAAATATTTTTTATATTTCTTTCATCTTATTTAGTTTTTAAATATAAATTATTTATTAATTTTAAATTAAATCGAATATACATATTTGATTAGATAAATTTTATTTAAATAATTTTATTTTTCTTTCCAGCCAGTACTCTTATTAATTAATATATAATATTTATAAATTTGTCACAATAAATTTTTTTACATCTTCAATCATTATGGATGAAATATTTATCTATTAATTGTCCAATATAATTTTCTAACCATCAATCAGTTCCAGGCTTTAATGGAATTCCAATAGCTATTTCACTCTCTTTGTCAATTGAATTGACGTAGACTAGCGAATTTTCCCACTCTGCTAAAGCTATATCCCCTTTAATTTGATCTAATAGCAAAGAAAATGATTTTAAATTTTTTTAAAATAAGTTTAGCAATAATTGATAAGAATTCACAATTTGTTATTTGTTTTCTTTTCATTGATTTTATTTCTTAACTTTGTGTTTTTCCTCAAGTTTTTATATAATTATCATCTTTTATATTTAATCAAAAATTTTTCTCTTTCATTTTATTCTTAAAAAATTAATTTATTTAAACATCAGATTCATTAAATCTTAATTTTATAAAACAATTGAGGAAATTATTTTTAATATTTTGTAAATATATTTATATATTTTAATTTTTCATAACTTTAATAATAGGCGAATTAAACTTTTCCTCATCTTTTGTATATGAATGGATTTCATTTAAAATTTTTTTCATTATATTGATTTAACTTTAATCTTATCTTTTTTCAGTTATTAATTATAAATTTTTCTCTGCGCATTTATCTTAAAAATCAATTAAATATAAAATAAAAAGGTAACAATAATATTTATTACCAATTTAAAATTAAATTGAAGATTTACGAAATGTTTTAGATCATATTTATTTTTTATTAAAAAAATAATTATTCAATCATATATATTTAATAAAGTTCAAGAATTTCATTAATATTATATATTAATTTTTAATTCTATTTATTATTTTTAAAATAATATTAGAATTTTTAATTATTCATTAAATTTTGTAAATAATTAATCTTTAGAAATGGATGTTATTTTAAGATAAAACTATTTAATTTTATTAATTTTTCAATTATATTATATAATAAGCGAAAAAAATTTTATATATTTTTAATTCTTTTGATAATTCATTAATTAATAAATGTAAGGGCAGAAGAAAATAGTTTTCTATAAAATTTAAGTAGATAATTAAATTTATTAATAATTTAATCTTTGATTGATTTGTTACAATTATAATGTGCCCAAGGGCAGATGAATTTTCGCTGTTAAGTTTGTTTTTTTTTGAATAATTTTAGCAATCTGAAAAATTATAAAATTATTATAGTATAAAATTGATTATAAAATTTCAATTTTGAATTTTGTTTTCGGTTAAAGATGCCATGGTATGGCCATAGATCGTGTCGATTCAAAAATTCGATGAATATCATTATCTGATTGCAGGAAAATATCTATAAATTCTCTATTTTCTTATATATTTTATGTAATAAAATAAAATATTTTATTAGATTTTGATTTAAAAATTTATCATTGACAAAAAAATATTTTCATTTTTATCAGTTTTTTTCTAGATTTTCAATTAAATTTCATTAAAATATTCTGAATATTTTTATGAAATTTATTAGAATCATAAAAGATTTAAATTATTTAATTTATATTTACTAATTTTCCTATAATCATATAATTTTTTATTTGGTTTTTACCTGTTTAATTTCGATTCGAAATAATTTTTATTTTTTAATTATAATTTTTTTATTATAATAATTTTATAAGCATGCATTATTGATGATTATGTCTTCAAAATTTAGGCTATTATTGTTTCTATGCATAATGGCATAAATTTAACATATTTCTATTTTTTGATTCAAAACTATTTCCATTTTTTTTCTGCACATCTTTTTCTTCATTTGCTAACTTATTTTCCAAATTAGCAATTTTCGTTCGTATTTTTCTTTATAAAAATATTGAACGATTAACCCATATTTGCGAATAAATATAATTATATTATTTATTTAAATTAAAAAATACGATAAAATGAAATTTTATTTCTATTTTAATTATAATTTTATTAAATATTATTAATTTTCTACTAATTAACGCTTAATTTCGATTTTTTTCAAATTCATTTTTCATAAATTTAAGTTAATTAATAAGATAATAATTTAATTCTTTTCCAGATTAATGCCTTTTTAATAATTGTTTAGTATTCATTTAAAATTGATTTAGATATTTTTTTGTTTTCCAGGATTTCTGTCCCGATATATTTGTAATCATCGAATTTGGCCAAAATTTTTGTCTCAGGAGAAAAATATTTGGCAGTGCCAAAATCACATAAACGAATTTTACAAATTTATTATTATTATTCTTGTTGTATATTAATAAAAAATGCCAAAAATGACTTATGTTCCCTTTTTCTCGCTTGGGTATGGATCGATTTTTTTGAAATTTTGCATGGTGATAATAGCAAACATGGAGATGTGCAACGTCCAGAAAAAAAATTTTTTTGGCCACATGCGCGAAAGTTATGGTCAAAAATTGGTTTTCCCTTATGTCTCCTTAAGACTATAGCGAAGTAGGAAGAAAGCAGCCAAAGTGACCATATAGCGCAATGGTATGTCCCTTTAGTTAATCTATTAGGCAATGGTCGGGAGGTCTCGTGTTCGAATCCTCGCCATCGCATATAATTTTTATTTTTTTTCTTTTTTTTTTCCAAAATAAAAATATGGTTACCAAATGGCGTCTACGGTATCCTTATCGACGGCGGTTCGCTTGGGACGAGGCTGAAGCTCGCGGAGGCCGCGAAGCGGCCGCAGCGAGCGAAGCCGAGTCCCAAGCGAATTGACGTCGCAACCTGATAAATTGCTGATGAATACATCATAAATTAAACTCTTGAATTCGAGCTCCGAAGGAGCGAGGAAACTAGGCTAGGTGTCGAAATCGCCGCAGGCGATTTCTCCTAAATTGGGCATACGCGTCCGGGGGTTTGGGAGGCGGAAACCCCAACGCAGTCCGAGCGAAGCGAGGACTGGTTATTAATATTAAAATAAAATAATTATTTAATCCAATTCACTTAGCTAAACTTTCTAAAAATTTAATATTTTTTTTTGGATATTATTTTCAAATTTTTCAGCATTTATTATCAATAAAATTTAAATATTTTTAATGAGTTGAGGGAAGAGGAAATTTTCATATTTTCTTTATTCATTGCCCATTGCGCTGTTTGTCCTGTCTCTGCCGTTCGGTCTTGGCGTTTATTTTAAATTTAAGAAAATTTTTTTTTATTTTTATTAAATTAAATAATCATTATATAGATATTGAAATAAATTAATTATAAAATTTAAATTATTCTTTCATCTAATGTATTTTTTATTTTTATCAATTTAATTTTCAAACAATTTTATAATACAATTTTTAGATAATTTTATTAAATTTTTAAAACATTAAAATTTTTAAATGGAATCTTTTTGGAATTAATTTTCATATAAAATCATCAATTTATAAATTTTTAATTAAATAAATTTTATCTTTATCAAAATTTTCTATTAATCAAAATTTTTTAAATGCCAATTTCTTTATCATAGCAATTATAAAATATAATGTGGCTAATTTAAGATCATTTCAGACTATTTCTCTTAAATTTTTTTTGAATCCAATAAATGAAAATGGAAAATTTATCTCATTAATATATTATTTTTTTTAATACATGTAATTTAAAATAAATCAATTTTTATACATTTATCAATAATACAATATTTTTTCGAACTCCAAATTGTGCACACATTAAAAAATGGGATTCTTTTCCATTAATTATTTAATTTATTTTATTATTTTTTCAATTTTAATAATCATTTCAATAAAAATTTTAATGTTTAAATTAAAATATACATATTAAATTATGCACTTCAATTATTATATTACAGTATTTTTTTACTATAAAAATAATTTTTTGTTGTTTATCGATAATTATAAAAATAAGAAGAATCATGAAATATAAGGAATTTTTCTTATCGACCTTTTTAATTTTTGTCATAAATGTTTATGATTGCTTTTATAAATATTTTTTATAAATAATTTTTTTTTCAGTTGTCTTTGCAGCTAAATTTTCAAAGAGAATTAAAATAATTTGATGGACATTTGAAATCGTATATAAATTTTTATTTGAAAAAAATTGAGAATAAATTTTCTCATTAAAAGATTAAATTAATTATTTTATTCATGTTTGTATTATAATTTGTTACTATTTTAAGTTAAAATCTTTTAGTTTTATGTTATTTAAAATTTAATTAAGTTAATTATCGGCTAGAATTTATTCAATTTTATTTTGATGGATTTTCTTCCAACACCGGCCAGTGATCTGGCCTATTATAATTAAACGAGAGGCCACACTTGTAATGTTATTATGTGAAAAGATTTTTATTAGCAATTATATGTAGCGTTTAATTGAATATTTAGATTATTGCATTCGCCTTAATTTATTATTCAGATATCTTATATGGACGCAATTAATTTCATATGTCTTATTTTAACATTGTTTATTTTTAATTCAATGTCAAAAATTAAATAAATTTATTTAAATTCCCATAAAACTAATGGAAATATTTTACCTAAATATATTATTTTTATTTTTAATAGATTTTTTAATATATTTATAAAAATTTTTTTAATTTAGTTCGATTCATTTTCATAAATTTGATAAGGAAATACAACGTTTTTCTAATTTAGAATTACTAAAATTCTTTTAACTCCATTTAAAGAAAATTTTATTGTCGATAATATTTTTTAGAATTTTTACAACTTGTCATCTTGTAAAATTGAAATGAAATGAATAGGAAAAAATCAATGCAAATTGTTCTTTTTTATACTAGCACTCTATTTGTGCCTGACCCCTAGTTGTTTTATTTGTTAGCCCGCCAGGGCCGTCAATTGTAGCGGTCCAATATTGCCGGCAAGTGTTGGTATGACAAATGGAATTTATTTAAATTAAAAATCATAATTAATTTCGATAATTAGGACAATTTTCTTTCGCTATGTTTAATTATTAATTTTTGTGTTTCTTCAGTTTACTTGTTCCATAGCTCATTCTAGCTATCAAATTATTTTCCACAATTTTTTGATACAAATTTTAAATTTTTTTCCTAAAAAAGAAAAATTAATCTTTAAAATAATAAAAAATTTTATGAATAAAAATATTAAAAAATTACATTTATTTAAAAAAATTTATTTATAATATGTTATTAAATTAAATTTACTAATTTGATTTATTCATTTATTTTTTTTTTCAAAAAATATATATTTTTTTGATATATTTAATATCTTTTTACCAAAATTTGCTGTATGATCTTGATCGCAAAAAAGATGTAAAAATTTAGATCGCTAAGTGTTTAATCTTTATCAAATATTCGAAAAATATATTATCAGCAATTTTAATGCACATTAACAATTTCCAAATATTATTTTTTTCTTGGTTATTCTGTATTTGCTATATTTTTTAAATTGTTTATTTGAAATTTATTTTTTTATCTCCATTGAAAATCTTTTTTGAAAGAAATTTATATAAAAGCAATCTTTAAGATATATTTGCTAATTCATTTTAAATCTTTTAAATTTCTTTTAATTTATTTTATTCGTAGTAATTTTTTTCACGAATTATTGCTTTTATATTTAATAAGTTCACTCTTTTTTATTTAATAAATATTTAAATTTGAAATATATTTTTAAAAAATTTTCAAAACTTTTTATTAATAATTTTTAATACTAAAAATTTTTTTATTTTTCCTGGTTTCATTAATTTTATAATCTTTTTTATTATTTTGATTATTATTTCTATGTTTATATATTAATACATAAATTTATATAAATAAATTTATAAATTACTCCTTCACACAATTGATCTTTCTAATCCTTTCAGCTAAACTATTCTCCCTTCTTAAATATATATATTAAAATAATAAATTATAGTATTAAGTCTTATAAAATACTTTATCAGAAAATTTCCAAAATAATTTATCAGATATATATTTAATGATCGATAATATAAATACATCATTTAGTTGATATGAATTTTTAATTAGAAAATTCTTGTGAATAATTTTGAAAACCTTAAATTTGTCAAGAATTTATTTTATTATTGCATGTCATTTTTATGTTATTTGAATTTATATGAATTGTATAAAAATGATATTTTAAATTCAATATAATTTTTAATTTTAAATTAAATTCATAAGCTTAATTATATTAATTTTATAATTTATTAATAATTGAATAGAAAATTTAACATTATTCTTTAAAAAATTTGAAAATTTTTTATTTTTTTAATACCACATTATAGGATGAGGAAGCATATACTTACACATTATATGGAAGCAATTTTGCTAACCATTTAGCTTCTAATTATATTAATTAAATTTCAAATGAAATGATGATTGAGATTGATTCAGCCCAATTTCTTATGTTCATCGAAATCTTTGAGATTGATATTTTAAATGATATTTTATTTAAACATTTCCAGAGAATACTTCAACGATAAAGATAAATAAAATATTTTATAAATAAAATGTTCTAGAAAAAATTGTTATAGAACATTTTTATATCATGTTTAAATAAAATTTTAATAAATCTTAATTAATATAAATAAAATTCTAATCTAAATATTGTCTTATAAAATTTATTTTAATTTTTCTGATCAAGAAATATCTTATTTTTATTAATTTCAATATTATACAAATTAATTTTATTTTAATAGATTATCTTGAAAAATTTTTTCAATTATATAAAATAAAATTATTTTTTGATAATAATTATATTATGATTAGATATTATAATAAATTTTCATTTTCTCTTTTCTATTGCTTCGCATTTTATAAATTTAACTTTTTAACATTGTTGATCGTTGCGGAAATTTTTTCGAAGGCTTATTAATTTTTAAATAATTTGTATTTTTATTAATACAGCTTTGCTGGTGACCAATCTCATGTCCGAGTTCAATGCGAATTACAGAATGGATGGCCTCGTGTGCCATGTTTTCGATTAACCATCTTATTTTAAATATAATATGAAAATTAAATTATATTTTTTTTTTCAAATTAATTAATGAAAATTATTATCGTTTTTCATTATTTTTTAATATTTATAATTATATATAATTCATAGTAAATTTCTTATATAGTTTAATATTTTTCATAAAATATTTGAAAAGGAGTAACCCTATTTTATTTATTTCATCAAGAAATCACTTTTAAAATATGTTTCTAATTTAGTTCTAATTTATTCTAAATTTGAATTAGTTAATTTAAATAAAATTTTAAGATTATATAAAATTTTTTATTAAATGATAATAATTATTTTTCTTATTTTTTATAATAATTTTTGCAATTATTGAAATTTTAAAACCAATTTTTTCTAAAAAAATATTGATTTCGCAATATGAGGGTTTCAAAATTGAAGTAATAATTGATTTTGAAATTATATGTTTCCTTAGATAATGACTAAAAATTAGTTCTCTTTATTTATTTTAAATATGATATTTTTGTTGATGGCCGAGATAAATATAAATTTAACGATATATAATCCCTCCAATATAAATTTAATTTTCATATAAAATTTTATTTTATTAAGAATTTTCGCAACGATTTCAATAAAAAATAATTTTGAATTTAAATAATTATTATCTAGCTTATATAATTCTTGTTGTAAATAATTTTTTCATCATGAAATTGATGTAAAATTTATCCTATATTATATTTGAATTAGGCGAAAAATCATTTGTTTAATTTATTCTTATTATTTTTCTTTTTCTTATTTCATCAAATCACAATATTTTTAAATTTATGCATATGGTTCACAAATTGGGCTTTGGCATTAATTCTTAATGATGTTCCTGATAATCAGATGATTCGAAAGCAGATATTAATTTAGTTAATTATTCTACTAAATATAAATTAAGAATGAAAAAATCATTTTTTTATTTTAAAAAAAAAAAGATATAATTTAATTAATTTTTTAAATTTTCTAATAAAATTATTAGAAAAATAATTGGAGTAAATTTCTTCAAATTAATGATAAGTCTTAAATTTTATTTTTTTATTTCGCAAATAAAATTTTTGTTAAAGAAATTATTTTAATTAAGTTCCGCGCAATAAGGAATGTTCCGTTGTGGGTTTAAGAAAACCCAAATTCCCTTTTAATTGCAAATCAAAACATATGGAACAGCATGATTGTTGGAAATTATAAATTAAATTAAAATTATTATAAAGAAATATATTTTTATATATTTTATGATTGATTATAAATATTTTAAATTTTATTTTCCATTTTCTAAATGTTAATTCTGTTAGTATTTTTATTTTTGCATGGCTATTATTTTTTTCAAGTAAATTTATTTTAGATTTTATATAACTTCTATTTTTAGATTAAAAAGGTTATTTTTATTAATAACCTTTTTCTTAAATATTAGAAATTGATTTTCTTAGTCCAGGAATTAATCATTCAGAAATATTCAATAAAAATTAATATCTTTTATGCTTATCTAATGACTTTAAATATTTCTAATGAATAAGCTGCTCGGACCACAATTGTTGTCATACTCTAAAAAATATAAAAAAAATAATTTCATATATTTATTAAGACAAATTAAATATTTTTCATTTAGCAATATTCTCTATAAATTTTATTTGTATAATTATCAATTAAATGTATAATTTTTTTGATAATATTTTAAATCACTTTATCAACTAAAAATTTTTTAATAAAAAGTCTCACATATAAATTTCTAATTTTTTTAATTAAATTTTTATTTTTTTTTAATTTTCAAATTCTCAATATGATTCTTTGTCATACTCAGATATTTTATAATTTTTAAACTCTAATAAAAAAAAAATTTGATTTTTTAGTTATGTTAATTTCATTTTCGAATATATTTTCATTTAGTTTAGAAATTATATAAATTTTTTAAATGTTTTATAAAGTTTGTATTAATTTTTAAATATTAAAAATGATAAGTTTTTTTTCGAAAAATTATAAAATTATGTGCGTTTTCCTTCATAAATAAAAGATATAGTCATGTTTTTTAACTAGAATTTTAAAATTTAATTAAAAAAACTTTCTTATTAAATTAATTAATTTCTAAAAATATTTGAAATAGATAAAATACAATATTAATTTTATAAAGATCAAAGAGCAAATCGCTAACTGGCAAAAGACACTGCAGGCTTTACTTTATCCTGATTCCAATAGGGGTGCAAATCGATTACATCAGCTGATAATTTTATTAATTTGGATATCTATTAAAAACCTAATCTACTCAATAAAAGTTTAGATATTTATTAATAATCAATTTGAAATAAATTTTATATATTTCGTTACAATTAATTGTATTATATATTTTGGTGACAAATAATTTTGGCTTTTAAAAATAATTATAGATAGTAAATTCCTTTAATTAAGATATTTTTACTTTTTAATTATTATAATTGAATCTTAAAATTAATTATTTTTTTTTATTTTTAGAGTAAATTTTGTATTGATCTACTTCGATTAAGAATAATAATTTTCAGCTTAAATAAATAAAAATATAAAATTTTATATAAATAAAATTTTTAATAAAAAGTTATTATTTTTTATAAAAAATTTATTTGACGACATTTATGCCTAGTTTAAAAAGATTCTATTTTCATTTAATATAATAATAATTAATATATTTTTTTTTAAATTTATAAATTGGAATATATTATTTATATTTTAAAAACAAATCAAATTTTATTTCATATTTTATCTTTAGGAATAATTAATTTTTTCTTAAATTTTTACTCAATTAAATTTCATGATTATAGAGAAAATTTTACACAAATCTGTTTGAGTAAATTACCCATTTTTTGAGTACCCAGGTGATGTGTTAGTTGGGCAAATTTGATGAATGGCCATCTTTAAATTTTTAGCCTTATTTTTTTTTTATTATTTTTTATATTTATTAGAATAATTAAATTTTATTTTAAATATAAATCATTTTTGTTCATATCAACTTAAATATATGTTATTATTTTAATTTTATATAGTATTCTTTAAAAAAGATTTAATTTTGGCCCACATTTGAACAACATTTTAACTCTTTATAATTATTTTTATTTTTAAATTTTTATAAAAAATATGAATTTTTCATTTAAAATAATTAAAAAATAATTATAAAATTAATAAATTGAAAAAATTTATAACTAAAATAAATTTTTTTAAAATTTTATTTTAAGCATACAAATTTTAATTTAAAAATCTAAACAACATATTTTTAATATTTTTAATTCTTCCTTCATTTCTATTAATTTTTTAATTTGATATTTCTTTGAAATATTGATCCTTTATTTTTATTTTTGTCATATAGCACATTATATATTAAAAATTCCCTTTTTTTAATTAATTTACTATTAAATTAAATTTTATAATAATTTATAAGAATTTTTACATTTAATTTATTTAATCATTATATTTTTTTCCATTTTAATACATGTAGGAATTGATTTAAATAATTTTAATTGATTTTGGAATAATTTAATCCTGAAAAAATGGATCAGAATTTTATTATTATTATAAATTATATTCAAAAAATTTTATTAATATTCTCTTCTAAATTTTCGCTCGTGAAATTCTTTCATTTGTTCTTGTGTTTTCTTATCATAATTAGCCACAGCCACGCTTCAATCCATAATTTTTGGATAGTTTTGCATTTATTGATGAAATCGACATTATTGATAAAATAAAAATACTTGATTAAAAATAATTTTTTGAAAATAATTATTTGTTATAAATTCTATTAGAATTTTAATCATTTACTTATACTGCATTTCTTTTTAATTTTTTGCTTTTATAACCAAATGAAATTGTTTTTATGGCGGCATATTATCCTATTGACTTAGAAATAAATTTTCAGTATATATTAAAGTAAAACAAAATTAGTTATTTCCAGTAATTAATTTTTTAATTTTAATTAAACTCATAATTAAAAAGTTGCTTTATATCTAAGCGAAAATAATTGTTGAATAAAAGAATAAAGGGAGCATTTGGCTTTGTTCTATTAGATTTAAATGAAGTGAATTGAAATGAATAAATTTTGACCATTTGTTTTCCATGTATTATTGATAGGTATATTTCCTAATAATTGTGGAATTTGAAGTGGAATAAGATTTAGAGTAAAACAATGGAATATTTGTTTCTTTTGTTTTACATATTTTATGAATTGTTGCCTTCCCCTAACTAGGAAATTAAAGATGTAATTGGATGAATTTGCTTTTTTATTGGATTAAAAAGATAACATTCAAATATTAATTCCATTTAATTGCCCGAATCTTTTAATTCGATTTTTTAACGAATAATAAAATGTTATTTTAATGGTTATAAATTAATTATTAGAATAAATGAATCAACTTAAATAACTGAAAAGAAAATTGTTAATTTTTATTAAAATTTTGATTCGATTAAAAGAATAATATTTTATTAGATATTCTTTCTCAATTTTCTAGTTTGGTGGCGTCAGATAATCCATCTGTGATTACATTGGTCGGACCTTCAATTTTTGGATAATATTACTTATCTTCGATTTATTAATATTTTAAATATATATTTATGTATATTTCTTTTTATGAATTTCTTTCTTAATAATAATTTTATTCTAAAAATAAATGATATTTTTAAATAAAATTGGATATTATAATTATATAATACTTTGAACAATTTTTATTGATATAATTAAAATGAGAATTTTTCTTAATAATAATTCTCAAAAATTTTAAGCTATTTTATATTTAAATGGATTAATAAAAAACAATTATATTATTTATTAAAATTTTATTTTAAAATTTATTTTTTAACGATCAATTACTACTGCATCATAATTAATATTTTTAAATATTAATTAAAATTTTTAAATCAAGCTGATAATAAAATTTTATACATCATGATTTTAATTAATTTATATTTTCAAGACTCAAAATGATAATTATTTTAAATAGTTGCTTCTGTGATTATATTATTTAAAAATTCATATTATATTGTCTATGAATTATTAATCTTTTGGTTTCTCTTCACCGATTCTTCTTAGAATTAATTCTTTGATTTTTTAAAATTTTTATATAAATTTTTTTCTTAAATTAAATTAATTCTGATTCTTTTAAATAAAATTTTTTTTATAAATATTTATATAAATATTTGAAATTTTTTTTAATATTTTTTAATTGTAAAATATCTTTCCATTTTTATTTTTAAATATTATTATATTATTTTTAATTTAATTCATATTTAATTGAGTTTATTTTCTTTGAAGAAAATTTCATATGCGAGTTGGTTGATATAATAAAATTTTATAAACATTTTCAATAATAATTTTATTTCATTTTTTGCATTTTTTACTATTCATTAAATTCATTTAAATCAATCGAGTTGTTAGAAATACAATTAAAATCAATTTTATTATATATCATAATTAATTTTATATTAAAATTAAAATTTATAAATATTTGAAAATTTTTATCCGATAAATTTTAAAATGTTAAGTCTTTGTTAGCATTTTGTGATTTTTTCTCTTTCTTAAATTATTTTATTTTATAATAACAAATAAATTTTTTTTATTTAATTTGTTATTTTGAATTTTTATTTCAACACATTTTCCAACTAAGATTGACTTTCAAGAATTAATATTTATTTATTTAATCATTCTCAATAATGCATTAATATTATTTTATTTGATTTTAAATAATTTTATAAATATTCATTTTTTAGAATTTTCTACTTCTATAAATATTATACAATAGAAAAAATTATAAAAGTAGATGAATATCAGGTTTCGGTTTGAAAATTTTTATTTGATTTCATTACTGGTCGGACTAGCTTTCTGATACAGACCACGATATATATTCCCTTCCTTCCTTCATAAGCTTGCGGCGCATCAGCTGTACGAATACAATCGCATCAATTATTGAATGGCACCCAATTAATATTTGCATTCAACTTTTTATTCCAAATAACCGATTTCAATTTATTTAGCACATGCTTTAATTAATATGCCTCTGTGTAAATTAAGTATTATTATATATAAAATTCCAAAAATTTTGTTTCATAATTATTGCTAGAATTTAAATTATTTATAAATTCATTATTTTATACTTTAATTTTATAAATTTTTTAATGTTTTTTGATATATATAGAAATTAAATTGCAGAATTAATTGATTGGAATAAATATTAATGTGGTTTTTAGCCGAAACAATTGAAAAAATTGCAATTAAATTTCAATTATATTTTGTTTTAATTTTATTTTCCTTTTTCCTATTTATGTCATTTTTCTTTTTCTATAATTATTCGAGAAAATTTTTTATTTTAACATTACTCTCAATTTTGATTTTCCTCACTTATGGTTGAAGATCAATTACTTTTTGATAATTTTAACTAAATTTTTCTGAATTCTTGATCATTAACATTTTGATATGTTTCACTCATTTTCACTAATATTTTCCAACACAATTCTCGCAAATGTATTATACTTCCATTTTTTTGATAATAGAAATATATGAATTTTATAATTATGTTTTACAATTTATTAAAAATTAAAATTTGTTTTTTTTAAATCTTATTCATTTTCATTTTTTCATATTTTACTATCATTTAATTTTATTAAAAAATTATATTAATTTTTTTCAAGAAATATAATAAATTTCAAAATAATCATTATTAAAATATTATTTAATTTTAAAATCATATCTATCAATATATAAATTTTTAAATAAATAAATTTTATTTTTTTTTCCAAGTTTTCTCTTAATAAAAATTTTTTAAATATAATTTTGCTGTTATAATACCGCTTTCTTGTTCAGGTTGAAATCCATAATAAATTTTTCATAAAAAACTTATTTTTAAATTAATTTTTTTATTATTATTCATATAATATTTTAAATTAATAATACATATTTTTTTTCATTGAAAAAATTTTAAATTATTCAAAATATTTTCTATTTATCGATGATATGAAACTTGTACAGAGATAATGTCCAAATAACTACCATGGTCGTTTATAGTAAATATATTGTGTAAAGTTTTATCAAAAATTCTTATTTATATAAAATCTTTTCTTTTTGAAATTTTACTTAGATTTAGATATGTTATTTTTCATTCTTTATTTTTACCATAATGAGAGAATACGAGAAGTATTAATTTATAAAATTATCAGATCAACAACTAAGTAAGATAAATATTTTAATCCATACAAGATTTAATCTTTTATCTAAATTTTTCAATATGATTTAAAAGATAAATTCGTTTATTTAATTATTTTTTTAAAAATAATAACATTAATCAATGATCGTTTATTTCTTGGAACAAATAAAACATGATGACAAATGTTCTAATGAAATTCGCAGCATTTCAGATTTTATCGATCAAGCATTTCGGTCACAGATAAGCATGATCCTTGAATTAACATTTGTTAATATGCACTTAAACTGGCTGGAGATATATTATTTAAATAAATTTTATTTTTTCCATCATTTGGAGTTTATTTATTTGAATATTTTTGAAATTTTGATAAATTTTTATTTTAAGATTGTAAATATATCATTAGTTTTAAATTTCATAAAATCATAAAATTTAATATTATTTCATATATTATTTAATTATATTTTTTTAAATGGTGTTTTTAATAGAATTTTCCTTCTCTTTTTTTTCTCTGATTATTTATAATAATTATGAATAATTTATAAATTTTAAAAATTTATTTGAAATGTTTAGAATAATATATTTTCCTTGTTTAATAAATTCGTTTATAAAATATTAATTTTAAAATTTAATTTTGACAAGTGGTAGTAGCATTTTACACTTGTACTTTTATAGTATTTAAAAGAATTATTTTAGTAATAATATATTACTAAGCCTCAATTTGCTCCAAACGTGAAGATAAAATTATCGCTACGCCCTCAATTTCGATGCGGGAAATTTGGCTACGCCGATCATTAAATAAATTTAGATATATTTTGATTTTATAAAATTTAAAAATATATTGTTATTTAGGAAAATGTTAGGCCAATCGGCGATTTAATGCCTTAAATCGGTTCTTGAATTTATTTATTATTTATTAATTTTTATTAACCATAATTAAATTTGAAAATTTTTAATTAAAAATTTATCAAATAAATTTAAAATACTTAATTTAACTGCTAGAAATAAATTATATGCTTCAATAAGAAAATTTTATTTGAAAAAATTATTTTAAAAATTACTTTTGTAAATGAATCTTTTTCTTTGATCAATATAACATTTATTATTGCACATAATAAATCAAAATGAAGATAATTTTAAAAATTTGGAATTTCATCAGTGCATTTATTTGTTGCTACTCTTACTAATGTTTTTGAAAATATAATGTGTAAGCCCTTACCGAGATTAATAAGTAAATTCTCGTATTTATAAAAATATTTTTATAGATATTATTTTTGGAAATTTTTTGTCTAATTAATTATTTCCATAATTAATAGAAAAATTAATATTTGATAGGATTTCTATTAAAAATATAATATTTTCTTAATCATGTTGCAGTAAAACATATTCTGAATTATTATTCTATTTATCCCTATATATTTTTAAATATCAGAAAAATTTTCAAAAAATATAAATTTTAATTTTATAATTATTTTTTAATTTATAATCTTTATTTTTTGTATTTTAACTTTCATAAATCGCGAGCAATCCTTCATTGGCATCGAACATTTTATCAAACAATTCGGGAAGATTGTTTAAAATGGTGTCTTCATTCTTCACATTTCAAAGCGCTTGAATAATTGTTCCATGCCCTTATGGTTATGCTCTTAGATGGCGGATTTTAATGCCGCGATCAATTTCTCGACCTTATTGTCATTGTCATATACGCTATGTGCTATATAATTGATGAAAAATTAAATTAGATACTTTAATGTATTTTTTGGCAATAACAATTTAGAATAAAATTTTTTTTTAAATTTTTAATAATAAGATTATCATAAAAATAATGAAATTAAATTTAAAAATCTTTTTAAAATCATTACTCAGATGTTGTGGATGATCAAATTCGTTTATTGACTGATGACTGATGAGGATGACTGAAAATCATTTTTTTGGACATATTCCACTGTTTTATGATGTATGATATTAGAAATATTATTTTTATTATTAACAAATTATTGCCAGATATTTGTCCAATTTTATTCATTTTTAATTATATGTTTTCCTGTAATTTTTTTTTCTATTTGGGATTCAGTCCATGCTAAAATTACAGCATGAAAATTATTTACTTTTATTTTTTATTTTTTAATATTGTTTCCTTTTCAATTTATATTCATTTCGTTTATAAGAGGTTATTTTTTTTTATAATGCATACATATTCCAAAAAAGTAAAATTTATTGATAATATAAATGTTTTTTTTTGAATTATTTTTCTATAAATATCAGATAAATTTGAAATTTTTTATTTTATTTTTTATTTGAAATTTTAATAATGATTATATTTTTTCTAATATTAATTATTATATGGTTTTTAGTGTGACATTTTAATTTTTTAATAAATGAAAATTATATTATTGTACAATAAAATTGAAATTTTCAATTATAGTTTTAAAAAATATCAATAATTATGGGATATTTTGATTTTATATTTATTTTTAGGAATTTTATCATATTCTTTTTTAATTGATCACCATTTTTTACATATATAAAGAATTATATTAATATTTTTATATATCGATTAAAATTTTTCATTTTCATTATATTTTATTTCAATTTTTTTAATAATCTTTATTGTATTCGTTTATAATTACATGTTTTTTAAAATTTAATTTTTTTTATTATTTTATAATCCTGCTAACTAGCTCTATTATAGATTCCATTCATTTAACATACTGAAATTTTATAATTTATTTTTAATAGAATCATAAAGGTATAAAATTATTTTATTTCAATTATAAAATATTTAATTATAAAATACTAACTTTGGTTAAATTTTAATTTAATTTGCAAATGCTTAAAAAATATAACATATTTTATTTTGATTTTTGCCAATAAAGTAGCAGCTGAATCTACTATAATTTCCATATTATGCCCTCCATTTTGCATCTTTATTCTTAAAATAAATTTATTATTTTTCCTACAAATTGATATAGAGAAAAATTTTTAAGACTTTAAATAATTGATATTTATTAAATATTCGAAATTATTTATATTTTTTAAATAAGAATAATTATGAAATTAAATATGCAGCAAGAAGAGATCGAAAAAAATATTCTAATTTTAATTATTTTACAATTATATTTATTGATTATTAAATTTATTCCCATAATTTATTTATTCATTTCTAAACAGTTCCGATCATTTAATTTATTATTGCAATAACAAAAGTTAAGAATTTCTTTTTAGTCTTTCTTATATTCTTTCTCAAAATATTTTTTATTTTATATGCATTTTATTTCAAAGTTTAAACAAATTATAATTTTACGAATAATCAATAATATCGTATTCTCTTGCCCAACTGTGTGAATTTCTACAACTTTCATAAAATACATAGAAAAAATCACTTTATAATATACAATCAATAAGATTACTTCCTCATTTAATGCTTCGGCGAAATCGAAAAATGCTCTACCAAAATTGCCCACGATCATATAAAATATATAGTCCATAAATTAATTAAATTAATTTGATTTAATTAATTTTATTTTATAAATATTTTCCAACAAATTATTTTATAGAATTTTTTTTTAAATTCAAAAAAAAAATTATTATGATTTGAAAAATTTTGGTTAATATTTTTCTTGCTCTTTTGCTTATTTCAATATCATTTTGAAATTTATTTAATTTTTTAAGCAATTATATTTTATATTCTAAATCATTTATTTGAAAATATGCTCTCTATAAAAAACAATATTTTAAATAATTTTTAAAATAATATTTATTTTAAAAAATTTTAAAAAAATATAATCGCAAATCCATTTTTAAAATAAATGTTTAACAATCGACATCATGCCAACAAAAATTATTTCTCTATTCTTTTGCCTATAAAAAGATGATTTTAAAATTTTTATTTTACTCTATATATTATAATATTTTTAATAATTAAGAAAAATCTACAAATTTTTTTTAATAATTCATAATTAATTAAATAGATTTATTATATTTGTACAACTAAAATAAAAAATTATTTGAAAAATTTTTCTTTTAATTCTTAAGGCGGCAATGGACATTATATATTTGTAGGAATCATAGTATAAAAACATTGAATTTATTATTAATAATTTTAGCGCACATTTTGCACTTGATTGAGGACTGCATGAATGAATGAATTGCGAATGAAACGGCTGTTACGCTTATACGACTCAGCCAATCAGCATTTCCACCGAAATATTTGATTATAAATAAGATAAAATTTTGAATAATTTTATTAAAATTTTTTATATAAAAATAGAATTGAGTTATAACTTTCAATTTAATTTTATTACATTTTTCTTTTAAATTTCTTTACAAGAAATCAAGAATATTATTATTTTTCAAATGATTATTTTAATTTTTAATTTTTCATTCACTTATTTTTTGTAATTCCATTTTAAGGATAAATCACTTCTAAGGACTATAAATTTTTTAATATTTTATTCTATTAATGCGAGATATTAATTTTTGTTGAATTTTACAATTGTATTAAAAGGATAGTATTGGAATAAAATTTAATCTATCCTCCCTTTGCAGAGTTGAAATTTATTTTAAATTATATTAAAAAATTATTAATAAAATAATTAATGTGATTTTTATTTATTTATTTTATATTTTGGTGATTAAATTGTTCATCTATCAATTAATTACAAATTTTACTAATTATTTTACAAATATGTCTTTCCTTAGATGAATCAAATTTATTTTCAAGAAATCTTCTATTTAATTTTATTCGGAATTATTAGATTCCTTTCTCTCGATCAAATTTATTTCTTTATTTGTAAAATTCCAATAAAAAATTAGGTTTATTTTTTTTAATTTTTTCAATTTTTTTATGAATATTTAAAAATTTGTTAAAATTTGGTTTAAATTAAAGTATATTTATCCATTTTGGTTTCTTATTTCACAATATTTTTTTTTCATTTTTTAACTATTATAACGATTTTTTACCTGCTTTTCCAATAATAATAAAAAATAAATTGATTTATTTTAATTTTTTTCGAATAATAATAAAATTTTTTATATGTAATATAACGAATTTCAATAGTTTTTTTAGATATATTATTTTCTATTTAATAATTTTATGAGTAATAATTTTATAGAAATTGTTAACACTACAAAAATATTCTTAATTTTATATTTTTTTAAATTTAATAATCAATTATTTTTTTAAAATTATATTATAATTATATTTTTAATTTTATAATAATATTTAATATAAGATAATTAATTATACTAATGAAATTTAGATATAATTATTACTTGTTTAGAAAAGAATTTTAATATTTTATATGTTAAAAATGAATTAATTGACTAATTTATTTTGCCGATTCAATTTCTTTTATGTCATTTTTATATTATTGATAAATCTAATTTTTCATTCCCTACTATTAAATAGGATTTCTTGAGCTCGCTCCCTTTTTACTGATGTCCTTCTTTAAAATATTTATAAAACTTTTTTTAATTTAAATTTCTAAAAAATATGTGGTCGTTGGAGAGGCCTATGCCAACTTTTGCGAGCAATTGCAGGATTCATAATATTCTCTGTTATCAAGCGTATTTTCAAGAGCAGAAGAAAGCAGGTTCCACGCACCTTCATATTTTTAAAATTAGAGAGAATTTTTATATTAAATACAATTCCGGAAATTAGTATTGACTAAATGCTAGAATTAAAAATTGTTTTCGATTATTTTACTAAAATTTTAAGATTATATATTATGCTCAAAATTATAGCTTGATTTGACTTGCATAAAATTCCTATGGAAATATTTACAAATTTATTTCTTCTTATTCAATTTTATTCATGGAATGTAATTTAATTTTATTTATACAATAGTGATCTCTTATTAAAAATTTTAATATTAATTGTTTAAGTTCATTTATAATCAATTTTCTTGCAATTTCATATTTTCTCTTTTTTTTTTGATTTTTGGAATATATAAATAATAATTTTATATAAATTTTAAATTAAGTTTTGTCAAATTGAATTAATTATATAATTTTATTACAATTATTAAAAATATAGAGGAAATCAATTTTAGATTTCTTTAATTTTACAATTTAACCAGCGGGGCAAGCCCGCTGGTTAAAAATTTGGAGGGCACTGGATATTATGGACGGAAGGAATACTTGGGATTGTTGAAAAGAAGGAAAGGTAGGAGGAAAGCGCTCTCGCGCTTTAAAAGTCCCCTAGTAGGTTTATATATTCATGGATTAATTAGGACTTAATCCGGTTTAATCCCTCTTAATCCCCCTTTATCCGGCTTAATCCCACGCACTCCTTTGCCTTCGACCCACTTCCCCGACATTCCATTGGCCCTCCGGGCAATTTCCAATCTATTTCGAGGCTTAATCCGGCTTAATCCCATTTAATCCCCCTATATCCGGCTTCATCTCGCGCACTCCTGTGCCTTTAGCTCACTTCCCGATCTTCCATTGGCCTTCCGGGGCATTTCCCATCTATTTCAGGATTTAATCCGGCTTAATCCCTCTTAATCCCACTATATCCGGCTTAATCCTGCGCACATAGCCGGCCATCGGCCTGTGGCCCACGTGCCTTTGTCACGCTTCCCCTTCACTTCCGACCCATTTCGCACCTTAATCCTATCATCTTGACCCTTAATCCCCTTATATCCGGATTAATCCCGAGCATTTACCGGGCCCCGGCCTGGCCCACGTGCCTTCGGCACTCTTCCCCTTCACTTCAGACCCATTTCGTAGCTTAATCCCATCATTTGACCCTTAATCCACCTTAATCCCCCTATATCCGGCTTAATCCTGCGCACTTATCAGGTCTCCGGCCAAGCCCACGTGCCTTCGGCACGCTTCCCTTTCACTTCCGACCCATTTCGCACCTTAATCCCATCATATTGACCCTTAATCCTGCTTAATCCCTTTATATCCGGCTTAATCCCGAGCATTTACCGGACCTCCAGCCCGGCCCACGTGCGTTCGGCACTCTTCCCCTTCACTTCAGACCCATTTTCCGCCTTAATCCCATCATTTGACTCTTAATCCCCATATATTATCTTTAATCCCCTTTTATCCGACACTCTTTTTGGCCTTTGCGCACCCCAAAAATGATTTCGCTACCCCAAAAAACCTTTTAGCCATCTTTGTTCATCTAAAAAAATTATTAGCCCTTAGTGGGATTCGAACCCGCGACCTCTGTCGAAATTCCACCATTCTTCCCAAATCGGCTATAAAGGAAAAAGTGCCGAGGTACAAATTTTTGCCGGCCTCCACAGGCCTGGGCTTTGAGTTTAAACCCCACAAACTCTATATATCATTTTGTAGCTAAGACTCTAACTTACCCCCCCCCCCCCCCACTCTCAGGGTCCAAAACCCCAAAATCAAAAGGAAAAAAGTTTTACCCGGGCAAACCGGAAAAGTTCAATTTTTTAAACCGGTTTTTGGCTAATATCTCCAAACCGGTTGGGTTTTTTGTTTTTGGGAAAAGGGTATTTATTTGATATGCGCCATCTAAATACGAAACTTTTAAAAAAAGATCTCGGAAAACGGCCGGCTAGAAAGCCGTATTTTTGAAAAAATTAACGTAACTCAAATTTTTTATATATTATAAATATAAATAAGTTCGGCAATGGGTAGGATGAATAAAGGTGAAAATGCTTTAAGGATTGCGAGAAATTAGATAATAGAGCAGCAGATGTGGGCGATGAAGAAGGGTTGGGGATTTTTTTTGGACTTTCCTCTTCATCAAATAAGGAGTGAGAAAAGAGCAAAATCTAAGATAGACCCTCGACCTTTTCTTTGGGCCTTAAAATGTGTTGATGAGTAGAGTAGCAGAAGCTGCTAGCTTGGTGCTTTGGATTCGGAATGGATGGAAATTCGCAATAAACTTTGAATTCGAAATCTACGCCATCAAAAACCCATTCCCTCACATTTTTGACAATTTAAACCACTTAAACCCTACTCGCGCACAAACGGTTTAAGACCTTGAATCGGCTCAAATCCCAAAATAAACTTCAAATTCATGATCCCCGATATCGAAAACCTATTCATAGACATTTTTGTCCATTTAAACCATTTTTGTCCATTAGACCAAACCGGTTTGTGCAGCAGTTTTGGCCCTTGCGCACCCCAAAAAATGGTTTTCGCGTACTAAAAAACCCTTTCCATACTTTAGTTCATCTAAAAAAAAATATTGGCCTTTGGTGGGATTCGAACCCGCAACCTCCGTCCCCATCCCCCCATCTTCGCCAATCGGCCATTAAGGAAAAAGTGCCGACTTGGCCACAAAATATCGAGGAAAAGTACCCTTCATTTTGAGTTTAGACCCCATAAACCATATATCATTCGAAAGCTGAGATTCTGTAGATGATTCCTGTCTCCCGGACTAAATCCGTAAAATCAAAAGGAAAGAAGTTTTACCTGAGCAAACGGAAAAAGTTCAATTTTTTAAACCGGTTTTTGGCTAATATCTCGAAACCGGAAAAACATTTTGGGAAAAACGGATTTTTCTGGTATGTCCCACCACTATGGGAAACTTTTAAAAAAAAGATCTCGAAAATCGGCCGGCTAGATTTTGCAAACTTGAAAAGAATTAAGATAAACAGAAAATATTATAATATTATATAATATTTCTTAAAAATGTTTTTTATTAATAATTTTTAGCTAATATATTATTTTATATGTATATTTTTATATTATGAGCATTTTATTTTTCATTTAAAATTTTCTTTTAAATTATTTAAACAGGATAATTTATTATAATATAATATTATAATTATTTTAATGTTTTTTTCATAAAAAAAAACTTATATAAATATTAAAATATTTATTTTTTCCAATTTCTTTTACTGTGAATATCTATCAAATACGTTATTAACTGAATATTTATAAAAATAATTTAAGTATTATTATACGGTTTTCAAAATATTTATTTAAATTTTAAATTATAATTTATTTGTAGAGTTTAAGGACCTTTCGGTCCTTGATAATTCTATTTTAATATTAATAGTTGTTGGTGAATTCGATTTATTACTTTATAAATTTTTTCAAAATAAATTTTAAATTCCATTTCCTTAATCATAAAAAATATTAATTAATTATTACTCATGGATATCAATTTTAAAAATTTTTTACAATTGCTATTTTTTCATTACTTAAATATATATATCTACTAAATTTAAATATATATAAATATATATTTATATTTTATTAATAATAATATAGTATTAAATTTTTTTATATGGGATATTGAACTAAAGAATGAATTAAAAAATAAGTAACTACAATTTTAAATTTACCTTATAGACAGGATCTCGGACTCCGATCAATTTTTTTATTCACACATATTCCACTTCTTCGTTTTCAATTTTTAATACGTTATTTAAATAAATTTAAAAAAAATAATTTTGGATTACGACAGTAAAAATTTACTTCATCAAAGCACATTTGAGATGAACCAATGTTTTTATTTTTTTGGCCATATTTTTTCCGATTTTTTTCCATTGAATATTAACTTAATTTTTTAGGCTTATTATCTGTTTTATTTTTATATTTTAAATAAAAATTCTTAAATAATTAAAATTTTATTTGAAAATTTATTAATAATTAAATTTATTATTTATTTTTTTAAAGTACATTTTAATTTTTATTTATTTTTTTATATAAAATTTAAATTTATAAAATTAATTTTCGCGATCCCATGTAGAATATATTCCTTGGCATTCTATTGTCGCTTCTTCTGCTGAATTTTTATTAAATAATTTTTCACTCAAATTAATAATTTAATTTTTAACATTATATAATAGTTAAATATGGATTCATTTTTTACAAATTTTAATCCATAATTATTTTTATTTTCAATTTTATTTATAAAAAAAAATTAAATATCCGACTACTCTCTCAGATGTATGCAATTTTTTTTAATTAATTAGCTATATTTTAATTATACATTTACCGATATATTAAAATTTTTTAATTTCAATTTTTCATTAGTTATTTAGGCGTAATAATTTTAATTTTATTCATTATGTTAATAAAAATATATAAATAATTATATAATTAATTTTAATTTAATTTATTATTAAATAGAACATATATTAATATAAAATTAAATTGCGCATTCATTTCGCATGATTAACATTTTTGCCATTCAGTTCATGTTCTCGATCTTTATATATTAATTAATTTTTTCCTTACAATTAAATAATTTAATTTTTCTTTAATATATCTTGATAATAAAAAATGGATTTTAATTTTTTTTAAATTTATAATACATAAATGCCATTAAGAGTTTTTTATACCCTAAATTATTATCCGAATTTTTTAAAAATATTCAATTTTTTATTCCCTATATATTTCTTCAATTATTCAATTTTATTCGATATATTAGATTTTTAATTTTTATTTTTTCATTAGTTAAGAAAGGTATTAATTATTTTATTTTTTGAAATGTTAATCAGATTTTTTATATTTTTATATTTTCAATTAACAATTTTATTTTTAAAAATATGAATTAAATCTTTAAAAAATCATTATATTTATTTATAATTTCTATTCGTTTGTATAATAATTAGTATAAAATTTATTATTTTCTTGAACATTTTATTACTTCCATTTGTGAAACATTCCTACTATATTAGCTAAGTTTAATTTGATAAATATTTTAATATAACATGATAGAATTTTTTGAAATGAGGTACAAAAAATAAATTGATAATTGGCTTTTTTACATAATATCATAGTTCATAAATTTTCGATACATTTAATAAAAATTTTAAACTTTGTTTTCAGTATCTTTTTATAATTCAAAATTTTCAAAACAACATTATTACATCCATTCATTGATTTAGAACTTAATAAAATCTTTGATATGTAATGCATTGAAAAAGCTAATTCCGTAGAATACTTTTAAAAATCCAATCCAAATGCTCTAGTAAAAATTTTAACATCTAGATTTTCGGATGAAAATATTTTTTTGTAACGAAAAATTTTTTTTTTAAATTTGTTGAATTATTATTGTTCTCGAAAATGTTAGAATTAAATAAAAATCAAAATATCAATAATTTTATGCTACAATATGAATAATGATTCCATTTACTTATATAAAGAAACTATTTTAATTTGTTTATTATTTGTATAGTCATTAATTAATATATTTTCTGATTCTATATATTCTTCTTCAAATTTTTTAAATATTTAATATTATTTATTTTATAATTTTCATGATTAATAGTAATAAAATAAAGAATAGTTTGTTTAATCATATTTTATACATTATTTATATTTTTAAATTCATAATCTTTTATATTCTTAATGGATTTAAAGAAATTATTCATTTTATCCATATATTTTTTTCAGAATAATAATTAAAGGAATGTAAAAAAAGGAAAATTTAATAATCAATGAATTTCCTAATTAAAAATTAATTGTAAATGTTAAGGAAAATTGATAGGAATCTTTAAAATTTTTTAAAATAAATATTATCTTTTTTTTAAAGAAAACACTTAATGAAGTAAAATTATAAATATTCTTTAAAAAACTTTTGATTATTTTTATTCATTAAAATTTTTTTCTATATTTTAATTCTGTTTTAATAAAAAAAATTTTTTATTTAATAATAAACTTAAATTTTTAGAATTTCATTTTATTTTAAACGAAGTTGTTCGGTCTGATCCGTCAATTTCCCTGTTATTCATTTTTCAAATATTTTACATTTAATTTTTCACAGATTTCCTTTTCTTGATTATAAAATTTTTTATTCTAATTTTTATATCTATTTTATTATTTGAAATTAATTTTGATTAAAAATATTTAATTATATAAATAATGAATATATATAAAATGTCTTGACATTGAATTTGTAATTTTCCTCTATTTATTTCATATTTATTTATTTATTCCTGATAATTAATCAGTTATTATTTTCTAATAATTTGGATATATTATTTGAGGTATTTTTTAATCTAAATAAAGATAAGGTATTATTTTAAATTTTATCAATAATAAGAAGAACTTTTAATGAATTCCAAAATATTTTCTAATAAAATTTTATATTTATTTTTCCGGTTATATGTATCTTCATATTTTTATTAATTATGATTTCAAATCATAATTTTTGGAGCATGGAAAATTCTTCGTGACCATACCATTTAAATTTTAAAAATTAATAATTTAATAATAATAAATTTTATAAAAATCAAAGCATTTTATTTCCTACCATTTATTAAATATATTTCTTAAATTATATTAATATCTTAAAGATAAATTTAAATATAGAATTAATTTTTTACAGAAAAAAAATCTCTTTCAATTTAGTAATATTTGATTTTTTTATTTGTAATTAGTTTACTTATTTATATTTTACTTTGAATTCATCGCTTTATAAAATTCTTTTTGAAAATAAAATTATTTTTGCAATACAATATTAAAATCAGATGAATTTTAATATTAATTAAATTTTCACATTAGTATTTAAATTTTATTTATTTATTTATTAATTTAAGAAATTATTTTAAAAAAAATTAAATTTTTTCCAATAAAATTCTATCAAAAATTAATTTATTATTATTTTATTTAAAAAATTTCAATATTGATTTATTTGGATTAAATTTCACTAAAACACAACAAATGAAAGAGAAAATTATTATAATTTTAATAAAATATTTTGATATAATTAATATATTTTATTTTTCATAAATTTATTTTAGAAATTATTACATCAAAATGCCCCCATCTTTGAATCTGACGTTAAATTATTTAAAAAATAATATTGTTTTGATTGAATTTATTCATATTCATATAATTAAAAATTGTAATATTTTTTATAATAAATTAATGATATCTATTTTAAAATTTATTATTGATTGTAACAAATATTGAATTCCATCAGAAAATTTATTTTTGATCGAAAATTTGCAATCAGATCCACAGCAGGCATCTATCAATGTAAATTGTAAATAATAATTATGATGTCTGCTCTTTGTAGATTAATTCATCCTTTTCAATTATGAATTTTGGCGAAAATAATCCTCTTATTTTTATTTAATTTTATAGAACTTATAAAAATGAATAAAAATTATCAAATTTCATATTAGATTATTTTAAATAATGATTACAAAACAGTGAGATTTTCAATAATATTTTTTCTATAAAATTAAATTTGATTCAATTCTATTATTTGTGATTATGAATTGACGAATAACATGCATTGCCAAGTCACTATCCAAATTATATGTTGAAATGAAGCCGGATTTGCTTATATTTTACTCAGCTTTCAAATATTTTTGAAATGAATATTGCCATCAAAATGAATTAACATTGAATTATACAAGCGTAGATTTTTTTTGCATAAATAGAAATATTATAGAATTAACAATTATTTTTATCATTCATTCTTAAAAAAAGAAATAATTTTTAATTAATAAATATTTTTTAAGAAATATGGTATTATTTTTAGTTTGTATATATTTTTTTATAAATTCGGATCTAACTAAATGAGTGTGAACAATGCATAATCTATAAATTTTATACAAATTTCTCCTTCCTTTAGAATTTCTATATCACTGATTTAATATTTTGTTAGAAAGCAAAATATGATAAAAAAATTTATTATTTTAATTCATCGGCAAAATTTTAAATTAACCATTAAAAATTAATATATCATCCATTGTTTCTATTATATTATTATATTTAATTTGTTCTTAGACAATCAATATTTTCTGACTGTTTATTCACAAATCTCATTTGACAAATTCATATTTTTTCTATCCTCAATTTTTTTAACTATTATTTATTAATTTTTATCAGATTTATTTTTTTTTAAAAATTTAAATTAAATTATATTATAAATTTATATTTCATTCTACTTGGTGTCTCTTCTTTCTAATTTTTCATGATTTTTTTATTGGAAATTGTGAGGATTTTTTCCTCTATTATTATGAAATAATTAAATTGTTATAATCAAAATTTTTAATATGAAGTTTTGAGAATCAATTTCAAACAAGAAAAAATTACAGCGAATAGAAATTTTAATAAATTTATTATTTTTATTTACTACAATATAAAATTTAAAAAAAAAACTTAATATGAATATTTTATTTTGTTTATTTTCAATTTTAATATTAAATTTATACAACCATTTCAAATAATAATTTCTTATTTATTCGTATTATAAATTTGATTTATGTCCATAATTTCTCATAAAAATTTATAATTATTCGTATCGGATAAAGTAATTTATTGCCTCGGATTGAAAGAATTTTGCATGAAATTTTTTTCTTATATTTATTAATAGATATATTATAACTAAAAGCAAAATAATTTCATTTGAATAAGGATTTTTAATTAATGTCTAAAATTATTTTTTTTTTGTTTTATTCTTATCTGTCAATATTATTTTGTAAAATTCGAAAATATATTTTTAATTAATTTTATTAAATCATCTTTAAATATATATAGCAATAAATTTTGTTAAATAATTTATTGTAAATTAAAGAATTTTCTGCATATATTTTTCTAAATCTGAATAATGTTTATTTATATAAATAATTATATAATTAAATTTTTAAAATTATTTTTTTGTTTTTCTCTATTTTCATTTTTTTTCGTTAATAAATTAAATTCTATTAAGTCCCTCTTTTTGTTTCTTCGTTATTTTATCGAAGAGGGAAAGAACGAAATCAAATTTTTAAAAATATTTTAAATAAATAAACTTCGTGTTGAATTCATTAGTTACCACTATAGGTACATTCTGCAATGAATCATAACATTCTTATTAGAATTTAAAAAATTGAAATATTGTTCTAGGATTTATCAATTAAAATTAAACGAACTTTTTATAAAATTGAATTTTTATTTTTATTTAAACTGGCTCCAGTCCCAACATTCTTAATTGGACGTTTGCATTGGCCAATCTTTTCTTCAATACCTCATTATTATTATCCTATATTATAAATTTATAAATTATTTTGTTAATTATCATTTCTTTTTTTTTCTCATTATTTTATTTAAAATATAAATATTTTATTTTTATCACTATTATGAGATTGTTGATGCAGTATGAGGTTAACATTTGATCTTTGCTGGAAAATATTTATTATTTTCATTTTCTCATTTTATACATTTTGTTTAAAAAATTCTTTAAATAATTTAATTAATACTACAGCAGCTGTTTTACTTATTCACATTGTTATTTTATAATTATGTTATTCACATAATCATTTTATAATTATGTTATAATTTTTTCAATTTTTAGTGAATTAATACTTACATTTATTGAAAATTAAAAATTTTTAATGTACCCTGCTCGATTTGCCCCAATCTTTACTCCGGTATAATATTGTTGGATTCGAAGAATTTTTCATTTATCTAATTTGCCATTTTCTTAATTTATTTAATGATCTAAATTTAATTACAAAATTTATTATTATATACCATTTTAAATCTACTTCCTTTTGAATTATTCATTATATGAATTATATAACGAGTATGCTGATTTATTTTAAAATTTATCTATAATATTATTGAAATAATTAAATTTAAAAAAATTTAATGTAAATTTTTGAAATCAGGTTCCTTACTCTTCCAATCATTATTTGAATTCCCTATGACTATTAAACAATCGAAGATAATGATCAATAATAATAATATTTTCGACCCAAACATTAAATTATTTTTAACTTTTAATTATTTTCTTAATTTGTAATTTTATTAATAATTTTAATTTATTCTATTTAAAATAATAATCTTTAAAATTTTCTCTTTTAATTCAAATTGATGTTCAATCCAAAATTACATATAAATTAATGAATTAGTAAATCTATATATAAATTATATAAAATGATTTATTTTAAATTAAAATTGATAATTTTACATCATTACTGACAATATCCATTTCTTTAAATTTATCAGACTTTTAATTAATTTCAATAAAATTTTTAATAACTATGGATTTAAAAATAAATTTAAAACTAAATGAAATTTAATATTAACTTGGACTTAAATTTCTCTTGAAATTTTTTTATCATAATTACATAGCTCAGACAAAGTATAAGTTTAAATATAAATTATTTTAAAATTTAATGATAATTTGATAAAAAATATTTAAATTAATTAATTTATAATCTTCAAATTTTTTTTTAAAAATCAAATACAATTGATCAATTACAATAAATATCAGAACATAAGTAAAGCGCATTATTTCTGAAATTTATTAACTTATGAAATATTTTCAAATATCGATATTACAAAAAAATTTTTTTAAAAATATGAAAATTACCGCTATCATTTCCATATAATTTCTTGAATCAACCATCTTATCCTTTGAAATTTAATTTTTTTTAAATTTATTTTTAAATTTATTTAAATTTTTTTATTGCAAAACTAGACTTTTTCCATTCTAAATTTTCATTCAAATTTGCTGCTTAATATTGCGTATGGTAGATTTGACCGAATATGCCCAGCAGGCTAACATAAAAAATCGAAGACGTGTGAGCAATTAGCAGTCTTCATTTTGTTTGATAAATTTTTTGTGTGAAAACTATTATAATTTTTGTAAATTACTTGGTTTAATCAAATTAACTTATATTGGCTTAGATTACTTTTTTGTAAATATTATTTTCATTAATTAAAATATTAAATCTCTACATTTTCCATAATTTATATATTAATATTCCATATTTTTTAACATGTATTTTATTGATCAGCATTATTAATTGCCTAATTAACAACATATTTTCCAATTATTCTCATAAAATATTTATCATTATTATTACTGATAATGAATTATCTTTAATTAAATTTAAAGTGAAAATTTCAAAAAAAATTTTCAAATAATTCAATTACGCTGTATTGTCTTTTTAAATAACTAATAATGCAATAATTTTTTTTATGGAAAAATTTTATGAAAAATAAATAAAAACAAATCAATAAATTAAATTAATTTTATGAATAATTTTAATGTAATCAATAATTCATTTAATTTTATGAAAATTTGTATTGTGACGTTGCTTAGTTCCCATTTTACTGAAGGATTTAGGAGGTACGCAATGATAACAAAAATATTTGTGCACTGCTTTTTATTTGTATTTTAAATTTTTACTTATTTTTTATAACATATATTCTTTAATTAAATCTAAATATCATTTGACTTTAAATTTATAATCAAAATATTTGTAATTTAAACTTTTATTTTCCATTTATCTCTGTCAATTGTTATACCTCATTGTTTTTAAAAATTAATAATAATAATATAATTTTATATTTTCTGTTAAAATTTTTCATTAAATCATAAAGATAAATAAGTAATGTTATTTTCGGTATAAGAAAATTTCTTTCTAATATTGCATCCTTTTTATTTTCCAAATGATTTTTTTGATGATTTCCATATTTTTTACACTGTATATTTTTCTAAGAAGATTTATTTAAAAAATATTTTTATGTTAAATCACATTATTTCTTTTATTTTATTTAAAAAAAATAAAAAATTTTTAGGAAATTTTTTATTTATTGACATTATATATTTATTATTTAAGGCTAAAGAATTTATGAGAGAAATTTTTTAATATCGTAATTTTTAATTAAAATATTTTCATCTTATTAATTTGTTTTAATTAATTTCATCATGAACATGAATTATCCATTCTTTTCTTTCTTCTGATCAACAATTTACTTAAATTTTTTATTCAAAATTTAGAATATTTTATTAAGTAAATGATTTTAAATAATTTCCAAAATAATTCTTTCTTTTCAGTCAAATTGAAAAATATTTTATTAAATAATTTCTTTTTTAGTGAAATTTTTTAACTGAATTTTTTCAGCATATATTGTTTTTTTTTTAAATTTCATAAGATATTTTATAATAACAATAAATTTTTATTTTAGATTTATTCTCTTTTGATCGATGAAATTTTCAAATTATAAGATTATGGCGATTAGAATAATGTTACAAAAATTTATATATATATATTTATATATAAATCCTTTTTTATATTTCTTTCATTTAATTTTGTATTTAGCTTATAAAATTTTTAATAATACTATTTAAAAAAGTAAATTTATTTTTCAAATTTATATAAGTAAATAAATTATATTAGTTAATTTAGAAATTTGATAAATTTTTATCTTTAGTTGCATGAATCTAATTTTTTTTGTCAATGTTTCTAAATTCTTAGAACGTCGAAGTAGACGGTGGCACTTTTGAAAATTGCGATAAATGGAAAGTCTTTTTTGTTGGTATTGTACTTATCGATTTTATTTAATTTAAAAGCTTTAATAATTTTGAAATCTTCTTTTTAAATATGATTTTATTTTTACATTTATTTTAAAACTATTTTATTAATTTTTGCAGTACTAAATGCATTTTATTTCAATCAGTAATATTCACAAACTCCAAATGTAATTACTTCTGAACTGATATTTTTATCTAGGTGAGAAACATCGAATAGATAATGAAGTAATTTGTATTTAATTAATTAATATTTAATAGAAATCTTTTTGTATATTATTTTTTTTTATTATAAAATTTTATTTGCTGTAATTATATATAATTCTCCTAAAATATATTCCATATTCATGTTCAACAATATTTTTATGACTTCAATTAATAAATTTCCAATTTATTTTACAAGTAAATTTATATTTTTCAATTATCCTAAATTTTAAAAAAAAATATTTAATTTAACTTTTGGGGGTTGGTTTTAATAATTATAATAATTTATTATTATGTTTTATTATAACATAAAATTTTTAGATTTATTTTTATATTTTTCATGATGATGCGAAATAATTTTCTTCTAGTCTCTAGAAAGAGTTGGAGAAATCATATAGAATTTTTGGTAAAATTTTTTCTAAATTTATAATTTATTTATTTTCTTAAAAAATTATGATTTCAAATATATTTTAAAATTTATACAAACAAGATTTTGTAATTTTAAATTTTTAAAAATAGCATCTATGTTCTCATCTTTATTGATATTGTAAATTTTATTGATTATTGGTCTTTATATATTTTTTATATGTAACATTTTATATTTTTTGTCTTAGTAATTTTTAATGCAAATTTACCCATTATTAAAAATAAATTTATTTACCTATGTTCTTCTGTTTTTATATATTATTTTTCTCTCATTTATTAATGAATACTAATAATTTAATTTATATATCCTCTTTTTATTTTTTTTCTCCAACAAAGATAAAATTTTTCAATCAAAATTTTATTCATTTATCCCTATAATTGTAGCCTTTTTTATTTAATTTATTTTATAACCAGAAATATTTTTGTTTTTAATTTTTTTAATATAAATTTTTTATTTCGTTTTATAAATTAAAAATTTTAAAGATCATTAATTAAATTTTAAAAAGAAATAATAAATTATTACAATCAAATAGAATCAAATTATTGTGATCATCACTGAAGCATCTAGAGAATATAACCATTATTATTCGTCAATATTATTTTTTTTTAATATTTTTTTTAGATTTCGATATATTGTAATTTTATTTTTTATAAATTTTCATTCTTATAATATATATACTCATAATTATATTAATCAAAATTAAATTTAAATGATATTAAAAATAATTTTTTAAGGTAATTTTAAAATCAATGAATTATTCTATAAATTAATTATCTAAAAATTTCTTATATTTTTAAATTAATTTATAATTTTATGGAAAATGATAGAATGTCCTTGATTTTTTTGATGATTTTTATATTTTGATATATTCGATTATATATCTCATATTGATATCATTTTTTATTTTAAATTATAATTTAATTAAATATATATTTAATGTAATATTTAAATTAAATGAAATGATTATATTTTTTAAATTAAAAAGTTGAATTTTATAAATTAGATATAAATATTAAAAATTTTATTAATCGAAAACTTCTCTCTTTTAATGAGATGTCATTTAGATTCAATTTTAATATTCTTATTTATCCAGATGAGTTTATTGCACCCTTTTTTCCTGTTCATAAGGACTTGGTAAAAAAATCGTCCATGCTATCTGATCCAGAGAATTTATCCTAAAGTAAATTCCGGTTCTCTCAAGCACCACCTTATTTTATATAATTATAATTAAGGAAAAAAATATTTAGAATTAACTATTATTTGAATTTTTTAAATTATAAAATTTAGTTAAAATCTGAATAATTTGATTATTTATTAAAATATTAAATCTCTCTTTCCCAAATAATAGTTCCTTTTATCTTCTATAATGCGAATTAAGAAATATATTTATTTTATTCTTTCTTCATTTTCAATTTTATATATTTTTTAATTTCTCATATATTTATAGAAAATAACAATTTTGATTTCATTTCCACACAAAGAAAGACATAAAAAGAAGGATCTTTCAATTCGTATGGGTTAATATTTTTATTTAAACTTTTATATTCAATGGGTTGTAAAATGTTGATTGACAAATCAAAATCACTATTGTTTAAAAATCCTTTTTTTGAATATACGTAAATTATTATTTAAAAAAATTTAAAATATTTATTTATTGCATTATTTTTTTTTAATTTTCTAAATATAAATTATAAAATTTTGTTTTCTTAATTTTTTAATAATTGTCGAATAATTTGTCCAGATATTAATTTTTATCTCAATAAATTTTCGAAGTTATGTCGTTGCATAATATTTTTAATATATTTATGTTAAAGCATTTTATGTTTAAAAATGTCATTTTTATCATTATATTATTATTAATTTTCTGCCATGCTTCTTTCAAAATTTTTTAAATTAAATCTAATCCATCAATTATTTCATCTAGTCTAGGACTTCTTCCCATCTTGGATCCAATTTTAGGGCGACGAAGGAAGAAAATTCTAATAAATTTCTTAATTTCAATAGGAAAAAAATTTTATTTTATAACATTCATTTTATATAATATCAAAAAAATAATTCTTCTTTTCATATATTTTCAGTTTTCTAAATTCATTTATTCTATTGGTTAAGTTACTTTACATTTTTTGTTATAGTAGAAAACAATTTATTTTTACTATATTAAAATTTAATTTGAAAATAATTTATTTTAAATTATTTATGAATTACTGTAATTTACTAATGTAATAATTATATTAATTTATATTTAAATTAAATTTTTAAATTAATTAAATTCTTTTGACTATATCAATTTTAAAATAAGATTTTTAGACTAATTTTTGAACAAAATTAATTTTCAGAACATCCTTAACATATAGATTGAATAAAAAGTCTATCCAAATTTTATAAAATAATATTTCCTCAACAAAATTTAATCCTATATTCTGTTCATTCCAAATTACTTATATTATATTCTCTAACATACAATGCTAATAATTGAGTTTTACTTCAAAATCAACTGAAAAAATCCTGTAGAAACTGTCATATTCTACAAAAAAATATATAATTTTTCGAATTTTTTGAATTAAAAAATTCAAGTATTCTTCCTGGGATGATTCTTATTAATTTTTTTTTTACTTTAAGAAATAATATTTTTAATTTTAATTTCATTTTCCCTGTAACACTTCCTTCCCCAATCTTGTTGAACTTCATATGTTGATAATTCAATAATATTTTCATTATTTTCTCAAGAAAATGGCTACTTTTAGTTTTAGATTTCTGTCTCAGAAAATTTTTTTTACAATTATTTATTATAAAAAATTTTTATAAGAAACAATAAAAAATTTATAAAAAATTCATTTTTATTGAAAATTTTGAAGATAATATTTTTTTCATCTTTATTACATTAAAATTTTTTATTTCTTTCTTATTTTAGAAAATATAAAAATATAATAAATTTCATTTATATTTTTATATAAAAAATTTTTTAACTTTCTCTTTGTAAATTTTGTATTTTTATTTATTGAATTATTTAAATCAATATAAATTTAGAAAAATTTTAGTGAAATTTGATTTTTGATCATATCATGGATTTTATTATGATAATTTTTTAACTTTCTTATAAAATCTATCAATTTTTTATAATTTCTTTTAATATTTTGTATTGTTAATGAATTTTCTATTATAATTATTTCGAGAAAGCATCTAATTTGAATAAAAAATATTTGAAATTTTTATTGATTGAAATTTTATTATTTATTCATTTCTCTTCTTCCGGTGTTAACATATTCAATATGATAAAAGTATAGTATGCATATATTTTTCCATTTCTAAGCATTTTAATTGATAAATATTTAATAAAAATAGATAATTAATGATAGACGTACGAATATGAGAATTATTTGTGTCATAAAATTATTTGGACATCCAATAAATATATGCGCTTATTCTCCTTGCTTAATATTAAATAATTTTATAATTTTATTTTTATTAATTTTTTTATATATATTTCACTTTTTAATTTACTAATTTAGTATTTTTAATTTAATTTAAATATTTTATATAATTTTTTAATTTATTTCAAAAAATTTTTGCCACCAGATTGCATCGTGAATAAATCAAATGCTTTCTCTAAGAAAAACATAGACGCATCAGAATTTGACAGTGCTCTGCTCCTTATTTTATATTAATTTTCTAAAAATTTGCCTTCACTTATTTTTTTTTAGAAATTATTCTATAATATAATTTAATAATATAATTTATTTAATTTATAAAATTTGTTGTTAATATTGTAATTAAATTAATTTAATTATTATTTTTTTTTGTTCAAGTGAAATGATGCAATTTCGAGACCGATATGTACTTCGTTTTTTGCATTTCAATTCAAAAATTATTATATACCTGGTTTTTTCATCTCAAATTTAATTTTCCTTTTTTAATTTATTTGTTTAAGGCCTTTTCGGACGAATTGATATTTTTGGTCAATTAAAATTTCCTTTTAATTATATTTTCTGAATTTAATTTTTTTGAATTTACTATAATAATTGAGTTTTTTTGAAATTTCATTGAACTTTCGTGTTAATTATTTTATTATTTCATTTATTTTTTTTTGATAACTTCAATTACATAGAATGCATTAAAAATATTTTTTATTAAATATTTATGCATTTCTATATTATTAGTTTGTTAATATTCTCATAATAAAAATATTTTTTATTAATTCACTTATATAACACAAACTCAAATTGCCCCTCAATGTGCCTCAAAATTTTTGCGATTGTTTATTTCAATTCATTATCATTCTTTAAATTTTTTCTTTAAAATTTTAATCTCTAATGAAATTTTTATATACTAATGAAATTTGATAATTTTTAATATATTATTGTCCAATATTATAAAATAAGGGATGTAATTTTTTTTCCATTTTCTTCTTCTTCGAATTGCATTCCACTAATATCACCTTCGAGTCTTTTTTGAAATTTCAAGCACTTACTTTTCATCAATTTCAGTTGAATACCGTTTAAAATAATTTCTTTCTATTATCAACATCATCGTTTTTACTCCGAATTATATCCATAATTCATATTATGGATAAAAATATAGATTTATTAGAGATGACGTCGATAATAAATAAAAAATTTATTAGCCTGTAAATAAATTTGGAAACAATTTTGTTTAACATTTAAATTATTAAAACACAAGAAATTGGGAACTGAATTTATCTAATTTTTTTAATAAAATTTTAATTTAAATAAAATACCTCATAATTTGTTTGAAAATTATTAGTTATTTTCTCTAGTCATTGAAATAATATTTTTTAGTCATATTTTTAATTAGTTTATCTAAATTTTTCATATTTCTTTTTTTAATTTTTTTCATAATATTTATTTAAATTTTATATATTGCTTTTTATAATTTTTATAAAAAAAATATAGCCAATTTCGAAATAATATTATCCTAATTTTTCAAAAAAAAATAATATTTTTATAATTTTTAATTCCTACTATAATTTTTAATAATTAAGATATATAAATTTTCGATATATTATATTTTTATATAATTTTTATACCGCACATTTTAATAATAAAAGATTTCATTTAATAATTAAAATTAATTTTTTCTTAAAATATTTACATAGAGAAAATAATTTTCATAAAATTTTATTATGTATTTTTTTTACAAATTATTATTAGATAATTGTTTTTTATTTTTTTCTTTATACTTTGTAATTTATTCAATATTTCTATTTAAATTTTTAAAAAATAATAAATAGAAAATAATCAATTTTTTGAAAGCTATATTTGCAAATTTTCATATGCATTTGCTGCATCCGACGAAATCAATTGAATTATATAATATTATTAATATAATTTAAACAATTTTTTAATATACAATATTTATTCTTATGATTAAAATCAGTCAAAATTTTCTCTTTTATTTTTCATTTTTTTTAAATTTATCCATAAATTTAATTTCTTAAATTAAATTAATTTAATATATTGTATCGGTTCTTAATTCAACTTTCGTTATTGCGTCAAATTGTGGGTAGCTTAACTTGGATCTTCTTGTTTAGATTCGATTTTTGTATCAGACACCTCCGAACTTGAGTATTGAATTAGAAATTGAGGATTAGGATATTTGCCGGAACATTACTCTGATTGCCATAATATCACCCTATCATAGAGAAACAAATGAATAATTTCTTCCAAATTAGAATATTTTTCGAAATTTAAATATTTTATAATTTCTATTTTAATTTTTTTTGTTTTAGATCATTTTGGACAAGTATTTTTTGATTTTTATCAAATATTTAAAAAAAATTAAATCCATTTATTTCGGAGTATTTCATTTATTAAATTTATTTTCTTTCGATATCATTAATTTTGATTCATTAAAATACGAAATTAATAATTGTAATTTTATATCGGATATTAAAATAAATTAGATTGCAATTTTTCAATAATGAAAAATAAATATTAACTTTTTGAATTGATAATTCTAAATATATATATAATTTTTTAACACTATTTTATTTTTATTCTTGATCTACATTATGTTTCTTTTCCAATTTCTGACATCGGGCTTCGTTTCTTTTTTTTTCCCATTCCTTGCATGACTATAATTTTTCAACAATACCTTTATAATTATTATTAAGAGATTATGATTTTGATTTTTGCAATTATGTTTTTTATAGATTTTTTTATATTAAATTTTTGATAAATCGTTGTATTAACTTAAATTTGATATAATTTAAAATTGATTAAAATTTTCTGTATTCATGTTCAAAAATATTATATCTTCTAATATAAAAAACATATTATTTTTTTATGAAATGATCAAAAAAAAAGAATGATGCTCTGAGCAATTAGTAATAAAAAGTAAATGCAAAAAATATTTGCAGAAAATAATTCTACCATATACAATATGAACTTTTTATATATTATTTTATCTATATGAAAGGATTTTTTAAATTTTCATATGTTATCAATAAAAGAATTTAACAATAGAATGTTTTTTCTTTGTAATTAAAAGAAATTTTAAATTTAATTTTTCTAATATGCACTCTAAATCAAGATGTGATTATTAATTTTGCTGAATCTTTAATAAAATTTTGATTAATTATTATTCTTTTCCTTCTCCCATTTTAATTTGAAGTACTTCGAGATTTTTACGGTTGTTCATCTGCAAAAAGATGAATGGATAAATATTAATTAATTAGACTTTGTACCACTTTGTTTCCCAGTTTTTTTGGAAAAACAATTATAAACTTAATATAGTTAATTGTCTTTTAGAATTTAATCTTATTTCATAGACAAACTTAAAATGTAAATATTTTGCAATTTAATTTACTTTAAAAAAATTAATTTTCCTATAAATATTATTATATATTTTCATAATTTCTCTAAAATTTTATTTAATGTACTTTTTTTATTATTTATATTATGTCTTGATATTCAAAATTTAATTTTTAGAATTTAATTTGATTTTTTTAATATTTTTAAATTTGCATAATATTTATTATTTCTATAGAGTCTTTTAACGATATGAAAAATCATTATTTCTTTAAAATTTTTAATTTTTATATAATTAATATTTTGAAGATTTAAAATATTTCTTTAGGATTCATTAATATTTTTATATCATCATCGAATACTCGTCATGGGATCATTCCTGATATGCATCGATATTTTTTATCAAATTTATGTATAGGTTTTTAATCAATATTCTAATTTTACTTTGTAATTGTTATATTTTAAATAAATATTGTATTTTTTTCTGAACAATTAAAAATTTTAAAAATCAATTAATATTTTTTCCATAAAAATTTAAAAAAAATAATTCTCACATCAAAATTCGACAAACAGTGTTATGAATAATTTTCAAAATTAATTTTTTAAATAAAATATATTAAATAATAATTGATTGTAATGAGAAGACGCTGGAATTCTTCTTCATCCACTTGGATTTCAAATTTACTCCAGCCATCGAGCTCCCCAGCGAAAAATTCTTCTTCTTGCAAGTGCGGCGAACTCAATGCCGTTTGGTGGTATGGAGACGAGCAAATTTGTCGCCACTGTTGCGGGCCCTTTTATCGCAAACAAAGTGCCCTGACGGGCTTTGGGCAGGTTCAACCCAAAATGATGGGGGAGGGGGATTTGATTGGACTCAAAATGGGTTTTTTGTCTTTATTCATTAAAATAAAAATATGTAAATGGGAAATGGGTTAATTGGTTAATGAAAGGGGTGAATGAATGGGAGAATGTCGAGTTTGCTAATGTGCGAATGAATGGATGAATGTTGAAGTTTGCCAATGTGTGAATGAATGGATGAATGTTGAAGTGTGCCAATGTTTGAATGTTGCCAATGTGTGAATGAATGGATGATGATGATGGGTTTGCCAATGTGTGAATGAATGGATGATGATGGTGCGGCAAATGATGTTGAGAGCCGAATGGAATTGGGTGGGGAGAGGACCCCAAGGACCCCAACAAATTCAAATTGTTTGGATGGAATGAGAGGAGGAACGCGATTAAGGTGAAAATGGGGTTAGGTTAAATAGAAATGAACAAATGAATGGAAATGGCTAAAAAATGGGCTGATTCGATGGCGAAGTAAACAACTCGTTTGAAGGAGAAAAGTTTAATGTGAATGTGTTGAGCGAGAATTATTAGGCGATAATTTTCATGTGAATGATGAGAGAATGGATGGACTTTGAATGTGAATGTATTCTAGCGAGTGGTTGAACTTTGTGCTAAAAAGACAAAAATGGAATGGGGGGGGGCAAAATGGGAGGAAAAGGGGAAGGCGACTGATAAGGAAATCAATCATCTTTTTCTTCTTCCTTCTTTATTGATCCGGCAATTCCCGGATCATCGCGCAAAGTCGCGACACTCCCGGCGGCCCAATTATTGATGCGCGGTGTCATGGCCTGAAGATGAAGATCCTCGATCATGGTCCTTGAATGGTGCATGGCTGTATGGCAGCTTTGTGTGTGATGTGCCAAAGTCTGCTCTGTAGATAAAGTTCCTTGTTCATTGTCCTCGTGATATGGTTGATCCGTCAAAGATTGCATTGATCGGCAGTTGTCATTTTTGCGGCCTTGGGCAATTGATACCAATACGGCCCATGCTTCAATGGATAAAGCGCAAGGCGCCATTGATTAGCCTGGCGATCGTCCATGAAGATGGCATAGGTGCCGATGAGTTGGGCATTCTCTCCCATGGTTGAATGAATGCGTGGGGAATCATAGCAGGTTTTCAGAATCGTTCCCCTTGTTGAACGCGAATGCAATGAATGTTTGAGTGAGAAAAAGCCTGTTGCATTTTTGAACTCGATATCATTGATAGGTGGCTGTGGCTTGACTCCCATTGAGTGCCAATGAGTTTGACTGCATGGCGATGTCGGACTCAGCCAATGATTAGGCTGGCGATTGTCCATGTGAACAGCATTTTCGAATGCCATTTTTAGAGCTCTTGTACTGGGCGGATTTGCCCAAGTGAATGCCATGGATGCTTGTGTGGGGCTCCATGGTCTTTGGTTGAATGAATGTGTTGGGAGAAGCACAGCTTGAGTCGTTTGCAAACTCAATTCCATTAATGGACGCGATTGCCCATGAGTTTGGGTTGGAGACTAATGAGTACGGCTCAAATGCTAATAGTTAAGGCTTGAATCTCAATGATTGAGGTTTGACTGCCAATGTGTGGAACTTTGCCTTGTCGATCAAGTTGGAGGCCAATGAGAATGGCTCAAAGGCCGATGGTTGAGGCAATTGCCAATGAGGCGAATGCCAATGATTGAGGCGAATATCAATGAAGAGGCGATTGCCAATGAATGAGGCGAATGCCAATGATGAGGCGAATGCCAATGATGAGGCGAATGCCAATGAATGAGGCGAATGCCAATGATGAGGCGAATGCCAATGATTGAGGCGAATGCCAATGATTGAGGCGAATGCCAATGATTGAGGCGATTGCCAATGAATGAAGCGAATGTCAATGAGTGAGGCGAATGCCAATGTTTGAGGCGATTGCCAATGAATGAGGCGAATGCCAATGAATGAGGCAATTGCCAATGGTTGAGGCGAATGCCAATGAGTGAGGCGAATGCCATTGAATGAGGCGAATGCCAATGATTGAGGCGAATGCCAATGTTTGAGGCGATTGCCAATGAATGAGGCGAATGCCTAAGAATGAAGCAATTGCCAATGGTTGAGGCGAATGCCAATGAATGAGGCGAATGCCAATGATTGAGGCGAATGTCAATGATGAGGCGAATGCCAATGATGAGGCGATTGCCAATGTTTGAGGCGATTGCCAATGAATGAGGCGGATGCCTAAGAATGAAGCAATTGCCAATGGTTGAGGCGAATGCCAATGATTGAGGCGAATGCCAATGATGAGGCGAATGCCAATGATGAGGCGAATGTCAATGAGTGAGGCGAATGCCAATGTTTGAGGCGATTGCCAATGAATGAGGCGAATGCCAATGAATGAGGCAATTGCCAATGGTTGAGGCGAATGCCAATGAGTGAGGCGAATGCCATTGAATGAGGCGAATGCCAATGATTGAGGCGAAAGCCAATGAATGAGGCAAATGCCAATGAGTGAGGCGAATGACAATGTTTGAGGCGATTGCCAATGAATGAGGCGAATGCCTAAGAATGAAGCAATTGCCAATGGTTGAGGCGAATGCCAATGAATGAGGCGAATGCCAATGATTGAGGCGAATGCCAATGATGAGGCGAATGCCAATGATGAGGCGAATGCCAATGTTTGAGGCGATTGCCAATGTTCGAGGCGAATGCCAATGTTTGAGGCGAATGCCAATGATTGAGGCGATTGCCAGTGAATGAGGCAATTGCCAATGTTTGAGGCGAATGCCAATGAATGAGGCGGATGTCTAAGAATGAAGCAATTGCCAATGGTTGAGGCGAATGCCAATGATTGAGGCGAATGCCAATGATAAGGCGAATGCCAATGAGTGAGGCGAATGCCAATGTTTGAGGCGATTGCCAATGAATGAGGCGAATGCCAATGAATGAGGCAATTGCCAATGATGAGGCGAATGCCAATGAATGGGGAACATAGCCTGAGGCGTTTACTGTTTCATTCCTTTGGGCCTTTGCTTCTGCCAATGGGGCAGGAAGTTGTTCCCATTGCATTAAATGTATGCGATGAATGTGTGAGGAGAGGCGTAGCCTGTGGCCTTTGTTGCCTCGATCCTTTTGGGTATTAGCTTGTGTCAATGGGGCCTGGAGCTGTACCCGTTGCATCCGAAGTTGTATGCATTGGATGCGATGAATGTGTGGAGAGATATGGCCTGAGACCCTTTGTCTCAATCCATTTGGGCCTTCACTTCTGCCAATGGGGCTTGAAATTGTACCCGTGTAACTGTCGTTACATGTTGAATGCATTGAATGAGTGAGGAGAGGCATAGCTGGCATTTGCTGACTCGATCCTCTGGGCCTTCGCTTCTGCCAATGGGGCATGAAGCTGTACCCGATGCAATCCGAAATGGATGCGATGAATGTGTGGAGAGATATGGCCTGAGGCCCTTTGTCTCAATCCATTTGGGCCTTCACTTCTGCCAATGGGGCTTGAAGTTGTACCCGTGTAACTGACGTTACGCGATAAATGAGTGAGGAGAGGCATAGCCTGTGGCATTTGTTGCCTCAATCCTCTGGGCCTTTGCTTCTGCCAATGGGGCCTGAAGCTGTTACCGATGCATCCGAAAATGGATGCGATGATGTGTGGAGAGAAGCATGCATTTGATGTCTCGATCCACATGAGCCTCTACTTCTTCCAATGAGGGTTGAAGCTTCGGCCATTTTTATGAGGATGGTGCGCTGAACGGCGGGTCCTCGATATCCTCTTTGGTGTTGGCCATTTTTGCGGCCAGGCGTTCCAATTCCATCAAGAATTGTTGGGGGTCCTCCAATTTTTAGCGTTTTTTGATGTATGTTGATGAGATGATGAAGCGAATGAATGGTTTTGAAGTGAACCACAAAATGCGCAAGCTAAATTCAGATTAAAAAATCCGAAAATAACTAATCAATTTTGAAAATGAGCCACAAAATGCGCAAGCGAAATTCAGATTAAAAAATCCGAAAATAACTAATCAATTTTGAAATTGAGCCACAAAATGCGCAAGCTAAATTCAGATTAAAAAATCCGAAAATAACTTTCAATTTTGAAGATGAGCCACAAAATGCGCAAGCTAAATTCAGATTAAAAAATCCGAAAATAACTTTCAATTTTGAAAATGAGCCACAACATGCACAAGCTAAATTCAGATTAAAAAATCCGAAAATAACTTTCAATTTTGAAGATGAGCCACAAAATGCGCAATTAGCTAAATTAGATTCAAAAATCCGAAAATAACTATTCAATTTTGAAAATGAGCCATAAATGCGCAATTAGCTAAATTCAGATTAAAAAATCCGAAAATAACTATTCAATTTGAAAATGAGCCACAAAATGCGCAATTTTTGGGTTAAACCTATTTTTGGTTTTAATAAACCCCTTTCTACTCACTTTTCAATCAATGTTGGCCTTTGGCACAAATTGTGGATGATGATGTTGATGCTGGAATTTGGCACAAAATGTGAATGAAGATGTGTCCTGCCAGGGTCGCCATTTTGTTGCGGGCCCTTTTACCGCAAACAAAGTGCCCGGACGGGCTTTGGGCAGGTTCAACCCAAAATGATGGGGGAGGGGGATTTGATTGGACTCAAAATGGGTTTTTTGTCTTTATTCATTAAAATAAAAATATGTAAATGGGAAATGGGTTAATTGGTTAATGAAAGGGGTGAATGAATGGGAGAATGTCGAGTTTGCTAATGTGCGAATGAATGGATGAATGTTGAAGTTTGCCAATGTGTGAATGAATGGATGAATGTTGAAGTGTGCCAATGTTTGAATGTTGCCAATGTGTGAATGAATGGATGATGATGATGGGTTTGCCAATGTGTGAATGTGAAAATGGATGATGATGGTGCGGCAAATGATGTTGAGAGCCGAATGGAATTGGGTGGGGAGAGGACCCCAAGGACCCCAACAAATTCAAATTGTTTGGATGGAATGAGAGGAGGAACGCGATTAAGGTGAAAATGGGGTTAGGTTAAATAGAAATGAACAAATGAATGGAAATGGCTAAAAAATGGGCTGATTCGATGGCGAAGTAAACAATTCGTTTGAAGGAGAAAAGTTTAATGTGAATGTGTTGAGCGAGAATTATTAGGCGATAATTTTCATGTGAATGATGAGAGAATGGATGGACTTTGAATGTGAATGTATTCTAGCGAGTGGTTGAACTTTGTGCTAAAAAGACAAAAATGGAATGGGGGGGGGGGGGGGGCAAAATGGGAGGAAAAGGGGAAGGCGACTGATAAGGAAATCAATCATCTTTTTCTTCCTCCTTCTTTATTGATCCGGCAATTCCCGGATCATCGCGCAAAGTCGCGACACCACATTCATTCATTTATTACCTTGTATTTTACAAATTAATAATATATTTTTGGAATTTTGCATAAAAGAGACTCCATACTGGCTACACGTTAATAAGAATCCAATTTTCTTCCGAAAAAACTAGGATTGGCTGCGGTTTAGTTTTATTAATTAATATATTTTCGACCCTCTTAAAGTAAAAAAATAATTTCATTTAAATATATATATATTTCATAAATCTATAAGATTTAATTTTAATTTTTTTTATTTTTAAACGAGATGAATAGAAGACATTAAAAAACATTCTTCACTACATTTATACTAAAACTTTATTTACACATTTTTATTCGTTATATTAATTCATTATTATATCATTTTTATTTCTATTATTTTTAAATATTTCTTATTGAAATAATTATATTTATTTTAATTAGTCCCGCAAATTTTGGAAAATGTATAATATTTATCAAAATTTCTCATATTTTACAAAAATACTTGGTTTTTTTCTTTTAATATAGAGCTTCTTTTTCTGTAATAAATTTATTTTAACTTTTAATTCAAAATTTTAATTTTAAAATTATTTTTTAGGTACATATATAAATAAAATCATTTCTTCATTTTGACATATTTGATATGCATTCTCTTTCCATTGTAGTTCAATCTGGCGAATTTCTCGTTGCTTGGCATTTTTGGTATATTTATAAATCAATATAAAATAACTTTTAAAAATTTTTTTTAATATATTTATAGAATTTGTTTTATCATATTCCTTTCTAAAATATCAATTTTTAACATTAAATTATACTTTAAACTTTTATAACCTCAGAAAAAATAATAGTGTTTTCAAAAATAAATTTATTTATTATTTATTTCTTTGATAAATATATTTCTTTTTAAATTTCTTTTGTTGATCAAATTATATTTAATTTTTTTGTTATATTTTGATTTAAATTCTTTTAATTTATTGAATAAATTTATTTCTTTTATCTATTTTTTATTGTTATAATAATTATTTAAAAATATTGTACATAATAAAATTTAATAAAAAAACGTATGTATATTATTTTAATTCTTGTTTTTTAATCAATAAATTCTTTTATTTTTTTTTATATTTACATTTAATGTAACTTTTATTTGCACAATCCAAAATTTCCATTCTCTTCATGTCAATTAATTATTTCCATATTTAACAAATATTTAATTATATTTATTGTTTAAATTTTCTATTCCTTTTTCATTTTTTTTTTGCTTATTAATTAAATATTTTATAAATTTTTTATAATTTAAGAGCGAAAGTAAATTTATTTTGGAAAATATTCATTATATTATATTGAGGTGAATGAAAATTTGCAAATAGCAATAATTTTTTTTCATTTCTACATTTTCAAGTGTTTTTTTCATTTCTACCATTTCTAGTGGGTATAGTTGCTTGTAAACCATAGATAAATGACTTAGGAAAAAATTAATTTAAAAATTTCTTCAATAAATTCAATGTATTTTTTTATATTTTTATGGTAAATTAAGTATATTGTTATCCATAAAGGTGAAAATTAAATGTCATTAATTTTAATACTTTTTCTACATTTTAATATATATTTTTATAATAATGTTAATTTTGATTCTTTTATTTCTTTTATTTAATAATTAATTAATATATTATATAATTTTAATTGAAATTTTTCAATTATTAATAAACTTATTAAAATGAAATTTAAATAAAACAATAAATAATGCTTCAGATTTTATCGATTATATTTCCTATTAAAAAAATAACTAATATTTTAAATTTTAAGAACGCGGCAAAGTCTTGGACAAATCTTCTGAATTAAATCATTGCGCCGATGAATCGTCTGTGCTCTGTTAGCGTTTGATTCTTCTGCATTTTGATAATCGCTCCTGTTTTCTTCGGATCATTCCGTCCATTTTTGGACATAAAAAATCCAAGATATTTGATTTCTTCTATTCTAATTTTACATTTATCCGCGGTCAATTAAGAAAATTGGATTTCTTCATTTTCAAAAAATTTATTATTTGTCATTTAATTGATATTTTCTTAAAAATTTCTCATATATTCATAAAATTTATTTTACAAAATTAATTGAGATTTATTCAAAAAATAGATTTAGTTCTTTATTTAAAAATATCGATAATTTTTAAATTTTTTCTTGTTTTTAACTATTCTTCTTCCAAATCTTTTTCTTTATTAAAGAAATTATTTCATTATTTCAATTAAATAAACTAAATTTTTTTTCACCACTGAATTTTATATTTTTTATATATTATCTGACTAGATTAAAATCCTAAAAACTATAATTTATATTCCAAATGAATTTAATTTTATACTTTTTTCGCTTATATTATTTTATTTTAAAATTTTAAAAAATTTTTTGAAGTATTTTTTGAAGAAATGAAATATTTCGGATTTTTATATATTAACAAATAAAATAAATGCATAAAATGAGATCTTTTATATTTTTATGAATTACTGAAAAGACTGTATCTTATATTTTATTCTATTTATTGAATCTTTCAGATAATTTCAATAATTCTTAATTTTAAAAATTTTAATTATTTATTAATCATTATTAATAATTACTCTCTTCATATCTTTATGATGAATTTTTTAATATTTTTTTAAAATTGATTAATCTAGTTTTTTATCAAATTTATTTTGTTGGCGTATTTTATTTGCCCATTTCAAATAATAAAATTAACTAAGATAATATTTATTACATTATAATTAAAATGCATCTGCTTGCACTTTTCAATTTCTTGCTTTCTTCTTATTAATTTGTTATATTTTCGTTATCAAATAATTCTATCGACATTAGTTGGAGAATAAATGTGTTCATAGTAAAAAGCATAAATTAATGTAATTTTCCATTATTGTTATGATTTATGCCCAAATTGACAATAGACTCTCCGCCGATAGATGGAGCATATATGTGTTGAAAAGTTAAGGACTTCAGCTTCATTTATTCAATTCAATGGAATATTTCCAGGTAAAAAATAAATTATTTAATTAGATATTTTCAATCTTTATATTTTCCTAATATTATTTATCACTTTTACTTTTTATTTATAATAAATTAAAGTAAAAGAAATTTTATTATCAATTGAATGTTTAGATTTTTATTATTTATAAATGAAATTTCTTTCTTTATAATTGTTTATGCTATTAAGGATAAGATTATGATGTCGCCAATCTACAATTCCATTATATTGATCTATTTTGTCGAGGTTTAGATTAATTTGATTGATTATTGTTTTTATTTTAAAATTTTTACTATAACTCATTATCGCCGATAATTATTCCATGATTGAAATCATGTAGATTAAAAAACTTTTGTCCTACCACGATCCCAAAATTTCTATTGTCAGAGGCTTAGTACAATTTTATTATTTAATTTTATATAATATATATCGAAAAGAACATCTTTTTAATTTATTTTTTTATTTCTTTCTGATTATTAATAAACAATTTAAATTTGATCAATATTGTTTGTAATATAGATTCGCATTTTGACCGATGATCGCTAATAAAAGATCGAGGTGATATCTCTTGTTCTATAATACTGCGTACATATATTGTTGGAATTTAAAAAACACATATAAAATTTTTATATCTTAAAAACTATTTTAAAACGATTTTAATATGGTCCGTAAATCCAATATAAAAATATTTATATTTCTAAAATAATTTTCATTTATATATATTAATAAGATATATTATATTATTTATAATTAATAATATTTTATTTATTTTTATAGAAAATTATAATAATCGTATAATGAAATTTGTGGAAAATTCGAATTATCTTATTTAAAATTGAATCACCTTTTTTATATTTTTTTTTAGAATTTTTAGCCATTTTACGAAACTTTACGCAAGATTATTGCTTTGTGAATGTAAGAAATTATGGCGTGGTTTTTATTTTCAATTCCATTTCTTTATAAATATAGTTCAAAATTTTCGTAGATTAATATTGAATTTTCGAAAAAGAATTTTATAATTAAAAAATATTTAAATTATTATATATATATTTGTTTAAATTAAATTAAATATTTTATTGAAAAAATTCAAACATAATTAGCTATCCTTTTTAATTAATTTTTCATGATATCATGGAAAACAATTTTTATTCAAGTTCCTTTATATATACTTCATTTTAACGATGGTGGTCATTTGGTGCAACTTTATTTTTATCTTATTTTCTAACTTTTACTATTACCATTTTAATTAGTTATTTAATTTTTAAAAATTTGATTAAATTTTTAAAATTTGATTAAATTATAATATTTCTAGAGAAAAAAATATATTAAATATATTTCTCCAATTCATTTTCCTCCCATAAAATGCTTCCTCCTCCGGGTGCACCTTCATCCAGTGACTTAAAAATATTCAAAAAATTTTCACCATTTTTTTGCACTCGCTTAGAATAAATCATTGATTTATTTATAATTTCTAATATACTTTTTTTGCATTCTACTCATTAGTCTTAACAAATTTACATAAAATTTGTCTTAAATTTTTCTCTTTAATTCATTAATTTTATTTTAACTAAAAATTTTTAATTAAATAATTTTAAAATTTTCGAATTTAATTACTTCTTGATTTGGTTAATTTTTAATCGTCGAATCATTTAATTCAAATAAAAAATTACTGTCAATCATTGTGATCATTGGCTTCTTTGGATTTTTTTTGAAGTGTTTAATCAGACAATGGTGGATGAGATTATAACTGCTTGATACTGAAATTTTTATTGTTATAAAACTAGTAATTTTTAAAATAAAATTTTTAAAAACATTTTTTAAATTTTGATAGAAGAACATTATTATTCTATTTTAAATATATGGATGCCTTTGATCCTATTTATTACTATATTGATTAAGGATCAAATATTTATATTCTTAAGCAAGATTTATTATTTAATTAAAACCGCATCAGAGCTCATTCTATTTATTTATATATAATATTAAAAGAATAGAATTTTTAAAATTTTTCTCTCAATTTCTAATTTCCAATTTATTAATATATAAATAAATTATTTACTGCAAAATATCAATTTTTTTGAAAATATATGGAGATAAAATATTGAATCGATTGTTTAGAATTTTCAGATTATTTGATTTAAATTTTTTAGTCTATTTTTATTTTTTTCGAATTAAAAAATTTAGAAATATATATTTATTATAATTTCTTATAATATTCAAAATAAAATTTTCTTCTGAATGTAATTTTATAATCAAAATTTTTAAATTATTATTATGGAAAAATTGTATTCAATTTGAATATAATAGAATAAATTTGTAGTTGAATGTCGCTTTATTTTTTTTCCCCAATTCTTCAATTAATTCAGTCATGTTATTGTATTAATGTTGAAGCTATATACATGAATTCCTCCTCATTTTTTCCTTCAATTTTATTCCTAATTTGGATTGTAGTGACATTAGACATTTTATATATACTTGCGTTAAAGATAAATTAACTAATTTTTATAAAAATTTTTCAAATTAAAAATTATATATTTATGTTTTATTTATAAATTAAATCTATATTCTAAATTCAATTAAACTTATTTTAACTTATATCTCTATATTTTAATACGATTAAATTTATCATTAAATTAATTTTTTTAAAATAAAATATAATTTATATTATAATAATTTTTCAATATTTAAATGTAATAAGTTTAAATATTTTTTTGGCCATAATATCTTCATCTATTTGTGAAACGCCGAGAAATTGTTAAATGTTGTTAAATGATATCAATTTTATTTATGAAATTCTTTTTAAAATTTTTTCCTTATTTTTTAAAATTTATTATTATATAAAATAATTTTTATCCTTTGTTGCATGATATTTATAAAATATTATAATATTTTTTAAAATTTTTTTAAATTATAATATGAATTTTATTAAAAATTAATTTTTAATTCTATTTTAAATATTGTCATTATTTAATAGAATTTTGTATTCTTAATCTATCAATAATATAATATTCCTCCAATTTTCATTCGTTGAATAGTATCTTCTATTCAGAATATATATTTTCTTAATATAGTATTATTAATAAATTTTTCGGAAAAAATAGAATTTTTAATATTCAGAATTATTAGTATTTTTTTAAATTTTTCTTTTTTTATTTTTCAAAAAAAAATTATTTAAATTTTTCTATTATATGAATTGTTATTATTAAAAATTTACATGCAAATTAAGATGGCTTCCAACTATTTTTCGTTTATGTACAATTATTTTATTTTCAGATTGACATTTTAATTTATTGTATTTTATCTTTTTTTCAGAAAATAAAGTTTATTTTATTATTTAATTTTTTTTCTTCTCCAATTATTTTTATTTGGTTTAAATTTTTAAATGTATTTTAACTCATTTAGATTTATTTTAATCAAATTTTAATAAATAATTTATTTAAATAAATAATGTTTTAAAAAAATATTAAATAATATAATAAGATAAATCTTAATTATCTTTTTTATGGTAAAAGAAATAATTTTTGTTATTTTCTGCTCATTTTATATTTTTTTTTTATTAATTTCGAAATTTTTTAATGGTAAAATTTTTTTACTAAACTTTTTAAATTTTAATTGATTTTTCTCGCCATATACATGATTGTTTTTGTTGTCGTAAAGATTAAAATTTGTTATTGAAGTACGTAAAACATGATCATTACTGTGCCATTCAGAACACTTTAATTTTAATAAATTTGGATATATACCTTTTTTATTTTTTTTTATTTATTAATTTTAAAATAAATTTGTTAAATAATAAAACAAAAAATATTTAATAATATTTTCAAAAAACATTAATCGATTTTGATTTTCTCATTTTCCATTATTTTTGTTTATTATTCTGTAAATATTTTCAAAATAATATTTAGTAATATAGCCATCAAATAAGATAAACATTTCGGGATTATTATTATTACGCATTTTAATTAAATAAATAACATTCCCTATTATTTCAATGTGATATTCCAAAGTACAAGCAATTGGAAGCTTTCAGATAGAAAATTTAAATTGTCCTAAATTATTAAAAAATTTTTAAATTTTTAAATTAATAATTGATATATTATACAAAATATGAAATAAACTTGAGTCATTAACATTCTTGTTCTAACAAGCAACAATAAATTGACCAAATTTATTTACTCATCTTTCGCAAATTATTTTATATCAATCCATAAAATTATCTTTAAATGAATGTAATATTTTGCTCTAAAATAATTTATTTATTTTACTTATATGATTTATTCTATCAAAAAAGTCCTCTCTAAGTATTATAAATATTATCAATTTATTATATTTAGGAAGAAAATATTTCCTATTTACTTTTTTAACTAATTTTATAATTTTCTTATAAATTTTTTAAATTTGCACATGAGAAAAATCATTAGGTATAATGTCATTTTATTTTTAAAAACTATTCTGAACTTGAGCTTTATTAATCGTCTTGGTAGAAGCAAATTTAATTGAAAATTTATTCGATTGAAATTTTTTCAATAAAATTTATAAGAAGATGAAGTATTAGAAATATTGATGTTAGCTGTACCGCTATTAAATTATTTAAATTTTAACAATTAGTATAGTCCTTGTTGAAAGCAAATTTTTAATTAATTTTTATTTCATTTTAGTCATTTAAAAGAAGACTAGATATTTTAAAAATAATTTATTAAAAATTTTTTTATTAATTTTATTTTTGAGGTGGTTAGCTATAATAATTTAGTGTGAAAAGATTCATAATATTTTTTGTTATCAAGCATATTTTCAAGAGCAGAAGAAGGACATGTTCCTCAAACCTTCATATTTTTAAAATTTGAGAGAATTTTTATATTAAATATAATTCCGGAAATTATGATTGACTAGATGCTAGAATTAAAAATTGTTTTCGATTTTCATTAAAAATTATAAGATTCTATATTATACTCAAAATTATAGCTTGATTTTACTTGTATTAGATTGCTATTAATATATTTACAAATTTATTTCCTCTTATTCAATTGTATTCAGGGAATGAAATTTAATTTTTTTTATACAATAATGAACTCTTATTAAAAATTTCAATATTAATTGTTTAAGCTCGTTTATAATCAATATTCTTACAATTTCATTTTTTTCTCATTATTTTTTAAAATGATTTATGGAATATATATATATAAGCAATATTAATATGAATTATATTTCTTATTTATAATTTTTAAAATAAATGTGAAATATATTTTATCTAAAATTGTATGTCATTTTTTAAAAGTTATTTTTTAAAATTTTTATTTATTTATTTAAAAAAATTAATTTTTAAAATTTTTTTTGAAATTAATTCACTCATTCGTCTTCATTTAAAAAAAATTAAATTTCTTAAATTTTTTAATATATTTTCAATTTCCATCCCAAATTCGATTTGGCGAAAAATTAATTATTAAACCATTGAAATTTCTAATTTTTTCCTCATTCGACATTTCTGCCTTTGGACCTCCAAGTTCATGAGAAACATAAATTTTATTAATTGTTATAAAATTTTTATTTCTAAAATCATTTTTTGTTTCTAATAAATGTTTTATTAATAATTTGTTGGATTCTAAATAATATAATTCATAAATTTTAAAAAATTCCATAAAAATTATAATTTAATATAATTTTGAATTAAATATATGTAATCGAAGTTTTAAAAAGAATAAAGAATATTTATAATTATATTATTTTAAAAGTTACTTCCTATTTATACAGATATTTGTACACTAAAATTTTCCAATAAACTTGGGAATCCCAATTTTCATCATAACAATTTGCATTTATCTAGAATTTTTAAGAATTCTGCCATTTCTTCCACAAAAACTAGCCCACAATATTGTGGTATTTTATTAATGTAAATTTTTTTATTCTCTTTTTTTATAATTTTATTATATTTCTAATTAATGAATTTTTTAAAAAATTTTTTATAAAATTAATTATTTTTTCTATATATTCTTTATAATGTGAGCATTTATTTGGATATTTCAATCCATAATTTTATAATTTTTAATTATTTGATTTTCAGAGAAAATTCCTCGTTATTTTAATTTTATTTCATTATTATTTTATATATATGTATAATAAATATTTCTAAATCTATATTTTCAAAATGAATTTATTTCAAAATTATCATCTTCAAGGTCATCCCAAAATCTTAGAAACAATAATTTTATTCAGAAGGAAACAGTCTTACGATATTCCCGATTATAGAATCTTGATGGGGACTAATAAGATGCATATGAACTCACATTATTGGTGATTGTGACGGGACGTAGGATTGTGACCCGAGTACAAACAATCGAAAAAATGGATTAGGGAATGTTTTTACTAATCCTTTTTCCTTTAACTACTTCTTTGTCTTAGTAATTTTTAGAATAATTATATTTTTAATTCAAATTGATAATCATCAAAAGCTTGTTTTTACAAAATTTTTAAATCAACATTAATTTTATAAATAATAATGCTGATATTCATAGCGAAGTACCGATATTTGGATGAGTTGATGGACTAAATTTATTGTCCGCCATGATAAATGCGCTATTTAATTTATTTTTTGGTATAAGTAAATTTTTATTTAAAGTTCAACTTTTTGTCATTACAGCTCCTTCTGGACAATTCGAAACAAATGCTCGAAAATCTGCCTTTAAGAATCACATTCAATTCGGGTGAACTCTTCTCCTTGTTTAAATATCAATCGCCAAAAGTCTTTCTGTGGTAGATTTAGAAAAAAATAAATTTAAAATTGCAGTCATAATCCGGGTTCAGAAGACAATAATCGAACCTTGATTCGGTTTTTCTATTCGTTTGATTTTGGATATTTTTTATTATTTTTAATTAATTTACTTTTTATTATCAATTTCGTTATGTGTTGATTTGATTATGAATGGTCGAAAAAATAAAGGAAGATAAATTAAAAATTTATTAAATTATTCGAATAAATTTTATAAGTTTCAGATTTTTTAATTTAACAACCGCCACAAATTCTGTATTTAAAAATCTTCAATCAAATTGCTTTTAGTTAAATCAAAAGGAGAGATGGAATTTGGATGGATGTATGACGCAATCTCATTAAAATTATATTATATCCTGAATTTTTTCATTTAAAATTATATAGAATCTGAGAAATTAAAATTTTTTACCATTAACAATTTATTTCGAGGGAATCATCCTTTTCCCCATTTTAAAAATAATATTTTATTATATTTACTTTATAATTTAATTTTTTAATTTTAAAATATCTGTCATTATGTTTTATAATATTATATATCATATTTTTCATTAATCTAATTATTAGTTTGCAATTTTTATGAATTAATTACGATATACATTTATCAATTGTAATTTTCTCTTATTATAAAATTATAAATTCTAATAATTTATGTTTATTATTAAAATAGATATCATATTTTTTATATATCGTCAAAATTTAAATTTTTATGGAATTAATAATAAAGGAAGGATATTTTTTAATGGAATTAAAAAAAACTGAGAAAAAGGAATATGAATAATATTAATTAATGATACTTGATTTAAATAATTTGAATATTTTTTTTTATTTATTCTGTTTTTAATTAATTCTAGTTATTCTAAAAATTAAATAAATTTAAATCAAATTAAAAATACATAATATATAGTGATTCTTTCATTGTTAAAAAATTTTTATAATTTTTTTATAAATATATTTTTCATTTTCATTTTTTCATTTCAATTAATTTTTTAATCGTTCATTTTTCTTTTATTTTATTAATTTTTTTATTTTTATTTTCTTTTCATAATTTCATATTTTAAAATTTATATAATTCTTCTAAAAAATCCAAGATATGTTATTATATGTAAGTGAATTTCTCTCATTGAAGCAGAAATTTTTAGTCAATCAACCAATATTTAAAAATTAAAATTACATTATTTTCAATTTATTAATTTTATTGATTTTTCTTCGATAATTCTTTATTTCAATATATATTAAAGGAAGTTATTTCCAATTTAAAAAAATCATAGTTATTTTTATTATATTTTCCCATATAATAATTTATTTTAAATTTGTTTAAATTTTTATTTCGATGCTATTGCAAATATGAGGAAGAAATTTACTGATGAAATCAAAATTTATTAAATTAAGTCTCAACATAATTTATCGGCAGTTTTTTCATTATTAATATTAATTTTATTAATGATCAATATTATTTTTTTTCAAAATTTTCATATTTATTTATATTATTTTAATGATTTTAAAATTGGATTTTTTTAAAATAATTTGCTATCATATTAATTTGTTCTGTTTGTAAAAAATGAAATAATGCTTTTTAACATTGATTTTTTTCTGATTTTATTAATCCCTAATTGGATTGAAATTTTTTTATTTAATCATTATTACACAAATTGCCACCGCTTCTTTCTGATAGAAATAGCATGACATTTAGCCCACCACGTTGGTATACATACTGTTGATTCATTACTCCACTCTAATCACCTCACCAAAAAGCTAGCCTGTTCTAACCGTTTACGCTAAATAAATTATCAAATTTTTGCATGAATTGTAATTTTGGCAGACTAAAAATTAATTGCTATCTTTCTCGCACAATTTTTTAAAAAAAATATTTGGCATAATATTTTATATCTTATTTTATATTTTTTTGAATTATATATTAAATAAATTGCTACAAGCATATAAATTATTATAAATTAATAAATATTTAGGATGTATTTTGGTAGTATAAATTGATTTAATAATTATTTTTAGATATATTGAATTAAGAAAATTATATTTTAGTAAAATCAAAAATAATCATGAGATTAAAGCATTCTATAAATTTAAATAATTGAACTATAAAAATACATTTCATGATAAATAAGAGTAGCAAGATGGGACAAAAATTTTAAATATTGTCGAGTATAAGTATTCTATTTCATCACGATATTGATATATAAGGTATTTATAATAATATAGCTAAAAAATTACTCTCCTTGTATGATTCATAATAATTATTCAAGATTTATTTTTTTAAATTAATATCGTTATTTTAAATTTTCATAATTAATTATCGATCATATTTTTTCAATTACATTTCGATCTATTATATATGTTTCCTCCAAATTTATAAATTTAAGAATGGCCAATAACAAATGCGCAAAGGAGCAATTTATATTGCAAGTTTCACGTCTACCTTTATAAAATATGTTTCAGGGAGTTTTGCCTAGAATCTTCCAGTTGAATTCGTTCATCTCTTTTGATTTTAAGGATTTAATAAATCATTTTAATTTTCTTTAATTAATCAATGATATTTATTTACAACTAATTTATTACTAATAAAATTTCCTTTATTTTAAATTCTTTATTATTTATTCTAGAAACGAACCTAGCTGTGAGAGATATTTCTGTGTCTAATAGATATTTCTTTGGCTAGCCATTTATGTTTAACTAGAGAGCTGAGGCAAGAGCCATGACTGCGATTGTTTTAATAGATTGTGGCATATTCAATTTTCAAATAATTGAAATAATTTCTTAAAATTTTTGATAAATTTCTACATATTGAAATTTTATAAAATTTTCTGAAATCAATAATTTAATTAATTTTTTTAAATTCTATATTACAATATTTTTATAAGAATTTTATTTGATTAAATTAATTTCTTCTTAATAAATCTATTCTTATTAATTCTATTAATATTGGAAATAAGAGTGAAATTAGAATGATGAACAAAAATTGATAGTTGGATTTTACTTTTTTGAAATAAAAATATAATTCAATTTTATTATTAAATATATTTTCTATATAGTATTTATTTAAAATGATATAATCTATAGCAATTCATTAAATACGGATCATATTTAACTTTTAATTATTTTCCAAATTTTAAAATTTTCTTTATTCATATTCACAAAATATAATTATTTCTATACATGAATCCATTTCTCTTGTAATTTTAAAATTATTTTTTTAAAATCATTATTTAAAAGAAATAATAATTTTTTCATTTAATTTTATATTTTCCTTTTTTATCTAATTTGTCAAAAGTTTGTTCATATATCATATCCAACGATTGTAAAAATTTATTTATTAATTTTAATAAATATTTATAATAATATATTAAAACATATTTATTTATTTTCATATTTAATTCAAAAAATGGAATTTTTATATGAAAATGAAAATCAAATTTTTTTAATTTTTTATGATGAAATATTTCTCATTATAATAATAGAAAAAAACCGAAAATAATTTCTATATTATAATAATTTTATAGTTATTATTTAATTTAATATTAGATTTTTCTAAGTAGTTTTTTCATTAAAATATTAATAAAATCAATTATTTTATACACAAAAAAATAAATTTTTACAATTTTTATATCAAATTTTCATATTGCTATTGATTTCGAATATGAAAACGCCATTGAATTAATAGAAAAATGATAAATTATTTAGAAATTTATTAGATTATTCATAAATTTTCTATATTTGAAAATATTCAATTTTGTTTAAAGCTTAGAGATTAGTATTATATTATTCAATAAATTTTAAAAATATTTTCCTTATTTAAAATTTAATTAAGTATTTTTTAATTAAAGTAAATTTTTTTCTTTAAATATTTATTAATTTCAAATACAATGATTTGTGATGTTGCAGTATATTGGTGTTTCCACTTATTTTTAGATGCAATGGGAAAGCCAATTTTTTGAATTTATAGTTTGTACTAGGGCATCTAATTTGTTTTTTGATCATTTTATGCCTATTGAAGTTGAAGTATATTGTTTGGTTGGCTAATTTTCATTTTTTAAAATATTCTTTTTTAAGAAATAATTTTTTATTTTCTATTTTAATTTTTATATTTTTTGGACTTTTAAAAATTTTCATTGCATTATGTTATTTTTTCCGATAGTTTTCCCACACAACCCATTCATTTTCAAGTTTGGTTAAATAAATTTTTCATTAATTTACTATCTTTAATATATTTCCATAAAATTTTGTGGAAAATTTTATTTTCTTTTTTCCCAATTCCTATTCTTTATTATTAAATTTTTTTTTAAAAATGACGGATAATAATAAAGTTAAATAAAATTGTCAAATTTTGTATAAATTATTTTTGTCATAGAAATTTATTTGTATGCACTTATAATATTGTTGTAATAATAAATTATTCAAAAATAAAATAATCTAAATTACCTCTTTTATATAAAATTCATTTAATTGAAGAGAAAGAATAAAATTTTTCTCTTTTTTTATATTATTTTAGATCTTTATTAATTGTTTTCGTTTAAATATACAATTCAAATTATTTTTTTGTGCAATTTGGATATAATTTTTTAAATTTAATTATAATTATTTATATAGTTCATATTAATTTTAGTGAATATATTAATTAATTTTAAATACATATTTGTAATAAACTATCATTAATATAAAAATTAAATTATTAAAAAATTATTTATAATTATTTTATATATTTGTAATAAACTCTCTTTACTATAAAAATTAAATATAGGAAATTTTTTAAAATTTTTTTAAATAATTATTTATATTATTTCTATAAATTTCTGTAATATTTATTTATTTTAAGGAATTTCAAAAGTATATAGAAATGACTGATCGTAAATTGCGCATGGATTATTCGGACAACCTAAATATTCACCATCAACAAATAAAATGAAGAGAATGTCTAATTGAGGAAATAAAAAAATGAAAGAGGCGTGGCCTAATTTTTATCTTTCTCTTTTTACATAAAATATAATTAAATTATAAAAATTTATGTTTTTATTATAGAAATAATTTAATATATTTATCTCTATGAATATCATTTATTATTATATCATTTTATATATTCTTTTAATAAAATTATACTTTTGTGAATTGTAATTCTTTTTATTATATATTTATTAAATATATACATTTATTTTTCTTCCAATTCATTTATCAAATATTCGATAATCTAAAAAAAAATTTAACAATTTTTAAGAATGAATTTTTATATCAAAAAATTGTATTTATTCTCAATAATATTTTAGAATAAAATTCAATTATTTTTATGAATAAATTTTTTAATTTCTAATATAATAAAATATGACAAATGGCTGATAACATGAATTTATACAAATTATATAAAATAGGCTTAAAATGAAATTTTTATAGTGTTTAAATTATGCTATTGATTTTAAAATGATATTAGTAATTTAATTTCTTAATCATTGCTATATAATAATTTTCAAATTATTCTTTGCTGCATTTTTTTAATTATTTTGCATTTTTTAAAATTCTATGTTTTTTTTTCTGACAAATAATTTCCATCGGCTTTTATTATTAATTTTCAATTTTATATTCATCGAATTTATTTTCGTCTATTTTATATTTTTGAAGTTATTACTTGTTTAAAATTTATTTTCATCTAATTAATTAATATTATTTTTCAATTTATCTACCAAATTAATGAAGAGCCATCAAAAAAATCAGAAATTCTTTTAACAAATATTAATAATTTTTTTAAATTTTTATTTCATTTTTATATAAAATATTTCATTTTATTTTTTCTCGCTTGAATTGCTCCAACTTTGATTTTTGAATCAATATGAGATGAATTTCTTAGAATTGGATTTGAAAGAACTATTCCCAAACAGATCAACAAGAATAGACATCCCTTAATTTGTGTTATATATATTTTCTCTATTCGAATATTGCCAATTTCTATAAATTAAAAAATTTTTAATCATTTTTTCAAAAATCCAACTTCTCTTGTTTTCAATTTCCTGACCTCCATCATTTTCGCCATCATCCACTGAATAATTTGGATAGGTCGGACTCTATCCAACTGTTTTTACAAATCTTTCTGAAGTAGTAACACTTTGAGCTGAACGACAGATACCAGTCATTTTTCAGAGCTGTCAAACTCGGACTTTTTAATTTTTATTATCATTAATTCATTTATTAGAAACCCGCTCCCATATCCTTTATTAATTTTCCTTTCTTCCAAATAAATCATTTATTTTATTGATTGTTGTTTTTGGATTTTCCCTTTCCAACCCATCCCCGAAAATTTCATCCATGTGACCCACCACAACAAAAAAATGAAATGGGCGACGACCACCACCAAAAAGAGAATGGCTATCAAATTATTTTTTTTTCTAATTTTATTTATAAAATTATGTAATATTTTATTTTTTAAATTTATTATTAGTTATTTTTTAGTAATTTTTTAATTTCTTTCATCAATCAATATGAAAATTTATTCCGCACTATTCCACTTTTCCTTATGGCTTGAATTGTGGCCTATTGATGCAAAATGACTTGCCTTAACGCATGATAAATTATTTAAAATAATTTTTTAATATTTATTTATCTATCGATATTCGTTACTGTTAAATTTTAACTATTTATATCATTCGGATAAAATTTTTTTGATATTTATTAAATTAATAAAATTTAGGTATTAATAATTTATTTAAGTATAGAGAATTTCTTATTTTTAACACGAGTATTTTTTGATAATTTTTTTTTATTCTCAATATATCTATTTCTCTGAAAATGATTATTTTGAATCTATCAATTTTCCATTTTTTAAATAATTATTATTCTTATTGTATAATTAACTATAGCATGAGTAAAAAAAATCTTAGAATAAATTTAACTTTAAATTCATGCTTGTATATTACTAAAATTAATTAACTATAATTTTATATTACTGAAAATAAATTCTTAAAATGGGCATCTTGAATTTTCTATTGTTAATCGATTAATTCTCATATCAGTTTAATTTTGTATTTTATTTTCATTCTGTCATTGACAGTCTTTTGCAAAATAATACCTTTTTAATATTTTCGAATATGTGCAAAACAGAATTCAAGCTCTTGGAAATAGAACGATCATAAAAAATTTTAAAATAATATTAATTGCATTTAATAGGCTAAAATATAATTTATATTTTTTTTTTATTTTTTAAAATATTCTTCTAATATTTTCGGACAAATTTCAAATACTTTTTTCGTTTTCTTGTGAATTTTAGGTTGCTAAGTTTTCAAAAATTTTATTTTATTTATATTCTTTTTTTATATAAAGTTAAATATTTCTTTTATTTTTTTAATTTATTTACAGATTTTAGATATTAAAGATTTATTAAAGATTTTTTGATATTTATCTTTTATGTATCTTTAAAATAGAAGAATTTCCGTAAATTAGTTGATATTTTATAAAATATTTTTAATTCTCTAAATTTTGACTTATGGAATTTAATCTGTTTGATTTTATTATGTTATTTTCTTTGTTCCTTAACGAGCCATTCCAAATCGATCAAATTTCTCATGATCATTTCTGAGAAATAAAAATAAATTTTTTATTTCTAAGATAAAAATTATTAAACTTTTTTCTAAACTTCGTCAATATACAAGTTATTCTTTCATTTATTCGCTAAATTTTTTAACCTGATTAATTTCATCCATATAATAATATTTATTTAAATTTAACTTTTATGATTAATGTGTCCAAATTTATTATTTTCTTTATTTTTTAATAATTTAGATAAAATTTTTGTAATATATTCATTTTTTAAATTGATTTTGAATAAAAAAAATAATATTAACATTATTTTATATTTGACGAAAACAATTATTTATGTTATAATTTTTGTTATTATTAGGATCATTTAATCCCATTTTCTTTCTTAAAATATTATTAAATTAATTTTTTAAACTTATAACAATTGTTTTACCTAAATTTTATTTTTTATTTTAAATTAAATTATACAATAATGAGAAGCTTGAAGAGAGAATATGTTAAAAATTTTAATCAGTATCAAAATGTGTCATTAAAAAATAGTATTATTTATAATTAATTTCAAGTTTTTTTCTTTTATTAAAATCAAATTAAAAATTTGGAATTAAATATTTATTTTATTTATTTTGATTTATTTTTTAAGATATTTGGAATCATATAATCTTTATCATAAAATGATCATCATTTTGGAAATAACATTTTTTAATTTATGAACATCTTTGGTAAATAAATCACCAATTCTTGAATTGGTGACTCTTATCTCATAATAATTATTTATTTTATTCGAATATTAATGATAATTTTAAAAAATAATTTTATAATTTTAATAATAAATTTTCATTTTATTTTATTTAATTATAAATAATCAATATTCTTGTTTTTCCACGTTCCATTCTTTTATCTAATTATGTTATTTGTATTTTTATCTTGATATTTATTGATACTTTATTTTTTTTACCTTATAAATTCGGTATATTTAAGCTGATATTCTATAATGTCATTACATCACTGCGATCAGATGTTTAGCGGAAGTGTTGGTGCCTAGGCATTGCCAGCAGGAAATTGGTTGGAGGAGAGCCATTTTGATTGGCAGAGGCGGCATGATGGAAAATTTAAATGACATATTAATTTTTAAAGGGGTGTTATTACATGTTTCAATTAATTAGAAAAAAAATATTATGAAAATATAATTATATTGATGAAAATTTTAATAATTTTTTATATCAATATAAATTAAATTTATTAGCTTTTAGTTTAAACTTTATTTTAAATGCGTTGATGAATAACAATTTAAGCTTTCTATGACATATACAGCAGCAAATAATTTTTATTAGAATTTTTATATCTAATTAATATCTAAATTATGGCTATTTTCATAAATTTCAAATATAAAAATATCAAATATAATTTATTTTTTAAAAATAATACATTTTTTTACATTTTTCCATTATTTTTGAGCATCAAATTAATTCACTGTAAGAATTAAAATTTAATTTTTTTTAAATAAAAAAAGAATTATCTGGCATTATCTTCGGTATTTTTTTTCAAAAAAATTTATTTTTATTTCTAAAATTTCTTATAATTTAAATATTTGTTAATTGGATTTCAATTCTCATAATAAAATGCAGTATTAGTTCAATTGCTTTGAAAACAAGATCGAAAAATCGCTCTTATTTGATTTTTGGCTTATGCTTGGTTTATATATCAAGAGTTCATTGATTTTATACTTCAAATGAATAATTGTAACAGCAGAAGAATGTAATGATTATAATTTTCAAAATGTTTATATATTTTATATTATATTACGAATTTTTATATATCATTTTATATGGGATATAATTTGTGTATCTTGCAAAAATCTAATTTATGCCGTAAATTAGCATAATAAAATTTTTCCTTCTTTCAATAAAATGGAATTATAATTTTATCTTAAGCTTTATGGCATTTATTTATTTATTTAATTTCTTACAATACTTTGAATTTATTTTTTTAAAAGAATTATAAATTCCATCCAATAATAAATTCGAATAATTTTTAATTATTAAATTTATTATTATTTCTGTAATGAGATTTTCTATTTTAATATTTACTTATTATTTTATATATTTAAAATAATTATCACCGAACATTACTGCCAAAAAATTTTTCATTTTTGAATATAAATTTAAGATAATGGAACTCTGGGCATATTTTCGCATTTTTCGGGAAACAATTGGCCAGGGCTTCTTTTTTTATAACAGAGATAATTTTTAAAAAAATTATTCCAGAATTGTTGAAATTTAACAAATTCTTGAAAAATTAGTAGGACACAAAGAATTTTGTTAATATATTTATTGCGAAAATTACTTACCGGTTTCTTCGGCTTTTTCGATTACATTGCTAAAATATCTCCTTCATTTATTTAACAACATTTTGATACAATTTATAGTTGTATAAAACTATTTATAAGAATATAAATTTAATAGATAGATTAATAAATGTTGTTTTCAAATTAAAATTTTATTTTAAGAATGTGATTTTCATGTATTTCAATGAATAATTATGTATATTTTATTTTTTTCTTTTTATAATTAAATTATTAAATTTAATTATTTATGTAGATTTCATTTTTGTAAATTTATTTTTATTTATTAAAAATTTTTTCACATTAAAAAAAAGATGGTTAGTTCTTTATTAATGTATTTTAAAATAATTCTATTAAATTTAAGAATCTACTGGTGATATCCTTTTTAAAAGGGCTTAAGAGATTCTTCTGATGGAAATTTATAAATTAGTAAATAAAAATCAAATCAAAAAATTTAGCATTTTACAATAGATAAAAATTAATTTTGACAGTTAGAATTATATATAAATAATTTTTAGAAATAAATAAATTGATTTAGTTTATTCATTATTAATTTTTATTAAATTCTTTTAATTTTTCTTTTTTATCTGTATTCAAGCGGCTGAATTTTCATCTTCGATTTCATTGTTTAATAATTTCCTACGCTCTGATGCTATTTTATCTTATTTTCTATAGATAGTCTTGGCATTATGAATTTGAATAGGAATGCAAGGTGTAATTTATTCTTACTAAAACATAAATGAATGAGAATTATACGAAATTTTGTTCAATTATCTATTCATTAAATTAAAATTATTTTCTTTAAATTCATTTTCAGATCAATTTTTTTTATAACTCAAATATAGTATTAATGAAAATAAAATTTTTAATTATCTATGTAAACTATTAAATTTTCCTTTTATTTTTTTGCATACTTAAATTATATTCATATATGCTCTGTTAATAGTGTCTCCTTCTTAAAATGTCTTCGGTACTTTTAATTCACCAATGTTCATTCTAAATGCATTCTCGTGGATTTCTATCTAATTATTTTTTAATAAATTTTTATTATAATTTTTTATGAATATTTTTCTTTATTAACCTACCTTTTTATAGTGTATATATTTTATTTTTTTATTATTCAAACCAGATATGCATTTTCATTATTTAATTATTTATAAATTATAAATATACTTTAAAAAAAATAAAAATAAATTATAATATTCTAGCGAAAAAAATGCGATAGGCATGCCCTCTAAACAACAAGCTAGGGAACAATGAATTGGGCAATTTAACTTTCACCAATCTTCCCATAAATTAAATTGCCGAAGATCATTGATGTGCATTTCCTCAAATTATTTAATTAATTATTCTTTAAAAAAATTTTTTTTATAAGATTAAGGTAAGTTTTTATTTTTTTAATTATGGTAAAATATTTTTATTATTTTGTTATTATTAATAAAAATGAAATTGATTTATTAAAAATTATTATTTAATTATTACTTCTACCAAATTTATATATATATTTTTTATCTTAACTAAAATTTTACTTTTTTTATGCATTCACATTGCCAATCTTTTATTTTTATATTTTATATATACATTAAAATTATTCATATTCAAAATTAATTATTTCTATCCTTTCCAATATAATTATTTTTTTAAATTTTTGATTATCTAATTTTTAAATAGATTAAATAGGATTTAGAATTTTCATATTATTTTTCGAAGCAATCTAAATATTTATGCCATTCTAAATTAATAATTTCTGTAAAGTTTGACTCTCAAAATTTCTTTGTATATTCTCGAGTCCTTCATATTCTATTTCGAGCAAAATTAAAAATTTAAGTTTTTTAAATTATAATTCGATATGAATTTTTACATTCTATAAAATTTTTTAAAATTGTCGATGATGACATTAATCGATTTTTCTTCTGATAGATTCATTTCAATTTAAAAGCATATATTTTAAATATATTTTTTTTGTTTCCTGTAAAATCTTTAGAAAAAAATTATTTTAATTATATTTGGCGCAACCTTCTAATGTTTATAAATATTTATTTGTTTTAATAAATAATATTCTTTTAATAATTTTACATTTTGCATTTAAATTTTATTTTTTTTAAATATAATCCTGAATATCGAATTGATTTCATTTTTAAATTCTTTCATTTCTACGGAAATATTACTCAATGATCATATTAGAATTTTTAAAATTTAAATTTTAACCATTATCGTTAAATCCTTTTAAATAGCCTTTTTATCCTATAGAGTTATCATTTCGTTTGCCATCATCCAATTTTGCTATCTATTAAAAATATATTAAAAATTTAAAAAATTAGTTAAAATATTATATTAAAAATATATAATTTATTAAAAAATTGATGGAATCTTCAATTTAATTCTAATTGTATCAAGAATTTCATATCCATCGACATATTCCCAAAGTCCTGTCCAAGCATTTTATTCAATGCTGCAAGTTCATCTTCCTATTCCAAAATCGGATAAAGACAAAGCATGGCGTCACATTTTTGGAATTAAATATTAGAATAAAATAAAATAAATTAATAATTGTTGTTGTTTTCTTTTTACATTATTTCATTCATCATCTTATTTATCACCTACAATTATAATATTTTCATTATTTTTTAAAAATTTTTATTAATTAAATACAAAGGAATAATTTCAATTACCGATACATCAAAATTTCAACTGAATTCTACTTCTCATATTATAATTAATCTTTCAATAAAAAATTAAGAGATATCTTCTATATATTTTATTTTTATTTAATTATTTTTAAATTTTTGAAAACGCTTTTATACAAAAGCTTTTTGAATGAGTTTTTTTATTAATTTTCAAATCATAAATCAATAGATGCGTTTAAAGAATATTTCCGGCATATGTTTTATGACCAAATTTTTCTAAAATATTAAATTGAATAAATAATAATATAAATTTTTAAAATTTGAATATTAATTTTTTTAAATTCCACTCCCAATCGTCTATACAATTTTTGGCATTTCCAAAATTACTTTATATGGCTAATCATGTCCAAACAATTTATTGATAAAAGTATAATTATATAGGGGCTTTTTATTTTTTAAAATATAGACAAACATTAATCAAATTATAAAATTTTTTAAAATATATTCTCCGGATATTCGAAATGATTTTAGTGTATTGAAAATTTATATTTTATCTTGAGATTTACCTTTGCTTGATAATACTCCTTCTCTGCAAATTTATTTAATATTATTTTAAAATTTTTTTATTTATTTTTATATTTAATTTAATAAATGAATATATTATTAAATTATTTTAAATATTTAACTATTCATAAAAATTTTTTCTCTTTCATATTTTAAAATTAATATTTGCTTTTCCTCTTTTCCCAAAATAATTTTTTCAAATTTTATTTTTAACATTGCCATATATTTTCTTAATCTTATATTGAATTTTTTTCATTGATTTTTTCCTTCTTAAAAATAATTTAAATTTTCTACTTTTTTATTTACTTTTTTTTATTATTCTCAGAAATTCTGATTTATAAATTTATTTCAAAAAACTCTCATTTTTTTTATCGGATATTTATCTTCATTAATTAGTTATTTATAATGCTTTTCTCAAATCAATGATAAATCTCTATCGTCCAGAAATATAATTTATTATATAAATGAAATAAATTTTAAAATTTTCTTTTTGTCTATGTCGATAGAATACTCAATTAAAAGATTTTAATTTTTAATATTATTATTTTCTGAAATCTATTTGAACCATAGATAATGCATGGGAAGACGATGAGAATGAAAAGTAAAGAAAATTTTTTTTTCTTTTTATTCGCTATATTATAAATTATTTTTCTATAAATTAATTTTAATTTTTATTGTGATTTTTAAATTATTTCAATTTATTATATTTTTTTGGAAATTTAAAATAATATAATTTTTAGTTATTAATCGTTTTTTATTGATGTGGTATGCTGATTATAATCACCTATATAATATCAATATAATATTTAGTCATTAATCATAGAACGATATTTATTTCCGTCAAAAATCTTTCAAGAAATTCCATAATTGCAATAGAAATAATATTGCCCAAATATAATTATCAAAAACTTTAAATCAATTAATTTTTTTGAATTTTTATAATAACTAATTTTTCAATAAATTTTTAACAATAATTAAAAAATAATTTCGAAATTGAATTTAATCATTTAATCTGATTATAAATTTTTTATTTTATATTCCATTGAGTATAAAATTTAAAGATTAAATAAATATTTTTATTACATTTGAAATCATTAAGAATTATAATTATACTAACAATTCAAATTAGATTTTCATATCCTATTTATTAATTTAATTTTTGAAAATTAGTATAATTAAATTATTATTTTCTAGTCGAAATATTCTATATACATTGTAATTGTATTTTTTTGGATAAAAAAATTAATTTTAAATATTCATATAATTTTAAATTATCATTATTTTCTAATAAGTTATCGATAATATTTTTTAATTATTTTTAATTTGAATAAATTAATTCTTAATCATACAAAATTTTAGTATTAGTTATATTTTACTTCATAAATCTGAATCATATAATTTTATTATTTTTTAAATTAATTAAAATTTATAAATTTTGAATTTGAGTTAATTTCTTTCATTAAAAAAATTTTCTGATAGTAAGAAATGGATAAATTATAAGTCCCAAGGTTTATAAACATAATCTAAAATATATTGAGGTTTATATAAGTACTATAAATTAATAATTTTATTACTTTTTATATTATAAACTTAATTATTTTAAAACCAGAAAAGAATATATATAATAAGTAAAATTATAATTTTTAAAATTAATATCTTTCAGCTCTTCGAAATGTATATTGAAATCATGAAATAGTAATTATATTTTTTTATTTTAATTAAAAATTTATTTTAAATTTTATCTGTTATTTATAACTGCATAATTTTTTATATTAAAATTATTTTTCCATATATTTTCGGCACGATAAAAGATAACGATGGTTCCTTCAATGTTCTTTTGCTCCTGAAGTGAGCAATGGCGCTACTTGCAAAGAATATGCAAGCAATTTTTGCATATTTAGCAATAAAGAGTCGCGTAAATTCTTTATATATTAAATATTTGATTTTATTTAAAGTTTTTTTAAAGTTATTCTCTTTTAAATCATTTCTCTTTCATAGGAGAGTATAAAAAAATTTTTATTAAAAATATTTATTTATTTAATATAATATCATTTCAAAAAATATTATTATATTAAAAAAATAGTCAACTTTTAAAATACATTATTATATAAATTTTTTTTCGATAAATTTTCGTAATTTTTATCGCAAATTTTATAATTTTTAAACTTTAATTTTTATTAAATTTGAAATGTTGTGTGTTATTCTTTTTTGCCGGTTGGTTAGCTTAATTTCCTTGCTAAATTTTATTTTAATTTAAGAAATCACCAAAGTACATTCATATTTATCGATTCTGTTTTTACATAAATGGAATTAAATTAATTTTAAATATAATTATGATTAATTATTTAAAATGTAAATAAAAATGTATCTATTTATTCTTATTTCATCGCAATATTTATAAAAATTTTTTAATATTTATAACTAAATAGAAATTTTTTTATGTTTTTTTTTATCAAAATTATAATAAAATTATGTGAAAATTTCTATATTTTTTTAAAAAATGCATTTATTTCTTAGCATTTATCATATTAAATTGCTTGATTAAATTATAATTTCATGTTATTCCTATGTAGTCTATATTCTTATACTAAATAAATTTTAAAAAAAAAATTTATAAATTATTTTTAAATGTTTTTTTATAATTCAATATTTTTCATAATTTTTTTAAATAAATTATTCATTTCATTTTATTTATTTATTATTTTTTTATACGGATAATTATATACTCTAAAAAATTCTTATTTTTGTCATAGGATAAAATTTTAATGATTTTTAAATCATTTATTAAATTATTTATTGATTTTTCAACATTATTTAAATTTTATAAATTTACTCTTCTGAAAACACGAGTTTATATATTTTTAAGAAGAGTTATTGCAAACTCTCAATTAAAATTTATATATTATTTTTGTTTCTACTGGAATAAATTAAAAAAATTACTCATTGCCGCGATTCGAAACCATTGTGATTGTTTTTTCACTGTTTACGCGAGACAAAGAGTGCGTATCTTAAATTGACTTTTCATCATTAATGATTAAAATTAATATAAAATAATAAGATAGAAGGATAAATTATATCATAATTATAAGAATGTTTGAAAAATAAATTTTATTTCCCATATAAATTAATATCAAATTAGTTTTATTCCTTCATTAATTTATTCACAAAGGAATCGACATTAAATATTATTATCTTAATTATTTTTTAAATAAAATGGTTATAATACAATTTATTAATGATATCACACATTTCGTATTTTATTTATTATTTAATTTAAAATTCATCTAAAAGTAATAAATATTTTTATTCTTTTCTATTTCTACTAATAGATTATGTATAACATTAATTTTCCTATTATAAATTTTTACTAAATATCACTAAATTTTTATAACGATATTTTCGATAGCTTGTTCATAAATAAAATAAATTTCTTCATGACCTATTAAAGAAAAGCCATGCGGAATGAAAACAAAAAGCCAATTCAGTTGCAATTGCAACGTAGTCTTCACTTCTCTGGAAAAAACAAATTAATTTAATAAAAATATATTTAAATTATAAAAATTCAACTTTTAATTCAATTTGGATATAAATTTTTTATATTTAAATTTCAAATTTTCAAATAATTAGATAATATCTGTAAAATTTAATAGTTATTTTGTAAATATAAAATAATATTTTTAGCATCTAGTCTAGTTATCTTTCGTTTTATAAGATTATTTTTTAAAACAGCTGTGATCGAAATTAAAATTTATTTTCTTTTAAATTTTTATGTATTTTCATTTTAAATAATTTATTATAATTATTTAATTAAATATATTTTTTCAATATAAAATAAGACCTGTAATATATTTTATATTCATTATTTTTTAATAGAATTTGATGCTAATTAATTAAATTTTACGGCCTTGGTTGCGCTTTCTATTATTTACTTTAGTTTATGCATTACTTTCATTTTCCTTCGTTATAATTAACTTTTTTATCATCGCTATCAATCAAATAGATCATATTGTCATCATTATTTTTTCTAAAAATAAGATGGCTTGCTCAATCAATCATCAGGTCTAATTTTTTTTATTTTTGTTAAAAATTTAAAAATGATTTATTTCTTTATAAATTTTAAAGAATTTTAGAATTAATTTTTGTTAGGTTAATAATTGACTTACTTAATTTTATATTATCATAGATTTGTTCAATAAGCAATTTATATCATTTATATGATTTATCAATTACAATATAGGTCAATATAATTATTTTAATCCACTTCCTAACGACGAAACACGTTTTAGAATATTATTTTGTTGTTCTTCGTCCGATATTTATGTAATTATATTAGTTAAATAATATAGCTAAAAATAAATTTATGATAGAAATAAAATAAAATCAATATTTATTAATCAGCAGAAACTTTTTAATAAAATTTTTGATTATTTAATTACAAAATTAAAAAATTATTAAAAATTCATAATTAAAATAATTATTTATAAATTTTTTTTCTCGAACTGTTGGCCTTGAATCAACACGAATTCTGCGCGATGTGTGATTTTTCCCCAGATTTTCACAAATTTTTCAATGATATTTCTCTTCATTTTTTTTTAATTTCCGTAATCATATGCATTAAATTTTTTCTATTTTTTTGACATTCTTCCAAACTATTTTTAGATTGTTTTATTATTATAATATTAGTACTTTTTAATTATAATTTATTATTTCATTAAAAATTTAAAAATTTATTATTTATAATCTTTATTTCAGTCGGATGGATAGGCTAGATTGTTCATAATTTTTTATGCAAAATTTCAAATAAAAAAATTCTTCAATTTTAATGATAAAACTAATTTGAAATTTTCGCAATCATTTTTCTATTGGCGTTTTTGAAATTATTTTTTTTCTTTTTATTATTTATGCATGAATTTTTTTTATTCTGAAATTTGAAAAATATTATTTAGATATTGTAAATATTTGTATTTTAAATAAAAATTTTTTATAATATAATGTATAATTAATTCATGAATAAAATTTTTAAATAAATTCAATAAAATTAATTTAAATTTACAGATTCTTTTTTTTTGATAAAAATTATATTTTTTAATTCTAATGACGATAAATAAAGATTTTTTATTTAAAAATTATAACGAATTTTCTTTAGAGTTCTAATAACTTAATATATGAATTCAATATATAATCATTTTAATTTTATTATAATCATCTTAGAAACATAACTATATATATATTATAATTCAGAATTTTGAAATTAATATTTGACTATAGAATTTGTAATAAAAAAATTTTTAATCAAATATTCATTGTAGTTTCCTTCAAGAATGTAAAATTTTTTACTAAATAATTATAAATTATTTAATCTTAGGAAAAATGACATCACGAAATGTGAACTAAACATGTATATTTTTACAAATATAAAATAGGTTAATATGTCTTTATCATAATTATTTCCTTATATTTTTTTAATAATAATATTTATTGAAATATTTATGAAATTTTTTAAATTATTTTGAAAATTTTTTATTAAAATTTTGTTTTTTATATGTCAAATAGTCCAATTTGATTTAAAGAATTTTCTCCAGTATTTTAAAGCGATTTGCCAAATATTATAATATTTGTCTTGGATCAATTTTTTGTAATTAAGTTTGATAGTCAAAAGATAAAATTTTGAAAAAAAATTAAATTTCTTTTATTAATCAATAGCATTTATTTAAATTCTATTATTTTTAAAAGGACAGATTAATGCAGAATAAAAATTATGAAGAAAAGAATATTCTTCAAAGATATTAATATAACAATTTTAAAAAAGAAGAAACGAAAATGTCGTAATTATATATATAGTATACTAATTTTATCTTTAAATATATTATGATAATAAATGAAATAAATATATTCATATAATAAATTAAAATAGAATCTTTTAAAAAAACAAAATTTGTATTTTTAAAAAATTCTTGAAATATAAATTTATGGTTTGAAAAAAATTGACTCGATAGTAATTGATATTGAATTTGAAAATAAAAAATAATGTTTAAAAATAAAATTTAAAAAATAAATTAAATAAAAATTAAATAATTAAAAAAAATATTAAACTTCATGAAAAAATCTATTATATAAATTTATAAATATTATTTAGTATATAGATATTTTGATTGTTAATTTTTAATAAAATTTATCTATTACATTATATTAAATTAATTCATAAATGTAAATGCGATTTACGTACATTTTCATTCTCCAATCATCATTCCATTTTCTATAAACAAAATTTTTCAATCTATTAAATTCAAATTTGATCACAATCGCAATGTTCCCATAAACTTTTTTCGAACTTTTATGTCGGGTCATCCAATTGGCCGATATTAATCGGCATTTGATCATGAATATTATAGTAAAAAATTATAAATCTTTAATAAAAATTGAATAAAAATATTATTGATATTATTTTATCTAAAAGTACTTATCTTAATGAACTACATATCGAAAATTAATCTGAACGATTTTTTTAATAAATAATATTGAATATAAAAAACTTAAGAAAATTATTATTTAAAGATTTCTCTGCAATATATTCAGTGATTAATAATCAAGAAAATTTTTATTTTATTTAAAAAAATTAAATTATAAAAATTATTATAAATTAAATTAAAAATTTAAAAATATTAAATGAATAAATGAAATTTTGAAATAGATAAGATTATTATTTTTTAAATTGCTTATAAGTGTAAAAATCATAAATATTTTTAATGTTTTAATTTTAAAAAATAAAATATTTTAATAAATTTATTAGTTTTTATATAAAACAAAATATTTTTGCTCTCTTTTAAAATTATTTTAAATATATTTATTAATTTTAATTTATTCGCAAATGATAGAAAATTAAAGGATGTATTTTCGGGATTCCTCTGGATTTAAATCCCATCCAACTTTTACGTCGGTCAGTTTAAGCTAAAATATTTTAAAATTTAATTCAAAACAACAATTAAAATTTTATTATTAATATATATTTTTTATTATTTTTTTCTTCAATTCAAATAATTTTTATTTTATTTTGATAAATGAGATATTAATTAATATATTTTTATATATCAAAAATTATTTAAAAAGGAATTTCTTCTCTAGTTTTTTGATATAAATTTTAAAAAAAAATAATAATTATTTAAAAAAAGAATAAGTAAAATTTTATAACAGCCATTTATGCTGCGGTCAAATAAAAACTGCAAAATTTTTGCAGCAAAAAAGATAACGGAAAAAGAGGAGATTTTCTGCAAAAAAAACTGCATGCAGCAAAATCTCCTCTTTTCCCATTATCTTTTTTGCTGCAAAAATTTTGCAATTTTTATGTGACCGCAGCATTAGGGTCAATATTTTTGGGTTATTCATAATTTAAAAAAATGATTTTTTAGATCGGAAATAAGTGTAATTTGTGAAATGGAATAAAGTGGACATCGAAGTAATGGAGAGAATATTTTTATATCATATTTTTATTCATATTAATTTCTATTTTTATTTTGAATCTTTCATATTTTATTCTTTATTATATTTATTTTGGCTATTTTATATTCTTGTAAAATTTTTAATTATTTTTATTTTATAAATAAATATATTTTCCCTCACTTCATCCTATGCATCGCTTTCTTCCGATTTATCAAACAGTTTAGCAAAATTAATCTCATCGTAACAGAGCATGAAATCGTAGCGAAAATTTTTGCTTTATTAGAATTTCGCCCATATATAGCAGGAAGCAAAACTACCTTAATTAGATCGGATAATTCAGTTGCATGTTACCTTACGAAAAAGATGGATATAATGAAAATTTTGATAAAATTTTTTTATTAAATTGATTTGAAATTTTTTTACTTTATAAATATCAATTTTATATAATTTTCATTTTATTTTTATATAAGTATGATAAATATTTCATTTTACTGATAAAATAATTTTTCTGTATTATATATTGTATCAATTTATTGATTTTTATCTAAACTTAGTATTAATTTTGATAAATTTAATTATTCTATTTTTTAAAATTTTTATCGTTTAATTCTTTTATAATGTATTTATTATCGATTTTTATTGCGATTTTTCTACTAAATTGGCGCAATTATTTGAATCCTTCATCAGCCACATTTTCAATTTGCTTTGTTAATATTTTGTCAGAGGGCAATATTTTGTTTTTTAATTCTTATTTATTTTGTTATTTTATTTTGATAAACAAATAAAAAAAACTGAAAATATATTAATAATTAATTTATATAATCAAAATATATACGATTTTTATAGATTCGACATTACTTATAAATTATAATATTTATTTGTATAGACAATAATCAAAATTAATTATTAATTTTTAGTCATCGATATTTATTATTTTTGAAAAATATTTATGCATTTTTGTGCATTGTTAAAAGCCAATATTTTTTCTTAAAAAATAAAATTAGTTTAACCACATTTGGATTTAGAAAATATTTTATGATAATTTAAAAAAAAACATATTTATTATTAATTGATTATAAACATAGGTGCAATATCCTCAAAATCAAATCAAATTTTTTTATGATTTTTTATATTATTAAAAATTATATCATATGAAAATAATGAAATTATTAGCAAATATAAATGTGAGAAAAATGAAATGAAAGAAAAAATTGGCCAATTTTGATGAATTAATATAATTTTTAATTAAATTTTAAAAAATTTTATTAGAAAATCTTTTTTCATGGAAAATGACTACGTTGATGTTTTATGATAGCAATTTATTTTCATGAAATATTTATAAGAAAAAATTTATTTTAATTTAATCTATATAATAAATTTATTTTATTTATTTTTTAATAAGAAAATTTTTATATTATAAATTCATTATAATATTAAATCATTAAATTTAAAATAAAATTGAATCGAATTATATTATTGTGAATTTTTTTAAATTAAATAAAAAATATAATTTTGCCCTTCTGCTTTTACTTTCATAAAAAAAATCAAATTTTTCTAATATTTAATAATTCTTTTCTAATTTCAAGAAAATTGATATTTTTTTCCAAATAAATTTAAAAAAAAATTAGCAAAAAAAATTTATTTCATAGTTTAACAAAAAAAAAATTTATTTTATAGTTTAACGTCGATTTCGGACGAATATTATTTGAAAATAATTAAAATTTACTTTTAATATCAAATTTTTTATTCAAAACTAATTCAAAATATTATATATTAATAAATTCATTTTTACTCAAATAATCATAATAAAACAAAGTATTTAGTAAATCAAATTTTGTCGGCACACGGCATTCCACTTCAATTTCCGGAGCCGTGCAAGACAAATCAAGGGCCTGGGAGGCAGGCATAAGATATTTCATATTTAATCTTGTATTTTTATTATTTTTATTTATTCATTTTATTTTTTTTCGAATATTTGATTTATTTTATTTTATAAATTGTTTTTTTAAATTATATTTTTGATAATGTTATTTTTCGAATATATTGAACAAATATTAATTTTTTAATAATAATGAATAGTTAATTATTTTATCAATAATTTTATTTTATTTTTTTTATTTAAAAATTTTTAATTTTATTTGTAATCGTAAATTATTAAAAAGTTTTATGTTTAAAAAAATTTTTATTAACAATATAAAAAGAATGTTTTGAAGATCAATAATTTATAATTTATTTATAAATAAAAATATTCTCTTGTTAAATATGTTCTAAAATCAACATTTATACTATCGATTATAAAATATTAAATTTAAAATGAATTTACTAAAAATTTTAATAGCCTAACAAGAATTTATTCAATAGATAATTTAATTATTTTGTGAAAAAATCTTTTCTTTAATTTGTATTGATTTTAAAATTTTTATTATTATTATAAAAATATTTATAATAATATTTTTGCTTATTTATCATATATTTCAAAGACCTATATAAGAACATAATATTCTATATTAAATATATGGATGTCATTGTTTGAATTAAAAAAATTTATGTATTTATAATGGTCAATTTCTATATTAGCCTCAGCCGGCTAATCGAATCTCGCTAATTACAGTTCCTTTTCTTTAATTCAAAATTGAGTTAAACAGACCCTTAGATCATTTTATATATTTATATATTCATCTTTATTTTAAATTTTATAGAAATTTTTTATCAAATTTCAAATTTCTAGCAATTATAAAATATATAAAAAGTTGATTTGCATCATTTTTTCCATCATAAATGGATAAGATGGCGTCATCAATTTTAAATTTGCTGATGTTTTTAACAATTGTATTGTTTTTCACTGCCATAAGATGCTTACAATTCATTTGTCGAAAGTAAAATTAAAATACAAATTCTATTTAACTATTATAATTCTAATAGGATAATAAGATTTTATTTAAATAATAATTAAATTTTAAAATAATTTTAATAAATAAAAGTAATTTTAAAATATTAGATTATAAATAATTTTAATCATTGCCATGGTGACACAATTTTTCCCAGGCTGAATTATAATAACAAATAATTAGGTTTGTATATATTATATTTCAAAAAATTATCCTATTTAATTATTTCAATTTAATTCAATTTAATTATCTTCTTTTATAATTTTATTCTATAAAATAGGAAAAAATTAAAAATTTGATATTTTTGATGAATTATTTATTAAGTGTTCTTTATTTTCCATCAATTTACGTATTCTTAAATTGTTTGAAAATAGAGAAAATAATAATCATATATATATTTTGAAATCTCCTAATCTCTCTAATAATATCGTCACTATTTCTTTTTAATTTGCTCTCGAATGAGAATATATTATTTAATTAATTTTTTCATATATTTTATTTTATTTTATATTATTGACAAATAATTGAAAAATTAAAATTTTAAAAATCATTTTTTTTTTATATTATTATCTGTAATTATAATTATTTTCTAATTTAAATCTTCTGCGTGTGTTGGTATGTCATTTCCATTCCATTTTCCATTTTCCCTTCTCATTTATTCATACCACAATTTAATTATTGAGTCCCAAACAACGCTCAAATATTCGCAAAGAAGCTAAAAATTAACCGTATTTTCTCCCAATAACTATTTATTCATTCTATTAATAAATATTTTTTTCTGTTGAATAAATTTATTTATTTCATATATAATTTATAAAGATAAATTCCGTCAACATTTTTGAATATATTTTATTTTTTACAATTTTATTAAAAAATTTTAAGTTTATGTTTTTTTAGCAATAATGTTATAAATTATATTTTTAGGGCAATTTTCTCGCCCTTCTCAATTATATTTATTAATTTTCTTTTTTTATTTAGTAATACTATTTTTTAGATTCAACCATTTTAATATGGCTTAGATTTACATTTTTCTTATTAAAATTATTCTACCAATGATAAAGAAGAAGGCGTCAGAAAATCAAAATACATTTTTTCCATTTTGATGCCTTTTGGCAAAATAAGATATGTATTCTCCTTACTTTCGGACAAATATTATCGAAAAAAAGACCGATTAGTTTTAATAAAAAAATCAATAGATATTAATAAATTTTCTTCTGGTGAATTGATTATTAGTTTTCACGTTTTTATTTTTTATAAGAAAGAAAATAATTTAAATTTAATAAATTTCTCAAAGATTTTCATTTTTTTTATTTTATTCTAATTTTTAAAAAATTTTATAGGAGTCAATTATCTGCACATATTTCTTTTTTTCTTTTTTTATTCCAAATTGCCAAAGCCTGATGACTGCTCAGCTGAAATTTGTCATTTAAAAATTTCTAACTTTATTATTTTTTTTATTCACATTATTTATTATTAAATAATTTTTTAATATAATAGATTAACGTTTTCAATTATTAATCATTATAGATTGGTTGGTATAACCTAATTATTGCTTTTTTTTGAACTATTTTCTTTCAAACCAGAACATTGTCTTTTTTTAAGAAGAATCTGAAAAAAATAAGAATGCATTCGATTTTATTAATCTAGAAAATTAAAACCTTTTTGCTAATAATTAGACCCAATGGCAAAATAAAGTCACTTATTAGATTTTTGTTCGCAATTTTAATAATCTGAAAAAATTTTATTATTTTAATAGTATGGAAATAATTAAAATGTATCAATGGAATTTTTTGTTTATTTAATTTTTAAGGTTGATTGACAATTCTATTTTTTTATTTATAATTTCATAAATGATGATTGTTTTTTTTTAAATTATGACATAATATCCATTTATATAAAAAATGCCAAAATTAAATTTGAATTGATCATAATTTTTATACATGTGAAAGAAAGAACAACATTGGCCTAAAATTTTTCAAAATTATTAGTTAATTTTTTTGATAAATTTATTTCATGAAGTTATTATTTTATTTTGTTATTGCTAATCAGCGAAGCGATATTTAATTTGATTTAATTTTATCAATTAATATCAATATGTTATATTCTTCAAATTTATTTCTTCCCAAAATTATTCAGAATTTTGTCATTATTCTCATAAATGAAAACGTATATAATTTAAAAATTCACAATTATTATGATGAACCTTCCCTCCGAAAAAAAAAGATCTACATATTCTTATTTTCGAATCTACTTTACTCTTAGTGAAACACATAATTTTTTAAATTCTTTTATTAAAATTTAATTCTATATTAATTATATTCATATTATAAATTTTAGAAAAAATTTTATTTTTAGTTTAAATCATTTCAACTATGAAAGTGGGAGCGTGCCTACTGGTCTAATTCCGTCGACGTAGATTGTAATGACTCAAATACCCACCTGGAATACTGTGTAATAATTTTATAAATAATAACAATTAATTGAAATAGAAAATAAAAATAAACAATATTTTCTCTTTTAGAAATGCATCATTTTCATTTTAATTTATTTTCTATTTTTCCTAATATTTATTTTTTTTGAAAAAAGATTTCTATTATTTTAATAGCAAATATATCTTCAAATTGGCTTATTGATTCTTGATTTTATTTTAAATTAAATAAAATTAAAATTTAAAATTAATCCAATATTATCAAATCTTCCTCTTTTGCCGATGGCATCCAAAAGCATTCCATCATTATATTTATTCATTATTTATTAAATTTTTAACATGTTTAAAATTTTTCTTTTGCTTTTTAATAAATAAATTCACAACAAATTAATTTTAATATTGAGAATATCAAACTTTAATTGGAGATTGGAGTTGAATCAATTTGTGCATTAAATATTACAAATTTTTAAATTAACAAATATTTTATACACGAATTGTTAGCCATTATTTTAATTGATTGCCTTGCCGATAGTTATAAAGGCTTCGCTTGAGATGAAAATGAGCGTGTTTTATTTCATTATAAATCGTTATTCTTAAACGTTTTAATATTTTTTCGATATAACTTTAACAACTCAAATATTAAAATCTTATAAATTTAATTTTATTGAGGTAAAATTTTTAAAAAATTATAGAAAGATTAATATATAAATTTAAGCAATTTTGGAAATATTAATTTTTAATGTAATCTTAAATTACAAATTATGATTATTTTTTAAATATCCTCCAGCACAGGTCTTATTGACCATAACAATGTCTGCTTCATGGCCTTGGGATTCATCATTCGTTGTGACCAAAACTCTTTCAAACCCATTCTTCTTTATCCATAAATTGGGCCATTTTCATTTATTAAGAGGGAGATAAAATTTATTATCATTGTGCTGGATATTTTAGTAGAAATATGTCTTAGATGCTTCTATGATATCTTCATGTTTTATTTTTCAATTAATTTTAAAAGTTATAGAAAAATTGTATCAAATATCAAAATTTTTAATTATATTAAAATTTTATATAAAATTTTTAATTAAAAATCACATGGGGGGAGAATGGATGAATAAAATTATTTTTTTTAAAATTATTATTTCCCAGTTATTTCTCGGGAACCCATTATGTGGAATTCCTTCTTGCTAAAAATTTCTTTTTATAATATTTTATTTCTTTTATAAATATAAATTATTATATAAACCTAAATAATTTAGATATCATTTATAAATTTTCTAATTTTATAGAATTATTTATTTATTTTTGGCTTAAAATTTTTAACTTGAAATTAAATGTCCATATCCAATTGTTTTAGAATTTGTAAATATCCATATTAAATAATTATATACATATATGTATTATAAATTTTAATTTGATTCTAATTCATAATAAATTAATATAAATAATATTTTATTTTACAAAAATTAATATATTTTTCATAAAATTTTACATTTTTATTGCTAATTTTTCATTAGCTGTTAGAATATATTAGTTCATCTTTGTTATTTTCATGTTGATGATGATGGGAATTGAGGGCTAAGAATTGGAAATAAAGGTGTCAAATTAATACATCTTTTAATTACTCATATTTTACTAATTAATACATATCCATTTATGAGATTTTTTCTTGATTCTTACCTGAATTTTTTCTATTGGATTTTCCATAAATATTCTTGATTAAATTATCTAATTTTCTTTTATTTTTATTTTAATAATTTTTAAATTACTAAACATTTTTTGCCTTTATTATTTAAATTTCTAATATTTTATAGCTCAATAAAATGACAATAAAATTTAAAAAAAATATATTTTATATTTTTTTAGATTTTTTTTATTTTCCGGCGAATCAAAAAAAAACATAAATTATTTTTATTAATTTTATTATATTTTCACATTGCAAATATATATTTATGATTTTCTCTCAAATTATAATTTGTATATAGAATTCAATTTTATTTAAAAATTATTTTAAATGAATTTGGATGGTGGCTTCTCGCCGGAGTTGAAGCCATCGTTTTGATGGTTCCGAATATTGAAAAGTCGCGCTCATCACCCGCTCTGGCTATAGAGAGTGCCAACAAATGAATTCTGATTTTTTCAATTTGTCCCATTATTTGTGTCTCAATTATTTTTTTTTATCATTCCGTATAATTTTTAATATATTTTTTTTTTACAATATATGAATTTCATTCGATTTTTCAATTATTTTTTTATTCTATAATTTATGGAAGAAATAAATTTTTATAATAATTTTCTTTTAACTTTTCTAAAATTTTCTATTTTAATTTATGAAAATATTTTCAATATATAATGTTTAATTTTTGTTTAAATAATAAATAAATTTTTAAATAATTTTAAAAAATTTTTTAATTTAATTTTTATTTTTTAATTTTCTAAATAAGAATAATATTTCAATTTTATTTTTATATAATTAAAAAATTTTGAAAATATAATGGAAATATAAGGAAATATTTTAAAATAATCTACCAGAATTTTAAAAATCTTTTATTTTGTTTCATTTTATAATTTAAAATTTGTATTTTTAAAATAAATAAAATATTTATTATTTAGATTTTACCGAAAATTTATTAAATAATATGCATCCTGTTTAAATCGCTTAATTTGGATTTCTTCATTTGATAGAATTTTGTTAGATTTCTCTCTGTTATGATCTATAAAATGAAATGATTTATAAATAAAATTTTACCTTATTTTTTAAAAATTTTACGCAGATATTTTAAATTTTTTAATGTTAAAATATTTCAAGAAATATTGATCTTTTATTTAAATCTGTTTAAAAATGAATATTTTAAACTTTATTAATATTTTTCAAGTATACCTATATTAATTTTTTTTAATTTTGAATAATTTATTTTGAATATTTTTATATACTCTTAAGGCAACACTACTATATATAATATTCTAAATATTGAATATTTTATAATAGCATTTTATATAACTTCAAGTTTCAACTAGTGTAATCTTCTCCTTCCAAATTTTTCTTTTTAAATAAAAATAAAGAAATTTATAAATTATAAATTTTTTAACAAATATATTAATTCAATAATATTATCAAGTGCAGATATTTCCAGTAGTCATATAAATTTGATTATTTAATCGAAATTTAATATAATTTTTCTTCTCCATATGAAAATTTGAATTTTCGAATTGATCATCTTTATTTTAATGACAAATTTAAATGGTTTGTTTTGTGACAATATAAAAACTTATTCCACATCCTTCACTTCGGTTAAAATATCATTCTATCTTTTTATTTTTAAAGAAATATTTAAAATATTTTTTATAAATAAAATAAATTTTTATTTAAATAATATTTTAAATTTAATTAATTTAGATTTTAATTTGTCATAATATATTATAATTTCTATAATTATTAAGAATAATTTATAAATAAAATTTTAATAATATTTAATTAACAAAATTTTTCTATAATTCACTCAATTTTAATTTTCTATATAAATGATTAAATTTTAAAATTTTAAAATTATCCTATTCTTGAAATTATAATTTTGACCTGCAGTCAACCCTAAAAATATAACATTAATTTAAATCTACAAACTCAAAAATAAGCTTTCCGTATTGTGGTAAAAAGATAGATAATTTTTAAAACAATTTATTTTTATTCATTTTTTAGAAATTTTTAAAACATCATTAATATTTTATTAAAAACAATTGAATTTCAGCAAAATGAATTTATTTACCATTAAAATTGTATAATTTTTTAAACTGCATATTTCTATTTTCTTAGATCATAATAATATTTTGAAGAATTTACTTTTTTTCTTGCAATTTTTATCTAATATTTTTTGTGAAAATTTCAAATAATATTTCTTTTATTAATTTATTGTTGGAGGGCCTTTATTGAGACCATATGCACTAGTTTAAATGGGCCATCAATAGTAGAAAAATCGATAGCAATTATAATCCAAAAATTTACAATTGTTAATGGGTCGGCTGTTTTTTCCATCCATTTCGCAGATTAATGGCGGTTTTTCCATCCATTTCGCATATTAATGGCGGCAGATTGAAGAATTTTAGAATCTTCATTATGGGGCTTGATAGTTCGATATATTTCAATTATATTTTCTTTTTACTGAAAGCCTTCTATTATTGAGGCATTTCATTTTAGTATTCCACTGCGTCTCCATTCTGCCCACCCCAACTTTGCTGTTCAATGTTTCTATCATATACTCACTGAATGCTGTTATTTGAACTACATTCAATTACTATACTTCAGCCTTAAAAAAATAAATTTTCTTCAAGGTCGGCCATGTTTGGCATTAGTTATATATAAGTACAAAATACAATTATATTTTTTCTCTGTTTATAATTTAATTCTTTTTTTTAAATGCGTTTTTAATTTTTTTTAAAACATTCGATATTCACTAATATTCAAATAACATCGATTTTATATTGCAAATATTTTTGATACAATTTTTAATTTTTTATATTTATTTTATAAATATTTATTAAAATTTTATTAAATTATTATTAGGAAATCAAATAAAAGAAATTAAAAAATTTTTATAGTAAATTTTGATTTCCTTAGTGATGGCATTTTATTTTTTTGATAATTTCTTATGTATAATCAATAAAAAATTTAAGCTTCTTCTTGAAAAATTTGATAATTTTTTTTATTTTATTTTAGCGGCGAAAACTTTGAAACCTGGCCATTGCGTTTTGTAATAGAGTAATTTTCTTGTATTATATGATTCGAATTTTCCAAGATTTCATATTATCATAGCTACTAAAATACACTTGCTTTATTATTAATTTTTTCTTTTTAAATTATTCTTATTGTCTTAATTTTAATTTTAATTAAATTTTAATTCTATTTTTTTTTAAATAAGTAAAAAATTTTCCTTTTTAATTTATTTATAATATATATATAATATACATTCTTTATATATTTTTAAATAATAAAATTTTATTGATTTCTAATTGTTTTGAAATTTTCTAATTTATTTTTTTTTTGAAATTTTATTTTTCTTTGACATTCCGCAAATTATCATGTTTATTCCAGGTCATTCGCAAATTAATTTCAAATCAAATTATCATTTTTCTTCTTGTCAGAGATATATTGTGTCTTCTTGTAAATTTTTAAATTATATTGAACCTTTTTATAATTTTATTAAAATATGAAAAATTCTAATTATTTTTAATTCAGATATATTAAAAATATGTTTCATAATAGGACAAATATTTAAGTTTCAATAATTTGTCAAAAATATTGACAATTTTTAATATCAATATTCATAAGATATTTTCCCTCATTTGAGGGTGACTTTAATAAAAATAATTTAAATAAACCGCCCATTTGAGGTAACTTACAATAGAAAAACCCCCCTAGCTCTTGATTTTATTTCTTAGATTTTTAATTTATTTAAACTAAATTCATTTTCCCATTTATTTCATAATCATATGGTAATTTCGTTTTTCTAATATGAAAAAATTTTAAATTTTAATAATTATTTGAAAAATTATAATTTTTTTTAAAATACGTCAAATATTTCTTTATATTTAAAAGATTTTCGTTCATAAAATCATTACAGTAGCCAAATTTGCCTTCAAATTCATACACTCAATATATTTTGCCTTTTTTTTAAAATTTTTTATTGAATTTTAAAATTTATTTCCTAATTAAGCCGAGCCAAATGACACATGATATCGCGGCCAATTGTTGCTAGATAAAAATTTTTAAAATTTTTTTATCAGAGAAAATAAATTTTATCATTCATTATAAATAAATTAATTTTATTTAGATAATTTTTATGAATAATATAATATATATTGAATTAAGTAATTTTTTAAGATAATATTTTAAAATTCAGATTTTGAAAATTTTCTGAAATTTAAAAATTTCAATAAAATAAGTAATAATTTACCACTTATTATTTTTTATTATTGTATTTTCTTCCTCAACAATTTTTCTGTTGTGGAAAATATCCATTTTATTCTATTGGACACAAATGTTTATTTAATTTTAATCTATTTTTGCATTTATTAAGGACATTTTTGATGTTTTCATAAAAATATGGTTTAACTTTAATCCTGCAATTAGTTTTTTTTATTATTTTTTTTTTCGTTTTTTTGTGTTGTTATTGCTTACGCTCTTATTTTTAACATTTGTTTCAAATTTTTTTAATCTTTTTTTTTATTTTCTCCTAAAATCAATTTTTTATTCTTTTTTACATTTATTTGACGATGGTTTTCGAGAGCTTATTCTAAAACTTCATTTCATTTGATAATATAATACTATTATTTTATATAATAATCTACAAGATTTAAGATATAAAATAATCCTAATTTTTTTAATAACTAAATTTTTTCGATACATTAAGAAATTCTTATTATTAATTAAAGAATTTAAATTTCTTCATTAAAATTTTATTTTTTTAATATCTATAATAAATTTTTTAAATTTAAATTTTTATTTTTTTATATATTATATTATTTTAAAATTTATTATACATCTTCCATTGCTAAAATTAAAAAAAATTTTTATAGTATTAATTTTTCCTTTTTTTTTATGAATTACTTTTTAAAATCTAAGTTGTTTATTTCATTCTGACTATTTTAATTATATTATTTAATTATTTTTTAATGTCATTTTTTCTTTTATAATACATTCATTTTGATTTAATACTTACCAAAACTGCTAAACCATTGATTCCTAATTGCAAAATTTTTATTTTTATAATATATTATATATATTTATCACTTCTGCTGTAATTTGTTTTCGATTATCCATCTGGGAGAGGTGAAATGCCCAATAAAATGCTGAAAATTAAATTAAATAATATTACTATAAATAAAATTTTCAAATAAAAATTGTTATTATTTATTTAAATAAAATTAACCACTCTAATAATTTTGAATGAACTATTATATTATTTTTGGAATTTATTATTTAATAAATTTTAAATTTTAATTCTTGAATGCTGTTCCGAGAATTACATTTGAGTAAAATATAAATGAAAGATTTATATAATTTTATTTGCTTCAATTAATAAATTTAAGAAAAATTTTCATTTTTTTTAATTTTTGTTAATTATGAAATTAAATCTTGTAATTTTCATTTTAGTTATATCGATTCATCACTTAGTCAAGTAGAAAATAAATCATTCCAAAAGTGAAAATTTTTTAATTTATTGAGATTAATTGGGTAAAATAGAATAATGATTTTTTAAATTATTCTATATTTTGTTTATATTCTAGATTTTAATTTCAATTTTTAAAATTAACTAATTTTTCACAATTTAATAATTTGAAAATATATTTTATAATTAAAAAAATTGCGTATATTCATCTATAGAAAATATCTTTTTTATTCAAATTTTTATAATTATTTTTTATTATGGTTCAGATAAATAAAATTTCCAAATTATTGATATGTCTGGCAAGATCATTCCTTTTTTTGGTATATTCCTTCTTCACTTAGCACATTAATTATGAGCCCATATTTATGCTGATTATTAATTGAGAAGAGAACAACTTATTTAATATTCTATTAAATTTCATATTAATAAAATTTTTAAATTATTTTTTAGGGAAAATAAATTTCTATGAGTCTCAATTCATAAATAGCTTCTTTTATTTCAATCATTAATTAAAAAATTTTTTTTATTTAATTTTCATTAATCTCATTTATTTTTTTATAATAAAAATTTCAATTTAAAATCATTTCTCTATTATTAGGCAACTGGACTTTATTATTAATTTCATATGATAATTATTTTATTTTAAACTATTAATATATAATTTTAAATAAGTATTAATAATAGCTATACTTCATTAATAATTTTTTTAAATAAATATATTTTATTATAAATTTCTGTTAATAAATTTTAATATTATTTATTTTATTCAATTAATAATATTTTCATGATTTTCACATCTACTTCTGTCGCGCAACTATAATTGTTTTCATGTTCGTTTATTAAGATTATTATTATAGTTATGCTAAACACTTATAATTTAAACATATAAATTAATAAATATTTCTCTAATATTTATTAATTTTCATTAAAAAATTTTAATGCGTCGATGAATTATAATTTGTCATCAATTATGGACATCTTTTAATTTAATAATTATTAGACTAGAGATATATATTAAGATAATCGAATTATATTTTATAATATTAATGTAAACAAATTTTTATTTTATCATTTTAAAAATATTCATAAAATGCATATTTTTTTATAATCTATAATTTCAATTATGTTTTTTAGTAAAATAATTTCGTCATTTTTATTTTAATATTTATCTAAAAAAATTTATCTTAATAAATAAATTTTCTATTGCAAAATAATTCACTCGAGAATAGTTTGAATATAAGGTTGTTAAATTTTTGATTATTTAACTATCAAATGACAACATATTTATTGTTTTTTATTATAGAAATTTACTTAAGGTTTGCAATATTTTATAATTTATTTCTCCCAAATTAAAATTGAATTGGAAATAAAAAATTAATTAAAAATAAAATATTAATATTATTTTCATAATAATTTTTTTTAATTTTTTCATTGCTACAAAATTTACAAATTATTTTAAAAATAATATTAATTTGATTGTTTAGAACGAATATTGGGTCACTAATAAATTTCTTGCAATCGCAAGCTTGTTATCAGAATTTATATTTGCTAAAAATAGCATTTATTTTATTTAATTTAAAATAATATTTTTTTCTTCAATTTTCTACAGATATATAATTTTATTAATTTGAATTATTTATATACAAACATATTTTAATCCGTATAATTTATTTTAGGTATAATCGATAATTTTCGCCTTTTCTAAATGGCTTATTAATATTATTTCATATAGAAAGAATTTCTTAAATTTTAAATTATGAACCTTTTTATAATTTTATTAAAGTATGAAAAATTCTAATTATTTTTATTTCAGATATATTAAAAATATGTTTCATAACAGGACAAATATTTAAGTTTCAATAATTTGCCAAAAATATTGACAATTTTTAATATCAATATTCATAAGAAATAAACATTTATAAATGTATTCAATTTATTGTAAATATTGCCATTAATTTTTACTAATAATATTTGATTTGGGAAAATTCGTTCTCATAATTTTCTTGCTCAATTTGCTCAAACGCAGATAGTTATTAGATAATAATATACAATGCTCACTGTTATAATTTTAGATATAATAATAATTTCATTATTATTATTAAATCTTCGAAAATAACTATCAACTTTGGCATATTTCCTTATTTTTTGCTTATTCATTTTTATTCAAAGTATTTTTGTAATTTTTTATTTATGTTAACTAAATTTTTCATCCTTTACTTTATTTTCAACATTTTTCGTTGCTAACTCTTTCGAGTTTTGGCCCTAGGATTTGTTGTTGGTGAGCAAATTCTGAACATATTGGTAATTAAAATAAATTAGACAATTATTTTTATTGATTTTACTTCTTTTTCTATGGATAACATTTACTTCATTCTTGTTTTTATTATAAAATTATTTACTTCTACAGATAGATTTATTTTACAATAAATTCATATATATATAATATATAACTATGTCGGCTATTTTAAAAATTTGTTTTTATAAATAATATCAAGTGAATAAAATCATTATTAATAGGCAAAATTTTTGAATATTTATTTGTTGGTTATTTTTGAATATAAAAAGTATATTTATTGTTTAATATTTAAAATTTAACAAGTAAATATATCTTTTTTAATTTTTTTTGAATTTATGTAATATTTAGCATCGAAGATACTTAGTATGACAATTAAAAATGCTCATTTACAATTATAGTAAAATTATCCCATTTAAAATAAATTCTAATCATTCATTATATTTTTTAAGATTTCATTTAAAAGTATTTCTATTTTCTAAAATTGACTCTATTTTTAATCATAGTATAATATTAATTTTTTAATTTATTCTAAATTATTTTACATTTGATAATACTCGATAAGTATTAATTTCTAAATAACTTTGAGATATGCTGAACGAAATTTATTCAATTTTTATATTATTATTTTTAATTTGAATGATTATTTGCATAATTTCTCTCTCTTTCTCTAAAATTAGTTCATTATTTTTTTTATTTTCATATAGTTTAATTTAAATATGAATTATTTACTATTTTTATAATTTTAATTGAAAATTTTAAAAATTTTATTTTTTTAAAATTCCTAATTTGATTTCTCAATTGAATATTTCATCATCTCTTAAAATTTTATTTAATTATTTTTATTTCAAAACCTATGATAAAATTATTTTAATCCTTCGCGACATTCACAAAAATGTTAAATCAATTTGAACAAAGAATATTTGTTTTCTTCAAAAATATTTTTTTATTTATTTATAAATTTCCCTTCAATATTATTTTATTATAATTATTTTTATGTTCTAAAACTGATTTTAATTTATAAATGTTCGCATTTTATTATCTGCAATATTTTATCAGCTGTTTCGAAATGAAACCTGTTTCATTTTTGTTTATCCTATTAGAAAATTTATTTATTTACAAAGAAATGCTTCTGTAGATAATTATAATTATCAATTAATGAAAAAATTACAAATATTATTATTTTGATATATAACAAATAAAGGAGAGAAAAAATGTTTTAAATCTTTATTTAAATAAATTTACCATATAAAACCAGGTGTTTTTCAAAAATTAAAAATCCTTTTTTCAAAAAACAAATATACATTTTTCAATTTTATTTCCCTCTTCTATTTCTTCATTTTTCATTCTTCCAATTTTATATCTTCATCTTACAATTTGTCGCTAAATGAAGCGGGCCATGTTCTCATTTTCTCCTACTGATAAGCGTTTAAATATATATAAATATTATTTAAATTTTTCCATAATATTTATTCAAAATTTATCTTTTATGGAATAAATAAAATAATTAAAAATTATTAAAATTAATGATTTTCTTTTTTTATTTTCTTCATCATTTTATTAGTTTCAAAGGGAAATGGATGGATAATGCTTAAATATTCGCCATAGCTTAAGCATTTATCGAATTTAAATAAAAATAATTAAAAATATATTTATGGGTAATTTTTTCCCTTTAATTGGAATATCATATTTATTTTTATCATTTATTTAATTTAAAAAATATTTTTTCTTCATTAATATTAAACAAAATGCTTAATCTTTTTTTATCAATTATTTTTAATCAATTTACATTCATTCATACATTTAATTCTCCAAATGCTTTCTTTTCTTTTTTTTCTATTTTTCTCTTCAATATTATCCAATCAATTCCATGCTTAAAATTCATTTATAAAAATGGCACAAACATAAGGTAATGGGGCCTAACAAATAAAGTGACTGTTTTCTACCATAACCCGTCAAATCTAAATTTTTAGCACCTTTGTGTTCTATTTCCTTTTCTTATTTTTGTTCTTTACTCTCCATTCTTCAAAAAATTAAAAATTTTAATAAAGATTTTAAAAAATTTTAACAATTTAATTGGTCTATTTTGGATAAAATCAAAATTTTTGTATATTTTTAATTATATAATTTTTTATTTAAAATTTTGCAAACATGCTATCCCAGGACGGCGATTTTGGAGAATATTAAATTAAAAATTTTTTACCAATGAATAAAATCTTTTATTAAAAAATTTAATTGTATTGCTCTGCCCAATTTTTTAGTAGTAATTGTTCAAATTGATTTGCATAAAATTCAATTCCATTTTTATTTGAATATCAAAATAATTATAATTAAAATTAATAATTTTTCTGCAATGCGATATCCAATCAGCAGGAGAATGCCATGCTGGCCCATGAAACCGTCACGTTGACTCAGGCACTATTAGACCAAAAATTTTCAGACATTCCTTTTATATTTATTTAATTCAATTTTTGAGGCCTTTACTATGTTATACTGATTTCATCTTAAGCCAAATTTTTATTGATATTTTACTTAACTTTGCTAGAATTCTATTCCATGACTTTATCGTTTCAGGGATCGGCTTTCTAATTTTTTTCCAATTATTTGTCATCTCAGAATTTCTTATAATATACATGGAAAATTAATAAAATTTGTTTTCAATAATAAATTGTGCCAATCAAAAAATTGGATAATTATTATTTAATAATTTTAAAAAATTATTTATTTTTAATCGAAATGCAAAATTATTTAATTTAAAAATTTAAAGATAAAACATAATATATTCATCTATGAATGTAATTTAGTCGTTAATTTAAATTACTTTTATAAATTTTATTTAAAAATATTGTTAAATTTACAATTAAATTTAATTAATATGTTAGATTTAAATCATAAAAAGAGATAAATAATGATAATTTATTAATAATTATCAGATTTGATAATTAATCATATTTTTAATAATTAATAAATATTAATTTCTTCAATTTTATCCGTAGTAATAAATTTTATAATTTTATTAAAAAATAGCTCTCTTTAAATAGATATATTTTATGCAACAATTTTCAATTGTATATAACCTTTCCGATCAATTTTATTGAGAGATTATTTATTTTATTTTATTTATTTAGGATATTTAATATTTTTTTTCTTACTCCAACTCAAATACAATCCCGGATTTTAATAGATCAAAGCGACTTCATAATTGTTGACGAAATTGAAGTAAGAATCAATCCCTCTTTTGATAATACAATCAAATAATTATTTCCCATTTTTAATTTATTAAATAATAATATTTTACCAATACGTATAAAATTTTATTTTCATTTTAATTTTAATTTGGACTAATACACTTTTTAAAATTTTGAGACTTTTTGATTTTTCCTTCAATTTTTAAAATGTTAATTTATTAATTAATTATTTTAAATTTTTGGGATTTTTCAATGGTTTTTCATAATATTTTATCTAAATTTTATTTTTGCATATATCAATAATAAACTAATTGAAAATGATTTAATAGATAGACTTTTCATGATTGTTTGTAATCATCGACGTATCATTCTTTAAATTGAATGAAAAAAAATGATATCAATTAAAAATTTTCAAATGAATTTGTCTAATTAGAAAATAATTCCATTCTATTTATTATAAAATTATTTTTTATTCCTATCAATTTATTTTTTATTCAATTTTTAATAAATTTAAAATTTTTATATTTTATATCATTTTTGACGATAATTTTAAAAATTTAATTCTAATTTTTTTTTTCTAAATTTTTTCTATATCATTTAAAATTAAATTAAATATTTTGTTTTGAAATTATTTATATTTTTTAGATTTAAATAATTAATAGAAATAACATTTTTTTAACCTGCATATTTTCTAATTTTATTAGGCCGAAAATAAAAAAAATTGATATTATAATGATAAATTTATGGATATTAAAAAAAATTTAAATGAAATTTTAATATTTATTGTTTATTTATTTGAGCTAATGTATTCAATAATTACTATTCGCTAAATAAAATATGGATTTATAAAAATTTGTAATCTTTTTTTAAATAATAATATTTTATGTTTTTTTTCTTTTGGTTCAGTCAAATCGTTGTTAATTTTCCAAATCATTTCAAAATTTACATATAGTGAAATTATTCAAGATTTTTAATATATTTCATAAATTTATTCCTTTTTTATTTTCATTGTGTCTTTTTTAGATTATTTTTAATGGTTTATTTTAATAAATTATTAATCAATTTATTCGTTAATTTATCTATTTTTTTTTTTGGAATAATAAATTTCAAGATCACAATAAAAAAAATTAATAAAATTATAATTTTTTTTTTGAAATTAATATTTATTTTATATTAATAAAAATTTTTTTACAAAAAAAATATTAAATAAGAAATATAAATATTATGTTTTATGAGCTTGCTCTAAATCTCAATAATTCTTAATGTATTTTGATTTCTTAATTAAAATATTTTATATACAAAACTTTCATTTATTTTTATTTTATTTTATATTAGTTAATATTTTTAGAAATTTTTATTTTTGATAAATTTCTTTTATAATATTTATTTATAATTATATTAAATTAAATTTTTATTTCCAATTTTAAACATAATTTTGACTCATTTTCTTAATTTTACATAATTCATAATAATATTTTTTGAAATAATAGCAAAATGTCCTATTTTATAACTATCATAAATATTTTTAATCTTTCGGTTTCGTCTTTTTTCATTTTATATAGTTATTTTTAAGCTTCAAATCAATTTCGTTAACTTCATAATTTTAATTGAGAAAGCAAAAATTGATTAAATTAAATTAATTTATTTAAAAAATTTGAAAAATAATCCTCTTTCTTTTCATTGAATTTTTTATCTAAATAATGTTATTAAATTGTAGATGTATGTGAGGAATTAGCCATCGGTAAAATTTGCATTTTAAATTAATAAAAAAAATATAAAAATAACAATATTCTAAAAAAGCTAATTAGGCTAGTAAGAAAAATTTTTTTTAATATATTTAATATTTTATTATTTCGTTACCTTGAATTCTTTGCTTGACTAAAATGGTCGATCGATGCCTGCTAAATTAATATATACTCTTTATTATATTTTTTATTTCTAAAATAATTCATTCATATGTATAATATTATTTTATTAATTTTATTATCATATCATATCTAGATATTTTACATTATATCGTTTACTTAAAAATTAATTTTACTAAATATTTTGCTTTATTTTTTTATTATTTTATATTTATTTAATTTTTAATAACAATTTTTCTTCTTTAAAAAACATTTTATTATTTATTCAAATCAGTTACATTATCAATTTAAAAAAAAATTTAGAATTTTTTACTGTAGGAAAAAATTTACTATTATACTTTTAATTTTTGATTTTGAATTAAACCAAATTAAATATTCTTTATTATAGGATTGGATCAGAAATTTCGAAAATTTTATAATATTTGGAAGTAAATAACAATGAAATATATCTATTACCTAAATTTTTATTTAAAAATGATTGTTCATTTTATTCAAATTATACTTACAATTTGAAAAATCTTATTTAATTATTATAATTTTTCAAATAGATTACATATAATAGTGGATTAAAGTCTATATTTCTATTTGTTTTCATCAATTTCTTATTGTTTATTGAAAAGACAAAAAGTAATTTTAAAATAAGATTTATATTTATTTTATAATTAATTAAAATTTATTGTTATTAAGTAATTCAGAACCAATTGGTTTTCTCTATTGGGGGCTGAGACAATATAGATTATAAAAAATATTATTAATCTATTTAACTACAATTCCAAGTAAATTATTTTTATTATTTTAAAAATAAAAAATATATTTTATTTAATCTTATTCCAAATTGGTCATCGGTTTACATTTTTTTTAATTCTAAATTATATACATATATATTTTATTGTTCATGGTCATTTTCATAAAGTCATTGACGGATTTTCACTTCCTTTGATCGAGCATGCACATAAATCCGTTTGTCACATTCAATGTTTATATGGTGACGTTGAAGGGATTGCTTCGACTTGAAGTTTATATTTATAGATTATATTTGTCAAAGTAATAGTTATTTTCAGATTGAAAGAACTGATTACATTTTTTAATAGGAATATATGGATAAAAATTTAATTCTAAATTTATTTTTTTTATATTTCCTTTAGTTTCAAAATCAAAACCAGAACAAGAAAAATTATACTATAATATATTGTATCCATTGATTTAATATACAAGATGAAAAATCCATAATTTTTATCCTTTTTTTTAAATTAATATTTATATGTAATTTAATTTATTTTATTAATTTTTATTTATGAACTTTAATATTTGAAATTTTAAATTGGGATTATAAATTTATTTTTGCTTGGAGCGCAATTCGCCGATTTACACCTCCGCCAAAGAATTTTCTTCCACATTAGCATTTTCTCCGGCAATGACCAAACAACCAATTGAAGATGAGGAGGTCTTCAAATGAATTAATTTTTAGATATATCATCATACAAAATTTTTTTAATAAAATTATTTTATTAAAATTTTTGATTAAAGAACCATTTAAAACATTGTTATAATTTTTCAAATAAATTTCGATTAATTTTTTTAAATATCTAATATATATTTCCTGTAATCTAGATTGAATTTGTTGTGTTTCGATTAGATTAATTCGTTTGAATATTTAGAGAATTAATCAGATTATTCCTAAAGACCCATCAAATTCGTTACACTACTTTAAAAATATTTTATAATTTATAGTAATTAAATGAAAATTTTCTATTTAATGTAATTTTAAAAATTATAAATAATATTTAATTAAGAACTGAGATAGTTCAATTATTATTCAATTTTCATTTTATGAGATGACATATGTTTCCAATTTTGTAAAAATGGATTTTAAGATTTGGATAGTATACAATTTGATATTTTTAAATAATTTCTTCTTGTAAATTCAAATCAATGACCGATTTGGTGATTTTGTGAAAATGTTCGCTCTTTGATCGCGGACGAGCAATCTGCCATTCACTTTATAAATTTTTTTTAAATTTATAATTGGTATTTTTTTTTAATCATTTTTCCTTTTTATTTAAATATTAATTATTGCCTAATTAAATTTTAGATACAAATTTATTAATTTATAAGCTTTTTTATAACAAAATTATTATGATATCTATCATTTTATATCCGATACTTATCAATTTTTATATAATTAATAATAATCTTTATCATTTAAACGAATCATCTTTTATTTTATAAATAAATTCTAAAAATATATTTTTATTTAAAATCAATTGAATAAAAATTTTTTTGGATATTAATAAAATATTCTTTAATAATTTATTTTTTTTTTAAAATTACTTTTTAATATTAGCATAATCAATATTTAAAAGTTATTTAAGTATTTTCTTAATAATTATTATTTTATATATTAGGAATAAATTTAGAAATTTTGATCTTTTCTAATAAACTTTTTATTCAAATTATTTTAAATTTATTTTCTTATAATTCATCTTCTATTTCTCCTTGACTATTAGAAAAAAGGAAAAAATGACAAAATGGTTATCAGTTATTATAATTTTTCTCATTTTAATATCTTATGTGCACAAATATAATTTTTCTAAAAATAATATTTTTAGCATATTTATAGATATATATGCATTTATCTCTTAATTGATCTTATGAATTCCGAAACATGTGACATTATCAAAAGACGTCGATTAGTTGCTCTATTCAAAACAAATGAAATTAAAATTAATTTACCAATCCAACTTACAATATATTTATAAAATTTTATTTAATTTTTCTACTTTATAGTTATTCTTTTAAATTTAATCTATAAACCTATATTGTACAGATATTATTTTTATTGATATTTTATCTTAATAAATGTAGAAAAAAAATATTTTGGAATTTTTAGATATTTTTTAAATCCTATCAAATTTTCTAAATTGTTAATTAAATTTATAAAATTTTAAATATTTTTTTAAAATTTTCTGTGAATGTAATTATTTTTATTGGTTTGATTTCAAAAGAATTCGCAAAAATGAATTTCTTTCTCCAAAATATTTAGCAAAAATTTCAAGTATTCTCGACATTTTCTCTATAATTATAATTGCAAATTTAACGAAATTAAAATAATTCATTAATTTTAAATTTACATCCGGTTCTTTAATAACTTTTTGATATAAATATGAATAATTTATTAGAAGTAATAATAATATTAAATTAAATATAAAAAAATGACTTTCAAAAACTTGTGATGAAATTCGTCATATAACCTTTCTTTAAAAAAATAAAATTCTGATTAATAATTATTTTTAATTTAAATAAATCCATTGTTCGAATTTTTGGGTCTTTTCAATGAACATCAAGGGCATCACATCCAGCACAAAGATTTTCTATAATTTATTAATTAAGTAAAAATTAACCACTATTCAAACAATTTTAGAATTTGAATTTTTTTATATTTATCATGATTAATTAATTTATTGTTTTATATTATATTTTATTTTTATAAAATAATTGTTTATTCTCATTTTTAAGTTCAATTGAATTATTTCCCATCTTTTATTTTTTATTAAATTCTAAATATAAAATTTTATTCTATTTTCCTAAAATTATTTTAAAATTTGTCATTTTTATTATAAAATTTAATGCTATTATTGAATAGCTTTATTATTATATTATTTTATTTTAACAAGTTCTTATCGATTTTTAAATAAAAAAAAATCTTAGTTAATTCTACATTTTTAAGCTTTTTCGACATAATACAAAAATTATAGAAGGAGAGAATAAATTTTCAATCTTCTTAGAATGCATTTTTTTCACACTACATGCATTGTATTTTTAAATTATCACTTTAAAATAATACAAATATTTATATTAATTATTAAAATTAAATTTTAAATAATATTATATTATATATAATTAATTTAATATTATTCGTAATTAAATTATTTCTGATATTTTTAAAGATTATCACATTAAATAAATGAATTAAATATGATCTTTTATATTATTTTGCATTTCATGGCAAGGACTAATTTTATATTATATTCTATTTATTATATTTTTCATAATAAATTAAATAATTTGGTATTAAATACAATGAAATGCTACCTCAACAATGTATTGTTTTTCTTTTTGGCGAAAATAGTTTAGCGATCGCAATGGAATAGACAAGTCGACCCAGTTCTAAAAATTTATTAATTCGTTAGTTTTTGGAAAAGATAAATTAGCCAATTTTCATGTTTTTTGGAAGCCTATATTTATGGATATTTGATATAACATGATTCATTATATCTTTCACTACAAAAAAATATTAATTCAAATTGTATAGCTTCTCAAAAATATATCATCCTACAAATTTTATTCATTATTTTTTGATTTATTAATATGTTGGGAAAAAATTGAATTATTTTGGGCAAAATAAAATGGATATTCGATGAACCGGTTGGGTGGAGGTGTTTGCTGTCTTTATTATTTACAGACCACTGCACTGATTATCGCATTTCATCTTTTTGATAAACAATAATTTGTTGTCAAATTCAATTTTTGGCTTTAATTTTCTAATCTAAAATATAATTTTAGAATAGATATTATAAGTAGAATTAATAATAAAATATTTTTTGCATCGTAGTTCAACTTTATAATTATGTTTTTTTTTAAAAAAATAATTTTTTACAATTTTTTTTAAAGAGGTAATATTTTCTAAATTAATTTTAATAGAAATTTTTTTTAAAAATATAATTAAAAAATTAATTTACTTATATTAATAATTCGAATTCAATTAAATTGATAAGAAACATTTAATAAATAATTTAAATTTCTCATCTTTTTTTATAGAAAATTGAATAATTTTTAAATTTTTTAATTGACATAATTTTTTATTTGTATTTCTCATTTATATTATGAAAAGTTCAAAAATCATTTTAATCACCGTTTTTCATAATTTTTTTTTATTTCATTGAAAAAACACTTTGATTCATTTTATTAACAAAGTTGTTAACTCAATTACTTCAATCTTACTTTTAATATTTTATAGATTATTAATTATTATTTTTAATTATTTAATTTTATAAATTTAATAATTTTCTATTTCACAAAACTATTCAGCAAAATTAAAAAAGAAAATTGCATAGATCATTATTGTAGTCCATAGCAGTAGCAATAGTCTTCAAAATTATCAAGAAGTTTTAAAATTTCTAATAAAAGTATTTCTATAAATAGAATTTTTAATTTATTTGATATGAAAATAACTTTAAATAAATTAAATAATTAAAATTGTTATTAAATTTTTATATCATTTTTATATTTTTAATTCGTTTATCGTATATTCTAGAAAGAGTTGTAAAATATTCTTGTTGATATTTTAGATTTATTAATTTAAAAATTTTATTTTGTATATAATAAATAATTATTTATATGTATATTTCAATCAAATATTCTTTCTTTTTTAAATTTTTATTCACAACTAATTTTATATTTTTAACTTTAATCAAAGAATTTTGCATCGCATTTTTTATTGATTTTAATGAACTCTCGACAATATGCTTTCAATTCTAAAAAAAATGATTGAAAATAAATTATTTGTATTAATTTTGAACTATAATTTCAGGATTATCATAAAAAACCATTTTCCATTTATATTTCGTATACTTTAAAATAGTTAATTGATCTAATTATCATCGTTTAAATCTTTAGCAATAATTAGATTATTTATTGTTTTTTTTATTAATTAATATTGATTTAATCATTTTATTATTGTGCGGAAAATCATTTTCTCTGCAGACTTGATTGATAAAGGAAAAATTTCACCAATTTTTTTGTATGCAATTGCAATCTGAATTGAACTTATTATCAAAATTTATATTATCAAATTCAGTCATTTTGGCCACTTGACTAGCAATAGTATTTCAGGATCCAATTTGTCGAAGAATAATTCGCAAAGCTTTTCTCGCCACGCTGTATCTTCCAGATTGATGTAAAATTTAGTTCGATTTTTTATATCTTCCCGTTTTTATTTAATTTTTTTTTGATATTTAATTTTGTCCATCTCATTTCATTTATCCATATAAACAAATAAATATTTATATTTTTTTAATCAAGATATTTTCACTTTTTAAATTTTTTTTTAAATTTTTGAATTAAATAATTTTAATAAGAATAACAGATTTTTTAAAAAAAATTTAAATTAATTTAATTAAATATAAATGAAAATTTAATCAAATTTATTTAATTAGGTATTAAGCTTTCTTGATTCGATAATAAAAATTTTGAAGCAATATTTTATTCTTGATTTAAATTTTTTTATTTTTAAGTGATATATTTTTGATTTTTAAATAAATATTTTCATTTAAAATTTACTTAATTTCGCTTATTACTTTTGATTATTTTGTTTTTGTCTATATGTTTATTTAAATTAATTTTTTGATGAATAAATTTATTCCATTTCTTTTCTTATTTTTTCAATTTATTTAAGTTTATAATTTAAATTGTAACTTATTTGAATTTAATATTTGTCATTAAAATTACCATATGAAAATTTTTACAAAAGAATTACTCTAAAATAACCATACAAAGTATAAATTTATTTAAAATTTTTAATTATTTATCATCTTTCAATATATAAGTGAGATGCTACTCCCTTTTCAAGATTAGCTGAATCCCGTTATTTTTATTATTTAATTTATTAAATTTTTAAAATGATTTATATATAGATTTTTAAAAATAAATTTTAATGTTAAATTTCTTTTAATTAATGTTTAGAATTTAAAAATTTTATTTTCAATTCCCATTTCAAATTTAATTAAAATTTTATTTTTGGATTAATCTATATCTCATAAAATAATTCAAATCAGTAAAAAATTATAAAAATTCTATATATTTTTGATAAATAAAAATTAAATTAAAAATAAATTTTATAATATATTAAAATATTGATTTTTTATTAACAATTTAGCAGCTATTATGAAGAATTTATGCAACTAAGACTGCTGGTGTTTCAATCATTTCTATTTCTTTCCTTTTTTTGATACTTTGCCGTGATAAATTTACTAAAATTTTTTACCGATTTTTATAGTCTACATTTAAATAATGGAATTTATATTTCTTATTACTGAATTATTTTTATTTAATATGTGTTTATTTTTAAATTTTTTTATATTTTTTCAACTTTTTTGTATATAATTTGAGTTATTTTTAATAAATTTTAATAAATTTGTAATCAAAACAGTTTATCCAACTTATAATAAATTTAAAATATAATTATTATTATATAAAAAAATAATTAATTAATATACTTCAGTATCAATCAAATTGTTTTCACGCTTTCTGATTTGGTTTCATATTTGTCTCCATTAGAATTTTGAAAATGTTATTGAATTTTGTCCATGAATTCATCATCACTCACGAAGCTAGATGATATTTTCAGAATTTTTTAATTATTATCAAAATTTGTTAATCAGTAAAGTAATATTAATTTTTTCTTTTGTTATAATTCACATAAATTAGAACCATATATTTTTAACTTCATAATTTATTTCTCGCGCTATTCGTATATAAGATATAATTAAATTTTTTATCATTAAAATAAAAATTCGATTATATGACAAAGTTATTCTCCCTTGTTATCCTGCCAGGATCGTCAATTGTAGCATGTCCAATTTTGCCGACAAATATCTGTTTTGACAAATGGAATTTATTTAAATTAAAAATCATCATTAAATTTCTAATATGATTGCCTATTAATTATTTTTAAATATTTTTAATAATTTTAATTACATTTATTAATCAACTATTATTTTATTTTGGAATAATCTATTTATTCAATGTCAACATAAAAAATAATAGATAAAATTTTAATTTTTTTCTGTATAATTTGATTGTGTTATACATAATTAATTTTATTCATTATAATTTGCTCCAGCATCGATTCTATATTTTTATTTTATTAATGATTGTTTAAAATTTATTTTTTATTGACACATTGTTTTCATAATTCGTATTAATTTATATTTTTATTAATTATGAATTAAAATATTATTCTCACAGATATGTTAATCGATAGCTTCTACAACAATAATTATAAATCTCATTTTAATAAATCGATATTTGTGCACTTTTATATCACTTAGCAAATGGATGCAGGGTTATTCTGAATAATTTATTTCGGAAAAAATATTTCTAAAATTTATTTTTTTAAAAAGTAAAATTAAAAATTAATTCATAAAAGTCTTTTTGATACTATTATTGAACCCAACCTTTAAAATCTTCATATATTAATGACTGATTTAAGATATTGTAAATTTTTTACAATGTATATTTGTAAAAATTTATTCTGCAAAAATTTTCAAAAAATTTTAGATTGATAAAATAACATATATAAACACAAAATATATCGCATTTGAGACAATTTATATAATTGCCGATTTTTTGAATTATTTTTTATATAAATATTTATTAAATAAATTAATTTTAAATTTAATAAAAATTTAATTAAATTTGAAATCATTTATTTTTTTAAAAAATATCATTAAATTAATCATTAAATCAATTATTTTTTATGATTTATAAGAAATTTTTTATTTTCATTTATTAATAAAAAATAAATTTCAAATAATTCGGTGTTCATTTATCCAAAATATTATGGCCTTTCTTTTATTTGTCAAAGAAAATTTATACGATCAGTTTATGATCCTCAATATTACACCTATTAAATTGAAAAATTAGTAATTGATATTTTAAACCTAATTTTATATTTTGTTAATGCAATATTTACGATGAAAATTTTGGAAAAATATTTATCTTTTTTCTGTTTTCAGAAAATAATTTTCATATAGTTCATTTAATTTCCAAAAATTCTGCTCATATTCTATAATCATCATAAGGTTCTTCTAAAAATGTATGAATTTGGACAATAATTATAATTATAAAAATTTATATTAACATACCTCTCAATTTTTTATTGCTTATTTTCTAGAATTTATTTAATATATTCTTTTTAAAGCTATTTATGCTTACTATTTTATTTATATCAAAATTCAATAATTTAGTTCGATAACAAAAATAACAAAAAAATTTATATGGATTTATTTTTGAATAACTGGTATATTTTTATTTTTATTTAAATTTTTTATTATTTCTATTCAATATTTTTTATATTTCATCTTTAGGGCTAATTCCTTATTGTTTTGGAAGAATGGATTCACTATCAATAAAATCAGCAAACAATCTTAACATGAATTATTAAAAATTTTGATAATTATATTTTTGTTTAATTATACCAATTTTGGCTTTTTTCTACTTTATATAAAATAAAAAATCATTAAAAAATTTATTTATTTTATAATAAAATTAATCACTAAATTTATTTTGAATATATAAATTTTCTTAATATAAAAATTCTTTAATTTAAATAAAAATAATAAAATTTATATTTTTCTTTGGCGATTGATGTAATCGATTTTTTAAAATTAAATAATAGAATTAACACAAATTTCTATTAAATTTTATTTTCAACAAATTTTGTTTTCCGTCAATAGCATTTTTTTTCAGTGCAGAATACAATATTTTCTTTAATTTTCTCTCAGTTTTAAATTGATTTTTCACTTTTTATGCCTGATTTTTCAATTGTTCTTTTTAAAAATTCTTCATGATGAATAATGTAAAATTTATTTCATAACATCATGTATTTTTATATGTTTTTTTATTAAACAAAATACAATCAAGGTCAATTTCCAAGAAATTAACAATTGCTGAATTTCGTGTGATTATTTTAGTAGACAATCAAATTAGATGAAAATTAACAATCAATTCTTATAAAATCCCACCAATTTTATCGGTATTTAATGAAATATTAATATTAGTAATAAAGGTTTACTATTCCTCAATTTTTTTTTAAATAAAATCTATAATAAATTTATATTTATAATTTTGATAAAATTTTTCCGCATTATTTATTAGTTATTTATTCTTCTAAAATAATATTTTTCGTTATTTATTTCAATTTAAAAATATTATTATTCGATTGATATGAAAATTTAATATTATTAAATAATTTTTGAAACATTTTTTTTATTTTTATATTAAAATTTTTCTTTCAATTATTTTTTTAAAAAATATATAAAATTAATTTAGTATTTCTTAAAATATTAAAGAAATTTAATAAAATTTTAATCCTATCTCAATTATTAGATTTTCATTATTCATCACGGTCGCATTTTTATTAATTTTTTATTTATTATCATAATATATATATATATAATATGAAGGTTCCTTGATTATGAATATTAATTTCTGATAAATTTAAGATATAAAATTTTATTTTAATTTTTTTTTAAATTAGAGGTTGCTTAAGGTTAATTTTTTTTTGAAATTTAAAAAAATTTCTGATGAATATAAAATAATATATTTTTGCAAAATAGCTTTGAATATATAAACAAACTTTCAGAGTTTCTATTTTAATGCCATTTTAATATAATATTTATTATTTTTGAGAAATTTACAATAGATCAATCATAACGAACATCCAAATCTATAGCCGCATTGCTGCTGCAAATTACTAATATGTTTGATTGTCTTCCTAGATTTCTTCTGGTTGTTATGAGCGAACTGCGACATAATAAATTAATAAATTCAATAGAAGTTATAATTATTTTGTTTATTATATAAATTGATATTTTTATAAAATTTAAATTTCTTTTAATGATAATTTAACATATTTTAGATAAGAAATATTTTAGATGAGATATATTTTTCCTTTTTTTTGATGAAATTATTTATCATTAATAATAAATAAATCAAATTTTTATATATTCGGCATATTTTTATTTCTTATTTTAAATTTTTATTCATAACAATATCAATTATTAATTGAATTTCTTTATTTATAATAATTTTCTTTATCTCAAAATTTTTTAATCAAATTTATTTTTTTAATTTTCATTTAATAAAAGATTTAATTTATTTTTTATACAGCTTCTTGTACATTTTTTTAAACATCATCCCGAATGATCAGAATCAATGGCATGACAGCTGTAAATATAAAATAAATAAAACTATTTTTAAATAAATTTGAATAAATATTAATTAATTTATATTTAATTATCTGATTTTTTGGTGATTTTACTAAAAATATTTTAAAAATCTATTTATTTATATTAAGAAATATTTTAAAATATCAATGATATTTCTTTTGTACGCTTAACTAGTCCGACCACTATGTAGGTGTAAGGGAAGAATGTTATTTTATTAAAGATTAAAATTTACATCAAAAATTTGCTTTATTAAATATATTTAATAATTAAAGAAATTAATCTATTAAAAGACTTCTCATAGAAAATTTCAATATCAATATGAATATGCGAATTTCAGAAGCAATACTTTAGGCAAATTTAGCAGATGTTTTTTGATATTATTTGTGAAAAATTTATATGATTGATAATTAAATTTTTTCTTTAAATCCTATAAAGGGCCATCAATAAATAGAATTATTAATGATTATATTTTTAGTTTAGAATATTGTCAGTCAGGAGAGAATCTTATCACGTGGTGAAATTAAGAATCTATTATAATAAAATATTCTTCTCTTTACATCATAAAAATCATCTGGCAAAATAAAAATCGATTCAAATTTCTATTGTAGATTTAATTGATTAATTTAATATAATAATAATAAATTAATTTGCATCCAAAAGTAATCTTAAATTTTAAGAATTTTAAGAAATTTTATTAATATTTCATATTTCCTTTTTTACCATCTAAATATTTTATTAATCTTTATTATTTTTAAATTGTTTTTTAAATAAATTATGAGTTGAGATAAAATTATTGGTGACAAAATAATTTATATATATTTATAATATTAGAAAATAAATCAAACATTAACATAATTTGGATTAAATATATTCATTTATCTTAATAAATATTTTATTATTAATTATAAATTTAATAAATTAATTATAATTCGTTTATTCATTTATATAAAAAAATCATACCGTATATCATAATATTGAAGACACAAATCAATTTTTAATTATGATTATTATGAAGAAATTTTATTTTCCTTAGATTATAAAAAATTTTAAAAAAATTTATTTAGATTTTTAATTTCTTTATTGTAAAATGCTTTTTTCATATAAAATTCAAATAATTTAATAATTATTATATTAAAGTATGATTTTATTTATTTTTCCCTTAATACGATTAAAATAAAATCAATTAATCTCTCATTCATTTTATTTTTCTTATTTTTCATATGATTATTTTTAAGAATAAAATTAAAAATTTTTATTCTTTATTTTTTATTTTTTAAATTCATTTATTTTAGTTGATATTATTGTTTTTTATAAACAAAAAGTAAATATATTTAAATTGTAAATATTTGTAAAAACATTTCATTTGTATCATTGAAGGGAAAGATTCAGCCTTAAACAAGAGTTCTAAATGAGAAAAAATAATGGTTATTTATCTTATAGTTTTCAATGTTTTAAAAACATATTTTATTTTTATATTTAAAAATTTTTAAATTTCTTTTTACAATAATATTTTTATAAATTTTAGAATTTATTCTGTTGAAATCGACAGTTTCATTTTGGAAAACAACATCAGTGGGTTCATTGTTTTTGTTGTTGAAAGTAGACAAAATGCCTCATTTTAGGATTTTTAAAACAAATTAAGCAATATTTATTTTGTTTTTTTTTGAATTTTATAAATTATAGCAATATTTTTATAGAATTTGTAAACAATTTTTTCTTTTATTTTTTTAAATATATTTTTTTCTAAATTTCTTTAAGTATATTTTACCTTTTAATAGCATTTGAAAATCAACAATTATTTTTTTACTAATTGAAATAAATTTATAAAATATTTGAAATTTTATTCGAAGATTAATTTTAGTATTATTTTTCATATATTTTAATTAATTTAATTAAATTATAATAATTATTACAATAATAGTCCTATAAATATTTATTTTTTTGCAGCATTTTTATTTTTAAATCTTTAAATTTATTTTTTAATAAAAATTATAAAAATTATAATTTCTTTTGAAAATTATTAATTTTTATTTTTGCGACTTTTCCGGCTTGTTTATTTCCATCTTCAGCTGTGAGACATGGTCAATATTAAAAATTTATATAATTTTTTTAATTGGATAAATCAAATTTATTTTAAATATATTTTGCTTAAAAGTTTTTATAATTTATTTAAAAATGAAAGAAAATTTTAATAAATATATGATTTTATTATATAAAAATATGATAATTTTAAAAATAATATTGAGAATATTTTTAATTTAAATGATTAATAAAATTTTATACAAAAATATTAAATTTTGTATTATTTTAAATTTAAATTTTTATTTCGGGAATTTATTTTTTATTTATTTACATATAATTTTTTCTATTCCCAATTTTTTAATTTCTCTGTCCTAATAATTATTAGTAATTTAAAATTTTAAAATTATTTGTCAATCTAGCGGACTAACAGCACATGAAAGAAATGTATAATCATAATTTTTGTTTTTATATTATTGATAGAGCAAATTATAAAAAATGATTAATAATTTTACAAGACTTAAATTTAAAAATAAAAAAAATTTTCGATTATATATTTTTGTTTATCCAAATCATCGTTTCCATACTGAACCAGGGCAGGAAATTCCATGTAAGAAAAATGCATAATTGTCTTTTGAAGATTCACAATTGTTTTAACCCTTTTATTTATTTGAGATAAAATTTAAAATAAAAAATTACTAGGTGTAAATTTTTCGATTTTATAATTAATATTTTAAAATTAAAGCAAAAATCTTTCTTATACAATTTTAAATTTTTCTAAATAAAACATTGAATTTTTACTTTCTCAATTTTTTTTATTAAATAGCAAAAAATATATAATTTTAGCTTTATATTTCTATATGAAAATTATCAAATTTTAGCAACCATCAAATGTTCTCAAAATAACATGAAATTATAAAAGTTCAAAATCCATTATTACATACCATCAATTTTCCAATCAATAATGGACGCAATGCTCAGTGGATTATCATTTGCTTGCGCATATTTGGACGATATTATCATCGTTGGAAGAACAATTGAAGAGCACAAAAATAATATTCGAGAAGTCCTAAAGCGCATTGAAAGTTATGGTTTTCGCCTGAAGCTCGAAAAATGTTCATTTTTCAAAAAGGAAATCAAATATTTGGGAGTAATTATCAATGAATTGGGAAGAAAGCCAGACCCAGAGAAAATTAAGGCAATTGCAAAAATGCCAGCTCCACATGATATTGCAACTCTGCATTCTTTCTTAGGAATGGTGAATCATTATCAGCAATTTGTTCAAAATATGCGATTCATCAGAAAGCCAATGGATGACCTCCTAAGGAAAGATTCAAAGTGGAATTGGGATGAAAAATGCAATAATGCATTCACAAAAATAAAGGAAATTTTATCATCGAATCTTCTGTTGACACATTATGACCCAGCACAACAAATAATTGTTGCAGCAGATGCCTCAGAAAATGGCATAGGTGCGGTCATCAAACATCGGTTCCCAGATGGAACTGAAAAAGCAATTGCCCATGCATCATCCGCTCTTACACCAGCCGAGAAAAATTATAGTCAAATTGAGAAAGAAGGGCTTGCTTTGATATTTGCCATTCAAAAATTCCATAAAATGATCTATGGACGTCATTTTATTCTTCAAACTGACCATCGCCCACTTCTATCCATTTTTGGAAATAAGAAAGGAATTCGCCAATGTAGCGCGAATCGACTTCTCCGTTGGTCACTTATATTACTCGCCTATGATTTTTCAATCGAATATGTCAATACGACTGAATTTGGCGAAGCTGATGCCCTTTCTCGATTGATTGCTCGAGCTGAAAGTGGCGAAAATGATCGAGTAATTGCCAGCCTGGAGGCAGAAAATGATTATAATGATATGATTGAAAATACATCCAAAATTTTCCCATTAAATTTTGATGATCTGGTGTCCGAGACAGCCAAAGAAAATCAATTGCAGAAAGTCATCAAATTTGTGAAGAATGGATGGCCAAATCCGAAACAGATTCCAAATGAATCTGAACAAATTCAATTGTTTTACAGACGCAAAGATGAGTTGACAGTTCACAAAGGATGCCTAATGTATGCTGAACGCTTAGTCATCCCAAACATCTTTCAAAAATGCGTTTTGGAAATTCTGCATAAAGGCCATCCTGGTGTCAAAAGAATGAAGCAGCTTGCAAGACAATATGTTTATTGGCCAAAATTGGATTCACAAATTGAAAATTTCGTCAAAAATTGTGAACCATGTCAAAGCGTTTTACGAGCACCAGTCAAAACTCATCTTCATTCTTGGCCAAAACCATTGGGACCATGGGACAGAGTTCATGTGGATTATGCGGGCCCATTTTTCGGGAAAGATTTTCTGATTATTGTTGACGCATTTTCAAAATACCCAGAAGTTTTTGAAATGCCGACAAAATCTTCAAAAGCGACCATAGAAAAACTCCGGTATTTATTTTCCCGCCATGGATTGCCGCATACACTCGTGTCCGACAATGGAACACAATTCACGAGTTCAGAATTTGTCAACTTCATGGCCGCTAATGGAATTACTCATTTGAAATCCGCTCCGTATAATCCCATGTCAAATGGACAAGCTGAGCGTTTTGTGGACACATTTAAGCGCAGTTTCAAAAAAATGAAAGGGGAGGGAACGATGGACTCAAGAATAATCGAGACATTTTTGGTTTCATACAGAACAACTCCAAATGATTCATTGGAAAACAATAAATCGCCAGCAGAATTATTCCTTGGAAGAAAGCCGAGAACAGCATTGGATTTACTCAAACCGCCTCCACCCATTCCAAATGAAAGGGATGGAGCCATGGAAAAACAATTCAACCGACGATTCGGAACTAGGGTCCGAACATTCACTGTAGGTGACAAAGTTTTCGCAAGGCACCGCCTTTCTCAAAATTGGAAGTCTGGAATAATTAACAAAAGAAATGGAGTCATTTATGAGGTCATTTTCCCCAATGGGACATCAAATCGATTTCATGCAAATCAGCTGAGGGAAAGACAGACAAAAGACAATGAGGATGAAAATAATTTGATGGTCTTTTATGAATTATTCAAGCTTCCAACACCGCCAATGAATGAACCAGTGATTGAGCCAGAAATCGTTGTTCAGCCTGATGAGCCTATAATTGAAAATGAAATTCCGGTCATGGTCGAAAACCCTCAGCCGGTTGTGATTGAAAATCCACGTCGTTCACAGAGGAATCGAAAGGCTGCAACCCGTTACTCACCGGGCTGATAGGGACTCAATTTAAAGAGGGAGGTGTCCGGGATGGATTTGGTGAATTGGAATTAGGAAGACATTTGGAATAATAATTTGCATTTTGATATTTCCAATATTGATGTTGACTTTTTATCCTTTTTCCCAATTCCCATTTTCTTTGTCATTTCCCTTATTCATTCATACAATTTCCCATAATTGTTTTCACTCTTTATTTCGGACTTTGGAAATAAATAAATAATTAATAAACGATTGAGTCTATTTGAATTAAACAAATAAGGACCCAACATTTTTACAATAATATTTTTATAAATTTTAGAATTTATTCTGTTGAAATCGACAGTTTCATTTTGGAAAACAACATCAGTGGGTTCATTGTTTTTGTTGTTGAAAGTAGACAAAATGCCTCATTTTAGGATTTTTAAAACAAATTAAGCAATATTTATTTTGTTTTTTTTTGAATTTTATAAATTATAGCAATATTTTTATAGAATTTGTAAACAATTTTTTCTTTTATTTTTTTAAATATATTTTTTTCTAAATTTCTTTAAGTATATTTTACCTTTTAATAGCATTTGAAAATCAACAATTATTTTTTTACTAATTGAAATAAATTTATAAAATATTTGAAATTTTATTCGAAGATTAATTTTAGTATTATTTTTCATATATTTTAATTAATTTAATTAAATTATAATAATTATTACAATAATAGTCCTATAAATATTTATTTTTTTGCAGCATTTTTATTTTTAAATCTTTAAATTTATTTTTTAATAAAAATTATATAATTTCTTTTGAAAATTATTAATTTTTATTTTTGCGACTTTTCCGGCTTGTTTATTTCCATCTTCAGCTGTGAGACATGGTCAATATTAAAAATTTATATAATTTTTTTAATTGGATAAATCAAATTTATTTTAAATATATTTTGCTTAAAAGTTTTTATAATTTATTTAAAAATGAAAGAAAATTTTAATAAATATATGATTTTATTATATAAAAATATGATAATTTTAAAAATAATATTGAGAATATTTTTAATTTAAATGATTAATAAAATTTTATACAAAAATATTAAATTTTGTATTATTTTAAATTTAAATTTTTATTTCGGGAATTTATTTTTTATTTATTTACATATAATTTTTTCTATTCCCAATTTTTTAATTTCTCTGTCCTAATAATTATTAGTAATTTAAAATTTTAAAATTATTTGTCAATCTAGCGGACTAACAGCGCATGAAAGAAATGTATAATCATAATTTTTGTTTTTATATTATTGATAGAGCAAATTATAAAAAATGATTAATAATTTTACAAGACTTAAATTTAAAAATAAAAAAAATTTTCGATTATATATTTTTGTTTATCCAAATCATCGTTTCCATACTGAACCAGGGCAGGAAATTCCATGTAAGAAAAATGCATAATTGTCTTTTGAAGATTCACAATTGTTTTAACCCTTTTATTTATTTGAGATAAAATTTAAAATAAAAAATTACTAGGTGTAAATTTTTCGATTTTATAATTAATATTTTAAAATTAAAGCAAAAATCTTTCTTATACAATTTTAAATTTTTCTAAATAAAACATTGAATTTTTACTTTCTCAATTTTTTTTATTAAATAGCAAAAAATATATAATTTTAGCTTTATATTTCTATATGAAAATTATCAAATTTTAGCAACCATCAAATGTTCTCAAAATAACATGAAATTATAAAAGTTCAAAATCCATTATTACCTACCATCAATTTTCCAATCAATAATGGACGCAATGCTCAGTGGATTATCATTTGCTTGCGCATATTTGGACGATATTATCATCGTTGGAAGAACAATTGAAGAGCACAAAAATAATATTCGAGAAGTCCTAAAGCGCATTGAAAGTTATGGTTTTCGCCTGAAGCTCGAAAAATGTTCATTTTTCAAAAAGGAAATCAAATATTTGGGAGTAATTATCAATGAATTGGGAAGAAAGCCAGACCCAGAGAAAATTAAGGCAATTGCAAAAAAGGCAGCTCCACATGATATTGCAACTCTGCATTCTTTCTTAGGAATGGTGAATCATTATCAGCAATTTGTTCAAAATATGCGATTCATCAGAAAGCCAATGGATGACCTCCTAAGGAAAGATTCAAAGTGGAATTGGGATGAAAAATGCAATAATGCATTCACAAAAATAAAGGAAATTTTATCATCGAATCTTCTGTTGACACATTATGACCCAGCACAACAAATAATTGTTGCAGCAGATGCCTCAGAAAATGGCATAGGTGCGGTCATCAAACATCGGTTCCCAGATGGAACTGAAAAAGCAATTGCCCATGCATCATCCGCTCTTACACCAGCCGAGAAAAATTATAGTCAAATTGAGAAAGAAGGGCTTGCTTTGATATTTGCCATTCAAAAATTCCATAAAATGATCTATGGACGTCATTTTATTCTTCAAACTGACCATCGCCCACTTCTATCCATTTTTGGAAATAAGAAAGGAATTCGCCAATGTAGCGCGAATCGACTTCTCCGTTGGTCACTTATATTACTCGCCTATGATTTTTCAATCGAATATGTCAATACGACTGAATTTGGCGAAGCTGATGCCCTTTCTCGATTGATTGCTCGAGCTGAAAGTGGCGAAAATGATCGAGTAATTGCCAGCCTGGAGGCAGAAAATGATTATAATGATATGATTGAAAATACATCCAAAATTTTCCCATTAAATTTTGATGATCTGGTGTCCGAGACAGCCAAAGAAAATCAATTGCAGAAAGTCATCAAATTTGTGAAGAATGGATGGCCAAATCCGAAACAGATTCCAAATGAATCTGAACAAATTCAATTGTTTTACAGACGCAAAGATGAGTTGACAGTTCACAAAGGATGCCTAATGTATGCTGAACGCTTAGTCATCCCAAACATCTTTCAAAAATGCGTTTTGGAAATTCTGCATAAAGGCCATCCTGGTGTCAAAAGAATGAAGCAGCTTGCAAGACAATATGTTTATTGGCCAAAATTGGATTCACAAATTGAAAATTTCGTCAAAAATTGTGAACCATGTCAAAGCGTTTTACGAGCACCAGTCAAAACTCATCTTCATTCTTGGCCAAAACCATTGGGACCATGGGACAGAGTTCATGTGGATTATGCGGGCCCATTTTTCGGGAAAGATTTTCTGATTATTGTTGACGCATTTTCAAAATACCCAGAAGTTTTTGAAATGCCGACAAAATCTTCAAAAGCGACCATAGAAAAACTCCGGTATTTATTTTCCCGCCATGGATTGCCGCATACACTCGTGTCCGACAATGGAACACAATTCACGAGTTCAGAATTTGTCAACTTCATGGCCGCTAATGGAATTACTCATTTGAAATCCGCTCCGTATAATCCCATGTCAAATGGACAAGCTGAGCGTTTTGTGGACACATTTAAGCGCAGTTTCAAGAAAATGAAAGGGGAGGGAACGATGGACTCAAGAATAATCGAGACATTTTTGGTTTCATACAGAACAACTCCAAATGATTCATTGGAAAACAATAAATCGCCAGCAGAATTATTCCTTGGAAGAAAGCCGAGAACAGCATTGGATTTACTCAAACCGCCTCCACCCATTCCAAATGAAAGGGATGGAGCCATGGAAAAACAATTCAACCGACGATTCGGAACTAGGGTCCGAACATTCACTGTAGGTGACAAAGTTTTCGCAAGGCACCGCCTTTCTCAAAATTGGAAGTCTGGAATAATTAACAAAAGAAATGGAGTCATTTATGAGGTCATTTTCCCCAATGGGACATCAAATCGATTTCATGCAAATCAGCTGAGGGAAAGACAGACAAAAGACAATGAGGATGAAAATAATTTGATGGTCTTTTATGAATTATTCAAGCTTCCAACACCGCCAATGAATGAACCAGTGATTGAGCCAGAAATCGTTGTTCAGCCTGATGAGCCTATAATTGAAAATGAAATTCCGGTCATGGTCGAAAACCCTCAGCCGGTTGTGATTGAAAATCCACGTCGTTCACAGAGGAATCGAAAGGCTGCAACCCGTTACTCACCGGGCTGATAGGGACTCAATTTAAAGAGGGAGGTGTCCGGGATGGATTTGGTGAATTGGAATTAGGAAGACATTTGGAATAATAATTTGCATTTTGATATTTCCAATATTGATGTTGACTTTTTATCCTTTTTCCCAATTCCCATTTTCTTTGTCATTTCCCTTATTCATTCATACAATTTCCCATAATTGTTTTCACTCTTTATTTCGGACTTTGGAAATAAATAAATAATTAATAAACGATTGAGTCTATTTGAATTAAACAAATAAGGACCCAACATTTTTACAATAATATTTTTATAAATTTTAGAATTTATTCTGTTGAAATCGACAGTTTCATTTTGGAAAACAACATCAGTGGGTTCATTGTTTTTGTTGTTGAAAGTAGACAAAATGCCTCATTTTAGGATTTTTAAAACAAATTAAGCAATATTTATTTTGTTTTTTTTTGAATTTTATAAATTATAGCAATATTTTTATAGAATTTGTAAACAATTTTTTCTTTTATTTTTTTAAATATATTTTTTTCTAAATTTCTTTAAGTATATTTTACCTTTTAATAGCATTTGAAAATCAACAATTATTTTTTTACTAATTGAAATAAATTTATAAAATATTTGAAATTTTATTCGAAGATTAATTTTAGTATTATTTTTCATATATTTTAATTAATTTAATTAAATTATAATAATTATTACAATAATAGTCCTATAAATATTTATTTTTTTGCAGCATTTTTATTTTTAAATCTTTAAATTTATTTTTTAATAAAAATTATATAATTTCTTTTGAAAATTATTAATTTTTATTTTTGCGACTTTTCCGGCTTGTTTATTTCCATCTTCAGCTGTGAGACATGGTCAATATTAAAAATTTATATAATTTTTTTAATTGGATAAATCAAATTTATTTTAAATATATTTTGCTTAAAAGTTTTTATAATTTATTTAAAAATGAAAGAAAATTTTAATAAATATATGATTTTATTATATAAAAATATGATAATTTTAAAAATAATATTGAGAATATTTTTAATTTAAATGATTAATAAAATTTTATACAAAAATATTAAATTTTGTATTATTTTAAATTTAAATTTTTATTTCGGGAATTTATTTTTTATTTATTTACATATAATTTTTTCTATTCCCAATTTTTTAATTTCTCTGTCCTAATAATTATTAGTAATTTAAAATTTTAAAATTATTTGTCAATCTAGCGGACTAACAGCACATGAAAGAAATGTATAATCATAATTTTTGTTTTTATATTATTGATAGAGCAAATTATAAAAAATGATTAATAATTTTACAAGACTTAAATTTAAAAATAAAAAAAATTTTCGATTATATATTTTTGTTTATCCAAATCATCGTTTCCATACTGAACCAGGGCAGGAAATTCCATGTAAGAAAAATGCATAATTGTCTTTTGAAGATTCACAATTGTTTTAACCCTTTTATTTATTTGAGATAAAATTTAAAATAAAAAATTACTAGGTGTAAATTTTTCGATTTTATAATTAATATTTTAAAATTAAAGCAAAAATCTTTCTTATACAATTTTAAATTTTTCTAAATAAAACATTGAATTTTTACTTTCTCAATTTTTTTTATTAAATAGCAAAAAATATATAATTTTAGCTTTATATTTCTATATGAAAATTATCAAATTTTAGCAACCATCAAATGTTCTCAAAATAACATGAAATTATAAAAAAATTCAAAATCCATTATTATCTAACTATTGATGTTAAAATTTAAAGTGTAATAAGATTTTATCTCAAAAGAAAATTAACATTTTATTATTTAATTTAATTTATATAATATAATTTTTATAATTTCTTTAAAATAATTAGTATTTTTTTTATTAGAGTATGAATTATATTATTTCAATTTTTTAATTAAAATTTTTTAATAATTTATTTTTATCACATTTAATTTTTAAAACTTATACTATCAAATTCTATATGATGATTGATTTTAGAATAAATATCTTATTTCTGAAAAATATGTTAAATTTTTATCCTATTAATTATCTTCTCTATTTTAAAAAATGATCAATTAGATGAATTATTATAAAAATTTTAATTTTAGGCCAGATGAATGAAAAGAAAAATTTGCATCTAATTCAAAATACCCTACAATTGATTTTTTTTATCGTAATAATAACATAAAATTTAAATAAGACAATGAAAATGAGTAATTTTTTTAATTAATTTTTATGTAAGAAATATGATTTTTTGATATAAAATTTACAAAATAATTTATTTAAAATTTATAATTAAATTTTCCCAAATTTTACAGTCAATTCTAAATTTGAGTAAGATTTTAATAATAAGAACGAATTTTAATTAAATTTTTTTAATATAATATTATATTTTGATACTCTAATTAGATGAATTGGTATCAGCTAAAGATTTTTTGTGAGATTAATTTTTATTTTTTTGGAATCGTTGGTGCCTTCACAAATGATTCCAACTCTTCAAATTTTTAGGACAACATTTTGTTTTATATTATTGTTTATTAAAATGCTATAAATAAATTAAAAAATAAAAAATACAATTATTGAATAAATTTTTCATGTTTTAATAATTAATAAATATAATCGAGAATTGTGCCCATTTTTTGGAAAAAAATAACAAAAATTTTCTTCCCATTATTTTAAATGTGAAATAAAATGAATCCTAATATACTAAACGAGTTCTGACCGACCGACTAATAATATTATTTAAATTTTGTTTGGCGTTTTGTATTTTTTAATTTTTTTAATTTGTCCAAAAATATCTACAAATAAATAAAATAGAGCTAAGGAATAAAGAAAAATAATTTTATATAGAAAAAAAACAAGAAATAAAGGAAAAGAATATTTTTAGAAGAGATAAAAATAATTTTGAAAATTTTTCTTAAAAAACAAATTTTAATTATTAAATGAAAATTAATGTGAATATGTGAGAATTGAGAAATGTTCTATAATTATTTAATTTGATATGGAATTATGTAGAAATTAATGAAAATGAATGAAATTACAATGATTCTTTGAGAAATTTCTCCTAAAAGGGAAGAAAAAAGTACAATGACAAAATGAGTCAAAGATGATTTTTTGAATCAATGGAAGCGGCAGGTAGCCGCAAAGCAAATAAAATTTTAATGTAATTAATTACTTATAATTCTACTTGCCAAAATATACTTAAGAGTGGCTGGGTAGTATCTTGAATTAGAAAAATTAGGAAGAATTGATTTAGACTTTATTAAAAAAGTGATAATGAGTGATAACTATTGCAATTTTGATAAAAAAAAAAAGCTATAATTAAAAGTAAAAGCCGAAAAATAATTAGGAAATGCCGGGAATATGAGTGAAAAAACGGGAATAGGAAGGAAATTAAAGAAGAGCCAGGAATAGTTTAGAAATCACGAACAAAACTTGGAATTATCGAGAATATTCGAGGATAAGCCTAAATAGACCGGAAAAGAATTAAAGAAAATTCGAGCAATTGTCGAGAATTAAAGAAATGTCAAAATTATCCAAAATGAAAGGAAAAATGCCAAATTGGCGAGTATGACAGGGAAAATATCATTACCTAATGAGAATGATATGAAAATTACAAGGAATTGCCGAGAAGAATGTGAAAAATTTTGGGATTCTCGATAATGAAAGGAAAAAATGCCCGGAATTGTCGAGATTGATGAGGGCAAAATTTTGTGTTAAAAATAAAATAAAAATTTTGGAAAACAAAATAAATGTTTAGGAAAACAAAAATAAAATATTACGAAAAACAATATAGGTAAAACAGAATGTTTGGAAGAACAAAATGTTTAAGGAATAAAATATAATGTTTAGAACCAAGACAAAATATTTGAAAAAACAAAAAACACAAGTTGTTTGAGAGAAAAAATATGTTTAGAAAAAAAAACTTATTTTTTGATAAGGACATTTTTCATAAAATATATTAATATCAATGGGAGCGTAAATTTTCAAAAAATTGTAATTTCGAAAATTTCCATATGTATCATCAACGTTTAGAATAAGATATATTATTTACTTTGAATATAATGGAGTTAAAACGGAATAAAGAAGTTTCGTCATCTACTGGCTGCTATTTCATATGTATATTCAAATAAAGCATTGAACAAAGAGTTGAAATGAAATGCTTTATTCCAGGCAATGGTTGTAAATTTATTTGTTCATGGCTTGCTTTTTCCCTTTACAATAACAATGGAATGCTTTGTTTTCGAATCTATATAAGCATTTTAAATTTGTATTTTCTCCAAAATTTGCCTTTAAATTAAAAAACCATTTTTTTCGTAAATCCGATCTCGATTAATTTCTCATTCGCATAGATTTTCTGATATTTTGATTGCAATTAATTTTAATTTCAATGTCTAAAACAAACGCGGAGAATTGCAAAGAATTTCGCAAAAATCAACTGCTGACGAATGAGGTAGAATATCGGCAAAAGAATGCCGAGAAATGCAAGGAATTCCGGCAGAAACAAAAGGAAACAAATGAGAAAGAATATCAGGAAAAGAGTAAATTTATTAAAAATAATTTTAGTATTTACACACAGGCAAAATCAAATTAATTAAAAGGGAATAATTTTATTCTAAATATTTAAAAAAATTCTAAATTTTTTAATTTAATTAAAATTAATTTAATGATGAAATGAAAATTGTGTTTTTATTATTCAACTTTTTATCTAATAATTTTTTGTTTAAAATAATATTTAATTATTTACTTATAAATTTGTTTTAAAAATTATAAATTTATATTGTAATATTTTATTTACATTGTTCAATGCAGCTAAGTTTTGACAGGTAACTGCAGCAATTTTTGCTCTTACACTCAATTTTACCAATGCAGCCGCCTAAAGATATATCATTATGATATTTATGCTATAGATAGCTTCTTTCAAAAATATCGAAAAATATTTTTTAAATTAAAAAATTTAATTTTTAAATCAATATTAATTAATTAAAAATTTTTATTTTCCCCGGTACCAGTAGAGAAAATATTACTTAAAATTTTTTTTAAATTAAAATTTCGTCAATAATTTAAAAAAAAATTAATTAGAATTTTTAATTTATGCTAAAAATGTTTTTTCATTTTATTTTTTTATAACCAATTTTCTTAAAATTATAGTGAAACAATTGTTTAAATCAATCATAAAATCATTGTCTTATAAAAATATGTTTTATAAAGCTATTTTTTTCAGAAATATACATTTAAACCTGTATTCATTAAAGAATATAATTTCTTCTTTAAATAATGTAATTAAAAAATTTATTATTCTAGTATATATAAATCAATTTACAATTTAAAAATTATTTATGTTTATTGTTATTTTAAATATTTATATGCTTTTAAGATTTGTATTTAATGGGAATGACGAAAAGTTAAGGCGCCATTACAGAAGTTCGATGAACAAGTAGGGAAGATGCGAAATTTGCCCATTTCTAATTAACATTGATGTTTGTATGATTGCAATGACGGTCTTCCACACTCCCCATGCATCCATAGTAAATTCATGTATCTAAAATTAATTTTTGGCATTTTTTTAAATCAATAATAAAAATCCAAATTTATATTAATAATAAAATTTATAAATTTTTTGATAAAATTTCGACAAAGTTGTGTATTAGTAAAAAAGATAAATGGATTGAAATTTTATTATATTTTACATTATTTCATATTATTTTACATTAAGATTTTTTGAGATATTACCACAATTTTAAAAAAATATATTTAAAAAAATTGATTAATAAATTATTTGTAATACAAATATTTCATTTTAATTTTATTTTTTTAATTTTAATGAAAAACCTATAAAATTTTTTTTTATATAATTTGATTTAAAATCATAAATGATTATTATATAAATAATATGATAAATTTTTATTGTTTAGTACATTAAAAAAATACTTTAATATTTTTTTAACTTAATACACTAAATTTTTAAAATTATTTTATTATGAAAATAAATATTTTTTACTTATAGAATCTAAAATATTCAAAAGATATTTAATTTTAATTGATTTATGTATTCTAGATTTTTCAACTTAATTCAACTAATATCTCAGTTCTTATTATCAAAATCTTTGCCTTTTCTAATGATTTGCACTATAATGCTAATTAAAATATAATAAATTAGATTTAATTTATTCAATCTTTTAAATATTTTTTTATAATATTTTGATTAAATAATTCAATAAATTTTAAGTTTCCTTATAAATAATTTTGTTTACAAAATGTGTATTTTTTCAAGAATTTTTTAAAATAAATTTTATTTTATTTTATATACTTTTTCTTTCTATTAATAAATTTTTGAATATTTAAATTTTTAATTCTTATTTTCTATAAAAAATTGTCGAAAAATTTATTTTCAAATTTAATTTATTTACTTAAAAATTATATTTATTATTCAATTTAAATAAATTTTGCAATCAATTTAATTATTGGATTATTTTTAAGTTTTCTCTAATGATTATATAAAAATTTTACTCATAAATCTAATATCTTTTTTACGATTTATTTTTAATTATCATATTTTTAAATATTAATATTAGTTATCTGAATGCCATTCTTTTATGCGTTCTTCTTTCTTTCTCTGATTATAAGCTATTTGTCTTGCACTAAAATCTTGGCCAAATAAAGTACAATTGTAAAGATTCACATTTGTTACCATTTTATAAATTAATTATAAATTTATATTAAACTTTTTTGTTTTTAATTTTAGAAATTTTCTCCTACTTTTATTTAAATATTAAATCAATGATGATTTATTAATTATTCTACAATAAGAAATGGATGGTATTTAATTTGTCGAATAAATTATTGAAAATGTCGAAAAGAGTATTTAATTTGTCGAATAGGATATAGTCTCTCATAAGTATTGAAAATGTAGAATAAATTATTGAAACACTATATCCTATTCGACAAATTAAATATTCTTTTCGACATTTTCAATAATTTATTCGACAAATTAAATATTTCCCATAAGAAATTTGTATTCTTATCAAAAATTAAAATTTGATGCGCCAAATCTTATTTTTCAGAAATATGTAATTTGTTTAATTTATAATTTTGAATGCAAATGCTAGGCATATATCTTGCAATCTTATATGTGATTGCTATAACTTGTGTTTTTAATCGCTTTTAGCAAATTGGACAATTAAAGATATTCCTTTATATAGGTTTATATTTTTTTCATAGCTATAAATTTTTTAATATTCAAAATGCTTATTATTGAAAATATTTATTTTTTAAATATATTTTTAGCAATTTTTATTTTTTTCATGATTAAATTAATTTGATAAGTGAACGAAATAAGCGTTCTTACTTGGCTGGCTTCATACTGGCAGTGAGAGCCGTCTTATGAATTTTAGGAAGAGTTCTTCAAATTATCTTAATTATATATATATATATGAAAAATCCGCTTGGATTTAAATACATTCTTTTCAGAATTTTTGCTTTTTTTAATATTAAATTTTATATATTATAATTTCGTATTTTATTAATTAAATTATATCGATTTTCTTTTTTTTTATCAACTTTATATATTAGAATAGACTGAATTTTATTATATTTTATTTAACACTATAATTTTTTCTTATATATATAATTAATTTTTATTAATTAAAATTAATAATTCTTCTAAATTAAAATATCTAAATTATTAACAATTTATATTAAATAAATTTGTATTTCAACTTTAATTCTTTTATATTCTTTTTCTTTGATATTATAATTACATTTTATGTATTGCTTTTAAAATATTTTAAATTTAAATTTATAAAATATTGTATTTTCTTCTAATGGAAATATAAATTCACTATAAAAATTTTTAAATTAAATAATTTAATAATAAATATTTTTCATAAAAATTATTTTTTAATTTCACGGATTTCGATAATCAAATTAGGTCATGTATATATTCGGGCCTTTTTTTATAATAAAATTTATACAGTTATAGTAATTTTAAATAATTAATAAATTCTTTTTAAAATCTATTTCTATTTCGAGTTTCTTCAAATCAGGTATTGCTATCAAAATAATTCGTCAATATCTTACGAATTTTTAAAAATTCAATCTAAAATTTAAATTCAAAATTATACAAAAATTAGATAAAAAAATTTAATTAATATGGAATATATAATTTGTTCTAATTTTCTATCAAAGATATTTATATATTCATTTTTCATAAAATAGCAATTTTTGTACACTTTTTCTTTTTATTAATTTATTTTATTATTTATTTTATTTATTATATTATATATTTTTTACATTTTCATTTTTTCTATTTTAGATTATCTTTTAATTACTTATTTAAAAGTTTCCAATAATGTGAAGCTTGATTCTTTGCATTTTGTGTATCAGATTGAATCTAAAAGTTTCTAGAATAAAAAATATTAATTAGATTTTATTTTAAATAATTTTTATTTAACTTAAATTATTTTTCCTAACTGCTTTTCTTCCAGATAAATCTTAAAGCTTGATGGGTTCTAGCAATATATTTTTTAAATAAAAACAATTTATTTTATTTGAATATGTAATGCCATTTTTTTCTAAATAGCATATTTATTCTATTATTTTATGCAATAAAAAATTTATGATTTTTTTCCTCTAATAATAATTTAATTAAATTTTGTTTATTTATTTTTTTTTTTATTTTAAGTTCATTTACCTTCAGAGACTATGAATGACAGATGTATAAAAAAATAAAAAAAATATTTTTAGCAAAATTATAATATTATTTTTAAATTTTTTATTAAATTCATTTACTAATTCACTTTCAAATTAAAATGATAGAGCCAGGACTGATTAATAAATATTATCTGGACATGAAAGGAATTAATTATATAATACGGAGAATTAATTAAATAAAAATAAAATTAATATTTTTTTAAAGTTCTTGATATTTATTAATAATTTAATTAATATTAATTTTATATAGATTAGGCGAAGTGAAATCTTTAAAAATTTCCAAATTTTGTTGCTGTACATAATAAATTCCCGAGGCGATGATGATAATTCCCTCAATTCCGAATCCATTTTTTCAAATTTAGCTTGAAATATTCAGATTTGAATAAAATTTTTAAATAAAATTCATTATGTAATTTATACTTTTTTTTTTTATTAATTTATAATATTTTCTTATATAATTATTTTTATGCGAATTATACTTAAATTATATAAATACTTATTTTTTTAAGCATTAATATTTTTATGTCAATTTTTAAATATGTTAATGAAAAAAGCGCCGGAGATTAATTTTAATGAAGAAGAATTCACACTAATATTAGCACAAATGTGCCACTAAGTCATTATCTACATATTTTTTTTAATTTAAATTTTAAATTGGAAATTATTTTTTTAGGTTTGGTTGAAGTTTTGAAAACATAACCAAGCTTTCCAGCGAATATGGAATTTATCTCAATTTTTAATTATCAATTTTTTAATTTTTGTTTTACTTTTTTTTATTTAAGTTCATTTCGGATAAATTTGTGGTATTTATCATTTTAATTATTCAATTAATTTTATAATTAATAAATTTTTATAAATTTAAGTATAGCAAAAAACTATGCTTTTTTTATAATTTCATAATTTTAGGAATTTTTTGATTGATATTAATCATTAAAACAAAATGATGAGATCATTTTAAATCTTTTCTAATCGATATTATTTGGGATGGTTAATTATTGCAAATTATTTATTTGTTAAATAATAGTTTGTGCAATACCGGATATTTTTCATAGTTGTGAGGTAAAATTTTTTTGTAATTATTATATATTTTAGGCTTAGAAGCTTATAGAACAAATTTTTTTTTGTATATTCTAATATACTAAAATTTTATATCTATATTGTTAAATAGTTATTTAATTTTAATAACAAATTTGACCTATTCCTTGCTGATTATTTTATAATTCAAAATTTTTTCAAGCATACAATGAAAGAAGCATAAAATTATTTAGGTTAATAATTATTGCTCAAATGATTTTAAAAATATTTTTTTTTATAATTACACATATCACAGTAACATTATATACAATACACTATATTAGGTAAATTTATTATCAATTTTAATAATCATTTTTATTTCTCTAATTAATTCTCCTGAATCAAATATTTGGATAAAACATCAGAAATCTAATTCTAAGGCCTTGTGTATACTTAAAAACTTTCATGAAAGTTTCTCCTTAAAAACTTTCATGAAAGTTTCTTTCATGAAAGTTTGGCGAAAATGTGTATACTTCTTTGATGAAAGTTTCCACTTTGATGAAAGTTTTCTTTCATGATAGAAACTTTCATGTCAAACAGTGTATACTAACTTTCATGAAAGTAAAAAATCAGAACTTTCATGAAAGTTTTAATTCAACTTGAATATTATCAACCAAATTGTACTCCAATCACTCCAAAATTAATTCCAAATTGTTTCCAAAAATTTTAAAAATATTTTTAAAAAATAAAAAAATTTTTTGAAAAAAATTTCAGGTATTAAAATGCGATTCAATCGAATTTTGATAATTTATTTACTTCATCTCATTCAACAACGACGACGACGTCGGCGATATTACATTCGGCCTGTTCATGTGCCGCTCATCCACACCAGTTTTGAAATATTCGACCGCTACTACAACGCCCAACGAACAGAAGAATTGAAAAGCTTTTGCCGTTTCACACCACGACAATTTGACCAATTGTTGGAACAACTTCAGGAACATTTGACAACTGGACCAACACATCGAAGACCAATTGATGCCAAACAGAGATTAGCAGTTTTTCTTCGGTTTATTTTATTAAATAAATTAAAATAAATACAAATTGTAATTCAGTTTCCTTGCGAGTGGCCTTTCATTTGCACAAATTGGCCAGGAATTCAAAATTGGAAAGAAAACATTATGCGAGATCGACCACCAAATCGCCAATAAAATCATAATTGTCATGAATGACAATATGCTACCAATTCCAAACCAACAAACTTGGCTGCAGCATGCTCAGATCTTCGAAGAAAAATGGAATTTTCCCCGAGCAATTGGATGCTTGGACGGAAAACATTTTCGCTGTAAGGTTTTTTTTAAAATATTAAATAAAATTAAAATAAAATTAAAAATAATTATGAAATATAAAATATATACAAAAATCTATTTATTTTTCTTATTTAGGCCCCACCAAACACTGGCAGCGCATTCTTCAATTTCAAAGGATTTTTCTCCGTGGTCATGCTTGCCCTTGTTGGAGCAGACTACAAATTCCTGATCATCGATGTGGGATCGGCCGGCCGAAACAGCGACAGCGGACTATATGAAAGCTCTGAGGTTATTTTTTTATTATCAAAATTTATTAAAAATAAATGATTTAAATAAAGATGCGGAGATTTTTGGAAGGCGCCGATGGCCAAATTCCCAATCCAAGCGTGTTCCCCGGCCGCCCGGATGTCGGCCTTCTTCCCTACGTGATTTTGGCCGATGGCGGATTTGCCCTCAAACCATATATGATGCGCCCATTCACTGAGGCCAGCTGCAACACACCAGCCAGGAGGACATACGATACACGTCTTTCATCGTAAATTATTTTAAAATTTAATCACAAAATTAATTTATTAATAAATTAGAGCAAGGCGATTGGTTGAATCGGCATTTGGCATTTTGGCCCATCGCTTTCGCCTGTTCCTTGGCACAATGCAAATGGAGCCCGATCAATGCACAAACATCATACATGCCGCCGTAATTCTCCACAATTTTTTGCTGGCAAATGGCGAGGATCCAAATGAATATGATATTCCTGACCAACAGCAAAGACGAGTCAATTTCCGCCCAATGAATGCACCGAATTTGGCAAAACAAATACAACAAAAATTTGTTACCCTCTTTTCCCCTTGATTTTTTTGTTTCCATATTTATTTTTCATCAATTTATCATATTTTAAATCAATAAAATAAACTTTAAACTCATTTTTATCTAAAAAACAGGGAAAATAATGAATTTTGTCATTTTTCATTGGAAAAAATTGGAAATTAAAATTTAAAAATAATTTCATAAAATTCTACATGGACGATTTATCAGAAAAAGTTTTTTGGAGTAGGTGGATTGGATGAGTGGTTCGCGAGTTATAGTGGTTTAAATGCAAAACTTTCATGAAAAAACTTGCAACTTTTTCCAAATTTTGGTTAAAGAAAACTTTCATGAAAGTACCCCACTTTCATGAAAGTAAGTATACACAGCAAAAAAACTTTTATGAAAGTAATCTTGCATGAAAGACGAAAGTTTTCTTTCATGAAAGTATACATTGAACGACAAAGTTCTTTCACGAAAGTTAAATTTTTTTTATATTTTTATTCTAAATTATTTTTATTAAATTTTTTTTAATCAATTGCATCTATTTAAAAAATCATTTATTTTTAATTTTAAAATATGTTTATTTATATTATTTATATTTTAAAAATTTATTTATAGATCATTTTATTTTTTTTTTGTTTCTCTTTTATTTTAGCTTAATTTATATTTTTCATTTTATATTTATATTATATCACATTAAATTAAATGAAAACCTAATATAGGTAATCCTTTAAAAACTTTTCTTTTCATTCTTTTAATTTTTTTCTAGAATTTTTTTGAGTTTTTTAACAATTATTTTCCATATATGTATTAAAATAATTTCAACAATTAAATTTTTATGTAATATAAATTTTATTTTTGTAATTATGCTTTTTATGAATACATCAAATCTTGGACAAAATTTCGATTTTTATTAAAGAATTAAATTTAAATTACGTTTTGATAATTATATAAATTTATATAACCTAAATATAATAATTTAAAAAGGGTTTAGCATTTCAGACTGAGAAAATTAGCATTCGATAATTTTTATATATTTAAAAAAATTTGAGTTTCTTTCATTTTTTTAACATTTCAAATTTTATGTAAATTAAATTTATATTAGAATAAAAAATTATTTCTATAAATAATGACAAAGTTAAAAAATAATGCCGCATCAGAATATCACTCTTAATTTTTTTTATTTTTATTTTTATGGATAATTTTTCTTATATATCGAGTAAAATATTTGAACTGCCACAATTATGTTTCCTTGAGGGACCAGCGTGCATGTATGGCACAAAAATTTGATTAATTATAAGTAATAAATGAACTAATTCTTTATTTTATACTGATTTAACTCTAAATTTTAATAAAATTAGCTTCAATTTTATTTCCATTGTTTTATTTTTTTTTAATTTTTTATATACATATATATTGAAAATAATTAGATTTAGTTTTTAATAAATTCCATATATTAACTATTTTTAATTTTATATTTTTTTATTCAAATTATTAAATTTTTATTTACTTAAATAAATTCTTATTATTTCAACATTATTTGACTTTTTGAAACTTTTTCATAATAAATATAATTATTTTCATTGTAATGTTAATTTTCTATAATATTTTTTTAAAAAAATATATTTTTTTATTTTTCTATTTTTGATTATATCGATTTTCCCTTGAATTTTTTTAGCATCATTTCAAGAATCGCAAAATATAGTCGAAATTAACTAAATATAATATTTGATTATTAGAAATAATTTTAAATTTTTAAAAAATTTTTCTTTCAAAAATATTTATAAAAAATCAATATTAAAATTGTCAATTTAGACAAAATTATATTATTAAATTAATAAAAATAAAAGACAAATATAAAAACATTTCATGGAAAAACGATTTAATAATCTGTTTATCATCATAACAAAGTATGTTCTAAATTTTTACCGCGATTTGACAAAATTTTCCAATAAAATTATAATTAAAAAGAGTAATGACGAATGGATTTCTTTTATTATTTATTATGATTTCATTAAATTTATTCAAATAAAAGAATAAAATCCACTATAATCCTATATATAAATAAATTTAATCGTAAATTAAAATTATAAATTTAATTAAATATTCTAAATAAATACAATAAAAATCTTTTATCTAAATTGTGACGATGTTTAGAAAAATAGATATTTATGAAAAAAAATAATAATAGTAAATAATTAATAAAATATTTATGTAAAATAAAAAAAATTTAAACTCAAAAAAATTACATAAATTTTATATTATAATGTTGAAAAAAAAGATTTATGTAAAGAATTTTGAATAATAATATTATTTAAAATTAAGAGGATCCATTCACATGGGGCCCTACACCGAAGAAAAAGAAGGATTGAAAAAGAAAAGTGCTTTAAAAATGCTGAAGATTTTTAAACAAAATACCAAATTTGAAAAAAGAACAAATAAAAATTATAAAATTATTTTTTATAACTTTATAAATGAAAAATATTTACCGAATATCATCCGTATAATTGATATAAAATAGATAAATTCAAAAGTTAAAAATATTAAATAAATTATAGCCAGATTTTTCTAATAGATCAAATAATTAAAACTTATTTAAAATTATGGGTAAAAATATCCAAATAATTTCTCATTTGAAGAAGAATAAATAGAATGAGAATTACAAAAAAAAATAAGAATTTTCGAATTTAGAAATTTATCAGAATTTTCGGATTTTTATATCTTTTTGTAAAAATTTAATTCCATTTACTTTTTTACATTTTTGCCCATGGCTGTTGGAAATTTTACAAAATTTTTGAAATTCTCCATCCACTAAATTCTTTACCCTATCAAACTATTGCCGCTCCTTGATTTGAATCTAGATTGAAAAATAAAAAATTATATAAATCAGCTAATTTTTCTCTTAATTATTTTTATTAATATCTTCAATCTTTACATTTTTCATTTAATTTCTTCATTAATTTCATCAATTTTTCTTAAATTTTTTTATATTGAATTTAACTAAATAATTATTATAAATGTAGAAATTTTAGATATTTTATATATATGTATTCATATCAAAATTTTGTATTTTAAATTATTTTTTTATACATTGTGATGTGACACTCTAGAAGCAACAAGTGCCCAAATTGCAAGAAAAATTCTAGGTTTTAAATTTCTGAATAAAAAAGTCAAAGGCTTCCGCAACCAGATGATAAGAATTAAAATTTTTTTCTTATTGTACAATACATTTTAAATTTTAGTTAAAAAATTTGCATTTAAATTTCCAAACAATTTTTTAATAATTTTTATATTAGTTTTTAAAAATATTTCTATTTGTTTCAATTTATAAACTTATTTAATCAATCTTAAATATATTTTTCTTTTTTTAATTACTATCATTAAATTTGATTGAGCTATATCCTTCTAATTTTTTTATTCATAAATAATATTTATTTTTGACAATTTATTCCTAAATTTTTTTTAGCTTTCATTTTAATATTCAAATATTATTTAATTTTTATTTTATAAAATTTTTATTTTGATATCTTGCATTTTTATTAAAATTTTTAAAAAATTAGTAAAAATTATTTTTTTAACTTTTTCATTCCATTCTTACTGTTTATCCAGAACATGTTATGTTATAACACTTCGAGCACACCCCACCAATAATAGGCCAATGATTGTTCTATTATTATGAATTAATTAATATTTTGATGTAAATTTTAAAATTTTTCAATTTATAATAAAAAATATATTTAGAGCAAAGAGCATATTTTTAGAGAGTAATATATAGAATAAATTCATTTAATGTTATTTTTGCAATTATATTTTTTAAAAAATTAATAAAATTTAACTTTTTTTTTATAAATCAAACAAATACACATTTGCATTTATTTTATTCTGTTCAAAGATTTCACCAAGTCTACAATCAATATAATAACCAAATAATTATCCCTTTAATTATTTGAAATATCTTGTTTAATTTTTTTTTGCAAAATTACTAATTTGCATTTACATTTGGTCGACTTAACGAAACTATGGATCTCAATCTTATCCTCTTTGATGATTATTTTCAAGTCGTATTTTAAAAATTTTATTATGAAATTTATCGATTGAATTATGTTATATTTAAAAATTTTATATTAGATTTATTTATTAATTATTTTTTATATAAATATAATTTTTTTAATTATAATATAATCAAAATATTCAATGAAATTTACAAATATTCGACATGTTCAATATGGCTTATTAACAACATCGTGAAGGTATTCGTTCTGATGATTTCTTTAATTGCCCATATTTATTTTTTGCGTAAATTAATATTTGTATTCGCTAGGGATTATAATAACAATTTTTTATTTACTTATTCAATCATTCATATTTTTCAAAACTGATAATATTAATCTTTATTTCCCATATTTTTCCGACTAATTAAATCCTTTAAAAAACGAGTATTTTAATTAATAACATAATTAAAAAATTATGAAAAAATAATTGTATAAGCATCATATAGATTTTTTTATAAAGTAATATACATAAATATTTTATTAATTATTTACTATTATTATTTTTTTTCATAAATATCTATTTTTCTAAACATCGTCACAATTTAGATAAAAGATTTTTATTGTATTTATTTAGAATATTTAATTAAATTTATAATTTTAATTTACGATTAAATTTATTTATATATAGGATTATAGTGGATTTTATTCTTTTATTTGAATAAATTTAATGAAATCATAATAAATAATAAAAGAAATCCATTCGTCATTACTCTTTTTAATTATAATTTTATTGGAAAATTTTGTCAAATCGCGGTAAAAATTTAGAACATTTTGTTATGATGATAAACAGATTATTAAATCGTTTTTCCATGAAATGTTTTTATATTTGTCTTTTATTTTTATTAATATAATAATATAATTTTGTCTAAATTGACAATTTTAATATTGATTTTTTATAAATATTTTTGAAAGAAAAATTTTTTAAAAATTTAAAATTATTTCTAATAATCAAATATTATATTTAGTTAATTTCGACTATATTTTGCGATTCTTGAAGTGATGCTAAAAAAATTCAAGGGAAAATCGATACAATCAAAAATAGAAAAATAAAAAAATATATTTTTTTAAGATTATATTTTTTGTATAAAAATTTTTAAGAATGAAAAATTGATTCAAATTTTTATTTTAAATTTTTTTATATTATATTGTAAAATATTTTATTAATTTCATTTTATAAGCAGTGATTTGGAATTTTTTTTTAATATTTTTTAGAATTAATTTTTAAATAAAAAACTAAAAGATTTTTATTTAAATAAGTATTTAATTATATTTATAATTTTTAAAAAAATTTTAATTATTTTGTAAAATTTAATATTAAATTTAAAAAATTAAATTTATTATAGAATTTTAGTTTTTTAATAAAATTGAATATAGTAAAAATTGAAAAAAATATTTATTTAGAAATTTTAGGTATTTAATTAAATTTTTAATTTAAAAACTAATTATTGTTTACGAAGTATTTCTCCAATAAGAATTTGTGCTTCAGAATTGTTTATTTGCTAAAATCTTTTTTAAATCATTTAAATTGATTTCACGGGGATTTGCTGGCGGTATTTTTAATCACATTTTTTAATGTGATCTTTCAGAAATTGTTGGAGATCACTCAAATCTGATCGATCAATTTCGAATTACTTAAAAATTTGTGATATGATATTATCAAAAATGGAAAGATTTTTAAGAAAATTTATTTAAAAATCAGAGTTCAATGGATTTTATTCATGAAAATTAATTATTCATATTTTCTTAAATTTTGTTTAAATTTTAAAAATTATACGAAAATATTCGGAATGCTTTATTAAAATCCCAGTCTTGTAAAATAAAATGCCACTTTATGACTTATACATAAGTTTATTTTAAAATTTTAAATAAATTTTTTATCATGCAGCTCCAAATCAAATGCAGCGTATAACGATAAATTCTCTTTTGGGGATGATTTTCTCCTAGCGCCAATTCAATTTTGTGGTTATTATTAATAATCTAAAATAATTAGATAAAATAATTAATATGTAAAATTACTTAAAAATTTATTCTGAAACTTATAGTGTTTTAATCGTATTCTAATACTAAAATTAAACAAGTTTCAATTTTTCATTAATATTGATTTATAACTTAATTTTTTCTTTTATTATTAATTATTTTGGATAAGAATGAATTTCGCTAGGGACATCTCTGCTTAGTACAATAAAATATATGTATGATTTGATATATAATTTATTTAAGAACAGAAATAATTTATGTCTTTAAAATTTTTATTTCGTATTTTAATTTTTTATTATTTAATATTAAATTAATTCCCTCTAAATGAATTTTTTATTTGTCAAGTAATTTTAATTTATTGTAATTATGATGCTATCTTTGGATTCATTTAATTTACATTTTATAAACTTTTAATTAATATTTCTTCTAATTACTTATATATACTTGAATATATATTTAAAAGTTGTTTCCACGATTAGTTTTTCAAATTTATCCTAATTCAATTTTCCTGATAATGAACAAAAATTAATCGGAATTTTAAGCGAAAATTTAATTAATTTACTAAAAATTATTTTAACTTTAATAAATTATTTCATAATTTATAAAAAAATTGGAAATATTTTTTAATTTAATCGCAATTATTTCCAAAATAGAATCAATTCTAGATACAAGTTAAAAAGCTAAATTTTTATATTTTCTAATTAAAATTAATAAATATTATAATTCATTTGAATGTAAATTTTTTTATTTTTATAAAATATATTATTTTACCATTTTTTATATTTATTTTTTAATTGACTATATTGAGTAGTACCAGTGTTTCGCAAATATTGTTAAGCCTGTGGAAATATGTTTCGATACGAGCAAATTTTCCCCCATAATTATATTTTATCAATTTTAATATATATCTATTTTACATATAATGATAAAAATTATTTTTTGTCTTTAATAATTTCTACTCAGTTTGTTTCACAAAGATTATCTATATATTTTAAATATTATTTATAGCAATTCACGAATTTTTGATTATCAATAAATTTTTCCATCTCGATGAAATAATATAGAATTTTCTGAATAAATAATTTATTTTTTTAAATTTTTTTTTAATTATCTTATAATTTTTTAACTTGATGCGATATACTTCCCTTGTATTAGTAGATTTTCTTGTCTTTTTCGGGAATACGACCTATATTCACGTTCTTTTTTTGAAAGCTTCTCCCTTTTTAATTGGAATCTATTTTTAAAATTTTTTATATTATTTTTTTAGATTTAATGCAAAACATATCAAATTTAGATTTTTACACATAATATTTTTAATTTTTCCATTTAAATAATTATGAATTAGGGACTATTAGATTTTAATAAGTAAAATTTTTATATATTTCAAAATTAAAATTTATTACAATTATATTTTTTATATTTATTAATTTCATTTCAATTATATTTTTAGAAAAATTTATAACCAATTTATTTCTGAGAATTTTTTTAAAAATTTAGGAATTTAAATAATGCTACTTTATTAGATAAATTAAATAATAAAATTTCAATTTTTTCATAAAATTTATTTCTAATTTTTTAATAATTATATTATTAAAAAAAATAATTATTTAATTATATATAAAGTTAAAAAATTCCAGCTTTTATAATTTTTTTCTTTTTATCCAACTTCTTTGATTTTACTTTCTTATATTTAATAAATTTTATTTTTTAAATCATTACAAGAATTGTCAAAAATTTTTTATTGCATTTTACAAATGAACAAAGTTCACAATTCTTGAAATATTCCAATTTTTTCAAAATAAATAATGAAGATCAAAACATAACATTTATTTAATTATACTTATTTCTCTTTAAAAAATGAAGCAAATATAATATAAAATATTATAAAATAATTATGTTTTTTAATTCATAAAAAATAAGCAAATTTTATAATTTAAATCTCTGGTATAATTTCGAGTATTAATAATCATAAATTTATAATAATAAATTCAATTATTTCTTTATCAGATATTTTTGATATTATTATAAAATAGAAAAAATATAATCACCTGAAAATATCTCTGTATTTTTTAATATATTTATTTGAATATTAATTAATTATTTATAATTTATTAATTTAATAATATTGCTATAATTGATATATGTTTTATATCTAGAATTCTATTTCCAATTTTAATGAAATTTATTTCCGATAGTCGATTATGGCTTCATTTAAAGAAAAGAATTAATTATTATGGAATTATAAAAACATAGGCAAATGTGCAGACTTGTGCTTTCCTTATTTTGAAATGAAATCAAAACCCGATGAAATTTATTTTCTTTTTTTTCAAAGAAATCTTTATTATTTTACTTAAAGTATTATGTGATTATTTAATTATTATTTTAACGCAGAGTTTATTAATTTATAAATAATAATCAAATATCCTTCTTAGCGATATTATTTTGATAGACTGAGCTTATCATTAATTGTTATTTGATATTCTCTATCTGAAATTAAATATATATAACGAAAATATAGAAAGATATCTTTTTTTATTTTCTCCTTTGATAAAAATTAAAAAATTTAGAAAATTAATATTTGGTGTATATTATTTTTTTATTTTCTTATTATGAAAATTATTGCATTAATCGGAAATATCTTTTTATAAAATTATTTTATTTTATTCCAAAATCGCTATATTTATTTGATTAATTTATTTTGTTAATATTGTTTTAAGAGGCGATGAAATATATTTTTTAAAAAAAATTTAGAATTTGATCTTTTTTTCAATAATTTATAAACAATTAATTTTTTTCAATTCTCACATTAACAATTATTGAATATTTTGATTTCAAAAATTCTATTTTTTTTAAATTTCTATTTTCAATTAAAATATTTTACAAATTTTCTTTATATTTAAATTCATATGTTTTAGCGACTATAATAATTTATGGTTATTTTTATTTTTAATTTATATTTATTTATAAAAGTAATTCCTTAAGCACAAAGCTATCCTATATTTGTGTCATTATATGTCCAATATGATTCTCCATTAATTGTTTTGAAATATTTATTAAAGAAATTTAAAAATAAATAGAATCATTTAATAAAAAAAATAATAAAAATAATATTTCTTCTGAAAAAAAATAAAAAATAATTAATTAATCAATTAAAAGATAATTAAATATTTCTTTTTAAATTGAAAAATTGATTATATCTCCCTAATTCATGAATTTTTTAAATATAATTATAATTATTTTATTTTTAACTATTTTAGTGAATTTATATATTCTTAATTTTTATTTAAGATTGTCTTAATGATCAAATGTGAGCCTTGCCTTATTGCGTTTGAGTGACTTTTTAGCCAGAATGTCACATCGGGGTCATAATTGATGCGGATCACTATAGATTTTTGCAGCAAAATTTCTGAAGAAGTGTCCAGTTCATTGTAATTTAAACTAATTTTAATTGTCTAAATTTTTCATTATTTTTTTTATTTCTCATTGTGAAATATTCTCATATTAAATAAATTTTATTAATAAATTAATTTTCAGATTATTAATAAATTAATTTATAGATTTTAAATGATTTTTTAATTTATAATTTAATATTTTTCATAATTTTTCTAAATTTTTAAGATATTTTTATTAAATTTTTTTTTATTTATTGTAATAAAATTAAGCGAGGCAATTATTTTATATATTTGATTTAATTTTTCGATTTTAAATTTTTTAAATTATTTAAATAAAATTATATGAAGAAGCTGTCTACATTCAAGTTCTTGGCATGAAATCATTCTTATTGCTCAAACAATATCTTTTCTATCTGTGAATTAAATAAATTTAAATTTCTTATTTGATTTAGCTTGTAATTAATTTTCCTAATTTATATTTTATTCACGAGGAATAATATCATTGAAGGTTTGCAATAATTTAGTTATATTTCTATGATAGGGATATATATTGTTGATGAGATTATCCTGAGGGCCGGGCTGACTGAAACATGCAGACATAATTAAGTCCATATCATCTAGTTCCCATTGCCTTTTTTTATAAATCTGTAAATTTTATAATTTAATTAATTTTTCAATATTTTATTAAAATATTTTTTAATAAAATTATAATTTTTCTTTTCTATGTTTAGGTGTTTTTAAAAAAATAAAATTATAATTTAAATTTATTTAATTATTTATAAAAATTATTTTCCTTTATTTTTTCTTCAAGAAAATACTTTGAAATTTGCCTCTATTGAGTTAAAAATTAATCGTAATAAAGGGACAATATAATATTAAGTATAAAATCAATTTTAAACATTTTATTTATAAAATTTTTTAATTAATTTTTAAATAAAAATTCAAAATTAAATGATAAACTTTTCTTAACAATATATATATAGAAATTAAACTCATAAAATTTTTTATATTTGAAGTCAATAATCACTAGAAACAATCTTTTAAAAGCTCTTAATTAAATGTATATATTTTATTATTTTATTGATATTTATTTATTAGATGGATTTTCTTAGAATTTAAGATAATTTTTATAAATATATATATAAATTATCTCCATAAAATTTTTCTTTGTATTAAATTAATAAAGATGAATTAGATATTGATTTACCATTTTTTTTTCTTTTTGCAGCTTACTGATTTTATTTTGAAATGTTTTATAATTTCCATATTTCTATTTAAATTTTTCATGAATTCAGGATATATATTCTGATAAATTAGTTTTTTTAATTTTTTTTCCGAAGATTTTTATTTTGAAAGAACATATCAAATTAAAATCAATTGAAAATTTTATTTGCTTAATTTGTTGCAATTATGTTGCGCCCAATGGCAGAAGAATTGTTGCTGTTAAAATTGTTTTTTTGAATAATTTTAGCAATATGAAAAATTATAAAATTTAATTTATTTTTATTATTTTTTATGTCCCATTTTATAAATTATATTTTTATAGATTGTTTTAAAATAAATTAGATTCATATATTTTAAAAGAAATTTAGAAAAATTTTACTTTTTTCATTTTTATTTAAATTTTTAATTTGTGACTTTAGGCCATTTAACTATATTATTCGTATCCTTATTCCTGTATAGATCAAAGCTGTACCCAAATAAATGCAGAAGATAAAATAGATTATATATTTTCAAACTATTATTTTTGAATTTTTTCAAAATATCTAATGTTAACTCTGGCCAAATTGCCTTCAAAAATCGTCGAAGGTCGTAATTAAAGGCCATTGTTTTGTTTATAAATTTAGTAAATTCTTTAGTTTATAAATTAATTTTGCATCTAGTTTTTGGAAAAAGGGGCTTCGGCTATAATGCGCAATCTCTTATCCTGAAATCAAATTCAAATAGGTATATTTATTTTGCCGAAAAGCATTGATACAAAATTTTCTAATTATAATTTTTACATAATTATAATATTATTTATTATTATTATAGAATTATTCATAATAATAGGAAAATCGCTCTTTATTCTTCAAAAAATTAAATTTTCTCATTTTATTTTTATTGTTGATGATTATAAAAAATAAAAATTTTTTGTCCATAATTTATTTAATCTTTTTATTTTTTCAATATATTTCTCCGAATAAGATCTTGTTTTCAAGAACATCAATTAATTGTTTAATAAAATCCAAATTTATTATATTAGCATATTTATTTAAATTTTCCTTGTGTAAATTGTATTATTATGGTTATTTTTTTCTTTTCATCCTGTAAGATTTTAGTTATTTCATTTTTAAACAACTATAATAATAAAAAATTGTTTAGAATTTTAATTAATTATAATCATTGTCTAAATAATTTATTTAATAATTTTAATGTATTTTTTCATATAAAGAAAATTATGCTTATTTTTAAATATCATCCTCGTTCCTAATATCCAGTTCCATAAAATATTTCATTTAAAAAATTTAAAAAATAATTTAATATAAATTTATTTTTAATATTTTTATAATAACATTATTGAACTTCAAGATGCGAAAGAACATTGCTGCCGTAAATACAATATTGATTGTGTTTCTATTCTTATTTAAATATTTATTTAATATCGCTCAGAAAAATAGACTAAAGGCAACGCTCCATACTAATCTACTCTCAAAACATCCTGTTCAAAAAAAAAGAGATTTTAAAATAATTATTTTATAAAAATTTATAAAATTCCTTATCTAATTACATCACTAGTTTAAATAAAATTATTAGGAAGTTTGTTAAATTTTTATTTCTATTAGGTAAATTTTTCAAAATTTTTTAATATTAAATATTTAAAATTTTATCAAATTTCCCATTTCTTTTTATATTTTATTAATATTTACTAATTATTTTTAATATAGATACAATATTTTTTAAATAATACTTTCGATATTTCATTGCAGAATTCTTTTATTTTCAAATTTTTTTTTAATAACAATTGAATAAAAATGTATATGCATAAATTATCTTATGTTAAATTTAGCCTAGTAAACGAATTAATTAAATTTTTGTAGAATATATTTAACCCAAATCCTTTTTATCGCTGTTCGAATTGTTTACAATTTTTCAATAATTTATTCTTATTTATGTTCTCAAATTTATCAAATTATACTATTGGCCAGGCCTATAATCATTGGTTTTTTTGCTTTTTTTATTGATATTTAACTCACGTTTTCTTCGAATAGAATCTGTATTCTATTTTCATCAAAAATTGATTGATTTTTCATTTTTATTTTATTGAAATATCTCTTTCGGAAGATATTAATTTGGAATATCTATACAGGCTGGCTTTATTGAGAGTCCAAAATTTGTAATTTTTAATTGGTACTTCTTTTTCGGAGATTCCAAATTAATAAACTGATTTTTGCATATAAATTTTCTGCAAATAATTTTTTTTTCGCTAAATTAATAATAATGTTTAATTAAATTTTTTAATATTCTATATTATTTTTATTTTGTCCAACTATGGATAAAAAAATTAATTTTTTATGACATAATTTTTAAATTATTTTAAAATTTATGATAATATTTTTTTAATTTAGACTTTTTTTTAATGATGTTATTTACTACCTTATACCGATTGATTGTTTTAAGCATTAAATTTTATTCTTATTTGTCTCGCCGCTGTACTTTTATTTCACTAGTATTTATGATTTAAGAATATTTTATTTTTTCACTTTTTAAATTTAATCAAAATTAGAAATAATATCAGTTTTTTGATAAATTATTTTTAATTTCTATATTTCATTAATTGATTAATTCTAAAAATTAAAATATGATAAATTAAATTAAATTTTTTTTATTTATCCAATAGCAATATTTTTAATTTATTTTCAATTCCGTTTAAATATTATTTTCATAAATATTAATTTATTTTCATTATATTTTTCTTAATTTTTATTTCTTAAAATTTTTAAGTATAATTATTTAATTTGTAAAATTTTAATAATTTTTATTTCTCTTGAATTAATTTTTCATATTAAATTTTTAGCCTTTCTTTCAAGGTGGATTATCAACTGAATATAAAATTTAATTTAATTACAAACGAATAATCTATTTATTTGTATTATTTTTATTTTTATGCTATATTAATATTTCTTTCATATTTGTTCTTTGATAATTTCTTTAGTTCTTTATTAAATTTTAATTTTTTTATCGATTATTATTTTATTGCAGCTCTCATATATTTTTAATTTTTAAAATATATCAAAATAAGATTCAGCAAATAATAAATAAAGTGAATTTAGACCCATCAAATATTAATATGTAAATATAATATCTTTATTCAAAATTTATTTATAATAATATTTAAGAATTCTTTTTTAAGTTTGTAGAAATTATTTTTTTAAAAATAAATTATTTTATTTATTTTGAGATATTTAATACATCAAAAAAATTTAATAATTTTTTAGCATAAATTTATTATCCATATAATTATACTTTTTTTTTCATCGATTGGGGCTTAATCATTAATATACAAATCATAAAATAAAAGTTCAGTTTCTGAAAATCTCGGAAATATGCTCCATTGGCAATTTTTTCGAATTAAATTAAATAGAATAATATTTATAAATTTAAAAATTACAATATTAATTTTTTATAAATTTTAAATATCTGAACTTGAATTTACCTTTATAAACTTTTTATAATTCTAATAATTTTTCTAAAAATCTACTATTCTTTGCAATAATTTTATTTCTTAATTGGATTTTTTTAATTTGGAATAAATCTATTATATTAATTCTTAAAATATTATTTAATTCTTTTGCATATATAAATATCTAAATATCTTGGAAATAAAGTCATCAAGGTTAATGTCAATTACTTATAATCCATTGCTTCATATTTAGCCGATTTTTACAATAAATTCATTTTTTAAATAATTATATTTATAGATTTTGATTTTTAAATTTCTAATTTTATATTTATTTTAATTCCCTTATTTCCTTTTATTAAACTTTTTTTCATCGGTTTCAACTTTTATCCCTTTTACAATTTATTTCATATTAAAATGTATTATAAGATACACTTTTAATGGAAGTGCTTATTAAATTTTATTTTTTTCTTTTTTCAATTTTATTAAATCATATAAATTTTATCAAATTTTTTAATTCATTCTATTTTCCAAATAATTTGTATTTTTTGGTTTAACTCATTTAATTTTAAAAATCCAAATGAATTGTATATAAACATTTTCAATAATTTAAATATATTAAATTTTTCTGATTTTTTAAAAAAAATCATTGATTTATTATAAAAATATATTAATATATAGTTACTTTAATTTAATTTTTTTTGAAATTAGTGAATTTTATTTCATTTCCTTTGTGTTTAATTCCATATTTCCTTTAGTAGAACCCGCGCAGCTAGGGACAATCCAAATTTCTTAATTTGTTTTTTTTTAAATTTGAAAATCGTCTTACTCTCCATAGGATCCTTTTCTCCATCTTTCTTACATTCATAAATGGCACAGGCCGTGATTTTATCAAGAATGCCACTTGGTGACGCCATGCAATTTAGGCTCCATCATTTTAGAGAAAGAATTTTCTAATATTTCATTTTCTTTTCGTTAGCTATCGATGGAAATCAGGTTTACCATAATCCCTCCATTATCCTTTTTTAGAAATTTGGATTAATATTTATTAGTAAAAAATTTATTTTGATAAAAAATTATTGTATTGAATTAAATATGATATGATTATAAAATATTGAAAAGATCAAAAAATTGAATGATTTATTTAAATGATAAATGAAAAGATAAAAAATTCTTTGGTATGGTTAAGGAATTAATATAAAATTTTACAATATTTATTTTTAATGCAAATTAATTAAAATTTATTTTTATTAATTTCATGTCATTATTAAATTTTTATTTTAAATGATAAAATATAAAATATATTTATTTTTATAAATCCAGTGTCCTCAATTTGCGTTGCGGCCCATTTATATTGTTATCCATCTTGAATAACAAATTTACTGGTTTTTCTTTTGTTTTCTTTATTTTTTTCATTTTTTGAATTATTTTTAAGTTCCGAAGATTAATATTATTAGATTAATCATTGTTTAGTTGATTCCTATAATACATATGATCCAAAAAGAAGCTGCAGAATCTCCTTTTTGAGAATCAACTCTGCCAAGCAAAAATTTTGAATAAAAATTAAATAGGCATTTAAATTTTCCATTAAATTTATTTTTTAATAATTAAATAATTTTATAATTTTTTATTAATTATAAATGTAAATAGTTCTTTTTTTCTATATTTCATTTGGCAATTATATTTTCATTCTGCCATTTATTTTTTAAAAAATAATATAATTTGAAATTTTTAGTAATTATATTTTGAAAATATTTATATTTGCTCAATTAGATTCTCAATTAGTTTCTCTCTTGATTCCTTTTTACATGGATATACATATTTTTTAGACTTATCCTTCATCCATTATTATATGTTGTCCATATAAATATTGCATCCAATTGTCACTATTAAATTTATTATTTTACAGTTTTAATTTGAAATAATGGCAATTTTTAGTTTTTTTAACAAATTTTTTTAAACATTATAAATATTCGTTAAAAATATAATTTATAATATATATATAATAAAATTTTTTTAAGAATATATAATTTAAATTAATAATTTTGAATTTATTCAACAATAATATGATATTTTTTATTCAATCATTATTTTTCTTTGATTTTTGATATAAAATTTTCCTTTTATGAGATTATTGTATTTGTTTATTTTTCCAATAATTTGTAATTTTTTTTTTAAAAACATAATTTTCAAATTTTTTATTTTTTAAATTTCATTAATTCAAATAGAAAATTAAAATTATTGAATTTATTTTTATTATTCGATCTTCTATTCTATTTTAATTCCATTTCTAATTCCTTGATAAAAATGTTGCATTATATATATATTGCCATCATAAAGGATCATGAATAAAATTATTTTTTAAATTACTATAAAATTATTTTAAATTAAAAAATTTTTTCTTTGCTTTTTTTAATTAAGAATATTTATTCTATTTGTATTTAAAAAAAATTTTAAAAAAAAAGGAAATATTTTTTGTTTATATTTTTAGAAGGATCCATTTAATGGATTGAAATGAAAATTATACAGACATGTCATCAAAAACATGTTATTTATCATTTAAATTTTTTATTCAAATTATATTCTTAATATAAATAATTGATTTTATATGATATTTATAAATTCAACTTTATACGTTGTATTTTTTCTACATTTCTTTTAATTTTTTTAATATTGTAAGATTATTATTATGAAATATTATCGTAAGTAAATTAAACAATTGAATTGAATTCATAAAATTTTCTATTTTATTCAATTATTTCCATATTTCATAAAAAATAAATTATAAAATTTTTTCAATGCTTTTTTTAAAAAGTTTTCAACTTTTATTAATATTTTTTACCATATCGGTATCGATTTCATAAAACTCATTTATATTAATTTTCTTAAAAAATATTGATTTTTTATTTTTGTTCATTAAAAAAATTATATTATTAGGAAATATCACGTTTTGTGTTAAATAATTCGTATGATTTCTTAACAAGGCCAATGAAAATGCCTAAAAACGTATCATATACGAGAAAAAAACATATTCCAATACCATATCTTTTATTTTTATTAATAAATTATTTAGAATTATATGATAATTTATCGTAATTTCATCTCAAAGTCTTCTGATAAAATTGATTTATAATTCAAATTTGTGTACAAGTTTAGATATTCTAAATTGTATCAATTATTCTTAATAAATTCAGTATGAATTTTTTAAATTTATATAATATTACTTTATTATTTCATTTCAATTTTCTTATAAACCGTTAAGTTAATAATACATGTATAAATACAAATCATAGAAATAGAAGGATTTTCTAGTATTAATTTATCATTTTATTTAATTTTACATTATTAGTGATATTATATTTTAATAATTCATTTAATTCATAGGAATAAAATTATATTTTTTATATTTTTCTCTTCTCGTTTATTATCAATTAAATTTATGACATTTTAAATTCATCAATTTTTATTTTAGCTTTTAATTAATAATTCATTCCAGCTCACGTTTCTAATGCATAAATTCCATGTTGATGGCTCTCAAGCGCTTGACATTGAATCGGAATTTTTCTTTTCTTCCGAGACAATTATTATCTCTCTTATTCAACAAAAATTTATTTTTTTTTTTAAAAATTGGTTCAGTATTAAAAATTTGACTTTTATTATCCATAACGGGATTATTTATTTTGGCTAAAAATCTCTAGCTTCTTAAATGTTGATTGCATTTAACTCTTTCATTAATTTTATTTTATTTCAATTTAATTTTTCATAACTTTTGGACTTCAAAACCTTTGAACAGATGGTCTTAGGAAATTTTCAAAGCCTGTAATCATAAGATAAGAAAATTTTTTCATATTATTTTTAAATTAATCGGTATTTTATAATTAAAACTTTTTTAGAATTAAAATTATTAATATTTGCAAGGCATTTCCTTAATGTTTATATTTATAAAGTCAATCGGTTCAGAAAATAAATCATAAATAATTAAAATTAAATTTTGTATAAAAATTAATTTATAATTAATATTTAATCTTTACAATCTTTATATTCTATTTAAGATCTATCGAAATTTTAACAAAGACAATATTATTATAATTAATGTATCCTTCAAATTATTCTATATTTAATTTTGTTTATTATTATTCATAAATTTATATTAGTTTGAAATTTTTATAATGGCAAAATTATTTTTCTTTAGTCAATTGATATTTTCGAAAACTTATTCTTATATATAATTATTCTAAAAAATGTTAAAAAAGCATTTTCTTTGATTATTTTAATATTAATTTATTTTTAGCATTGTGTACTTTTATAATATTAAATAAATTTTATAATAAATATTATTATATTTAATATTTTTTATTGTTTCACAATTTTATTGCTTCTTTTATTTTTTTTCAATCTTTTAATAGAATCTTTGCCTGCTATGCTAATATTTTATTTCAATCAATGATATCTTTGTTGTGTATTTTTAATTAAATATAATTCTATTATCCCATGAATCGAGTTTACTATTTAGAATATTCTTTTCTGAATGACTTTCTGCCATTCGGCATGAAATATAAAAGAGAAGAATGTATGTATTCATATCAGTTTTTCTAAGCATGCTTGTTTTTGAAAATAAATAAAATATTCATATTTATTTATCCATAGAATAAATTTTTCTCTATGAATATACCTTATTGGTGGTTCACAAAATTTTGGGAATAATTTACAATATGTTAGGTATAGCATGGAATTAAGTAATTTTTTTTTAAAATAAATGTAAATACATGATAAAAAATTTTAATATGAATTGTTTATTTTTTTAATTAATTTTAGAATTCTTTGGAATTGATATTTTTTAAAATTATAATATAATTTGCATTATTAGATTTGGACAAAAATTTTCACTGATAAAAATAAAATAAATAAATAAATTTAAGTTTATTTTTTTAAATCAAATTATTATTTATTATTTTTATTTCTTTATTGTTAGCATAAATTTATTTGGACAATAAGAATAAATTGCCATTCAATATCCAATCTCTTGGAATGAAGTCCAACAATTCTTTTCGAAATTTTAGACCAGATTAAATATTTTTTTTTATTATATTTATGCTTTGAAAATCTATGTCAATCCGGAGAATTATGGCTATAATTATTTTAAGGGCCATAATTATTTTTTTCTTTTATTTTCGGTAAGATTTATCTTTATTCGGAATTGAAAATAATGTTTTTGAACAGAAACTTATTTATTAAATGAATTTATTGGAAATTTTTCAAAAGAAAATTTCATAATTATATATATTTAAACATTTTTCTTTCATATTAAAATTTGTAAAATAATTAAATTTAATGTTTATATACTTCATAATGCATAATTTTTTTCAACCGCGGTGAACAAAATTTGCCATAACTTCTCAAATGTGGGACAAGACGAGGATCACCAATGAGTCCAGGCATTATCAAATCCTGCCTTTTCAAATTTATTTAATTTAGATTATTAAATTTTTTTTCTTTAAAATTATTATCTAAAAACCAACAACCATATATACATTCAAAACATTTTCATCATTTCCCCTTTTTCATTCATCTTCTAATTCAAAGTCTATAAATTTTAAAAATTTTTTTTATTCTTTTAACAAAAATTTTATCACCCCCGATCCTCCAGCCAAATTCATCCCCATATCTTCTTTTCTATCTTGCTTATTATTCAATTAGTGTCTTTCTTTTATTTTATTTTTTTATTGATATATTCATCTTTATAAAAATTAATTTTTATAATTTATATTTTGTTGTATGTTTTTTAGCCATTTATAATTAATAAATTAATAATTTATAAATTTTACTTCAAAATATTCTGAAAGATTGTGTCAACTAATTTTATCAGTTTTGAAAAAGTTCTTTTACCATAATCGAAATATGAGTTGAAAAATATAATTATATATATTTTAAAATCAAATATCTTTATTTCAAATCGTACTAAAAAAAATTTACACATTAGATGATAAGACAAAAAATGTAGAAAAATTATTATTTGAAAGTAAAGAATGTTAAATTTTTTATATTTTTAATTCATTAATAATTACAAACAACATAGTAAATAAACAAAAAAATACAAATAATTTTTCTCATTTTTTAAATTGAAAATTTTATGAAAACCCCGGTTTATCATATTTATTATTCCTCCATATTCAATTCAAAATTCAATCTATTTCAAATAATCATTTCTCTTTTAAAATAATTTTATAATATATTTTCTCCAATTTTTTTTATCATTTTTGCATCATTCCAATTTCCAAAAGTAAAATTAAAGGCTTTATTCGTAAATTTTATTGGTTGTTATTCTTAAAAATTTAATAGAATTTTTATTTGTTATTTATTAAATCACGTTCATTTAATTTATCAGAAAAATTGACTGGCTTCCATAAATAAATTGCTTTAAAATAAATTAATTAATAACATTTTTGCAAATATTGATCATTTTTCAATCTCTCATTATCAGAATTAATGAAAAACGAATTAATGTGAGAAGGTGGAATGCATTATTTTTATCATATTAAAAATTTTTGTAAAAGTATTTATTTGTTTATTGAATTAATTCTATAATATTGATTTTATTTATCTCCCTAACTTTGATCTTGATATTTTACATGATTATTTTATATTTTAAAAAGATAACATTTTTTTAAATATTTTCAGTAGGATAAAAATAATCTTGTTTAATTTATAAATATTGTCGGATCCGGGGGTGAAGATCTGACGTGCCGGGTTCGGAGCCGGCAATTTGAGAGGAGATGAAGAAGGAGTTTACGGACAAAGTCCGGAAGGATCGTCGATGAAGATGGGGTCTAATGAGCGAGCACACCAAATGGATGGATCACGGGAGACGAAATGAGGGATTTGGGATTGATTGATCAGGGAATCGGCTGGCGGACTGAACTGGGCAGTCAAACTCGGATATAGGAGGATTAAGGAGAATTGAATTTATTTGACTTTTAGTTTATTTAACTTTATCGCAATAGAAAATGGTTTTGAACTGGATTGCAATGTGAATGGAAAGTAATGAGGAGAAAACTGAAGAAACTGAACAACCAATGGGACTTTTGGGTTGAATATAAGTAGCAGAATTCTAATAATATAATATAATATCTTTGAAATTCGATTATAGCTTGCCTCCCAGAGTGCGTAATTTTCATCATCATAAACAACTTTATTGAATTTATATTTTAAATGTTTTGTTTCTATTAATTTTTTGGGATATATAAGAAATATTTATTTTTTAATTGTCCAATATAATTTTCTAACCATCAATCAATTCCAGGCTTTAAGTGAATGCCAATAGCTATTTTACTCTCTTTGTCAATTGAATCGACGTAGACTAGCGATTCCCATTCTGTTAAAGCCAAATCCCCTTTTATTAGCACTAATAGCAAAGAAAATGATTTTAATTTTTTTTTTAAATAATTTTAGCAATAATTGATAAGAATCCGCAATTTCTATTTGTTTTTTTCCTTTGATTTTATTTCTTAACTTTGAGTTTTTTTTCAAGTTTTTTTTATATTAAAATCATCTTTTATATTTAATCAAAAATTTTTCTCTTTCATTTTATTCTTAAAAAATCAATTTATTTCAACATCAGATTCATTAAATCTCAAAATTGTATTCCAAAATTAAATTTTATAAAACAACTAAGAAAATTATTTTTAATATTTTGTAAATATATTTATATATTTTAATTTTTCATAACTTTAATAATAGGCGAATTATACTTTTCCTCATCTTTTGTATATGAATGGATTTCATTTAAATTTTTTCATTTTATTGATTTAACTTTAATCTTTTCTTTTTTTCAGTTATTAATTATAAATTTTCCATTACACATTTTATTTCAAAAATCAATTAAATATAAAATGAGAAATGTAATAATAATATTTATTACCGGTTTAAAATTAAATTGAAGATTTACGAAATGTATTAGATCATCTTTATTTTTATTTAAAAAGATAATTATTCAATCATATATGTTTTATAAAGTTCAAGAATTTAAATAATATTATACATTAATTTTTAATTCTATTTATTATTTTTTAAATAATTCCATTTTTATGCTATCATTATTTTTAATTAAAAATTTTCTAATTAAATCTTATTTTAATTCGGTTATTTAAAATATTTTAAAGAACTACACTTCCCATTCTTGTCTTTTCAATCGCTCTTCTCGCAATTTTAATTGTTTTTTTGATATCTACTTTTTTCCCTTTCTTCTATAACGAAAACTGAAATTATTCAATTATCGTGGCTTTCTAGCGAAAATTGAAATTTAAATTAGTTAACCCAATCAATAATTTTTTAAAATTAAAATCAGATTCGCCCCTATCGCCAGGCAGCAAAAGTCTTTCCATTGCCAGGGGGAGCCTGTATCTAGATTACTCTAGGCAATTCGTTATAAAAATTTTTGTTAATATTATATTTTTCTAGAATATAATTTTTGAATATTTTTAATTTTAATTAAATCGAATTATTAAAATAATAAGAATTTTCTAAATTAAAAATTTAAAATTGAAAAAAATTTTAATTTTTATTATTTTTTATTAAATAATTTATAGTGTTTTCTCTATTTAATTGAAAAATATTAAAAAATTAATGTTTTATTGCGTAATTTATTAATTTTTTTGCTTTTATGATACATTTTTTTTTCTTGACAACTTAATCAGCGTTATCTTTAAAATAAATTATAATAGAAAATTTATTATATTTTTAAATAATAAAAAAAAATTAATTTTTATAAGCTCATATTAATAGTGGGAGTAAATATTAAACGATTCTCACATTAGCGAAGTGGAAGGGATAAATATGTAATTTTATCCATTCATGAAATGAAAAACATATCTTATTTTATAATTAGAATTTTTAAATTTTTTTAAATCTAATTTTTTTAATATAAAATTTTATACCTTATGTAGTCAATATTCAATAATTATTTAAGTTAATTTTTAATAATTTCAAAATATTTTATCAAAATATAAATTTTAAATAAAATTTAATAAATTTGATCTATCAAACATTAAAATAAAAAACCTCTTTAAACCTCTTTAATTTTTTCGACGAGAAACGTTTTTGTAATTTCACGAATTTTACCCTATATTTCGCAAAAAAGCTAATAAAGATATTCATAAATATAAAATTTATTCCCTAAAATATTGAGTTTATAAATATAAATTGACATCTAGAAAAATTAAATTATTTAAAATTTAGAATAAACGCGATTTATTATTGATATTTTTTCGATATTTTTTATATATAATTTATATTTAAATTTATTTTTCATTTTTTCATATATTCAAAAATTGAATTTTTCTTTAAAATTTACTTTATTATTAGTAAGAAAAATTTTATTTTGACCAAAATTTTGTATTATGGATTGGTGCTGGCGATTTTTTACAGCAGCCATTTTGTTAAATGAAAAAAAATAATAAATTCAAATGTGTCAATTTTTAAGTTCATTAATTCCAAAAATTTAATTGCGGAATTAAAATTCAAATTATTGTTTCATTATTTTATTAAATATTTTATTTTAAATTTTTTTATATGATGTTACTTATGATAATTGAGACTTCAAGTTAGATTCTTATTCATAAAGATTAAATTGTTAGAATTATTTCTAGCCTTATACAAATTATTTTTTTAAAATATTTTCCAAATTATTATATAATAATTTATAAATAAAATTTACTAAATTCTGATATAGATCTAAAAATTCATTTAATTCGAATTTCATGATTTTTTAATCTATTTATTAATTACTTTAAGAAAATTCTTTTATATCAGAGAGATAATTATATTACAATAAATAAATAAAATTAAATAATAAAAATATTAACAATTAAAAATTTATAATTTATTTATATTTACTCTAACAAAAATTTTTTTGAAGATTTTAGTTAAGAAAATTTTAAAATTTTTAGAATAGTTATTTCATTAATTTTTTTCTATCGTAAATTCATAATTTCAGTTTTTAAAACAATTTTATAAAAATATTTATCAATATAAATCACAAATTTTTCACAAATTCTTGTGTATTTGCTTCAAAGGTTTTTTTTTGATAATGTTTAAAAAAATTTAACTAATTTTTTTTTCCATTTTTTATTTTCTCATACGTTCTTCTTCTTTCCCATCTTTCAATATGCGAGTAATGCTGCCATTTACATTAACAATTTTCGCTTCAGTGTGATTTATATCCTTCCATTGGGTATATTAATGTTATAATTAATAAGAAAATTATTTTTGAATATAAATTAATATTTTTCTTATTTTTATTTAAAATAGTAGCTATTTTAATTAGTCATTTTTATTTATTATTTTGTCTTCATTTATGTATTATAAATTTTTATGCTTTATGAAATATAATTTATCATTATTTAATTTACGAAACAATAATTCCATATTTTTAAAATTTTTTTTAATTTATCTCTTGAGCTGCTAAATAAATTAATTTAAATTATTGGATTATATCATTAATCATAAATTCTAATTAAATATTTTTAAAAAATTTTTAAAAGTATTTTTAAAATATTTCATTTAAATATTTAAATTATTTTATTCAATAATTTATTCTGTTCATATGATTTATGATTTTTTATTAATAAATAATTTTTTTGTTTGAATTATTTTTAATATATTAGAGTATGAATTTATTTTGTAAGCATCTCACAGCATTCGGTTGAAACATTATTATCATTATTTACTATGGTAATTGTTCATTATATGAATATAAATTTAGTTTCGGATTTCGCCATTGAGGGACCCAAACTACACTACATATACTTTTCTTTTTCATATTCTTAAATAATTTAAATAATTTTCATAAAATTATATTATTTTCAATTATATTTAAAATATATTAATATTTATATAATTTTTTTTCATCTTTTATAAATATTTTTATCTATGAGTATTTTTAACCATTTTAATAATGTTATTTTAATTAAATAATATTTTGAATTAATAATTTGAAAAAATGAAATTTAAACGGAATATTATAATTTTAAATAAAAATTTTTAATTTGAGGTTATATCTTTGAATACTAATTTTTAAAACAAATTTTAAGACATATTGTTTTTAAATTTTATATTTTTTTGTTCCATGTAAATAGCCATATTCTCTTTTTGCGGTGAATTTATGGCGATATTTGATCTTCAATAAATTTTCAAAATTTTTTATATAATTATTTAAGATAAATTTTTTCTTCAAAATATTTATGATTTAAATTTTAATCATTAATCAAATATAAAATTCATGAAGTCATTGTAGTTTTTTTTATCAATTTTAATTGTCTAGCAGCCTTCTTCATATACGCAATGCCTTCGGTCACATATAACAATATTTTCAAAGCTTTTTTAATGATAATAAAATTTTTGATTTCATCTGATTATATTTTCATTCCTTTGAAAGTAAAAGAAGAAAAATCCATTAACATCAGTGCTTTTTTGGTGGTATATTATTTTCATATTAAAATATTTTTATTAATATTCTCTTATTTTAGATAAATTTAATTCTATTACCCATTTTATTTTTGAATTAATTTATAGTTATTTTCATCTTGTTGATTGATGAGCATTTACACTGACATTATGTTCATTTTTGCAGTCGTTAATAAGGTAATTAATTATTTATAAATATAATTTCTCATTATTTTTAAACTTTTTTATGAATAATAATTATTTACATCATTAATTGAACATTATTTTTTGTTTGCAATTTTTTTATTTAAATCTAATTTATTAAATTATTTAATGATTTGTTTTGTGATTAAATGATTATATATATTTTTATATTTCGCATAAATAAAAATATAATCTTGTACATTCTTATATATGTGTATTCATTTTATTTTCTGTCTATTATAATTTTTATATATAAATTTTTTACTGAATATAAAGGAAATTTTTTAAATTGTTTATCCACGAAATTCGCCAAAAATGCATAGAAATTTGTATTTGTATTCTTCTCTTCATAATTTTTCTTTTGAAATTTTTATATATATAATATCAAGTAATTTTGCTATATTGATTTAAGCAATTTGAGAATAAAATTAATTCACACAGTAATTATGAATTACATATGAAATTTTAATTAGCATCGATCAATGACTAATGCTTTACACACCAAATGATTATCGTGTTCCATTAAGATTTTTAGTTAAAATTTTTAATTAATTTAATAAATTTTATTTATTAATCAATTTGCTTTTCTCATTATAATAATTCAATAGAATATTTGTGAATTTATTCTTCTGAAAATTTTTTTCCTTATTTAATTGTGCATAAAGAATTTGATTTAAATCAGTTTATTTATACTTATAATACCGATGTCCATTGGTATGGACATAATTTTAAATAAATCTAATTTTCATAATTAAAAATGTATATTCAATTTTTAAAATTCATTTATAATTAATCTATTTTGATAAAATTTTATTATATTCCTTTTGTATCTTTCACTCCAGGTCAGCTATTCTAATCAAAATCATCATTCTTTCCAATTCACACTACATGTTCAAATTTATATTTATAATAATAATCAAAAATTCATTTTACCTACCTGCATTCAATACATTCATTTGCTTTCAGGAATTCAAATTAATACATAATAAATAATTTTTATAGATATTAATAAATTTAAAATTCTATTCAATTTATCCATTTTTAACAATAAAATTTTATTTTTCGTCAATTATTTTAATAAATTTTAACAAATTTTATTTATATCACGCACCTCCACTGAACACACATGCATTACAATCTTTTTCTCTAAAGGGCCATGTGGAGCAAATTTTATTAAAATGATTTATATGTATTTTTTATTAAAATTCTATTTTAACGTCTTTTTCATTTGTTTTCAGAATTTACTCAATTTTACAATTAATTTTTTTAATAAGATAAATATTTTTCCTTTATATTAATCTAGTGAATTTTTAATTTTATTTTAGTAAAAGTTTATTTTATTTGCAAATATTATTATTTATTTTTTTACTTTCGATTTTTAAGAGATTATAATTGAGGATTTTCTTGTCAATTAACTTTTTTTACCAATAATAATGGAAATTATAGGTTTAAAAATTCTAAAATTTTACCATTATATCAATTTATAACAAGTTTAGATTCTTGGATTTGTTATTCTGTGGGTTGCAGATGTGAGTGTCAATTGAGATGGGTAGAATTTCTAATAGCACCAGAAAATTTTGTAATCTTTTATTTAAGTTTAATTTGTACTTTTCCAAAATTAATTTAATATATTTTTTGAAATTTTTTAATAATTTATTCTTATTTATTTTCGATTTAATTTAATATTATTATTTTGATTTTGACAAAAGGAATTAGTTTATAAATAATCCCTTAAAAATAAATTTAATCAAGAAAATTTAATTTGCTCTTATATAAATCCTCAAACATCAAAACTCAATTATCAAAAAATATAAAGCCCGAGAGCGGAGACGAGACGGGAGATCGAAACATTTTTAATTTTTCATAATTTTCACAATTTTTTTTTCAATATTTAATATTTAGGGCTAATTTATTTATATTTGAGTATTTCTTCAAATATTTGCTTGATTTCTAGGCTCATTCGATTATTTCTTATTTTTTGGTATAGAAAAATGACTTTTTTAATATTTTCGTATTTTATTTCCTTTTTAAAAGAAAAATATTTTACAAATTTCTGTTATAAAGATCATGGATTTATCCTTTTTTATTTTCTTCAAAGCAAATTGATACAATTATTAAAATAAAAGCTTCATGTCATTATATGGAATAGAATTTAGTAGTGATTCTATAATTATAATTATTTATGTATTGCATTTGATTCAATTTATCATTTAAATTATTATTTTTTAATTCAGAATATTTTATTTTTTTATTTAAGATTATATTTATTATTAAAAAAATAATTTTTAATTTTAGTTAATTATTTTAAATTTAACGTAAATTTCGGAAGAATATTAATTGAAACTTATAAATTACAAATTAAAATGAATGTAGCTCTTTCATTTTTATATTTTTTCATTTTCATATGAATTTTTCATTTTATAATAATTTTAGTTTAATAATGAAATGAATATGTTTTTTAATATTATTTTTATAATTTAATATCCAGGGGCGATATATTTTTTCTTAAACTCAACAAACATATTTGTAAATAAATAAAGTAAATTTTTATTTAATATTATTATTAATAAATTTTTGCCAATTCCCAAAATATTTTTTTAAAAATTTATTCTTAAACATGTTTAATATTTTTAGTGTTAGCAAATTTTTGTAGATAATTAACAGGAATATCATACAATTTCATTGGTAGAATAATCATATTATTTTTTTTTAAAAAAACGATAAATTTATTTCTGAAATTTATATATTTAAATTTATTATATTTGTTACTTAAGAAATTTGATAAATCTTTAAATTTAATTGCATGAATATTATATTGAGCAAATAATTTTTTCCAATTTTTTATGAATTTTACATAAGACAATTCATATATTTCAATTAGTTTTCTATTTCGATTATTTACCAGGATTACAATTTTACTATATTCAATAAAGTGTGTAGTTTATTAATTCTTTTTATTTTCTGATAAATTATTTTATAATGATTTCACTTAAAAAAATAATGCCAGTATATTTATATTCATTTAAATTTAATGTTTTTTTACATTTTTTAAAAAGCAACGAGTTAGAAGATCACGGTGGGCGGTCTTGTCCATTGCGACTACGTGAAATTAATTAATTCGGTAAGAACTTGTTCATCTATTTAATCTGTCTTTTTTATTCTTCCACCCATTTGAATAAAATGTTACAAATTAATTTAATTTTTATTTTTCTATAGTAATACTTAGTGTAAATATTTTATCGTTATTTTTTATTTTTATATTAACCGAATTTGAATTGATTCACATAGATTGGTACCTCCTTGCACAATTTCTATATTTTTTGAATACTTTGTTGTCTGAAATAATTCTTCATTTAATTTATTTTTATTATAAAAAATTATTTTTTCCGAATGTTAATTCATAAAAAGTTTCGTTCTAAATTTTTTTCAAAATTTTTTAGAAATTATTAGATTTTAAGTGGCGAAAAATTTTTCTTTAAATAGAGATGTTTCTAATTAAATTAGCCATTTTATCTTTTTTCTAAATGAAAAATTTGGCATTATATTATTTAGAAATTAATACAATTTTTTAAATATTTTTCATTTAATTTATTGAAAATTTATTTATTTTTCAAATTAAATTATTTAATTAATTTTATTATTTTATACTCTTATTAAAAGTTTATTTATTTAAACTTTTTTTTGTTAATTTAGAAAAAATTTAATTTTTCTAAATTTCTTTTTCAGAAAATATAGATGCATGATATTAATTTTTTAATTTAAAAATTTAAAGAAATTATTTTTTGTTTATTAGAGTATAATATTATCAACTATTGAAGTATCTATTTATTTTAAAATTAATAAGCTTTTTAATTATATATTAAATTTTAAATTTTCTTGTAAAATTTTTGGCGATTTTTTTAAAATTTTACAGAAAAGGATCTAAATATTTATATTTGACTACTATGTAAAATAATTGATATTTATGACTTTATTTCATATAAATATAAAAATTAAAAATATTAAAAATTAAACATATTTAATAATATTTTTAAATTTACATAATAGATTTTTTTTTTCTTGAGGATTAAAAATTTCAATTATATAACTTTAAAAAATATTGCCCAGAATATTTGACGAATATATCACAATCTACTGAATTTTTTTCTTGTTGTGGAAGATAATTAAATTTATATAATAAATAAATTAACAATAGAATTTCCAAAAATATATTTTATTTTTTATTTATTAAAAAGATCGAATTAATTTTTAATATTTTTAATTAATATTTTTCTCAATTTTTCAAACATATTTAAATTGTTTTTAATCATGAGATAGAATATTTTTTATTTTCTTATAATTAATATAAAAATATTTATTTCAAAGAATATTTTTATAAAAAAATAAAGATTTATTTACTCACACATTCATCTATAGAAATTAACAAATTTAATTATTCATTAAATTTTTATAGAAATTATTTATTTTAAATATCAAAAAATTTTATTTGATATTGATTTCATTTTATTTTTTTAATTTTATTTTAATAGTCCTTAAGAATTTTCACTTATAATTAGATTTTCCAATTCGTAAATTTCAAAGATATAAAAATAAAATATTTTTATTGAAATTTTTTTATTGATTAAATTTTTAGAAAGAGCTTAAATTATTATTATTTTAAAATTTTTTATCATCCAAGGATTTGATGAAATATTTGCTTTTTTAATAAATAAATATTATTTAATTCCATATCCATTGCCATATTTACTTTTATTATGAATTAAATATAAGAATCTGTATTTTTTAATTGCTTAAAAGTCAAAAATTTAATATGTTGTAACCATGAAAGAATATATTTAATTCTCTTTCGTAATGAACTAAAATTTTAATTGGTAATCTTCTTTCTTCAAAAAATTTCTTGCAAAATCTTGAGCAATTTGTATCGATTCCTCCATCAAATTTACAATATTTTCATGAATAGAATATTGTTTTTATTTTATCTTTCTTCTTATTATTAATCTCAAGCTATTTATTAATTTTGTTTTTTAGAATATTTTTACATTAAATATTTTGGATTTAAAATTTTTACATTCATATTTTTAGAAAAATTTTAATTTTATTTAAAAAAAATTTTATTTTATATCATTTTACTTCATTTTCTATATATTTGAATGAATTTATTTTATGTTTATAAATTATTTTTTTTGTTATAAAAATTATCCCATGCATTTGCTAAATTATTAGCTTTAAGATATGAATTAGTATATCTTCTTCAAAAATCTCTGCTTTCTAATTTTGACTTTCATCAAATCGCTTGCAAATATTTTTTTGATGGATTCTAGTCATTTTCCCCTATTCTATTTTGTTAATTTTTATCATTTATTTTCGGAAATTTAATGATTAAAATAATTTATATCTTTTATATTATTCTATAAAATATTCTTTATTCATTTATTTATATGTAATTTAAAATTAATTTTATTTTAATTTTATTATTTTATTTATAAAAAATTTTATCAAAACATACTATCTATATTGTTTCTCTAGTTTTTATTGATAAAAATTATTTAAATTATTCATATTAAAATTATATTTGTTCCGAATAAATTTTTATAATTAAAAATATATTAAATTATTTTATTGAATATCATGTTTCTTAAGTATTATAAATTAAGGGCATTAAATTTTTTTTTTTAAATTTGATATTCCTTCATAATTGCCTCTCTTCATTTAATCATATAAATTTTGTTCTTTTGGCGATATACTGCTATCCAATAATTTTCCGTTACATGCATATTATTTTATAATATAATTAAAATTAATTTTCATAAAAATTTTTTCTTTTATTAATTTTTTAAATTATTATATTAAATATTTTTCCTTTTTAAATGGATAAATATATTTTATATTAAATTCTTTGAAATAATAATATTTAATAATTTTTTTAAATTATTTATTTCTTATTATTAAATGATAAGAATTTATGAAGAATTGTTTTTCATAGAATATTAAAATTTATATCTATTTATTTGGATTTAGGTTATATAATATATTTTGATATAAATTTGAATAGAATTAAAAAACTTTTATCTAATACATTCAGATAATATTTTCAATAGCTAATTTTTGAAATCCTTTAAAAATTTTATTCAATTAATTTTTATAACAATTTGATTCATTTTTCATCCGTAATTTACGATCTATTTTTCCATTCAATCGGAGTATTCTATGTTTTTAAAATAATTTATATATAGAAAATTCATAATTGTTACTTTTAGAAAATTTTATTAATTTGAATTTTTTATTACTTTATTTATTTTTATTTATTTTAAATTTTTTTATATAAATAAATAACCTTACATCCCTCATCAATTATTTTTTTTGCGTTATAGCATGCAAAGATTCCACAATTTGGGTACATGGTAATTGCTGGTGATTATCATTTTGCAAATGATTTTTTTTGGTTTCTTTCCTCTTAGGAATTCCAGTATTTTAAATTGTAATAGTATATTCAATAAAATTTTCCTCCTTTTTTATAAAATACAAAAAGAATGATAATTTAATTTTTATAAATTATAATTATCCATAAATTTCCTTTAATCATTCTTAAAATTATTTCAGAAGCCTCAATTTTCATCTTCTTTGGATTTAATCATTTTTAATAAATTTTCATAAAAAATATTTTTAATCAAATTGACAATATTGATTTTTAAAATAAATTTATAAATTTTTAAATAAAATTCAACAGCGAAAAAACCATGATAATGGCTATTTTATTATTTTTTATTATTCAAAAAACATTAATATGTAATTCAAATTTAGCATTTTTTATTGTTTAATACAAATTAAATTAAAACTGGTTTCTGTTAAGTATGATCATTAAATTTTTTTATTATTTAAATTTTCGATAAGTGAATTGAAATCAATAATTGAAAAAGTAAATCGTTTTTTTAAATATTTTAATTCTGATGAGTTTATCTCATCATGCTTGCGCTTAGCCACTTTGACTACTATTATTAGATGGACTTTGTCAATGGTTTCTACGTGATCGGAATTTTTTTTTCAGAAATTTTAATTTTTTATTAATTTTATGCACTTTTTAGTATCTTTAAACATTTCTAAATTTAATAAATTCTTGAAAAAATTTAGAAGGGGGTTTGAGAATTTTGAGTACGAAAATAAATTTTTAATATAATTTATATAAATACATCTAATCATTTTTCTCACTTCAATATTATATGATTAAATTTGAATCTTTTATTAATCTCAGTAAAACAATTTTAAATTTTTTATTTATTCATCACTAACAATAATTAAGTCAGAGCGGAATTTTCCGCGAATTTCACAAACGGAAATTGGCGGTTAACAAAAATATTAATTATTATTATATAGATATAAATATAAATATTTTTCGTCTAATAAATTTTATCATATAATTTTATATTTATAATTTTTTTATATTTTAAATTTTATGCAAATAATAGTTTAATAATTTTTTATTTTTTCATATATAATTATATTGTAATCATTTATATGAAATTATATTTAATATAAATTATTTTATAGAGAAATTTTAATTAATTTAAAGTTTCCATAAAAAATTTTAAAATTGATTGAGTTCTGCATAAATTAATTTATATTTGTAATCATTTCACTTATATAAATAGAGATAATATTTTTTAATAATTGAATTAAATCTGCATAAATTAATTTATATTTGTAATCTTTTCACTTATACATTGAGATAATATTCTGTAATATTCATATTTCTTAAACATTTACCTTTTTATATAAATTTATAATTTTTATCTTCATTTAGATTATAAAAATGATAATTTTAATTTTTTTTTAATTAATGATCAATGAACATTAAAGTAGAGTTTATGTAATAATAATGGAGGATAATTTCGAATTCTAAAAACAAATATATCCATTTTGAAAGAACACATTTTTTATTTTTTAGATCGCAATTAAATTTGTTGGTTTTTTAATCAAAGTAGAATTTATGGGAAAAATTTGACGATTCTATTCTTATAACCTTAAACAAATTTTTGGTGGAAAGATTATTCAACAAATTTTATAACCAGAAATTTGCTTGAACTTATATACTTTATTTTTGTTCACTAAATAATTCAAGCACAATCTTTAAATCATAAAATATAATTAAAAAGAAATTTGTAATTGTATTTTAAAAATAATTATTAATTGTATATCTACCAATATGAAGCCATTGAAAAATTCTACCAAATTTTTAAGGATAAAATTAGAAAGAAAAGGGATGCAAAATATGAGTAAATTAGTTATTAATTTATATGAATTTGATTTTATTTAATCGGATTACGGGAAGTAAAATGATATGAGAATTTAATTTATGTTTTGTAATTGAATAAAAATTATTGGATAGCTTTATATTATTTAATTATTTTACGATTTAAAATTATTAATTTGATTATTTTCTGCATTAATAAAATTACATTTTTATTTTATAAAATACTATTAATTTAGTATTATTGTAAATTAAAATATTTTTTTGTCAATTTCGATAATATTTTTAAATTTTTCATGGAAAACATTGGAGTTTTTATCCTGAATTATATAAAAAATTAAATTCTACTTTCAACATTATTATAAAATTTTATTTTCATGATAGCATGAAATATTAAAAATAAGTATTTATATATTCTTAGCTCAACATCATTTCCTTTCTCCTAGTAATTAGCTCCGGGATCAACAATTTTTTCTGGCATTTGGTTTATTTTTAAAAAATTATTTTCACATTTATAATTTTTCTTTTATTATCTAGTAAGTATTTCAATTCAATTTGGGATATTAATAATAAATAATTTTTTTAATGGAAATTAGGAAAAATTTGTTGTTCATATATATGATTAATTTTTTCATATATATTTTATTAGAAAAATTTAATCAAAGATTAATTTAACTACTATAATTAAAATTATAATATTAAAATGACGATACAATTTAATTACGATTTTTAGCTTCAAAATAATTATATTTCGTGAAAAATTATTTATTATATATTTCAGAATTTGTGGATGACTATATATATCGCATTCCAAACTCAACTATTGTAAAATTTTCTATTTGATTTAATTGATTAATTTTGACAAAATTAATTTAAGAATATGATTTCATTTATTTAATATATTAGAATTTTTAAAAATTTTTTATTTATTAAAATAAAAGTAACCTAATTTTCTAAAATAAAATTTCATTGAGATTTATATTTTAATTGCCTGTCATTTTTGACTCCAAATTGTATCATCCCTTAACATGCATTATCGGTCGGTCTAATCGAGGCATATTTAATTGGAAAAAAATTTAGCAATTTGTTTGGGAAATTTTTTTAAATTCTTTATAATTCAGGTCATGTCCAAAAATTTTGTTATGATGGAATATTACAACCTCTTTTGTAAATAATGAATGCGGAAAATTTTAAATAAAAATTTTAATTTATTGAAATATTATGATTTATTTTAAAATAAACTTTAATTTTAATGTTTAATTTAAAGCAAGAAGAAGAGAAATTTTCAAATTTTTTAAAGGCATTGATATAGCAATATAAAGAGAGTATTTTTGATTGTAAAGCTTCATTATTTTATAATGTCATAATTTTTATTATCTAATAATATTTAATTTTTTATATTTTATACTATTAATTACAACTATTTATTTTTGTAGAATGTATACAAACCGAATCACGGTCAAAACACCAAATGCATAGCCTGCAATTATTATAACCAAATTTTTGTCATTTTATAAGCCACTGTCACTCAAATTTTTGCTCACTCAATCCACTCTCTTCTTTTACAATTCACAATCAATTTTTTCAGTAATTAAAACTCTAATCATGATAGGTTAATATTATTATAATTTTATACATTATATTATTTAAATATTTTAATCATCGTCATTTATCTATTCGAAAGAATTTTTAAAATTTAAAAGATATATTTTAAAATAATAATGCCATTGAATTTTTTTTATAATAGGTATATATAATAATATGAATATTTTTATTTGTGTATAATTCACATTCGGCTGGATAATATTTTTAATTAAAATTTAAATATATCTTACAATAAGAAAAATTTGGTTTGTTATTTTGATTTGGTGGATTATTTTGGCCATAATTTTATCCAATTTTATTTAATAATATCAAACAAATATAATTACCGCATTTTCTCTTAGGATGTCCAATGGCGTCAATTTAAGTTCTCTTAATGATGCAAGTTCGCGTTTTATGGAAATAGGACGCATATTACTTATCTCCTAAAATGTTTGAAATTTTTTAAAATAATATTTTCAGTTGTATTTTGAATAATATATCATCCGATTTTTACCCTGATTTTATCACAACAATTTTTCAAGTTTTATTTGTAATTTTTATTATTTTTTTTTGATTTTTCTCAATTTTTTTGCCTTTTTTTTGAAGGAATTTTTTGCAAATTTATGTAAAAATTTTTTTTCAAATTTTATTGTTTAGGTCTTTTAATCTATAGACTATAGAAAAATAAAAATATTTGTATAGAAGAGCTCTTCAGTAAAATTATAGAGAAAAATGAAATAATATATTTTATATTTAATTTTTAATCATATTAATATTAAAATTATTTAATTGGGAAATATTTTAAATAGATGTAATTTAAAAATTTTTTAAAATTTTAGAGAATATATTTGTAATAAACTATTTCAATTAACAGGTTTCCATCAATTAAATCCATCAAATTAAATTAAATAATGAAATATATTAAAAATTTTATTTAATTTTTTTATATTTTTCATTCTTTATGAGTTTTGTAAAATATTTGCTCATCTTATTTTTCTTATTTTGCGGATACTTTTTTTCCACTACAATATATAATAAATTTTTTATAAATTTATCTTTATATTTTTCAGAATTTAAGGAGAAAGAAGGCGACGATATGTCAAAGGTTGTTGTCGAATAAATTAAGGGGAAATTTTATTTATATTTTTGTTAATAATTTAGCGATTTTTTCATTTTTTCATACATAAATTTTTTATAAAAATTTTATTTTTTCTCATTTTTTTGTTCTCAATTTATTTTTTTTAATTTCTCAAAAATAATATATGATAATTTACATAAATTTATTCTTATTTATTAAAAATTTTTAGTTCTTTATTCATGCATCTATATTTTCTTGTCCATTTTTTCATGCCATTTGAAGTAATAGGCATATTGGATTCTGCTGTTTTATAGGTGGGATAGCAAACTTTATAATCATCGGTTTCCTCTGAGGATAACTCTCTGGAAATTTTTTAATTTTTTTTAAAATTAATAATTTGATTAAATAATTTTTGTTTTAAAAAATATTTTTTTGCATTCATTTTCAATTTTCGAAAATATCCATATATATAAGTCAAAATGGCTTTTTTTATGCACAATTTTTAGCTACTCATCTATTTCTTCAGAATTATCTTAAGTTTGTTATTTATAAATAATTCTTTCTAAATAGAATTAATTTTCTAATTTTTTTTTTATAAATAATTTTAATTTATTTTTATATTTTATAAGATTTCAAATAAATTATAAAATTTTCATAGTATTTTTACAATTGGGTTATTGATATTAATATAATATTTTTTTAAATATTATTTAATTATATAATTAATTTATTATTATATAAATCATATTTAAGTCTTATAAAAATTATAATTCTACAAATCATTAAAAACTGCGTATTTTCAAGATTTTTTAATGGATTTAAATTTCGATTGTAACGGAATCATAACAATGTTAATTAATTTTCAAATAAACTGATGTAAATATATTTTTTTATAATCAATAATAATTATGCTTTTTAATATTTGCGATGATAACCAAAATGACAATTGCAAAAGAATTGAATCACCAAAAAATTTATGGTCGAATCGCGCAATGTTTTTTTCGGCTCAAATTCAAATATTCTTATTTTTAGTATCTTAAGGATTTATTGTTTTAGTTGCTCGATTTGTTGTTTTAGTTGCTCGATTTGGATTAGAGAAGAACTTAAAATGAATTTGCTTAAGATAAATTGTCAAGAAAATCACTATAATTGATTAATTTTATTTGTATTTATAGAAAATTTTGTAAGATTTATTAATTTGGAAATTATTTATTAATGAAAATTTTTAAATTAATTAATAACTTTTGTCTTTAATTATATTTTTTTTTATTAATAACATAAATTATTTTTATAATATATTTTTTAAATTAGAATTGGTATTTAGCAGTTCTTTTTTGATTATAATAATAATTTTTTAATAATTTTAATTTAAATAAACAAATATATACATACATGGATTTCAAATTTTTAAAATGATTTATTATAAATTTATTTCATGAGATAAATATATTTGTCATTCCTATCCAATAATAAATTTTATGATTTATAAATATCAATTATTTTATTAAAAAAATATAATGCCCCTAAATATTCGCAATTCTTTTGCCGATCCCTAAGAACACAAATTGCTATGGTAAGATAAGGAGGAATAAATTTCATTATTTTTTTTATTATGTTAAATAATCAGAATTAATCACTTAATTAAATTATATTTCAAATTTTATAGAATATAATCTACTTCAAAAAATTCTATTTAGAAATATTAGAAATTGAATTTTAAATTTAAAATTATTTAATAAACAATTTTAGAAAATTAATTAATTTATTATATATTATATTAAAAAATTTAAATTTGGAACTTATCAATTAAATTAATTTATAAATATTTTAAAAAAATATATTAAAAAATATTTATCTGTAGATTTCTGCCTTGTTTTTTCCTTTGTTATTTTCATAAATTTAATTTAATATTATTTTGTATATTTTCCTTTTTTTGTATTTGATTGAAAAATAATTAATTTTAATTTATTATGATTATTATTCCTATTTTTTCGTCATATTTTTTATAAAACTAATTTTAAATAATTCCTTAATTGAAGGAAATTTTTTTATTATTATTTATATATATTCTTTTAAAAATAAGAAAAAAGAATGAATTTATTACATTTATTTTATATTTTATTATATTTTTATAATTTTATCATTTTTTTCTGTATGGCAATTATAAATAATAATAAATTAAAGTTAGATTTAATTTATTGTTAATTTATAATTCATCTTCCATTTTTGTTCCAAGAAAAATGCTTGATAATCATTCGTCATTCTGCACTCATCAACTTATAAATTTAAATTTTAAAAAATCAAATTTAATAGAATTTTTTACATTGAATTTTCTATCTTATCTTACTGTCTTTAGTCAGTATCTCCAGTCAGCAATTCATACACTTTTGCCAATCGTGAATCTTTTCAGCAATTGTGTCCTGAAGCGAAATTTTCTTTGGAATTGTGCCAGTATATATGAATTATTAAAATTAAGAGAAACGGCATTATATTGCGTACAAAAAATCTTTAAAAATTTTTTAGATACAACCTTGAGAAAACTTTAAAAATGTGGCGTGTCAAATATAGGGGGCCGTACAATTATTTAGCATCAGAATTTTCCATTTTTTCTCTTTTTATCTTTTATTTTTAATTTCGATATAAGATCTTTTAATACAATTATAATTTTTTATTAAATAAAAAAATTCATATTATTTAGGTTGCTAGCATAATACAATAATTTAATTTATAAATAATATTTTTCAGTATATTAAAAGATATTGCATGTAATTTTTTTAAGATTTTTATATATTGTTAAATTTGAATTACTCATTAAACATAATATTTCTTTAGAAAAATGTTTGGAATAAAAGTATATATATATATATTGGCATTGTTTTAAATACTAAGTTTAGTAGATTACAATTTCATCGCATTTAATTCTATTGAAAATTTTCTTTCATATTTTGGCATAGAAAGTTACAATTTCATTAAAATCCTTACAATATTTTAAATAATTTTTATTTTTTTCTCCCGCCACCCAACCTCTTCAATTCCATTTTCAATTTCTTCCCAAAACTTTGTTTCCTCCACAATTTTTTCGTCCTTTTTTATTGATTCTTTCATTTAATTTAATATTTAATTTAAAGCAAGAAGAAGAGAGCGTGAGTGAAATTAATTCATATTTTCAGGAATTTATATTGCTTAATAAATTTTCCATTATTTCTTTCATATTTTCTCATTTTTGAGAAATTAATTGTTCAAACTAATCATCAATCAGTTCCAGATTTTAAGGGAATGCCAATGGCCATTTTACTCTCTTTGTCAATTGAATCGATATGGACTAACGAATTTTCCCACATTACTAAAGCCATATCTCCCTTTATTTGCAATAATAGTAGAAAAAAATTATTTTAATTTTTTTACCGCAATATGTACTTGTTTTTTTCACTGATGTTATTTCTTACTTTGAATTTTTTATCAAGTTTTTTTATATTATGAAAAATTTTTCTCTTTCATTTTATTCTTAAAGAATCTTTATTTCAACATCAGAATCATTAAATCTCAAAGTTATATTCCAAAATTAACTTTTATGAAACAACTAACAAAAAATATTTTTAATAAATTGTAAATATATTTATATATTATAATTTTTCATAATTTAATGATTGACGAATTATACTTTTCCTCACCTTTTGTATTTGAATGGTTTTCATTTTAATATTATAAATATCTTATAAAATATTTTATTTTTTATTTAATTTCATTTTAATTTTTAAAATTTTGATTTTTATATAATGATAATTGAATAATGAATACTCAACAGGATATTAAAATAAATTTATTAATCGAAATACTATTGTTTCTTTAATTTTTTAAATTTTTTAATTACATTTAATTTAATATCAAATTACCACTTTTAAATCACTTTTATAATTAATTGAATTTATTTTATAAAAATATATGCATTTTAATCAAATTAAATTTGCAAGATATTAAGGAAATTTTATCTTATTCACTATGGACTGAAAGGTTCAATCAGAATGAATTAAAAAATAATTTCAGCAGTTAAGCCATTCATAATTCAGTTCAAAACTGAAGGAATTGAAAAATTTGGAGTGAAACAAAATATAATATATTTATTTTAGATTGTCAATTTTTGTCAGTTTTAATGTTGAATTAGAAATATTTTTGTTTGTATTTACTGGAATTTATTAGATTCATATATTGATCTAGAAATAATTCATTATCAAAATAAATAAGTTAAATTTTTAGAAATATTTAAACCCAAAAATTTACTTAAATTAAAATTTTGAAAATAATCCAAAAAAATATTGCATTTATAAAATAATTATGTTTTTTAAAAGAAATAATATCTTAAATGAGTAATAATTTGTTTGTACAAATCTATTTTTTTGAAATTTTGTTTATATGTACTAATATTAAAAATGTTTTAAATTTAGTAAAGACTTCATTTATATTATTTTTTATATTAATTTTATAATCAAATATTTTATTATTAAGAATTAATATTAATTATCGTTTTTTTTATAGAAAATATTAATATAAATTTTAAGGAATTTCTTTGAAAATTTTTATCATTATTATTTTTTCATTCAATTCTTTTATTAAAGTTTTTATTTATAATGTTATTTAATTTCTCCATAATTTATATTTCTGACTCCTATCTCAATTTTTATATAAAAATTTGAATTTCAATTTTAAATCGAAAATAATTTATCATCATTTTTTAATTTTAATAAATTTTTTATTCATTATTTTATTAAATCATATATAAAGGATATTTTTCGTATTGCAAAAAATCACATAAATTATTAGTTATTTCATTATTTAGAATAATTAATTATATTTTCTTACAATTTAGTTTTATAAAGATTAAAATATAATTCCCTCGGCCAGGATCATATTAAATTTAACTAAAAATTTCGTGACATTTAATTTTATTAAATTAAATTTAATGAATTTCATTCAGTGTTTCAACAATATATCCTATTATTTTATATAAAAAAAATAATTTATGTTATTATCATGAAAATAAATCCCTCTTTTGAGCCAAACCGGATTGTAGATTCATTGATATTAAACTTGCTCTCTGCAACTGTAATTCCAATTTTTTGCATATATTCTTTTTCTCTTTATTGTTATTTTAGTATTTTTCTATAATCACTTTCATCATGAATTAAATTTGATATAAAAAAATTTCATACAATAATTTATAATATAAATTATATCTCATCCTTTTATAATATCTTTTCTATTTTTTCTTAATATGTTCTCTGATGAGAACATGTTATTTACTTAATTTTTTTATATAAATTAAATTAACATTTTCTTTATATTTTATTTTATTGACAAATTATAGAAAAATTAAAATTATAAAAATTATTTATTTTTACTTTATATTAGTATAATTTATTTAAAAAATATAAAAATATTTCTGAAATTGAAATTTATCGATATCCAGCAATTAAGAAAATAAAATAATAATTATAAAATTGATTAATTTAATTAATTATTTATTTTCGAATTTTTCATTTATTTTAAATATTTTATAACAATTTTTTAATGGTATTAGATTTTATTACAATAACAAACAGTAAAACGAGATTGCTTTCATTTATCACTCAATAAACAGTTTGCATTTATGTATACTAAATTTATAAAATTATTTTTTCCCATTAAGATAATTTTTATTTTGTATTTTCCATTAGTAATTTATTGCCTATATGTTTCCTCATTTCCTCTTAAAACATATATTTTTGTAGCGATTTCTATTTTGTTCTTAAATTTTGGTTTTCTTTGGCAAAATCTTCAGAATTAAACTTTTTTCGGATCCATTATAAGCAAAGCGAGAATTTTTATCCATGCAAAAATTTTATGATGCTGTGAAATAAAAAAAATTTCTATCAAAATTAAAATTTAGATTCATAAATGTATATCTCTTCATTTTTTCAAAATTAATTTTAGTTAAAACTATTTTTTTAAATATTAAATAATTATTTAATTTACTTGTAATTTATTTAAATTAATTACTAATATTTGTCAAAAAATTAAATTTTTAAAAAATTTTTAAAATTAAATTTATCTCAGTATTAAATCTTTGTGAAAAGAAATAAACCGTAATTATTACAAATTAATTATTTTTTTATTAATAATGTAAAGTGAAATAAATTGGTTAATTTGTGTTATTTTGGATGTATTGTTGTATCATTATAAAAATTATTATATTATTAGAATTATATTATATTTTACAATAGGAATAAAATGTTTAAAAATATTTAGATTTTGGCATTAATTTTAATTCATTTCTTACTTTTATATATTATTTTCTTTAACATATTATTGACTAGATTGACCACCCAGCAAATTATTTTTACAATAAAAATCAATTGAATCGATCGGTTATTGTGTCAACCGTATCCATGTCGAACGCAACGCAAGATACAACAATGAAAAACGAAAATAAAAATATATATATATTTATTTTTTTAGAATGTTATTAGCCAAATTTTTTTTAATTCTTCGATATATATAATTTATATTAATTTTTTAAATATACTATGTTAACTAAACCAAGAGAGAAAACAACATTATCTCTGGTAAATGTCCACTATGTTTTAGTTAATAAATATAAATTTATCCATTTCTTATCAATTTAAAAAATTTTTTAATTTTCATATCAATGCATTAAATATAAAATTGTTTTATAAAAATATCGTTTCCAGATTGCGATATAACATAAAATGTATGTATAATCGGAGATTAAAATATTAATTTATAATTATTTTTATATTTTCTTTCTTAAATAAATTAAAAATTAATTTAATTATTATTATTTACAAATAATGGTCATATAAGAATCTATAATATTTTCAAAGTTGTGCCTCTCTATCATATTTTTTAATTCTGGTTGAAATTTTAATAAATAACTCAATTTTTTAAAATTTAAATTTTTATTTTTATCATTTATTTTCATTAAGAAACTTCTAGAATTTTTAATTATAAGCTTGTCATTATGCTTTTTGTTTTCAAAAGCCAATATATTTCGCTTAAAATATTTTTATAATTTAGATAACATTTTTCTTGGATGATGTTCAACTTTAAAAAATCATCATTATAATATAATTGCATTTTAAAGTATAATAAAGCTGGATGCAAATGCAAATGGTGCACGTGCAGGATGTTCCAATATTCAAAATTTTTAAATTGAATATATATTCATTTTATAAATTGTTAATTATATTTGTATATATATTATGGGTTATTTTTTTAACTAAGCATATAATAATTTTTCTATTTTAATTATTTACTATAATTCGATTAAACTTTCATTTTTAAAATTAAATAATTTTTTTTTTAATTTGATATATTCATCTAAATTTTAATTTAACTTATTGATTAATTAAATTTCTTCATTTTAATTATTTTTTAAATTAAATATATTTTATTTAAAAATTTTTTTATTTAAATTAATCAAATATTTTGTTATTCTTCTCATAGATTAATCAAAAATTTTCAAATAGTTATATGAAAATTAATATAAATAAACAAAAGATATATTTTTCTAATTTATTTTTATTTTTTATTTTGTATTTCATTTTTCAATATCATTTTTTACATATATATAGGAAAAATTTTATTTATAAAAATTTTTATTTTAAAAAAGTAAATTTGATGAAATAAAGTGAGCTTATTGTGGTTTTATCACTTGGCCCAAAATTAAGTCGTCAAAATTTTTGTCTGAATACAACTTTTTTATACGAAGAAATGAACCTTTTTTTATTTGAATAATTTTTAAAAATTAATCCAACTTTTATTGACCGATTATTCAAATTTGAGAGCATGCAAATATTTTTATTATTAGGGGACATTATTTTTAGCTTTAAAAGATAATTTCCTTCCAGAAATTTTTATTATTTAAAATTTTTGCCTATTGCTATTTTTATTTATAAATATTTTTCCTCCCATATTAATTAATCCAAATACGCTTCGTTTCGTTGAAAAAAATTATATTTCTATAATCATTTAAATTTTAATTAAATAAATTACATCACATAATTTCTTCTAAATATAGCCCTAACATTATAGCCCAAAGCATTTTAATCAATTTGAAAATCAATATAAATTAAATATCATTTGATTATGATATAATTTATTTAGAATATAAATGCAATTCTTTTATATCTAAAAATTTATTTTACTATAAGTTTCAATTCTTTTATCAATATTTTTTTAATAATTATCAATAGATTTTTATTAATATATAAAGTCTATTTTTATATTTTTATTAAATTTTTAGCTTTATTTATGATATTGATAATAAAAAAGTGCTTTCATCAGTGTCCATCTTTTGTTGCTCATTTGAATTGTCAATAGTTCATTTGATTTCCCATGTCATTTCAATAATTTTCTTAAATATATATTTTTTTTAATGAAAAAATGACAATTTTTAAATCCATCAATGCTCTAATTCGGACAATTTTTCTGATGTATTTTTAAGGAATTTAATATTTTTTATATTTAACATACCGTGAACTATTTAGATTTAGGATAAAGAGGACATTCAAGATAAAAATGACCATATTCTTCGCAATAGTGATACAAGTCTCTAAAATACGATCATGTTTATTTTAAAATATTTTATATATAATTTTGTAAAAATTATTCTTAGTTTTTCAATTTATTATTTAAAAATTTTAATAAATTTATATAATCAAATATTTTAAATATTTGTTTCATTCAAATTATGAATAATAAATTGTTATTAATTAATTAAAAATTTATGCGATCTAATTTTTTTAAATTTATTTAACGATTTTTAATTTTTAAATTTTATTCCATAAATTTATTATTATTTAAAATTATTTTGCATGATTTTTTTATTTATCAATTTAATTGGGTTCGATTTTGATGATTTTTTATCAATTTTTTATTAAAATATTTTAAATAAATTAGGTCAAAAAATAGACTATATTTTTGAGAACTGCAAGAGTATATGTGCGTCATAAAATTTATAATTTTATAATTGAAAAATTATTAAAAATTTAATTTTTTAAAATTTAAAATATTTTTAGAAATCTATTATTTTATTAGTGCCTATTAAATTTATAGAATCGCATTTTTTTACATTTTGAATATTTTCTATTAATTTTCTATAAGAATGAATTTTTTATGATATATACTTTTTTGAAATTTTTCAAAATATTTTTTAAATTTAAATTTTTTTTTCATTTTAGCTCTTAATTCATATATTTTTGTTCCCGCAGATTAAATAAAATTTAAAAATTAAAAAAAAATTAATTTTTTTATTATATAAAAATTTGTTTTTGAAGCTAACGCTATTTTATTTAATCATCTTAAAATAATCGGTTTAATTATAATAGGTTTATTATACCGGATCCGACAATTGAGCAATTTCTCACTCAATTCCAGCCAATTCGTTCTTCTTTGATTTGATGTACAATTGAGCTGTTTCTATTATTTTTATTTAATTTTTTAATTTTTCATTAAATTGATTTGATTATCTTTTTAATTATTATTAAAAATTTTAATTTTATTATTTTTCTCTTTTTATTAAATTTAAAATATAAATTACTTTGAATAATATTCATATAGATTTTAAAATAGTTAATTATGAACATTAGAATTATTCTAATAAATGCAATTTAATTTTTAAAATCCGATATTATTTCTTTCATGTATGTTTGTATAAAAGAAAATTTTTTCAATATTTATTATTTCATTTTTTATGGCGAGTTTATTTTTGTGGTTATATTGTTCCAGATAGAAAACCAACAACATGTGTCCGAACTTGACGTAATTTTCCAAAGTTTTTTCCACAATTTGAGCACCTTGAAATTTGGAATTTGTGAAAAATTTTATTTGAATTTTGCTCGTTTGCTTTGCTTTTAAACACAATTTATTAATAATGAGGCGATCTGTCATTTTTATTTTTTATTTGAAACAATTCGATCAGATCACCCCTGCGGGGCTCTCTTGCTTTGAGATATGTGGATCTGTGCTTGGGAAACTTCGTTTTTGGAATCCCTGCGGGATTTCACTGTCTCTAGATGATTTTGGAGGAAATCAGAGCTTAATCCGGCTTAATCCCCCTTTATCCCCCTATATCCGGCTTAATCCCACGCACTCCCAAGCCTGCTATTTCCATCTTCGCCCCTTCGGGGCTCAGGGGGTGTCCTTCGGCCCTTTTCCCACCTTAATCCCACCATTTTGACCCTTAATCCGGCTTAATCCCTCTTAATCCCCCTATATCTAGCTTAATCCCACGCACTACTCGGCCTCCTGTTTCCATCTTCGCCCCTTCGGGGCTCAGGGGGAGGCCTTCGGCCCTTTTCCCACCTTAATCCCACTATTTTGACCCTTAATCCGGCTTAATCCCTCTTAATCCCCCTATATCCAGCTTAATCCCACGCACTACCTGGCCTCCTGTTTCCATCTTCGCCCCTTCGGGGCTCAGGGGGAGGCCTTCGGCCCTTTTCCCACCTTAATCCCACCATTTTGACTCGTAATCCGGCTTAATCCCACTTAATCCCCCTTAATCCGGCTATATCCCTCCCACCTACCGGGCCTTCGGCCCTGCCTACTTGCCTTCGGCACGCTTCCCCCAAACTTCCGACCTATTTTTCGCCTTAATTCCATCATTTTGACCCTTAATCCCTCTCAATCCCCCTTTATCCGGCTTAATCTCGCGCACCTTTAGGTTTCGTTCAAAACGGATATGATATTCGTAATCCACGACCTCGATTACCCCATATTACATTATTTTTAAGTCAAAATTGAGAAAAAATTATTTTTCCGCTCCGCGGTTTACACCGCGGTAACTCGCGCACCGCTTCGCGGATCTCGAAAAAATTTCGATATTCGGCTTTGCCGACCTCGATTACCCATTCCTATGAACCTATCTCGAAAAAAAATTTTTGTTGAAAAATTCCGCTCCGCGGTTTGGCCACGGTAACTCGCGCACCGCTTCGCAGATCTCGAAAAAAGTTTCATATTCGGCTTCGCCGGCCTCGATTACCCCATATTACACTATTTTTAAGTCAAAATTGAGAAAAAATTATTTTTCCGCTCCGCGGTTTGGCCACGGTAACTCGCGCACCGCTCGGTCAACCCCGAAATTTTTTTCGATATTCGGCTTCGCCGACCTCGATTACCCATTCCTGAACACTTTTCAAGAAAAAATAAGACAAAAAATTTTTGAAAAGTGCTTGGTCCCCCCTATGGGTACCAAAAAAACTGTTTTCCGCGCGGAGCTCCGCGCGGAGTAAAGTTGGAAAATAGGTTGAAGTTTTATACAAATCTACGGCCGAAGTGACGTCGATCGGTACCAAATTGCCGAGATGAGGAGCATTTTGAAGGCAGTTATGAGTTAGAGAAGGAATCACTACCCTTGTTATATTCTAGTAATAATAACTAGCGCCTGCGGCGCTCTTATACCCGTGTCTGGATTCTTAGACTTTTTGATAAGAATCCCTGCGGGATTACACTGTTTCTAGACTTCTGTTACATTCAACAAATGCATTTGAAACATGCATTTCCACAATTCAAAATAAATGCAAAAATAATTTATTTAATTTTTTTTATTTATTTACATTACATTAAATATAATTAAAATACATTAAAAAATGATAATTTATAAAAAGAATAACGAATAGGACAAAGGACGTTCAAACTTATTCGCTAAACGACTAAGAATGAATAAAGACGAAGACTATTTAAAAGAGTGAAAATAAACGAATGAAAATAGAACGAATAGGACAAAAACATTCAAGAGGGAAAAAGACAAAAACAGAAAATGCAATAATGAAAATATAATAAAATAATTGAAAAAATAATATGGAAAAATAAAAAGAATATTGAAATAAATTATGTAATTAATATACAATAAAAATTGATGAAAAATCCTTCATTGCTCAATCCATTCCAATGCATTGTAATGATTTATCCCGTTGTGCAATAATACAATTGGATTTCGCTCCCATTGCCAAACTTCTTCAAACCGATCCTTGTTGATTTGATGGTGCTTAAGTAAGAAATGTTTTCGAATAATTGACTAAGAAATTCTCACCCTGCTTTCAAAGTTGGGTAAACAAACGAAAACCATATCAACAGCGAAGTAATGTCCAAGTCGTTTCTGTTGATATTGTTGTGCCGCTTCTGATTGTGGTGTGATGATTGCAATTTCACGTTGAAGATGCTGCGCTAATGCCAATGCTTCTGGTATGCCCACATAGGTTTTTGTTTTGGCCGTAAAATTCCTTGCGTAGTTGGTGATGCTGCCTTGATATTTGTTCATGTATTCGGCTTCGCCACCAGGAAGTGTTCCCATTATTTGATCCCTCATTCGTTCTCGAAGTTCCTGTGTTCCATGTGTGTCAATGTGTTCCAATGTTGCCGCTGCTTGTTTACGAAGATTGGCATGCGATATATTGTTGGTGAAACGGGCCACGCTACTACAAAAGCAATATTTTTATGATTTTAATTATAATTATAATATTTTACTGGAAGAAGCAATTTCCATCTGGGGACGACTCAAGCAATCGAGTTGTTCCTTGGAGAGCTGACAATCTGCCGTAATATTGTTGTCCGCCGGCGGTTCCGCCATATTCTGATTCCGAAATTCTTCTAGTAGCAGATCTCCGGGTTGATCTTCTTGTTGTTGATGGTGGTGGTACAATTGGAGTAGTTGTGGTTGATCTTCTTGAAGTGGATGGTGTTTGGTTTTCGAATGATTGCCGGGGAGTCCTTTGTATTGGTAATTCTTCTGATGGGTCCCTGTATTCGAAGCGTGGAGAGCCGGCTCTTTCTCGTTCCATATCTTCTTCGGCCATTTTCATTGCTTCATCAATTTCATCTTGGTCAATGATTGCTTGATGGACTATATTTTGAATGGATATTGCGCCAGGACGGGTCAGAACACTAAGGTAATATGGATTATTCATAGTCAATTCCATTTTTTACCGAAGGGTATCCGGATCCCTAACTCGAGAAAAGGCCACATAGAGTTGTCCATGACTGAAGCATTGTCCTTTGTCCAAAGCAATGCCGACGCGATCCAGAGTTTGTCCTTGTGCCTTGTTGATGGTCATCACGAATCCAGGCCGAAGTGGGAATTGCATCCGAGTCCATCTCATTGCAGATTGGTTTTGTTCCATATCGCCTTCGCCATCGCTGAAGAGGCAGCGGTAAAGTTCAAAGTCTTTGCCGGCATTTGGTCCGCTCAGGTGTGTGCATATGATGAGGTAGGCACTCTTGATTGATTTGATTTGGACTCGTGTTCCGTTGCATAGGCCGTCTTGCACACTGAGGTTCCTGTTGATCATCATGATTGCACCTTCTTTGATGACCAATTTATGAGGTGGAAATCCGGAGGGTGTTTGTCGATTCAAGTTTTCTTCATATTTATCCGAGGCATAGACTGATAATGAGTCAAGTGGATTGCTTCGATCCGGTTGGTCAGTTGAGAGCATTGTGCATCCTCTTCCGGGCATTTTTTCCTTAAAATTAAAAATAATTGATTTCAAATTTCATTCCAGAAACAATTACCAATAGTTGTTCATGGATCCGGAATGTTTCTTTGTTCGTTGGACAAAGTATTGCACTGCCTTTGAGCTTGTCAATATGTTTAAATGGGTCTTGCAATGCGGAAGGCGGGAAGACAAAATCAATGAAGTTCTGTTCATTTTCCATTTGCAATGATTTTGGCAACTCTATTCTGTTATTCTCGTCTGTTGTAACGCCTGTTGCCAATTTTTTCATGTATCGAGCAAATTTTTTGGTCTTGTTGTTTGCATTTGCAAGGCGTTTATTGATGGTTAGCCGTGTAGTTTTGAATGATCTAAGAAAAGAAATTTAATCGTAATATTAATATATATAATATTAAATTTACTTATAATGAATGCTTGATTTCACTGAGCGGGCGAATTGATGGTTTTCATCCTTGCCTGGCATAACGGGCATCAATTGTTTCCAGTCGCCACCAATAATTATTGCTTTTCCACCGAAAGGAAGGTTAGCGTATTCTGATTTGAATGAACGTAATTGCCGATCCAAGTATTCAAGCACGTAACGGTCCTGCATTGAAACTTCGTCAATGATAATGAGTTGAGCAGAGTCCAATATAGCAGCATAGTTGGAATGTCGTGCAATTCTGGGTGGTGTATCGTGTTTGACATCATTGGGCACACCGAAGCGACGATGGACAGTAGAGCCTTCAATGAGTAAGTTTGCTGCGATTCCTGTTGTTGCACAAGGGAGGACACGCAAGCCCATAGACTTCATTCCGGCTATGATGGTCTAAAATTTTTTTTATTGAAGGTTTTGATCGTATCTTTAATACATTATATGTGAATGTTTTGCCAGTTCCGCCCTCTCCGGTCAAGAAAAATTGCTTTTGTACTGTATTGTCTTTTGGGTCGGCCTTTGCTGCATTGATGACGGCATCAACGAATGGTCTTTGTTCTGTAGCGGTACATTGAGAATGCCATTGTTGGAATTTAGTGCCATAATTATTTGTTGATCCGGATTGTGGATCGCCATCCGTGTCACCCATGTGTTTTGCAAGAAAATCATCGCGGAAATATGTGGCTTCAATTTCGTCTTGCTTCGTCATGCGGAAATTATCTGGTGCGGGTAGTCCGACCATTTGGCAGGAAGTTTCATTTTCTTTAATTATAAATTAATTTTAAACTGTTTGCTTTTAAAATCACCATCGTTTGGTCGAATTCCATGGATACGCAATGTAATTTCGATGCGCTTTAACAGTCGTTCCATCTTTTGTTCTTTGGTCATGTTGCCAGGCCACATTGTGAGGATGTCGAAATGTTTTTGGAGTAGTTCGGTAGGCTTTTTAGGTAGCACATTTGCAATGAATAATGCGAACCATCGAATCCTTTCAGAAAGACTTCTTTTTTCGGCCATTGCATCTTTGATAGTTTCATCCCACATAACATCATCCATGATCAGTCCATGGGCAACTGCAGCATCAATAAAAGTTGGATGGATGATATTTTCATCATTTGGATCAATTCTGAGGTCTTCAAATGAGGTTGGACCTTTCACAGTAAGCAGTAATACACGAATTGCCTTTAATAAATAAATTTAAAATAGAAATTTATAATTTAAATGCGCACTTGTAATTCAATTTTTCCTGGTGCTGCTGAGCCTATTCTGACCAATTTTTGGAGTTTCCGCTTTCGTTCGAACCATGATTTGCAATTTTTTGACCACCAATAGTCTTCGCAGAAAGTGGCATAAGTGTGCTTGAGTCGTTGGTCGTCTTTGCCTTTTTCCTTGAGCTTTTTATTTATTTTGAAGAATTCTGTCAATTGCGACTTCTGCTCTTTGCCAATTTGCTCATTCTTCAACGCACGTTGGGCCGCTGCTTCTTCTTCACCATCTTCAAAGACAATGTTGATCTTAATATAGTGTTGAATAATGAGAATTTTATTTGAATTTGGAATGTATTACTTTTCCTGGTTCGTGCACATAAAGTGTTTGAACATGATGGGATTTCGAGAAGATTTTATGCCCCCATATGCCAAGGCCAGCTTCGCTTGATGTCCGATAAACTCCAAGGCGTATTTCTTCGAATTCGTCATAGTTGACCACAGCGGGTGAATTGTCTGTTTCTTTTTGAACTTTAACCAATGCGAGATCGCATCCTTTGGTAATATATTTGGTGACATATTTTGCGGTTGCATCTCCTTGAATCCATTCAATGTTTATGCTAAAAATTTTATTGGTTATATGTCATTATGTGAATTCCTCACTGAGATTTGTATTTTTTTAGGAGATATGGATTATGAGCAACAATGTGACGGTTATCAATAATTCTTCCAGTGCCGGTTCTTGATGGATATGTGTAAGTCTCTCCGTATAATTCTGGATTTGCTGCTTTCTCTTCTGCATTTGGAGCGAATGGACGGCGCCGATAAACGGGATAAGTTTCTGCGCTAATAACATCAGACATTGAGAATGGTCTCGGAAAGCGTTTTGTGCATTTTCCATCTACGACGCAAGCTGGTGAGCATCGGTGGGCCATAAGGTTTACAACAGTATCATGGTAGTCCCTTTGTCTTTGTGCCTTTTTTCCTCTTAAAAATGTAAAATTTATTATAACTCCTAATGTACAAATATTACTTTGCTAGTTTCGGTGGTAAAGTGGGAATTTCTGCAGAGATATATTTACGGCACCATTCTTCTGGAGTCAAATTCATAGTAGTCCAATCTTTTTTTGGAACATTGAAATAATTGTTATCCTCGGTTTTGAAAGTTATGCACATGTGGAGATGAGGCAAACCACTGAAAAAAATGTGAAATGCAATAAAACCAAATGCATTTGTAACCGTTTTTGATGTTCCACTGCAGAGAACCACGCTGCAACCGGTCCAAAAATTTGTCTTTCAACGATGTCCTTCATTAATTCTTTGTGTTTATTGATGAAGATCCTTGTAACGATATCAGGTCGATCGGCCCAAGTTTGTCCTTTTGCGATTAGTTTTTTAAATTCCGGAGCTTCTGAGTTCATTGTAAAAGTGAGCAAAATATGCGGGTTTCCAAATGCACGACAAATAGCTTGGGCGTCAGAATATGCCTTTTGATAATATCGCCTTGAGCCACGAAAAGTTTCAGGGGCAAAAAAGACTTTTCCGAGTTTAGCGCCAATTCCAAAGCCAAAGTTCCCTATGGAAAAAAACAAATGAATTGGATTGCACAAGATAAGTACCTGTTCGAATTTTATTTTCCAAAGCCTTGATTAAGATGGCAGGCAAGATTGTCACCAAATTTTGTTGTGTTCTCTTAATTGCACTCGCTTCATTGGCTTCGATACGATTGTAGACCGTCAGTATGTACATTTGAGCCAACATGAGACCCCACCAGAGCCAATGATATGCTTGCCAAGAATTACCGCGAATTTGAAACATGTATCGATAGTACTGCCGCATGGAAACATATTTCATGGCTCCTTCCGTTTTCTGGAAATTATAACTATATAATTTTGAAAATATTATTGTTTTGGTGCACCTTCCATTTTGCACCTCCTTCTTGACAATCAACCACTTCTCCATCTGCATCCTCGGTATCACTAATATCTTCGTGTTGTTCTTCTTGGTTTTGGCCATTTACTTCCTCTGCAGCTTCATCTCCTGGATGATCAATTAGATCGATGGCTTCTTCTTCGCGTTCTTCATCATCAGAGAATTCTTCGTGAATTATTGAGTCATTGTCTTGATTTGTCGGTTGTTTTTGCTTCTGTTCATCGGATTTTTCTTTGGATTTTTTCAGTTCAATGCCCAATTCGTAAGTCCGTTGGCCGTATGGGAAAAGGAGCGGAAAAAGTGCAGCATCAATGTTGGGATCAAATGGTGCAAAATCGACTGAACGTCCATCTTTTCCTGTTAACATGACTCCACGCTCTTGTGGTGGTGCATTATCGGCTTCTTCATCAAAATGAACCTTTAATATTCATAATGAACTCGTTTTGAATGCATTTTTCTTACAGTTGCGCACTGCATTAAGCCTTTTTCTGTTGGCAGAAGTAATCGGTGGTCATGGATACCACTTTGAACATTTGCGCCTTGTTCAATTGCTTTCCTTTTGTTCATCAGAGTCATTCGAAAATTGGGCATATCAATTCCATTTTCATCACAAAATTTTTTCTTCTCAGCATAAAATTCGGCGCAACTTTTGTATGCTTTTGCAAGCACATGATATTGGTCCAACATTCGGTGGAGTTCGGCGATGATTTCGGGCTTGAAAATTGTTTATTTATAATGATATATTTATTCAGTACTTTTAATTTATCATTTGCATCCAAATCCTCAATTCGTTGACGGATGGCATCATCTGGTGCGATCGTGTAACATTGGCCCCACTTTCTTTTATAATTTTTAGCATTGCCAGAATGTTGCTGGGGGAAATGGAGATCGGAGAGCCTGTATTTTATTGCGCCATTTATTTTTGCCACAGGCATGCCATGAGGAACAGTTTCCTAATCGAATAATTCGTTATTCATTTGTAATTAAAAAAATACTTTTTCCATGACCAATGTTCCAAAAGCCATTTCGCTGTTATACCGCCATGAATTTTCCAAGAAATTTTTGGTCTTAGCTGCATTTTGACCATTTTTCATTTGCAAAAGCTCATCAGGTTGTTTCTCGATGGTGGCCAAATGCTTCGAAAGATCAACCGTCCCTTTGTTGCAGCATTTTACGGAGTCAGATTCATGGGAAAGAAGATGTGCTTCGCAAATTTCATATTTGCAAACAGAGCACTAAAAGTGTAAAATGCATTTAAATTAGATACAAATTGTATTACATTTTCCGAAGAATCATAATAATCCGGGAAATGGTCAACTTCTCGATCGGCACAATATAGTCCTTTGTGATGATTGCGGCAATTGTTTGTCACTTCCAAAAATTTATCGTCGTAGTTCTTCGGGTTTTGTTGATCAGTATATATTGTTGGTGCTTTTGTTGTCCGCACGGATCGGCGAAGCGGAATTTGAGGTACTTTGAATTGTTCATTGTTCAATGCTTCTGCAATTTGCTCAGCGTCTTGTTCTCTTTGCTCTTCTGCTTCCAAAATTGCTTCTGCATGCTCGTTTGTCTCAGTCGCTAAAATATTTGAAATATAGAATTGGTTATATTTCTGGTAAGAATACATTCATTGCTCCATATTGAAGATATGGAAGAAGATCGAGAATCGCGGCCATCAGTCGACTTTCGTGGTCTACCGGGTCCCCTCTTTCGAATTGATGGTCTTCCCCGTTTTTTATGTTTATCGATAGTAACGGTTGGCAAGGAAGGAAATCCAGGTGGTTCGAAGCCAGGTGGAGCAGCCATTGTGACTTAATATAATGCATTTGCAATGAAAAGGAATTTTGTATACCATCCAATTCCATTGGTTCATCATCAGGAACCGTGTAATCCGAACGCGCAAATTTGCTTGTTGGGAAGAGCTCATCAGGATTCGGCCGTTTTCGTTGGGCTGAATTATTATAAATTATATTCATAAATATAGAAAATAATTTTACCAATTGAGCCAGTAGAAGAATTGAGATCGATATTCCCGAGCGCAGATGAGAAGGAAGCATTGAAGTCCGGTGCCGCAAAAACAGGAGTACCTGTTCTAAAAGAAGAAGAGGAACCGACCTGCTCGTCTTGAAGAAGACGCACTGACACAGTATTCTCTGCCGCCGAACTCGCTGGCTCATCTTGAATTACATATGCATAAAAAATATTAGAAAAAATTACTGGGATTTTCAGGTGGCAAATTTGAACTGGCAGCCGAAGATGAATTTTGCAAGGCACCGGTCGCAGTAACAGCCGAAGACTGCTCGCCTTGAAGAAGGCGCTTTGAGCCGGGCACAGGCGTCGTTGCATCAGCTTAGAACAATAAAATTAAATTTAAAAATAAATCAATAAAATGACCGGCACGCTCAGCATCTTTCTTTTTGGCATATTCGTCGCGCAATGCTTTCTTCTTTTGTTGAGCCTTGGTCAAACCCATTTTGATGGAAACTTAATTAAAATTTTTAGCAAACAAATTCGCAAAATAAACTTTCCTTTCTAAAAATTAGGGGAGTTTTTAAAATTAAGTTTTTAATAATTAATAAATAAAAATGGTGAAATAATAATTCTGGAATATGGGGTTGGTTTAAAGTCACTTCGGACTGTGAATGCATTTTAATATGGATGGAATGGATGCAGGGCTGGTTTAACGTCACTTCGGACTGGGGATGCAGGGCTGGTTTAATGTCACTTCGGACAAAGGAGTCATATAGCATTTGAAGTTAGAGAAAAATGCATTTGGAATCGGAATGGAATGCATTTGGAATGAGAGAAAATGCGTGTAGAATGATCGATTGCATCCATAATGGTTGTAGATGAACTTGGGAGGGGGCCTGTTTTTAATACCGCATCCTTGCATAGCCAGAAACAAACTCTCTCAGAATCTAAGGGCCAGAAAAATTCTAAGTCTTTTTCAAGAAAATGACTGGCCGCATAGTTCTAGAAAGGGCTGTTTAAGGCAAGCAAGGTTAGCCCTGCCATCGCCAAAAAAAACCGTAAAAGACGTACGGCATTTAATGGTAGGCAGGTTACCAGCACGCACCACGAGGAGGTGTGCGGAGGTACAGGTGAACCTTGCGTACCAGGGGAAAGATTACCAGGAAGGGTTGTCTCGTATGCATGGGAGGACATATGCACGTATGGTCACAAACAAAGCAAACTGTGACTGGCAAAGACCGCCAACGTGACATATGTTTGCCTGGCTGTACAGGCGCCATGACTGACCTAGAACACCGAAGTGCCCTTTACTGGACTGACACAGGGTTGTCAATGGGCACTTTCGTCCCCCCTTCTAGTCAGCAGGTTGTAAAACAACCACACCAGGGACTTTATTGCCAGCCTGCTAAGGTGGTTTAGAAGTTTGGTGCCCTTTGGCCGTGTGCGAGACTGGGAACCCTTAGCCATATAGCTACAGTGCAACACCAAATAGGATCAAGGCATGCCTTGAACCCTCGACTGAGTCAAGAGTGGCTTCCAAGAACCCAAGAGGTGCGCTTCGGCCATGGCGTAACAGCAAAAATTTTTTTTGTTTGATAGCCAACTCGATGAGCATGTCCTGAAGATCAAGTTCCGCACCATTGGGGACACCATCCACTACCCCTGATAGGGAAAGTGGTGCGTGCCGATCCCTGCGGGTAGACGTGCTCCCGAAGATCATGTAGACGAACTCCCGAAGCACATGTAGACGAACTCCCGAAGACAATCAATATTATTGACCAATTCCAAAAGCATATTTAAAAAAAATTTAAGTATTTTAGATTTTTTTTAAAAATTTGGCCATAGCTTCCGCTGCAAAAGCCATTTTTAAAATGCAATAAATTTTAATAAAATGAAATTTTAAATTTTGCTGGACAATATTTTCAAATCAAATGAGTGGGTTGATTTTGGCTTTTAGAATTGGTCAATAATATTGATTATCTCCGATCTGCCGAAGATCATGAAGTCGAAATCCCGAAGAACAAATCCAGTTGGCCATTCCAAAAGCAAAAGGACGGCAAACTATAAAGGATCTAAGCACTAAAAATAAAGGGAAATTAGTTGTATATTTGAAAAATAATTATATATAATATTAATAAATTTTTAATTGCATTGTTTTTGATTATTTTGGACTAAAATTAATTGCTTTTCCCATAAAGAATCAAAGAAAAAATGGATAAACCCCACTAATTCTTTGATCCATTAAAATTTTATTTGTATCTTTTAACGGTTCCATTCTAATTTTATTATTTTTTTTATAAATATAAACTGGCCAGCCCAGTCCCGTCACCATTGAACATATTGTATTGTTTTCCAGGATTCAGCATTCATTCTCATAGCTCAACAATACTTCTGGAATCGGCAATGTCATTTGCATTGCCCATTGGTCCGTTTTGTTCTGCAACTGAATTTTTGGATTTATTTTTGATTATTTTTTAATTAAAAACCATGCTATTGGAATCGGCGGATTCTTGCATTTCCATATGGCTCCGCTTGGTTAAGATGCTGAATTGTTGAATTTATTTTTGAATTTCTGTTTAATTTAAAACCTTGCTTATGTAATCGGTGGTCTTTTTTGCAATTCTACATTTATCCGCATGGTTCAGCTGCTGAATTATTGAATTTAAATTTTGTTATTATTTTTCATCTAAAACCTTGCTTTTGTAATCGGCAGTCTTTTTTGCATTTCCACATTGCACCTCATTGCTTGGCTGGTCGCATATTCCGCCCAAATTTTTCCTTAACTTTCATTTGCATTTGGATTTTCACATTCTTCTGCTCTGTTGAGTTGATAAATTTTTATATTTTTAATATTTGTAAAATAATTTCTGATTAACCTTGAATATTTAGGATTCAGCAATTGCAGCATTGTGCGAAATCTTTGTTTGCTTGCGTGCCATTTGACTACTTAATTTTATAAATATTAATTTTCATTTTATTTTTTTAAACCTCGAATTTTTCTTTGCATTGCAAAGCCCATTGTTCACTTCGATTTTGTGTATGAATTTTATTAATTTGCTTTTGGATTTTAAATTATTTCTGGATTGCTAAAAACGAATTTTGTGAGTTTTATAAAAAACTTTTGTCATTATTCGCGTAATTAGTGTAGACAATTTCTCCATATTAGATATTTTTTTAAATTTGGATTAAATGTCATTTTGTCAAACTGCGGTTTAACTCGCGCATATTGAGATTTCCTGCAAAGCGAATATAATATTCGTCATCCCCGTATTCGATTTACCCATATAAGACGTTTTTTAGCTGCATTTGGACCAAACCGTTTTTGGTCAAACCGCGGTTTTATCTTGCGCATTTTTAGGTTTCGTGAAAAACCGTTATCATAATCGTGATCCCCGACCAAGATTACCCCATAAATGACTATTTTTGTGAAAATTTTGGAAAAAACCGCTCCGCGGTTTGGCCACGGTAACTCGCGCACCGCTTGGCCAATCTCGAAAAAAGTTTCATAATCGGCTTCGCCGACCTCGATTACCCCATATAACACTATTTTTAAGTAAAAATCGGGAAAAAATTATTTTTCCGCTCCGCGGTTTGGCCACGGTAACTCGCGCACCGCTCGGTCAACCCCGAAATTTTTTTCAATATTCGGCTTCGCCGACCTCGATTACCCATTCCTGAACACTTTTCAAGAAAAAATAAGACAAAAAATTTTTGAAAAGTGCTTGGTCCCCCCTATGGGTACCAAAAAAACCGTTTTCCGCGCGGAGCTCCGCGCGGAGTGAAGATGGAAACTTCATTATATTTTTCTCCAAATCTACGGCCGAAGTGTCGTCGATCGAGACCAAATTCCCGAGATGAGGAGTATTTTGAAGGCAGATATTAGTTAGAGAAGGATGTAGGGGTCTTGTTATATTCTAGTAATAATAACTAGCCCCTGCGGGGCTCTCTTGCCTCATGTAACTGTTGGGCTTATTCATTTTTAGAATCCCTGCGGGATTTCAGTCTCTAGGTGATTTTGGGGTCATTTTATAGCTTAATCCGGCTTAATCCCCCTTAATCCGCCTTAATCCCCTTTATCCGGCTTAATCCCACGCACTCCCAAGCCTGCTATTTCCATCTTCGCCCCTTCGGGGCTCAGGGGGTGGCCTTCGGCCCCTTTCCCACCTTAATCCCACCATTTTGACCTATAATCCGGCTTAATCCCTCTTAATCCCCCTTTATCCGGCTTAATCTCGCGCACCTTGCGGTTTCGTTCAAAACGAATATGATATTCGGCTTCGCCGACCTCTATTACCCCAAAAACGACTATTTTTGTGAAACTTTTGAGAAAAACCGCTCCGCGGTTTGGCCACGGTAACTCGCGCACCGCTCCGCGGATCTCGAAATAAACTTGATATTCGGCTTCGCCGACCTCGATTACCCCATAAACGACTATTTTTATGTTGAAATTGAAGAAAAAATATTTTTCCGCTCCGCGGTTTGGCCACGGTAACTCGCGCACCGCTTGGCCAATCCCGAAATTTTTTTTGATATTCGGCTTCGACGACCTCGATTACCCATTCCTGATTTCATTTTATGAAAAAATAAGACAAAAAATTTTTGAAAAGTGCTTGGTCCCCCCTATGGGTACCAAAAAAACCGTTTTCCGCGCGGAGCTCCGCGCGGAGTGAAAATTTTAAAAAAGTTGAAGTTTTCTACAAATCTACGGCCGAAGCGGCGTCGATCGGTACCAAATTTACAGCCTACGGAGCAAACCTCGAGGAGTCTTTGAATGGAAAAGAAATCCCATCCTTGTTATATTCTTATAATAATAACTAGCCCCTGCGGGGTTCTTTTGTCTTATAATCATGTTTACTTCTTGGTTATTAGAATCCCTGCGGGATTTCACTGAGTCTAGGTGATTTTCGAGTCATTTTATAGCTTAATCCGGCTTAATCCCCCTTAATCCGCCTTAATCCCCTTTTATCAGGCTTAATCCCGCGCACTCACAGGCCTTGTGTTTCCATCTTCGCCCCTACGGGGCTCAAGGGGTGGCCTTCGGCCCCTTTCCCCCCTTAATCCCATCATTTTGACCCTTAATCCTTCTTAATCACCCTTTATCCGGCTTAATCCCGCGCAACTTTAGGTTTCGTTCAAAACGGATATGATATTCGTAATCCCCGACCCCGATTACCCCATATACGACTATTTTTGTGAAAATTTTGAAAAATCCGCTCCGCGGTTTACCCCGCGGTAACTCGCGCACCGCTTCGCGGAGCTCGAAAAAAGTTTCATATTCGGCTTCGCCGACCTCGATTACCCATTCCACAAACTTTTGGAGTAAAAAATCGAGAAAAAATTTTTTGAAAAGAGAAGGGTCCCCCCTATGGGTGTCCAAAAAACCGTTTTCCGCGCGGAGCTCCGCGCGGAGTGAATTTGGAAAAAAATTTGAGGTTTTCCACAAACCGCGACCAAATTGCTGCACCTTTTAAAAAAAATTCCCGAGGTTCTGAGCATGTTGAAGAGAGATAATTGAAAGAATTTGATGAAACCCCAACCTTATTTTCTTATAATAACTAGCCCGCAAGCGGGCTCTTAAACGGCTCGTACACTGTTGCGGAATGTCACACTGTTGAGGTATATGAGGACGCATTGGAAAGCTGTCTCTAGTCCTTTTGAAAAATGTACTATGTAATCATGCGGGTATTGCGTCGTCAATTCGCTTGGGACTCGGCTTCGCTCGCTCCGGCCGCTTCGCGGCCTTCGCTCGCTCCGCCTCGTCCCAAGCAAACCGCCGTCGAGGGTTGAAAACCGGGGGATTATACGAAGAACCGGGGGATTATTTTTGACATGCGAAGGTTAATCTTGCTGTTGTTGCGTCGTCAATTCGCTTGGGACTCGGCTTCGCTCGCTCCGGCCGCTTCGCGGCCTTCGCTCGCTCCGCCTCGTCCCAAGCAAACCGCCGTCGAGGGCTGAAAACCGGGGGATTATTTGAAGAACCGGGGGATTATTTTGGGAACCGGGGGATTATTTTGGACTGATGAAGATTAATCTATTTCATACTGCGTCGTCAATTCGCTTGGGACTCGGCTTCGCTCGCTGCAGTCGCTTCGTGGCCTCCGCGAGCTCAGCCTCGTCCCAAGCGAACCGCCGTCGTGGGGGGTTTAAATGGTGAATCGGAAGATTATTTTGAACATCTGGAGAATTAGTATATTGAAAATCAGGCGATTATATTTAAGAGCCGGGGGATTATTTGAGGAACCGGGGGTTTATTTTGGGAACCTGGGGATAATTTTGGAAACTGGGGAATTATTTTGGAGACCAGGGGATTATTTTGGGGACCGGTTGTTCATTTTAGGAACCGGGGGATTATTTGGGGACAAGAATGCCATTTTTGAATTCCCCATACTCGATTACCCCTGAATGCACCTGGTTTTCAAAAAAAAATTAAAAAAATTTTCGAGGCCTAGCTAACCCCCTTGGTACCCCCTATACCATATATAGTAAACACTTTTTTGAACTCCCCATACTCGATTACCCCCAAATACATTTGGTTTTCAAAAAAATATATCAAAAAATTTTCGAGGCCTAGATAACCCCCTTGGTACCTCCCATACCTATAATACTAACACGAAATTCGAACTCCTCGCCCTCGATTACCCCCAAATACACCTGGTTTTCAAAAAAATATTTCAAAAAAATTTTCGAACCCCCCTAACCCCCTAGGTACCCCCCATACCTAATATACTAACCACTTTTTTGAACTCCCCACCCTCGATTACCCCCAAATACACTTGGTTTTCAAAAAAAACGACAAAAAAATTTTCTAACCCCTCTAACTACCTTGGTACCCCCTATAAATCATATACTAACACGAAATTCGGACTCCTCACCTTCGATTACCCCTAAATACGCTTGGATTTCAAGAAAATATATCACACCCAAGCTCAAACAACCTAGGCCCCCGTATCTTAGGCCTAGGGATGTATTTCGAAAATTCCTGAAATAGGTGTCTCATCAAATTCGATGCCTTCTCTGAAAATCATGTGCCAAAGTTCGCCACTCCTATACCATTCAAGCCTCGCATCCATCTTAGTCAAAAATTTCAAAATTTAGGCCCCTGTATCTCAGGCCTAGGGGGGTATATCAAAATAAAAGTTCTAGATTCATGTTCCCTAGGTCAAGGGCTTTCGAATGAGGTATCACTCGCCTTGGTTGGCCGGCCTGTTTTCTGGGGAAACTTCTTAAACCACTTTTTCCCCTGTAAAAAAACGGTTTTTAAACCGGTTTGCCAAAATTGGAGGTCAAAATTTTTTCTCGATAATTTTCCATCCTCGGCCATGTCATAAGCTTTCGAATGAGCTATCACTCAAGTTTTTTGGCCGCCCAGAACTTCTCAAATTTGTTTTTCTAAGATGTCCCCCCGCGTTTTTTTATAGAGAGATAATAATATTTTTTGATTAAAATTCGATAATTATTTATTTTACATTTTTAGATTCAGAAAATAAACTATAAAAAATTTTTCAATGCTATCATTAGTCATCGATGAAGTAATTTTATTTAATAAATTTTTCTTTTTAAACAAATAAATATATATTATAGAAAATTGATATCTAATTTTATTTTTAGCAAAATTACACTTTACAAATAATTTCAGAGAGAGGATTTTTTCAGAGAAAATGGGATTTTAAAAAAATTTAATATTTTTACTTTAAAATTTAAGACTTATTTTTTACAATATTTTAATTTAATTATTGTAAATTAAGCTTCTTGAAAATAATTTGGACTTTTCCGTAATATTTGTTCTTTTCCTTGATTTGTTAATAATAATTTAAAATAAAATATTTTATCAATTTTCTTCTTCTTTTTTTTTCTTACTCCATTCATGACTCACTCACATGTTTGACATCGACATTTCTTGCATAAAATTAATCGATTTATTAATTTATTAAATTAAAAAACTTTTAAAATTATATGCATTATTTATATACAATTTCATTGAGACCCCTTTCAATTTTATTTTTTAATTCTTGAAATCAACATCTGATTAAGTTGATTATATCTAAATTTGTATAAATATTTTTAATAGTTATTGCATTTCACATTTTATTTATGATATATATTAAAATAATTTTGCTCAAAATGAATAAATTTTAATATTATCATAACAAATTTCATTAATTTGTCGAAGTTTTTATTAAAATTTTTGGACTTAGAATATTTTTTAAAAATATAGCAAACTCTTTGATCATTTGAAATTACAGACCGTTTGATCACTATCTCTCAGATCGGCATTTAATTTTGTACTCATTCAAATTAGAAAGTTGAAAAAAATAAAAATGGAAGATTAATAAAATTTTTTCTGATATTCTTTTCTTTAAATGTTATATTATATAAACAATTTAAGTTTCCGGTTATATGCATTAATTAAAAAAGTGATTAATGTTTTACAAATTTAATTTTTATAAGAATATTTTTTCTTATCAATATGGAATGAAAAAGAAATTTAAAAACGAAATAAGATTTTATTCTAAATAAAATTAACTTTGCTAAATCTCATAAAAATTATTCCATAATATCATTCGACTAAAATATTAGACATACAAAAAATTAATTTTAAAAATTTAACATTGATTTATCATAAATTAGAAGCACATTAATTAATTAGAACAAGTTTCATTCATCTTGTATATTTAACATATCCATAAACGGATAAAGTTTACATTTTGTTCAAAAATTCGAGGAAAAATCTGATTGAACATATTACAATTATTTTGCCATAATTCATTGTTCAATTTTAACATATCGATTTTATGGTCCAAACATTCAAGTAAACTATTAAAAGCGACAACATTACTTTTTATCTTTTCGTGCATAAACATATGTGTGGGTCACTATGGGTTGAAGAATTTAAAATAAAATAAATTAAAAAAAAATTGAAATTTATTTAAAATTTTTATAAAATTTAAATACATATACTTTAATTATTTATTTTTAAAAAATTGAAATAATCTACAAATTACCTTAAATTATTAATTTATAACTTACTATTTTTCCACATAATCATTAAATATTTAGATCAAATTATTAATTTTGTTAAAAATCTATTATATAAAATTTTTTAATGTATCTATCAATATGTAGATATTTGACGCAAGACGAATTTTCTTTCTTTCCTAATTTTGCTTTCTTCAGAAAATTTAGCCATTAATTTCTAACTATTTATTTATTAGCCTATTTTTTATTTTTCTCTTTCATTTTATTATTATTTATGCATTTAAAATAAATGATTTTGTATGTTATTTGGTTATAATTTTGATAATTTTTTTATAAAGATGATTACTTTGATATTAATTCGTTATTACTTATAGCAATTTTTCAGTTATGAAATATATCTTCTTAGAAAGAATTATATATTTTTTTGTTATTTTTTGTCTTTTATTCATTTTTCTTGTTAAAAAATCTCAAAATAGATTGATAAAAATTTTTCCTTTACAAATTTAAATAATTATTTTTATTTTTTTTATTCTATATTAAAATGAAATTTTTTAAAAAAATTTATTTGAACTTATCGCGATATTGCCAACATCGCTTCACAAAATTTATTAAAAAATATAAATCCATGATGCCTAATAAATTTTTGACATATTTTTCTTCGCCATATAATAAATAGGAGAGAGAGATTAAAAATCTATTCTATTTAATTCCTTTTACATTAAATTTTTTGTTTTTTGTAGAAATTAAAATTTTTTACAAAATAACTAATAATATTAATTTTTTTAATTTTTATCCATTCTTTCGTTCATATTTAAAATATAAATTCATATTATTTTAATGATATTTCGTTTGTAATCATTCAAATGATCTTCTAAATACATTTTTTAATTTTAATAAAAATATAAAATTTTTTATATATTAAAAAAATTTTCAATATTAAAATTTTTATTTTCAATGATCTTTTTACTACATTTTTTTATTCATTCAATTGACAATATTATGCAACACTTGAAATTTAATTTTTATATTAAAATTATATAGATTATAATAGTTGATTAATTTATTAAAAATTATAAATTTTTATATTTTCAATTTGAAAGATTTTATCCATTTTTTTATATTTTTAATATCAAATAAATCATCTAATACAATTTTATTATTATTTTATATTTCGAAATTTTATATTATTAATAATATATCACATAAAATATTTCATTTTTTATTATGTTTCAAAAAGATTTGCCCTATTATTTTATCAAAAATATTGATGAATATGCAAAGAGTATTATGCCGAACATTTCTTCATAATAATTGCGAGTAAATAAATGATTTGGAAGTTGCTATTTAATTGAAAATAATTAAATAATATATTTGCTTTTTAACTTTTTTGATATGTAAATATTATGCTTTGATGTCAATGTAATTTAAATATTTTTGATATTTTTAATTTTAATTAATTTATTATATTATTAATTAATATATTTAAATACTTTATTGGCCCAAAGTATGGGTCAATATTTTTTTTATAAAAAGTTTTTTTTCTTTTCTTCTAAATAATACCTTTATCGCTATAATATTCTAATGCCACCGACTTGAAAAATATTGATAGGACTTGTGCGAATTAGTTGAAAAGTCTGCCAAATATTTCTTCGCCAAATCAAGACCAATAGATATTGATCTATAAATAATATCCAATTTAAAAAAATTAGAGTATTCTTTGCCAAGAAGTTAATTTTAAAATTTTTAATCACCAGTATTGTAATGATGCCCAAATATCTTTTAATTTACAAGCCATTAAATTAAATTTTATTTAATTATTTAGAATAAATAATCATAACAAATATATATTTAACTAAATAAAAATAATAAAATTAAAAAAATTGATTTATTAAAATAAATAATTTTTTTGAAAATCATTCCCTATTATTTTATCATTAATAGCTTCGGTTAACTTCATATGGATTCATATTTTTTGATTAAATTAATTTTTCTTTTTCCTTTTTATTTACTCTCCATTACATAAATATTACACGTATACTGGTTCTTTAATAATCAATTTTTACTTTATAAATTTAAAAATTATGAAAAATATTTAATTTATATGGTCACAAATATTTTATTTTAAATTTCTTATATTTTTATAAATTAAGGGACAAGAAATGGAGCTTAATTCAGATTATTTTCATTAAATTCTAATTTATTTATTAAAAATTTTAATTTATTATTATTATTTTTTTTAATAATAAAAGATATTTTACAATGTATTATTTACAAAAATTATAATTGTAATTTAATTTTCATTTTAATCATTTTAAAAACCTAATTCTAAATATCTCATGAATTTGATCGATACATTAATTTTATTTTATTATAATTTTTCATATTTAATATTCCCATTTAGATTTTTTATTTAGGTTTACATGCATTTATAGCTATTATTTATTATTCATATATATCGTATATTCGAATTTTTAATATAAATAATAATGAATTTGGGTATATTTTTTTTTCATAATTATATAATTTTTCATTTCGAAATTTGAATTTAGCATTCTATTCAGAACTAATAACGAATGAATTAAAAATTTTTTTAATTAATATTCATTTAATAATTTTTAATTTATTTCTGATTTTATGGTGAAAAAATTATTATTAAAAAATTTTTCCTTTATGATAAAAAAGCTTAATTTAAAATATATACCCTCCACATTTGTGGCGAAAGCCGATTTAAGCTTCATAGAGCATTCCCTCATTTATCTGGCTCTAAGCCGATTTAAATAAAAATATTATTTTATAGATGTTTTTTTAAAAGATTTAGTTAATTAATTAAATTATATATTTTTTTATTGACTAGATTAAATCATTTTTTAAAAAATAGTAATTTCTTTGATAAAATTTGGAAGCCAGTTTCCGATCCTTTTCATTTCCTATTAAGAAACTGAAATTACATTACATTGTCGCGACTTTGATTTAATTTAATAACAAAAATCTTTATTCCTTGTATTGAAATTTGATTTTCAATCAATTCATTAGCGAAATCATTATAAGCTCTCATCAAATATTTTTTAGCATAGAGCCATTCATACAGCCATTCTTTTTTTATCTAATTCCATGAAAATCTTATTTTATTAGAGAAAATAAAATTTTTTATTATTATATTTTTTATCATTGAAATAATTTATATATCATAGTTAATTAATTAAATAAATTTTTTATTTAATATTTTTATAAATAATTTTAAAGTATTTTATCTTTACAGTAACGGTGATTTATCAATCAAAATTAATCCCATTCATGAATTTATATAATATTTCATATTTATATATAATTTTAAATCATAAAAATGTTATGTTCGCACATAAATGAAAAAAGGAAAGATTATCTAGGATAATTTTGATTTAATTTTTAATTTATTTATTTTTAATTTCCAAGCATCATTTAATTAATTAAAATAATTCTCTAGAATTATTATAATTATACAAAATATTTCTAATTTTTTATATAAAAAAATTTGGACCATTAATTTAGTAAATTGGAACAAATTTGAACCATTACTTTAGAAAATTGGAACAATTAAATAAATGATTCTAAAATTAACTTATATAATAATATTAATAAATTTATTTTAAAAAATTAAAATATTTTTGTTGAATAAAAAATTTTTATACCTATTCAATTAGATTTTTTCCTAAAATTTTCAAATAAGATTTTCTTCTTATTTTTTAGACGAACAAAAATATAATTATTAATTATTATTTGCTTTTTTTTCAAATATTTTAGCTTTTATTCGTGAAATATATAATTGATATTTACTAAATTTAATATAATTTGAAATATAACAAGAGTGTGAAATCAATTATTTTTTTTTATTATTAATAAGTTTAGTAACTTTATTTTAATTTCTCAAAAATTTTATTTTTTTTTGATTATAAAAATGAATGTTAAATCAAATTATAATAAAAATAAATTAAAAAATTAATTAAATTATAAAATAAATTAAAATAATCATATAGAAATATTCATTTTTACTTCATTTTGAATGATTTTAATTATTTTTAAATTTTTAAATTTTTTTCCATAAATTCATTCGAATAATGCTCTTGCTTTTGTATGTTTATAATAATTTATAATTTTATTAAATGTTTGATTTTATGCTCAAATTTATTACCGAAAGGATTTTCAATTTTATGCAAACCCTTTCAAGAGAAAGTTTGAAAAACCGTTTAAAAAAATTTAAAACTTGGCCAACTTTTTTGGCCAATTTAGTTTCTAAATAAATCATTTTTTAGAATCCACGCTATGGTACAAGGTTTATCCAATTATTTTTAATAATTTTATTGACAAATAAATAAATTAAAATAAATTGAAAACAAATAAATAAATATTTTAAATTGAATTTGATGTGGTATTCGATATTTATGATGTTAATTTTTTTTAAATTTTATATTTCTAGAAAATCTTATTATCATCTTCATGGTAGAATTTTATTATGAAAAAATTCATTTAGAAATAGATTTATAATTTAATTTAGTTTTTTTTTCTTGATAACAAAAAATATAAATGTTAGCTTCGATATATATTACAAAAAAATTGTGATTGCCAATTCATTTTAATTGAATATTTAATATTTTAAATTCATTAAAAAAATAAATACTTGTTTTTCAAAAAATATTTATAATGTATACATTTTGATTTATATTTTTAATTAGGTCGATTATCAAATAAATTAACAAGCTAATTAACAAGCTAAACGATAATGTTATGTAATAAAAATGATGAATAATTAATTTCGGTATTATTTTTTTTCAATTTATAATTCTTATTTTTCTATTAAAGATTCTATTATTTAAATTTTATTTTTTTAAATATTTTTTTAAAAAAATTACCCATTTTTTTAATTTATATTTAATTTTACTTATTCTTTTTGTACTTTCATTAAGAAATTTTAAATAATTTTTTTTCATCACTAAACTTGCAAATGATGGATCATTTAAATTTTATTTTTTTATAAATATAAAAATTCTCCAAAGATATAAAACTCTTATTTAGTAATTATTCCATTATTGAAAATATGTTTCATTTTTAAATGGATATAATAAATTTTATAAAATTTTTCTGTATTTAATCATAAATTAATATTTATGATTTTTTTTATGTAGTAATTTTATTTATCATATTTAATTCTTTTAAATTAATTCGCATAAGTTATTTCTAATTTTTTGACAAATGATTTCTTTTACTTTTAGTTAATGTAGTCGTGCTATTTCCTTCAAATTATATTCCTCTATTTCTATTTTTTGTATTTAAATTTTTACTTTTACACTTACTCAATTCCTGTTTCTTATAAAATTGCAAATATTCCATGACGTTAGTTCAAAATATTGAAGAAATTCATTATCCTTTTAAATTAGTTTTCTCCTTTCTAAATTTTAATTCATTTTATTTTATTTTAATTGTTATCCCAATATAAAATTTTTTCATAAAAATTATTAGTAATTGAATTCTAATACGAATTTATAATAATATTAATTTTCCGATAGGACCCCTTTTCTCGTACATTTTCCTAGATTAGCACAAGCGAATCCAGAAAATTTTAAAAATTATTTATTAATTAATTTAATGAAAATTTTAAATATGGAAATCTTCGAATGAATTATGTAATAATTTTTTTATGAAAAATTTGAAGTGAAATACCTATCATCTATGTTACAAATTTTTTTTTCAATTTTTATATCTTTATTATATTGAATTTAATTTATATATTTTTAAAGTAATTATTAGTTCATTTTTTTATATTATATATTTTTATGAATTTTTTCTTTTAAGTCAAATTAAAAATTTATTTTAGATTATAGATTTTCATTATAAAATATATTTTATTTTTAAATAATTTATTACAATTAATTTTATTTTGAAAATATTTTTATTTTTATTTATATAAATATTATTATCGTCATATATTTTTTTATTATTTATTTATTAACTTTTCAATACAATTAAATAATTTTATAATGGATTTAAATTTTATTTTAATTATTTATTTACATTATTCATTCTTAAAATTTTAATATCATTATGCTTTTTTCTCAAATTTCCGTATATGTTGAAAGTATTCAATTTTTAAATTAATTTTATATATCATTCAATTTTTTAATAAAAGGGTATTATTTTTTTATTTAACATTTTTGACTTAAATTTGAGAATTTAATATCTGAACAACTTTAAAAAATATTGTAGAATTTTGAAATTGCAAGAGAATCATTGCGTGTTCTGTCGTTCTGGGACCGTCTCACAACGAATTTATTAAAATATTTATGAATATTATCATAAATTATATTATATTTTCTGTAAAATTAAATGCAATCCTGACCATAATAACCATTGTATTTCAGGCTGAATTAATGTAAGGTGTTCACTTTAAATTTATTCTTTTCCTTGCCAAATAATTTCAGTGAAATTTTTTTTCATATTCCATTAAATATCTTTAAAATATTTGATCAAAATAATTATTAGTTAAAATTATCAATATTTATATTTGTATAATTTATGCATTTTAAAAGTAATGATTAAAAATTTATTTCCCTTTTAATCACTCCCAAAAATTCGGCAGCTCATAATTAAAGTCACTCAAAAATTTTGGCACCTAATCCAATATAAAATTATTAATAATCAGAATCATTAAATATGCAATGAAATTTATTTGCATTTTATTCTTTCATTCACATTTTATTTTAATTATAAATATTTTCATTTAATTAATGTTTTTCTTTATAAATAATTTTATTAAATTAAAATTATATACTGTAATTTGTTAATTTTTTAGTATATTTATTGAAATTTTTGAAATGCTTAAGAAATAGCCTTAGCCTGTTTAAAAATATTATTGCCATGATTCTATATTATTTTTTTTCATTTTTACTAAAATAATTAAATTAATTTTTCATCTTCTATTTTTAATGAATAATTCAGGAATATATATTTCATAATTAAAAATTTATATAATTATATTTAGATTAAATTATTTCATGATGTACAATTCTTTAAATCAAAGCACACCATATTTGTAATATTATTTTTAAATTGTTTATATTTCTGTATAATAATTTTTAATAAAAAAAATTAATTATATTCAACGAATACCAAAAAAAAAACAAATCTATTTTTTAAAATTTTATTTTCGAAGAAAATTTTTAGAATTTTTTTCATTAATTTAATTATAGTAAATATAATTTCCATTTCACCTGAAATTCGATTTTATCATAAATAAATTGAATTAAGAAATATTTTAATACAATTTTATGGAATAAATTTTTCAATAAATATAGAGAATATTTCACTCGATAAATGGAAATTTTGCTACATTTGCACTGATTTTTTTAAACATTTCGCTTATCTTCTAGTAACAGATAAGTTTAAATATTTCTTTTCATTTTTACCTCTTTAAATTTTTTAAAGATTGTTATAAAATAAATTAGATTCATATATTTTAAAAGAAATTTAAAAAAATTTTACTTTTTTTTTTCATTTTTATATAAATTTTTAATTTGTGATATAAAATATATTTAAAAAATAAAAAAAATATTAAGATTTTAATTTAAAATATTTTTTTTAATTTCTTTTAAATTATTGAACAAATCCTTGAATTTAAAATTCTAGTATTTTTCATAATGTTTTCTCGATTCATAAATATTTTATATATAAATTTAGTCAATAATGATGAATAAATAATTAGAAGAATTTAAATATGTTTTTCGTATAATTTTTTTATTTTAAATTTTTGAATTGTTTCTTTTTAAGGCTCTTTTTAAGAAGCGATAAAGTGCGAATTTATTTTTTTTTAATTTGTGATTTTATTTTCTTTTAAAAGGATATATAAATTTTTATTTATTTTTAATTTTTTCATTAAAAATTTAAAAATTTAAAATTATCAATTTTTTAAAGTATTTTATTTCATTTGACATATTTTTTTTATTTTCTAACATAATTTAAATAATATTTAGGTTAGTAATTGGAGACTTAAACAATTTTTAAAAAATGAAACTAAATTATTCACTTCATTTCATAAATATAAATTTTTTTATAATTTTTCTCAAAAAAATTTATAATATTTTCTAAAAGGAAGGATAGTTTTTTTAACAAACATGCCCCATTTTTAAATGTTTTTTTGTTGATTTTTTTTTATTTTATATTTTATTTTAAAATTCTTCTTGGTCTAATTTTTTCTATATTCCTTTTTTAATCAGCAAATTTTCATTATCAAATCTACTAATGAGTTTAACTTCAAAGGATATAATTTTTAAAATTATTTTTATTTTATTTAATTTTTATCCATTTAATTAATTTTTTTAAATAATATTTATTTTAATAATAAATTCTAGCAGCATCTTTTGCCTATAATAAGATATGCTATATAATTATTAATATAGAACAATGGCCGTAATTCCTTACTGAATTAGGATATTTTGTTGAGCCCTGATTTGTGTTCCATCCATGATATTTATACATTTTGCTTTTGATCACTTATCATTTTCTTTTATTTTTAAGAAATTTTTAGAACAAAACCTGAATAAATAAAGAGGTAATATGCGTCGTAAATAGATACTAATTATTATATTTTATTTATAAATAATTTTTATATATTAGAATATGTCGAAATCTATTTTTATTTTTATTTTAATTATATTGAAAAATTATATTATGAATAATTATATTAAATAAAATGATTTTAAATATTAATTTTATATTTATTTTGTTCTCAAATTTTCTACATCAATTTCATGGTAATTAAAATGTTATGGTTCATGAAGCAGAATAATGACAGGATCATCGTTTACATCGTTTAAAATTTCTACTTCTAATAGTAAGACCGTAAAAGGATATAGTTATTTTATGCATCGTTGAAAATTTCTAATATTGATAAATTTAATAAATATTAATTCATTCTTCGTTATACCTATCAAAAAAATCGATTTTTTTATTAGTCATTATTTTATAATTTTACTTTATTAAATATTTAATCAATTTTATTGTCTGTATTCATATATTTAATTTTTTCTTTAGTAATAATTTTTATTTTAGTATATTTTCAAGATTGATTTTATCAATTTTTAATTATCATTATTTTCTCCAATTTTATTTTAGAACAAATATTTTCTATTTATATATTTAAAATAGTTGTTTTTAAATGAATTCGACAATATTTATATAAAATGAAATATTCTATTCTTATTTCACAATATTTTTATTTTCATTTTCAAATAATTAAATAGATATTTTCATAAGAATTATTAATTAAAATTCAGATTATTATTTAATTCTATGTATTATTAAAATTTAAAAATTTTTCAATTTATTATATGTTTTATCTTTTAAATAGATAATATAAAATTGTTATTTTTAATTAATTTAAATAATTAAAATAAAAATTTTTTCTTGATCAATTATTCGTCATTATTAGGGAATAGTTATTTGTTAAAATTAAAAATTTATTTTTAGAAAATTCATTATATCTCACACTTGTAATTTCCCTTTTTTAAAACAGCTGCCATGTTTATAATTTCCTCGAATTTTCTTTATCAATTATCAAAATTTCGCAACAGATAAAAACCCTATTTTTTCAATTTTTCAGTTGATTTTTTTCAAATTTATTATAAATCTTTTATTTATTTATTTTTCAGAATATATCATAAAAAATTTTTATTATAATAAAGATAATTTGATGAATATTGAAGTATTATCACACGATGTCGTTTTTAATTGTTATTATTGTAATTATTAAATATTTTTTAAAATTATAGGATGTAATAGTAAATTTATTTATTGATATAAATTTAATATTTAATAAATTTTATTTATTTATTTAAAATTCAATTAAATAGTTTTTATTGAAAATGAAGAAAGCATATTAGAATTAAAAATTTTTTACAACAAAGCATTAATTCAGCCCATTCATGCATATAGGATACCATCAAATTTAAATTAGCTATTTTATTATATACTGTTTTCTTTTTTCAAAAATTTTGTAATTGTAATATTTCAGCTTTATAAAATAATTATTTTAATTGTAATATTTCAGCTTTATAAAATAATTATTGTAATTGTAATATTTCAGCTTTATCAAATAATTACTTATTAAAATATTTTTACCAACAGAAAAAATTTATCTATTTAATTTAATAATTTTTTACTAATCATTTCAAAACAATTTTATTAATTATACAAATTTTTATTTTATTTAATTTATTTATATTATATTTTTATTTATTACAAATGTTTGATATGAGATAATTATATCGCCTAATGGCAATTTGCAAATTATTATATTTCTAGCTTTTCTTCGCCGATTAAACAGACCCCTTTTAAATATTTCTTAACTGATAAATTGTACTATACATCATTACAGCATTTTATTCAATAATTTATGCCAAGCTTTCAGCATTCGCACTTATTATATAAAAAATTCTCTGATTAAAATAATATGTAAAAGAAAAATTTAAATAAAAAATTAACATGAATAAATATTTTATCAAAAATTTGCCAATATTTATATATTCATTTATTTACAAATTCATTATTAATTTTTCTTAATTTGCATGTAATTTTATAGTTTTTATATAATTAAATTTCATATATATAGCAGATTAGAGATTTAATCTTTTTAGCATAATTTATTTTTTCTAGTATAGAAATAGCAAAAATTTATTCCCATTAATATTTTAATTTTTATATATTTTTTATTTTTTTTATTAAAATTTAAATACAATTCAAACTTGTTTTAGAATTTAAAATTTTGAAGGAAATTTAAAAAAATTCTATTTTGAATATTTTTGAATTCATTATTTTTCATATCTTATAAAATTTACAGAGTGAACTGCTCATCATCAGAGAATATTCTTCCGTTACAGTCTTGAGGATAGATGAGGGATTGATCCTCAACTTCAATGTGCTTCCAGAAGCTTGAATCTTATCAAATTTTAATTCATAAATACTAAAAATTTAAATTAAATTTATCTTTTAATAATAAAAGATATTGTAATATATTCTCTAAAAATTTTATTGAATTTAATTACGCTAATAGAAAAATTTATTTCCTTTTATTTTTGGGTAATTATTAATTATGTTTAGTAAAAATTGATTTAATAAAACTGATTAAAACACAACATAATATTGTATTTTTTCCGTTCTCATTGTTTATTTTTTTTTATATTTTAGAGCTTTTTCATACAATATATATTCTATTGATATTTCATCGTCAATTGAAATCAAATTTAATTCTCCATTCTCATAAATTCATTCCCATTCATTGTCCAATGGCATTTGAAGACCTCCCATAATTGCGATTCATTTCTTTTTATTTACTTTTCGCAGCCAAATCAAGTAAAATTATTATTTTTTCAATATTTTATATTTTTAAATTCTTTTCAAATCAAATAACATTAAAATATCGCATAGCATTGCAATATCCCCTATTTCGTAGCGGAGAATGTTGTTTTGATCATCTTATTTGGTTATTTTCTCTTTATATAAATATAAAATTATTCTCAAGAATAAACACATGCTGTTCTAATTCTTGAATTTCTTTTTTCAAATCTGAATTTTTTTAATTAATAAATTACCATGGATAAGATGTTGTTTTTTTTGGATAAATTGCATTTTCATATTTCTTGAATAAATATAAGTTTTTAAAAAAATAAATTTAATAAATTTAATATCAATAAAATTATGAAAAATATTGTATTGATATATATTATTTATATTATAAAATCGAAATTTTAAAAATTCTGTATATAATATTATAGACTTTATAATTTTTTCGCTTCTTTTTTTCAAAATTTTTTACTTCTGTATAGTTATTGAATTTAAAAATTTATTTTATTAGTTTAAGCTGAAATTTAATTTTTTGTGAGAAATAAATTTTTAAATTTAATTAAATCATTGTTTTTTATTCTGTTATCAAAATTAATTTGAATTATTAATTTAAAACGGTTAAATTTATTAATCTATAATTATTCCATAAATTTATTAATCTATAATTATTCCATAAAAACTTAATATTTAATAATAACATTATAAAAATTTAAATTTACTTTATATTTAAATTAGATAATAACTTCCTAATTTATCTAATTTTCGCATTTGTAATTGAATATTGTCTTGACTTTCCTCTATTTTTTGCTGAAAATTATTGGCGATATCTATTCCAAAAATTTTGAAAAAAATTTGTAGTTCAATGCGAATGATCCGTTGAGTAATAAAGTATTTTATTAAATTAGTAAAATTTTATTTAACAAATTTGTAAAATTTTTATTATTGCAAAAATTATTTTAATTTTTATATTTTTCCATTGAATTAAATAGAAAATAGACCAAATTTTAACTGTTTATTTCTTTATTTTAAATTTGTTTTTAATTTAATAATGGAAATATTTATTATAAATTATTAGAATTTGTTTATTTTCTCATACTTGTTTAATAGGACGAATGTTTAATAATGTAAAAGGTTATTTTTATATTTTGTTATGTATCATAAAATTTTGAAATTATGTTGATTAAAAACACTTTTTGCAATATAATTTGATTCAAAAATTATTTTTTTTAAATTGTTTGAAAAATTTGAATTTTTCCAAATTTGATTTTTTTGCACAAAGGCGACTGGCTGGAGACAAAATTTGCACTCCGATTTTGGAAGAAGCTGTTATCAAAGGGGAAAATAAATAAATTTTTTTTATTAAAATATAACTTATCGCTTCATTTATAAGTATTAATCAAAATATTTTTTTCTATATAATAATAATATCATAATTGATTTTTTTAATATTAAATTAATTAATTATAAAGCATTTTTTTACTTTTAATGTTGGAAAGATTAACAATATATCTCGCAAATTAACAGAGTGAATATTTTTATTAAAAATTTATTCATTTTGTGCTCCCAAATGTTATTCGATTTTGTGATGAAAAGGGTCCATCATGTATTATATTTTATTATATTTTATAAAAATAATTTAAAAATATAGTGAATTTTCATTAAATAATGTTTTCTCAATTCATAAATATTTTATCTATAAATTTAGTCAATATTGATGAATAAATAATTAGAAAAATTAGATATGTTTTTTGTTTAATTTTTTATTTCAAATTTTTGAATTATTTCTTTTTAAAGCTCTCTTTAAGAAGCAATAAAGTGAGAATTTATTTTTTTTTAATTTGTAATTTTATTTTCTTTTAAAAGAATAGATAAATTTTTTTTTATTTTTAATTTTTTTAATAAAAATTTAAAAATTTAAAATTATCAATTTTTTAAAATATTTAATTTCAATTGACATAAAAATTGTTTTTATTTTCTAAATAATATTTAGATTAGTAATTGGACACATAAACAATTTTTAAAAAAATGAAACAAAATTATTCACTTCATTTAATAAATATAAATTTTTTTATAATTTTTTCTTTATTATAAATCAAAAAACACAGATGGCAAAAAAAGTTTCTCCTTCATAAAATGATTTAATTTTAAATTTCGAAAATAATTTTTAAAACAACATATTGCCTTTTTTATTTTAATCCTTTTTTTTCTATTTTTTTTTCATTTATCTTAAGAAATAAAATTTTTATAATTAGTGTGATGGAATAATTATAGTTACAATTTTTAATAAGTTTATATTTATTATATTTCATAAAGAAGCATATTTATTGATGAATGAAAATTTCTTTATTTAAGGAATTTTTATTCAATAAATTTCTTAGAATAAAAAAAAGCTGTACACAAAATTTGATAATCATAATTAAAATTATTATAATAAGGTTGAAAAATTTTAAATTTTCTCCTTAGAAATTTATATTATGACATAATTAAATAATTTTTTTGAATAGATTTATGGCATTTTTGAATGAAATATAAATATTTTGTAAAATTTATTAATTAATTTATTTAAAGGATTTATTTTTAGAAGATTTTTTGCTTTTTTTATAAATGGAAGTTTCTAGCAAGAAAATTTTCTAAAAAGAATGTTTTTTTAAATATTTTTAATGAGATTTAGATCTCAAAATATTATAATTAAATAAAAAAATTTTTATAATTTTTTAAAATTGCAAAATTTAATCTTAATTTAATTTATTTCATCCAGAATATATTTATCAATAACCTCTTCTACATATATTATTGAGCATTCTTTTAAGGAATAAAGAACCGTCTATGACTTAATTGATATTTTAAAAATTTTATTCCTAAAATAATTATTTTTGTAATTATTTATATCTTTATTTTTTTTAAATAATATCTAGAATTTTTGATCCATTTTCATTCATACTATATTAATTTCATTCTAATTTTTATTTTTAAAAATTGATATTATAATGATTGTAATGATTAATTTTTTTGGTATATTAAAACATTTAATAAAATTTTTTTATTATTTGATTATTCATAGGAGCCAATTTATTCCTTAAGATTTTAATAATTATATAATTTTTTGTTCATAGTTCAAATTTTTCCTTAGCGTTTTAATTTACTTTTATGAAAATTACCAGTGTACGGGCCCGGAAGATAGGATGGTGGTAACAAGATGAAAGAAGATAAAAAAAAATACATGCATATATGCATGTAGAACCCGAAGATTTGCAAATAATTAAATCCTTCAAAATTTGTATTTTTATACTAATATTAAAGTAATGGTAAAATATTAATTTAATAATATTTAATATCTCTAAAAATTTTTGATTAAAATTTCATTTTTAAACAACAATTTTTATTATAGTATGCGTAATCGCATTTATTTTATTATTAGGTAATTTTGTTCATTAATATTTTAAAAAATCTTATATATTATTTAGATTTATCTATATAATTAAAGCAATCTTGAAATAATTTATATATTATTTAAAATAATAAATTTTTAAGAATTAATTTCACATTTGATTTTAAAACAAAGAAAATATTCATTATAGCTGTTTAATTTTAAAAAATTTATTTTATTCTATATTCTGAATTATCTAAACTTCTCCTCATTTTTTCCTATCAATATAAGTTGTTGTTTTAATATTAAAACAAATAAAAAAAATATTATGATTTTTCACTGGCAAAATTTTTTATAAATTAGCTTTTAAAAGTTATTGAAAAATTGTTATTTTATATTACTATTTTAAATAAATGCATTTTTATTTACAATATTTCATCATTTTAAATTAATTCTTTTAATTCCTTTTTAATGAATAAATTTTTATTAAATTTTAAAAATTTAATAAAATTAATTGTTGATGATTATTTCATCTTTTAAATTTTTTAACTTTTTTTGTTTTTTATTATATTAAGGTTAAATTTTAAAATTAATATTTTTATTAAATAATTAACAAATTATTTCATCGAGTTCATTATCATAAATTTTGCGCGATTCCGTTTTGCTTAATACATAATTAGCCTAAAAGAAATTCGATGTTTGTTTATTTAGAGGGCCTTATTAATGAGTGCATTTCTCATGCGCCATTTCAGAATTTTGATTTTTGTCCGGATGACATGTGTCAATTTCTTATATACATCTTTTATTTCTTGGTTAGTTGAATAATTTTTTATTCCAAGAAAAAATAAATTTTATAATCACAAATTTGAATTTATTAATGAAATAATTTAAATTTTTTAATTTAATATTTATTAAGAAAAATTTCGAAATTTTTTCATAATGTAATTTATTTTATTCAATTATAAATAAAAAAAATTAATATTAATTTTTTTCTTTTCAATTTTCAATTATTGTGTTTGATACCATAAATATATTTTTCCTGCAAAATAAATTTTATCAACAATTACATTTTTCTTTATATTATTATATATTATCATTTTTCAATATCGTTCTTGAAATTCATGAATTTGCGATTTTTCGCGCTTAAAATTCCCGATGGACCATTAAAAGAACTTTTAAAATACATAATTTAAAAATGATGTAATTTTTAATAATTTATAATAAATCATTGAGAAATAAATTTATATATTTTATTCTCCATAAACTTCACTTGCTAATATATTATTAATCTAAATTATTATTTTAATACATTTAAAATTGCATTATCTTAATAAAATAAATAATATATTATTATGTATCTATCAAATAAGCTATTATAAAATTAACTTTAGATATAATTTAAATTATTTTTCTGATAAATTGATGATTTTTTTATAAGAAATTGCAAAATATTTATTTATCATAACACGTTACATATTATTATTGCACTTCTAACAAATAAATTTTTTTTTGTTATTTAAACTTATTATAATTTTATTATAACTTATCATGTTAATAACATAAGTATAAACAAGTTTGTTTTAATTTTATGGTATTTTTACAATAAAATATATGATAATTATTTTCGAAAATTTTTAAATTGAAATTTATTTTTCGGCATCATCTAAATTACAGTTTTTTTATAAAATCAATTTTAATGTTTTTTTATTATTAATTAATTCGATTATTTAAATGTGAAAACTTTTATTTTTTTTACAATTAATTATATTAAGATTTTTTACCATTTTGTTAAATTTCTGCTTGTAGAAGAATTTTATGAAATATTAAATTCTTTAATTTTTATGAAAGTGCAGATTTTATTTATCAAAATTTTCAAAAATACTTTATTTTATTAAAAAATTTTTAAATAAATTTTTATACAAAAATTCAAAAATTTTAAGTTTATTTTAAATAAAAATTCTACAAAATTAATAAATTTTAGCGACAAATTCCCATTTCATCTCAATTTGCATTTTCCTTTATCTTTTTAGTTCTCTTCTCCCTCATCTCTCCAAGTTTTGGAAAATAATTCAATGGATTGCATATTTTTTAATTTATTACAAATAAATTTTTTAAAATTTTCCTTTTCGTCAAAATGTTTAATTTTTGTAATATTTTTTATTTTCCGTCAATTTATCAAATTATATTATTTTACAACTTTGATGACTTTTTTCAGTTAATCTACTTAATTTTATTTTAAATAATTCTTTCATTCTATTCTCTCAACCGTGAATATCACCCACATAAAAGTCAACGGGAAAAGATCAGCTAAAGTGTCATCTGTTTTTTATAGAATTTTATATTAACATTTTTTATCATCATCTTTGAGTGCTTTTACTACGGCAACTAGAATTAGATTATCCATTTCACCCAAGGCAAGCCCAATTATAGATATTTTATTAATTTCTCTTTTTATTTGTTTTCAATTTCTATATTTATTTTATATTCTTTAAAAAATTTTCAATTTTTATTGGAAATTTTTTCTTAAATATTGTAAAAGAAATTCACATTAACAATTAATAATATATATTTATTTATAATCTGATTAAAATTTAAATTAATTATATTGTTAAATTTTAATAATATTTTCTTTTGATAAGGCGAGTTTGATGGTGACCAAGAAAGTATTCATCATATATCTTTTTTATTTTTTTTATTTTGGTCCCCATTCGCAATTTTTTTCGTTGTTATAAATTTTTTCTCCTCATGACTCATTTTCTCTAAAAAATTTAATTTTTTCTAATAATTAATAAATCTTATAATAAAACAAAATAATAATAAGCAAAGAAGTAAAACCATATATAATTTCATCAAACAAACAGTTAAAAATAATCATGGGGCCATATTTAAATTGAAAATTACTTAAGCAATAAGATCTAGGCACGTTTCTGCATATTGAATTTATTCTTATTGTCTTTATTTAATATTATAATTTATTGATTTTGCAAAGTTTAATTTATAATATTGCCTGATTATTTATACACAATTGACAAAAAATTCAAACAATAAATGATTTTTTTTTCAATTTTTCATTAGTATCGCAAATCAATCGTATGAAGACATCAATCAATTCCATCTTTATGGTATCATATTTTAATTCATTTAATATGACAATATTAAAAACTTATATTAATTTCTCATTTAATATTAATTAATTTGCTTATTTCGAACAATAATGGAAAATTTTTCTTTCAATTTTTAAAATTATTTTTTTTAAAACAAAATATTATCCTCTTTAAATTTCTTTAATTTTTATATCAATTTTTATCACTTTTTATTTATTAATTTAAATAAATTTTTGTTGCTATTAATTCTGTATTATATATTGTTATTAATTAAATTTTATTTGTTCGAAATTTTAATTCTTCGTTATATTATTAGCCACTAATTTTTTTTTAGTTTTTTATTAAAATTTAATTTAATTTATATAAAAATTTTATATATGTAATTTTAAAATTTTCTTAAGAATTATTCGTCATATAATTTTTTTCTTGTAATAATTTCTAGTAATTTTATTGTTTATAAAGATATTTTAGATTCATTTATTTTAAGTAATTGTAAATTTATTATCATTTTAAATAATTGTTTCTTTAAAATATATTATTGTTATTTTTTCTTAATATATATGAAATGATTTTAATATCTTTATATTAAAAAATGAATAATTAGAGATATTAATTTCTGCGATTTCTTGGAGTTTGGCATAATTTATCTAGAGTTTTAATTTTTATTGAATTTAAATTAAATTTTATTATTTTTTTTTAAAATTTAATTTCTAAGAGAAATAAAGTGTTATTTGGAAAATAAATTCTTTCATATAAAATAATTGTTTTTCATTTTAATTTCTTTACTTTCAGATAATACCCAAGCAAAATATGAAGCTACCCTTCTAAAAAAATTTTAATTTCGAATTTTTAAATTTTTAAATCATATATATTTTCTTAGTTTGTTTTAATTTTTATTATTCATTTATATTTTGTTTTTTTTTTAATTTTTCTAATTTAATAAACTATAACAAAAAAATATTCATGCAATTTTTATTTTTTTTACTTTCCTGTTAATTTATTATTGTATTTTATATAATTTTTCATTTATTTTATCCTATATTTGCTTTCTATATTTGATCAATAGCGATTTGGAACACTTTATTAATTTTTTACAAATGGAATTTTCGCGATTTTCGAGCGAAAACAAAGGAACAAATATTTCCTTTTTTTAATTTTATCAATTTATTAATCATTTAAGGCTTAGTATTTTTTTCCTTTTACTCAGCAATAATTTTTAATATTTCTTATTATTTCTTTTTTAACAATATCAATTTATTCTAATTTTCTTAAAGGAAATTCTTTGTCATTGTTAGAATTATATAAAATATTCCAAATTAATTTTCCAAATTATTTAAATATTTTTTCTATCTTCCATATAATATAATTTTAATTTTTTTCTATTTTTATAATTGAATTATTTTATAAAAGGTCAAAAAAGTAGCATAATATATTATTAAAATTTTTAAATAATTCATAAAATTATTTAATGATTATTTTTTATATTTTATAAACATGTCACACCTCTACAATAAATTTTTCTAATATTAAAATTTTATTTAACATATGTATCAGCCAACCAAATTTCATAATTTATATTTCTTCTCTTGATTTTTCATAAAAATATTCCTCTATCTAAAATATATATCGAATGATCAAAGATGAATTCAATGATTAACTAAAAATTTTTGAATTTATTTTTAATATTTTTTTTTTCCTAAATTAAATAATTTAATTATCTTAATTATTTATTTAAAATCTGAATAGTTTTTTAAACTTTTTTGAGAAAAATGAATATTCTTCCTATAAAAAATAGCTTTTAAAAAATATTTTTAGATTTAATATTATTGATATATATTAAATATTCGAATTTATTGTATATATATATTCTTAAAATAAGAATTATGTAATTAAATATGCAAGATGGAAGCAAAATTAAAGCAGTCTTGCTGCGCCAAATCTTTTTTTATAGAATTAAAAATTCAAGTTTTTTTCTTTAATTTTTATTTAATTATTATTAATTTTTAAATTTTATTTGAATTTTCTTTTTAAGAATAACATAATAATTTTTTATTATTGGATTTAATTAATAAATTTGATTTTTAAATTTGCAATCTTAAATTATTTTAAATAATAAACAAATTATTGTTCTCTTCCTAATCATCATAACATATGGACACATTTCCTTCATAATAGCATAGCTGCCTCAATCCGCGCAATCATCACCTCTAATTTAAGCAATCATATTTCTTATAAATTTCATTTATTAATTCTCATATTTATTAAAAATTTCATGTTTAACATTCTTTATTCTTTTTTTTTTTAAATTTTAAAAATAAATAATTATAATTCATTATTTTTATAAATATTTCTTTGATTATAGTTCTAATCTTTTTACATCTTTCAATTTTCAGGAAATATTGTATTTATAATTTAAAATTATATAAAATGCTATTATTTTACATATTTTTTATACTAGAAAGAATTTTAAAATAATTAATAAAGATATTAAAACATCAATAAAATTTGGGAAATCTATCAGGATGAAAATCCTGTTAAATTGAATTTTAAAGATATTTTTATTAAATATTATAATATATTTTTTCGTTCATTTATTCCTTAGTGATAATTGGTATAAAGAAATTTGAGTACGATTTAGAATTCAGCAGCTTGAATGCTTCTCAATATAATTTGGCTTTTAAAAGCCTTTAAATTTTTTATATTAATTTTAGATTTTTTCTATATTTTATAACAATATAAATTCTTTTTAATTTAGATATTTTTTATAAATATATCAAAACAATTAAAAAAACATAATAGGATTCTCTAATTTTTAGAATTTTTTACTTTAAAAATAATTTATAAAATTCTCTTGTTATGTTACTATTTTTTCTATAAATTATATTAAATATAATAATGTTTTTACTAAATTTTTGTATATAATTTACTAATTATTAGATTGAATAAAAAAAATTCAATACAATTTAATTATTTTTGATATCATTAATCATATTTGAATAATAATTTCATTTATTTAAATTATCTTAAAATATTATTAATTGAAATTTTTTAAATTTAGAATTTCAATTTATTTATATCAGTTAAGATTCTTAAGATACAATTATTATTTTTTTCTTATTTTTGTAAAATTCCTTCATTAATTTTGTTTAGCTCTCTTTTTATCAAATATCCTTGAATGTAGTATTATTTTATTTTTATTTAATATTCAAGGAAAAAATAAATTTTGATTCAATTTATTTTGTTTATTTCCAATTTAAAATTTATTTTTATTATATAATTAATTTAGAATAAATATTCCGACCATCCACAAGAATATAAGGCAAAAAATATTCTATCCACACATAAGAATATTAGCCAAAAAAATATTCCATCAACATAAAGATATTAGGCAAAAAATGAATATTTCAATTTACCACCCAACCCCTTCCTTTTCAAATCCAATATTCAACACATTTTACTTAAAAAATCAAATTTTTAACATTTTCATTATTTTCCCCATAATTCTTTTTTCTTTTCCATTTATCCATTACTAAATTATCAATTCAAAATTTGAATTAGATTATAAATATATAATTATCTTCTCAATTATAAAATTTGAATAATTTTCCTTTTTATTGTTTTATTTAAAATTTTTTTATTTGAAAAGAGGAATATAAAAATTTAAAATTATAATTATTTTAATTGTTTAATTTCTTTTAGAGCAAATAAAATAATTATTTAATGTAAATATTAAATGAGCGTCCATTATAATTATATATTATGTTCATTTCAATTTATATATAATAAAATAATATTAATCTATATTAAAATCTCACTGATTAAATAATTCGATTGCACGTGACTGTATTTTTACCCCTTAGTTTAATCACAGCGTTCATCATTTTTTTCTCGAAATTTGAAGATTTTCTGCCTTGTATTTTATATATTTTATATAATTATGTCTAATTTATTTTATATATTTTATTAAATATTTAATTTTATTTTCTATCAAAAAACTACCATTTTAAAAAATTATTTCAATCAATTTTATTTTTTAAAATATACTTTTATTTTATTTTATTATGTTTATTTTTATGATGTATAAAATAAAATTTGTCCTCTCATATTCGATTATGTTACTTTATTTTTCTAATTTGCCTACGCATCAAAAATATCGAATTAGAAATTCGAAAAATTTTTTCTATTAACAATATTTTAAATTATTTTACTATCTTATCTTATATTTTTTTTTGCTAATTACATAATCTCTAATATATTTTAAATAAAAAAAACGAGGTGTGACTCCATATAAATGAAGATTTAATATTGTTGATACATAATTTTTATTTTAAATGATTTTTACTAAATTCTTCGTTTGAACATTTCGAAGATTTGCTAATCACTATATTAAAAAATTATATTAAACAATTTTTTTACTTATTATTTTTACACAATTGTTATTTTATGTTATGTCATTCAACATTTCTCTATTCATTATTTAACTCTCTCATTTAATTTTTGAATAATATTTTTAATATCATATTGAGCGTTTTTAATTGTATTGATCCGGTCCAGAATAATTTCCTTAATATTATATTTTCATGCAATTTAGATTTTAAAAACGCCTTAATTCTTTTATCGAAGAATTAACCAAATAATTTAATTTATAATATTATTTATAATTTTTTTTCTTCGAATTGTAGGAAATGAATTATCCTTCAATTTTGAAACACAAGATCAATAAGACCGTTTTTGATAAATTTTTGAAATTTTATTATCAATTATCTTGAATCTATTTCTTATTTCGTTAATTTATTTTAGTTATATATTTTTTTTAAAATTTTATATAATTTATTTCAAATAAAAAACTTAAATTTTTATTGAAACGATATATAAATTTATTGATTTATATTTACAATTTAAATTTATTTAATAAATAGCTAAATTATTTTTTCTTTTTATTAAATATTTATTCTTAATTATAATTTTAACGCTCGAATATATCTCTCTTAAAATAACCCCTTTAGCAAAAATGTTTGCATCTTTTAAATTTGTTTTTCCAGTATAATATTTTCATTTAAAAATTTTTTTTTCATATACAATTAAGTTCAAGTTCACTTTATACATATAAAAATAAATTGGAGGTCGATGTGCAATTAAAAAAATTATTACAGATGCACAAGAAAATACGGTAGATTTAATATTATCAAATAATGGATTTTTTAAACATTTTTATTTATTTTTAATTTAAATATTTTATCTATTTTTTTAAAATTATATCTATATATAATTTCATCTATGGGTACAATCATGAAAAATTATTAATTTAATTTTATATTAAATATGTTATTTAAAAAAAAGCATTAATTATCCTCTCTTTTTCAATGAAAAATACATAGCTTTAATAGAATGTAAATTTTTTATTTATCTTTTTGTTTATATGTCTTTATAATTAAAAATTATCTTATATTCAAAATATTTTAAAAATTTTAAATATTCTTTTTCTGCATATTATTAAAGAAATAATTATGAGAATTGAAGTTTATTATCATTGTTATAATTCCTTTTTTAATAAATATGAGTGCAGGTTATAAGGTAAGGTCGCCACTTATTAAAAATAAGTTTAATTTAGTGATTTTATTTTCTTATGAATTATATCCATTTAATCATTTTATTTTGACATTTATGTAAAATCATTAAATTAAATTTTAATCTAGTTCTTCATTTTTGAAAAAATTACTAAAAGAATTATTTCAATATAATTGATGGAATTTTTTTTATTTTTTTATAGGTTATATTTTTATTTTGCATATAATTTTATGAATAATTAAATTATTATAATGATTTAATTTAAATAATAATAAAGGTAGAGGGAAATAATTTTTTTAAATATAAGATATAACGAAAATAAATCATTCATTTGAATTCACAATAAAAATTTAAATCGCGAATATTTCTGATTATAAGGTTTATTTTAGCGCATTTTACTTGAAGGCATTTTTCCCATTTCCAATGTTGATTTCCTTTATTACTTCGATGGCTTTATTTTGTTTTACAATCGTAATAAATTTTATTTTTTCAAAGTTTATAAATATTAAAATATAGCTCCATCTCTAAATATATATATATATATATATGAAAATGAATTTAAAATTAACAAAAAAATTTAAAATACATTTATTTTTCTCTTAATCAATATTATTTATAATGTAAAAATTTGTGACTATTAAAATTTATATACTTTAAATTTTTTGATAATGGTTAATAGATAATTATAATTTAAATAAATTTTTTTTCTTTGCTTAATTTTTTATATATTTTAGGAAATACTTTTATCTAAAATTACTTTTTGTAATTTTAAATAAAATATTTTTAATTACTTGATTAATAATTCAATAATTTTTATTTTAGTTCTTTAAAAATGAAAATTTCATTTAATTAAATATTAAATTTCTATAAAATTTAAAACAACTACTTCAATGTAAATTTCCATTTGTGTAAATTTTATTCGCTCATTTCATTTATTAATTTTTTGCTTACTTTCATTTATTTTAAATTTTATTTTTTAATTTACTAAAATTAACTTTTATATAATATTTTCACCATAATGTATTTATTTTTTATTATACATTTTTCATAAAGAAGACATTGGGATTGAATTCCTCAAATATGAACACTTTGAAAAATTTGTTGAACAGGAATTTATTTCAGGAAAATTTTAGATGACTCTGATAAATCCCTTGAATCGCATTCAAAAAATTTTGATAAATTTATTTATCATTTATCATTATAATATTTAATATTTATTTATTTCGAAATTAATGATAAGCAATAATTTTTTTTAAATTCTTCAGTAAATTCATTAATTAAAAAAGATTTACCGTAAATCCTCTATTTGAAGCCCCCCTCTTATTTGAAGCCCCCCCCCCCCTCTATTAGAAGCCCACTCTAGAGTGGTCTCTGAAATTTATAAGCTCCCCATCTATTTAAAGCCCCCTCCTATTTAAAGCCCCCTTCCCCCAAAAAAATTTTTTCAACTTCCAAAAACATGTTCGAAAAAATGTTTTTGATAGAAGAAACATGTTGTAAATTCCAAAAATATGTTCGAAAAAATTTTTTGATCGAAAAAACTTGTTTGAAATCATCAAAAACATGCTTGGAATCGTCAAAAACATGTTTGAAATCATCAAAAACATGTTTGAAATCGTCAAAAACATGCTTGGAATCTTCAAAAACATGTTTGGAATCTTAAAAACATCTACTAAAAATGTTTAAAATTGCCAAAAACATCTTATGACAAGCAAAATTTTAAAAACATATTATAAAAATTTGTTTTGGACTGTAAAAACATGTTCTGATTTATTGCAAATTTTATCGATAAATTTTATTTTTTATAAATTTTTCGTCCGGGGTCAATTCCACAATAGATAAAAGACATTGTCAATGTGGTCAATTCCACAAATAGGGCCAATGTAGGCGTTTTCGACTAATAATAAATCTGAAACCGGTTTTAGACCCTACAAACCTTATATCATTTTTAGATCTCATCAAAACGCATCGATTGATAATATAATTTGTCATGGTTCGATCCAAATTAAAGGATATTAAATCGTTTAAACCATCTTTTCCCGTTTTTTTAAACTCTTTAATTTTGGCCCAAACCAAGACAAATCATATACCAATCGATGCGTTTTGATGAGATCTACAAAATGGCATAAGGTTTGTAGGGTCTTAAACCGGATTCTGATTTATTATAAATCGAAAACGCCCACATTGACCCTATTGTGGAATTGACCACATTGGCCCTATTGTGGAATTGACATACACCTAAATTTTTCTTCTCTGAAATTTATAAGCCCTCCCTCTATTTGAAGCCCTCCATTTATTTGAAGCCCCCTCTAGAGGGTCTATGAAATTTATAAATAGAGGATTTACGGTTTTTTTTATCTATTATAAATTAGATAAATTTTTTTCGATTAATTTTTACAATTTTCAATATATATTGAATAGAAATTTTTATTTTTATAATATGTTATAATAAAGAGTTGAATATATTCACTGATTAACAACCATTCTGATTTTCTCGCGAAATATTTTATTTTTATAATTTATACTTATTGTTAATAACCAAAATTGAACAAACAATTTTTTTTAATTTTTTTTTTGTGCAAATCACTGATTCACGATAATTTAGATCTGCAAACGGTTATTTGAACATTGCCATATTTACTGCATTTTTTTTCATCGTTCCATCGAGCCTCTAAATGTTATTCTAAATTTTTTTGAAAATTTTATTTATAAAATGCCTGTTGTTCTGAAATTTCTTTATTAAATAATTATTAATCTTGGAATAAATCTATTATTATATTATTTAATTTTAATCTTTTATTTTTGAAACGTTAAATATTCAAGGGCCTGATAACATTAAATCATTGATTCTTTTTTTAAGAATATTTAGAATTATCAAGGCAATGGCTAAGATTTTTATAATTTAAAATTTTATTTCAATTTTATCCTTAATCAAATACAATTTAAATTTTTTTTATTTATTTTTTTCTTTCATCATTTGAATAAACATCATAATAGAATTTTATAATGTACTGGAATTGTTGTACCATATTTATTCATAATTTTAATTTAAAAAAACTAATGCAATTCTGATATATAATTGAATTACATTCCTTTCAAAATATTAGTGGAGATTTTCTACGATTTAAGTCATCAATTTTCTCTTATTTTTCTATATATTTAAAATTTACCATATTTTTATTTCGAATAAAAATTGATTTTAACTTTAGAATAAATAAATTTTATAATTTTTGCAAAAAGATCCATCCATAAATACCGAATTTCAATGGCATGATATTAACCACATTTTAATTAAAATTTAATAATTTATTCAAATTAGCAAAATTATAATTTAATATTTTATGTTTTTTTATTCTAAATTTTCATAATTTTTATATCAATAAAAAATAATAAAAGAAATATAGCCAAAAAAATTTTAATGATAATTTTAATGGTAAAAGCTGTCACTTCATTAAATAAAACATTATAGAATGAAGATAATGCAAATGTTAATTTATGTGATGATAATTATATACAAACGCATAGGCCAAAATAAAATCTTATTTTAATATATTTTTATATTAAATCATTAAAATTTTCATTAATATTGCTAAATATTCGATATTAAATTTTTTATTTTGTGATATTATATTTATAATTTTTTTTATAATTTTAATCTCTATAAAAACTTATTCGCGTGGTCCATCTTTTCACCATATGAATCAAAGAAATGGCTGCTCGATCAAGTTGCTGTTTCATAGAAGGCAACTTTTTGATTGCCTTTTAAAATGGCCATAAATTTATTTGAGGGATCTTAATAACAATAGAAGAACAAAGAATTCATTTCTATTCCGTGTCAAAAATTATATATTAAAAAAACTTTTATTGTGATTTAAAGTAAAAATAAAAATTTTACTGTTGCGTATCATTTTAATCGTTGCCTTCAAATGGATAGTTTTAATTTAAATAATTAATTTGCTAATTTTCTATTTTTTACATTTCTTATTTACATTTATTTTATCATTATAAATAAAACTAGTTAAAAATCGATAATATTATTTAAAAATATTATTTGATCATAAATTAAAAGTTTATAAAGCTATTTTATCACAATTTTTGAATTTATTTTTTAGGGAAATAAGTGTTAATTTCTCTTTAATAATTTTGAAGTTTGTATCGGTAAATATCATTTCTGTCGCAGCAGCTGCATGTGCTTCTTTTTACTACAACCTAATTTGATCTTCAGGGAATTACTTTAAACTACTTCCCTACCAGGGCTGGAACCGGAACTCAAAAAAAATCGGAACGGAATTTTCTTCGGAATCGGAATTTGATTTTTTTTTCGGAATCGGAATCGGAACGGAACTGAAACACCGGAATTCCGGCTTTCGGAACCGGAATTCGGAATTTTTCAAAAAAATTTTAAATTCACTAAAAAATTCAAAAAATCTGAGAAAACAAAAAAATTAAATTTTTATTCAAAAAATTTATTTTCAATGATATTTCAAAAAAATATAATGAAGAGTTTAGTATTTTTGTTGAATTAAAAGAAGATTTCAAAGTAATTCTACTTCTGATTTTGACTCAAACTAAGACAAATGCAAGGGTAAAGAATTTTTGTCCCGATGAAAATAAATTTAAAAATATGGGAAATCAATTTCTGGAGCTATTTAGGTGCAAAATTTTCCGAGCTCGATTTTTGATATCTGAGCTCTGCTCTTTCCAAGCTATTTTTATTGTTTGCCCAAAAAAATTCTAAAAAATTTTAAACTTTTCATTGTTTTTTATTCTTAAAACAATTATAAAATATTCCTATTCGCTGATTTAATTGAAAAAATAATTAGAATAAAAAATATAATAAGAAAAAAGTAAGAATTTTTAATAAAAAAAAAGAAATTTGTTGCGAAAAATAATCAACATTTTTGGATAAAATTAGCAAAGGGACCCCCTTTGCTTTTTTCGGAATTTTTCGGAATTCGATCACTTTTCGGAAACGGAATCGGAACGGAACTCAAACACCGGAATTCCGGCTTTCGGAATCGGAATTCCGGTTCCAGCCCTGTTCCCTACTAAAAATATTAAATAAATTTAATCAAATTATATTCATAGTATTTAAAATGGCATATATTTATAAATTTGGCTATATTCCAAATAAGATTTTATTAAAATAAATTTTTATTAAATAAAATTTTTTTTAATTTAAACTTTTTCTTTAAAAATTTTTATTAGAATATAATTAACAATAAATTAGTTTAAATAAATTTTATATATTAAGATATCGGTAATATTTGATTTTGTTTATTTGAAACTTAATTTCTTCGGGTTTATGTTAGTTTTAAAAATTTAAAATTTTACTTCCAGAAATTCATCCAAATTTTTTCAACGAGATATATAAATATATAATTTAATTTCACTTTTTTAATTTTATAATTTTCATAATATATTAATATAATGGAGAAAAAATTTAATATTTCAAAATAAGACCTAATTTTATTCGCTCTATTATAACACTTTCTATCTTTACAATTAAATATAATTAATAATTAGTGATTTATTACCAAATTGATATCTTAACTTTCAGCTATATATTGTCATTTGTAGAACATTTTCCTTATTAAACGGTATCAATATATTAAATTTAAGATTTTTTAATCAATATTTTAATTGTTTACCATTGGGAGAACACATTGAGGTACCATGCATTATTAATTTTTATTCTGCACATATGTGTATATAAAATATTTAATTTGAACTAATTTCACCAATTTTTTTTTGAAATGTTGCATATTATGATAAAATTTGTCATCCTTTTCACTTAATATCATAATGAAAATTTTCAATGATAATTTTTTTTAGAAATTTTAATCGGAAATTATTTGTATAATTTTGAAATATTTTATTATTGAAGTAATTATAGAACTTTTTGCAATTCTAGATAAATACAATATAATGTACCAAAATTTTATTTAAATATAATTTTTTAGGCATTTTTATAACTTCTGTGATCATGAGAAATTTTTTATTTAAAAATTTTTTTTTATAAAATTTTTTTATTTATATTTTTATTTAATATTTTAACATTTTTATTTATAATATTATTCAATCAAAAATTTATATTTATTAATTGATAAATTTAAGAATATTTTTTAATCTTTAGATTAAATAATTTAAACAAATTATAAGTAATTAATTCAATATTAATTTTAGAAATTTTATTTAGAACTAGCTCAGGCGAACGCCCTATCGTGCGTTCTTCTGAGCTAGTCAAAATCTTTTCCTCTATCTTACTCATCTTATCTAAATTCCTTTTCTTTTCTTTTTCTTACTCATCTTATCTAAATTCTTTCTTTTCTCTTTCTTATTCATCTTACCTACGATTTCCCCCGAAACTGGTGATGTATTTCCGTATCATCTTCGCCCTTTCGGGGCTCAGACGGTTGATAAGGATGCAGGGATGTATACCCGTATCATCTTCGCACCTTCGGGGCTCAAACGGTTGATAAGGGTGTGTATTCTTGTATCATCTTCGCCCCTTCGGGGCTCAAACGGTTGATGAGGGTGCATGGATGTATTCCCGTATCATATTCGGGGCACAGTTCCAACATCATCAAACTTGGCCATAACTTATGGCCTAGCTGCGCGAGACATAAGCAAAATGCAAAACTATTGTCACCATCGTAATCAGCATCATCAATAACCCTATACTTGACATTTTCATCATCAAAATCCAAAACCATCAAACTTGGCCATAACTTATGGCCCAACTGCGCGAGACTTTAACCAAATGCAAAACCAATATCACCATCGTGTTTAGCACCCTCGATTACCCTATACTTGACTTTTCCATCATCAAAATCTAAAATTTTCCAACTTGGCCATAACTTATGGCCTAGCTGCGCAAGACTTGAACTAAATGCAAAACTATTGTCACCATCGTGTTTAGCACTCTCGATTACCCTATATTTGACATTTCATTTACCGTAATACATAAACTACCGTAATCTTGGTTATACCGTATACCAAGTATACTATAATGCAAAACCAATGTCACCATCGTTTTCAGCACCCTCGATTACCCTATACTTGACATTTTACTAAGTACTTGGCATGAATCATACATGATTTATTGCCTTACCAAATTTCCCTTCTCAAAACTACGGTACTTGACATACCGTATACCAAAATCACGTAAAATCACGTGAATCAAAAAACTAACTATCTGGTCATGATCAGCACCCTCGAAAACCCCTGTAGCCAAAAATTCAGCTCTATCCATCCACACAAAACTGAGAAAACCGCGTGACAAACAAACAGACACCTCTAAAATTATATATAGGATTGATTCCAAAATTTAAGCTATTGAATTCCTTCAGCAGACTAAATATAAAATACCTAACTTCTTGCTATGAATTCCATTTTAATTTTTTTACTATTTATTTTTATTCAAATTATATAAATTTTATTTTAATGGCTTAATTTATTGCATAATTATAAAATTTTTCATTCATTATATCTTCAAATTCTATCTAATTTTAATTAGATTGAAATTAAATTAATATTTTTTCTATATTTTTATCTAAATTATAAATTACAAAATTAGTATATATTCGGATAATATTTCTCTAAGAAAAATAATTTATAAATCATACTGATTAATAATTTTTTATCTTTTCCATATCTTCTAAATATTTTATTCTTGATTTCAAATTCTATTCTTTATTAAATATTTTGGAGTGCCAGAAATTTAAATAAAAATTTTTCTTGAAATTTCTAAAATTATTATATTATGATCTGTTAAATAGGAATAGTTATATCATAAAGGATAATAATAGAAGGGAGACATATTGAAAATTTACTTAGAATAATTTTTAATTTTTTATTATTACACAATCCTTTTCATATTTATTTTTAAACAAAAACTATATAAATTTATGTTATATATTTTATTAATTTGATATTAATTTAGGAACATTATTTTTCATTTTCATTTTATATGTAACTAACCTTTGTCTTTTGTTCAATTTATTATACTTATCAAATTAAAATTTATCCAAAATATTTTTAAAATTACTTTTTGAATTTTTTTTTTCATATTTTTTTTCTTTCATTATTTTTTCAATTTTTATTATAAGTATTATCTTGTGATTTTTTCTCTTTTTTGGTCTGATGATTTAAAAATATTATTATAAATGGATATTATGATAATTTTTTTATTTTAATTTTAAATTTAAATTTTGATGTGAAAAATAGCCACATTTATTCCTTACTGTTTTGATGATTAATCGATTTTCGTGCTTAAATTAATTAATATTAAATATAATTTCTATTGGCATTTAAATTTCTAAAATATTTCATTCAAATTATTATTTTAAATATAGGATAATCTGGATTTTCATCACTTTTGAAATGCAATAAAGAGTGAATCGATATACGGAATAATTTTTTAATTATCAATGAATAAGAATCAATTATTCCTAACATTTTTATGATTGATATTAAAAAGTTTTTGATCGTATGTAGGTTTTTAAAATCGAAAATTTATTATAGATTTTTCAAAATAATCAAATATTTTAGTCTGGTTTTTTATTTTTTTTTTCTCTTTTGTCCTGAAATATTAAAAATTTATAGCTGGTTTCTGTTATTTAACAAAGTTTTTTTTAAAACACAGATAATTATTTCCATTTATTTCATTCTGTTCTGATTCATATTCACTAATATTTAGATTAATTAATATTATATATTTCATTTTGAAATAAATATCAATCTGTCATTCAATAATAAGCATGATTACGAATTTATATATATTTTTTTTAGTTTTTAATATATTAAAATTGATTATCAGATGAAAAAATATATACTTTTTTAATTACATGTTATTTTTTATCATATATTCTTTTTTTTTTCAATAATTTCTTAAATTGATAAAAACATTGTCAATGCAATATTTTTTTAATAAATGAAAATGATTTTCTGCTGTTATTTTTCTAATATTATAATTTATAATTTAAATTACGCCTTCAGCTTTCTATAAAAGAAATCAATATTAATTTTACTTACTGATCATGAATTTGTCCTCCTTTTGCATAACTAACTCTGATAAAATTATTATTAATTAATAAAACATTTTTAATAATCACCGAATTGGAAGGTCAAAAATTAATTTATGGTAATTTATGAGGATTTTTTATTATCTATGGCAGAGAATGCTATTCATTTGACATGTTAATTGCCGTTGGATTTTAGAAAACAATATATCTAATTCATTTCTTTGTTCTCTTTATGTTTTTAATTTTTAAGTTTTCATTTAAAAAATTAAACAACCTTGGCAATATAATCAAATGGCTTGAAAATTGAATAAAAATATTTTCAGTAATTAATATTTTTCTTTTTATTCTATTATAAAATATTCATAATATATTTTAATTCAATTGATAGAAATATTAAAGTAATTTTTTTACCAATTATTACATTTAATTTAATAATAAACTCTTCATAATTCTAAATTTATCGCACTAATAGATAATTAATAGATTCATTCCAATAATTTAGAATAATATATAATATTAAATTATTAATTATATTTTAATCTCGTATCAACAGTAATTTTGTCCACAATTTTCACACGGCAATGGTTGACAATGGCAGAATATAAGCAAAAATACCATTATATTTTTCTCTGTTTATAATTTAATTCTTTTTTTAAATGCGTTTCTAAACATTCAATATTCAATAATATTCAATTAATATCGTTTTTATATTGCAAATATTTTTGGTACAATTTTTATTTTATAATATTTATTTTATTAATATTTATTAAAAATTTATTAAATTATTATTAGGAAATCAAATAAAAGAAATGCAAAATTTTTATATAAATTTTGATTTCCTTAGTGATGGCATTTTATTTTTTTGATATCTTCTTATTTATAATCAATAAAAAATTTAAGCTGATATCAATATATTATGTTAAGAATAATTTTAATTTAATTTAAGCATTTTAGAACAATAAATATATTTTAAATTTTATTTTAAAAAATTACCATAATTTTCAATTTAAAAATTATTATTAAGAATTAAAAAAATGTTTTTAATCTTAGGTTTTTTAAAAAATATTGAATCCATAAATTTAATATAATATGCTGCATTTATTTCCTTTCTAAAGTGTGGTTCTTTGATGTTGGGAATCATTAAAGAATATCTGTAGAAGATAAAATTTTGTTATATGGAATAAATTAAAATTTAATCAATTTTTTTGTAGCTGAAAACAATATTGTTAATGGACTTTTCTTTTAAATATATATACTTAGAATAATATATATTTTAATAAAATTTAATTTAATTATGTAAAGCAGGAATAAAATTTATAAGAATTTTTTCAGATTAATTCAGTAATTTTGATGTTATCTGGAAAGGAATGAATTCTTTAAAAAATCTTTATATTTTTTTTAAAAAATCACTTTTAATTATTTGATTCATCATTTTAATTCAAAAATATTATATTTTAGGTCGATAAAGAATTTTTGTTATATTGATTTTTTATATTTTTTGGGGTAAGCTAAGTCTTTTCTCTTATTTAATTTATTCAATAATCAATTTCCCCTTCCACTTTAATTATTCAATAACCAACATTGCCTTCTTAGTTAAATTATTTAATTGGAAAAAATGAATTTGTAAATTAAAAAATATAAAATCAAAATAATTATTTATCAATTTCTATCTTTTTTTCTTTTTTTTATAACATATTTTGGGTGAAATGAAGAGGAATGATTGTTCATATCTTTATAATTTTATGAAGATTTCCACAAATATTCCATTAAAAATTTTTTATAGGACTTACGTATGCTTTTTAGTAAGTAAAATTTAGATTTTTTATCACTATTTTGCCCTTTTCCGTCTTAATAACTTTGATTTTATAGTCTTTGAAACAATCTTTTCTTTTTTAAATTTTAAATTGGATCGATTTATTAAAGTAAAGCAAGCTTATTAAATGTTTGTCTCAGATTGATTTGATTTTATATAGAAATTTAAAATTCATTTTTTTAAAAAAAGTCACTTTGCTTTGATTTTATTTTTCGGAATAAATTTAATTATCTTCATTTAATATATTTATAATCGGTTTTAAAAATTTAAAAAAAAAAATTAATTTTATTTTTACATTTTTTTTATTTATATTTATTTTATAATAATTAAAATGATTATGATTGAACTTTATTTTACTTATATAAATTATTAAATTCACTAAATTTTAATGTATCATTATTATTTTTAATATTCCAAAATTTAGATATTATTTTATTATTATTCAAAAAAAAAGGTAAACATTTATTCAAACAAATTTTATTTAATTAATGAATTATATTTAATACAAATATTTTTTAATATTATTATTTTGTATTAAGAGGATAAAGCTCATTATTCAAACTTTCTATTAACACAATACCATTAATCAGACCAAATTTGACGATCTTCATCCAAAAATTTTCAGCCAAATTTCAAACTCCATTTTGAACCATTTGCCTTTTTGATTTTCAACGTCTTGATTGACTCATTTTCTTTTTATATAAAAGAGATTTTGTTAAAAATATTTATTTGAACTTATCGCGATATTGCCAACATCGCTTGACAAAATTTATTAAATAATATAAAATCCATGATGCCTAATAAATTTTTGACATATTTATCTCTGCCATATAATAAATAGGAGAGAGAGAGAGATTAAAAATCTATTCTATTTAATTGATTTAGATTATATTTTATGTTTTTTGTGGAAATTAAAATTTTTAAAAAAAAACTTATAATATTAAATTTTTTTTAAATTTTTATCCATTCTTTCGTTAATATTTAAAATATTAATTTATATTATTTTAATGATATTCGTTTGGATTCATTCAAATTATCTTCTAAATACATTTTTTATTTTTATAGAAATATAAAATTTTTTTATATATTAAAAAAAATTTTTAATATTAAAATTTTTATTTTCAATTAACTTTTCACTATATTTATACATTAAATTGACAATATTATGCAACACTTGAAATTTATTATTTATATTAGAATTATATAGATTATAATAGTTGATTAATTTATTAAAAATTATAAATTTTTATATATTCAATTTGAAAGATTTTATACATTTTTTATATTTTTAATATTAAATAAATCATCTAATACAATTTTATTATTATTTTTATTTCAAAATTTTAAATAATTAATAATATATCACATAAAATATTTCATTTTTAATAAGTTTCAAAAAAATTTGCCGTATTATTTTACCAAAAAATTGATGAATATGCAATGAGTATTCTGTCGAACATTTCCTCATAATAATGCGAGGAAATAAATGATTTGGTAAATTGCTAATAATTGAATATAATTACATAATATATTTGCTTTTTAACTTTTTTTATATGTAAATATTATGCTTTGATGTCAATGTAATTTAAATATTTTTGATATATAAAATTTTAATTATTTATTATATTATTAATTAATATATTTAAATATTTTATTGGCCCAAACTATGGGTCAATATTTTTTTCATTAAAAAGTTTTTTTCTTTTCTTCTAAATAATTCCTTTATCGCTATAATATTCTTACGCCACAGACTTGGGAAAAAATTGTGACTTAACTTGCGTGAATTAGTTGAAAAGTCTGCAAAATATTTCTTCACTTAATCAAGAACAATAGATATTGATCTATAAATAATATCCAATTTAAAAGAATTAGAGTATTCTTTGCCAAGAAATTAATTTTAAAATTTTTAATCACCAATGTTGTAATGATGCCCAAATTTACTTTAATTTATAAGCCATAAAATTAATTTTTATTTAATTATTTAGAATAAATATTCATAACAAATATATATTTATCTAAATAAAAATAATAAAATTAAAAATAATTGATTTATTAAAATAAATAATACTTTTAAAAATCATTCCTTATTATTTTATCATTAATAGCTATGATTATCTTCATATGGATTCATATATTTTTATTAGATTAATTTTTCTTTTTTCCTTTTTATTTACTCTCATTTACATAAATATTACAAATTTGTGAAATATTAATTTTTCATTCGTTAACCTTACAGTCTATTTTTCAGGCTAAATTAATGCATTAATTTCGTAATACATGCATACATAACCAAAGATGCCAAAAATGCGAAGACCAAATCCTAAAATGGGTTTTCATCAATACTTTATACTTTTACCCATTTAACTAAACGGCCATCCATGCCAACCATGTGGACCTATCATTTAATTAAATTAAAATTTATATTTAATTATAATTATTGATAATTTGTTTTTTTTTTCAAATATTTGCTTATGGATATTAGTAAAAAATTTTTTATATTATCTTAAAAATTTTAAAATTATTCCCAAAATTTTTGACTTTTTCATTAATATAATCTTAAATATTCATATTCAATTATATGAATTTATGAATTGATAAAAAATATCTTCGGCATATATTTCGAAGAATGTTTTCCTTATATTTATGATTTTATTTTATTTTCTTAAATTATTTTGTTATATTAAATATAATTTTTTTTATTTTAAAAAATTTAAAATTATTACTTTAAAATTTAAAACATATTTTTTGCAATATTTTTATTTAATTATTAAAAATTAAGCTTCTTGACAATATTTTGGACTTTTCCATAATATCTTTTCCTCGATTTGTTAAAAATAATTTAAAATATTTTACAACAATTTTTTTATTCAAAAATTCTTTTAATTTTCTCTTTCTTTTTTCATTCTTCTTCTCCATTCATAACTCACTCAAATCCTTGAAATCGACATTTCTTGCAAAAAAATTAATCGATTTATAATTTTATTTAAATTAAAAAACTTTTATAATTACATTGCATTATTTATTTACGATTTCATTGAGACTCCTTTCAATTATTTTAATCCTTGAAACTAACATCTAATTAAGTTGATTATGTTTAAATTTATATAAATTTTTTTAATAGTTTTTGCATTTCACATTTTATTTATGATATATATTAAAATTTTTGCTGAAAAAGAATAAATATTTATATTTCTTAATTAATAATCTTTTTTTTTGTTTATCTTTCTTTTAATTTTTTTTTTACTAAAATTACTAATTTTCACTCGCAGCCTTATCTACCCTCCAATCCGCATCGTTATATTTCATAATAAACATTTTCATTATTTATCATTTTTTTTCGATTTTCAATCCTTTATTTCATTTTAATATATCATATTTTTATTCTTATTAATTTCGATTTTTATTTTGAATCTTTCATATTTAATTCATTATTTTTTATTTATTATTAAATGCTAATTTATATTCTGATAATATTTTTAATTATTTCTATTTTATAAATAACTATATTAGTAAATTTTTCATCTTTTATCGTCTTTGATCTGGTTGGACGGCACAATGACGGAGTGGAATCATATGATGATGATATTCTTGAAGCTGATGATTCTCGATTTTGGCATATGAAAGAAAATTTGCTTTCCTTAATTTAAATTTAGAATTATATGTTTTCAAGAAATTTTTTTTATTAATATTTCAACTAAAAACTTTATTTTATTTAAAAATTTAAGTTTTTTTCTTTTTATTTTATTTATTTAATAATGGGATGGTATTTAATTTTGCGAAAAAACATTGAAAATTGCGAAAAGAGTATTTAATTTTGCGAAAAGGATTTTTTGTCTCAAAAGTATTGAAAATTGCGAAAAAAAACATTGAAAATTGCGAAAAGGGTATTTAATTTGGCAAATAGCAATAAAATTATTATTGAGCAGGAGGTGCGCGGGATATAGCCGGATATAGGGGGATTAAGGTGGATATACTTGGATTAGGCCGGATTAAGCATAGAAATGGAATAGAAATGGCCCGGAAGGCCACTGGAAGATAGGGGAAGTGCCTGAGAGTGCGGGGGATATAGGGGTATTAAGGTGGATATAAGGGGATTAAGGACCAAAATGATGGGATTAAGGCGGGAAATGGGTAGGAAGTGATGGGGAAGCCTGCCGAAGGCATGTGGGCTGTCCAGTGGTGGGCGGGATATACCCGGATATAGGGGGATTAAGGTGGATTTAGAGGATTAAGCCGGATTAAGGCCTGAAATCGATGGGAAATGGCCCGGACGGCCAGTGAAAGGTCTGGGAAGGTCCTGAGAATGCGTGGATATATCCGGATAAAGGGGGATTAAGGTGGATTTAGAGGATTAAGCCGGATTAAGGCCTGGAATCGTTGGGAAATGGCCCGGACGGCCAGTGAAAGGTCTGGGAAGGTCCTGAGAATGCGTGGATATATCCGGATAAAGGGGGATTAAGGTGGATTTGGGGGGATTAAGCCGGATATGCTCCGAACCCCTAACCCTAACCCTAGCCCATAGCTAAGCTTAATCCGGCTTAATCCCATTATATCCATCTTAATCCCCCTATATCCGGATATATCCCGCGTGCTCCGAACCCCTAAACCCCTAGATCACATGCAGCCCCTAACCATAACCCTAATCCCTAGCCCCTAACAAGGCTTATCCGGCTTAAACCCCCCAATATCCACCTTAATCCCCCCATATCCGGTTATATCCCACGCACTCTCAGGCACTTCCCGACATTTCACTGGCCCTACGGGCCATTTCCCCTCAATTTCAGGGCTTAATCGGGCTTAATCCCTCCATATCCACCTTAATCCCACTATATACAATCGACAAACATAGTAAGTTATCTACTTGAATTTTATTTTTACACCAAATTCTAGTCTTTTGAGGTTGGAAAAATCTTTTCTTGTTTTTATTCTATAAAGGTAAAAAATCAATTATGGCATATATTTTTTATATTTTTATAATTTTTTATACGATTATTTTTTATTAATTAAATAGTTCTAATATTATATTTATACTTTCTTATTTTTATATTTCAATTCTTTTTTTATGACCGATTAGAGAATAAATTTAAAAAAGATAATTTTTTTTGTTATTGATTAGAGCATTTATTTATTAATATTATTTAAATCATTGAATTTTTATATTAATATCTATTAGTTTTTAAGCAATTCATATGAAAATTTTATTTAATCAAAGAAAGAGAAAAAATCCCAATTCATTGCATTATTTATTATTATATTTGAAGTATTTAATTTGTTATTGAGTTCAATTTTGTAATTTTTTAATTTTCTCATATATTAATAATAAAAATATAATAATTTAAATGAATTTCTAGATTTTTAAATAGATATTTTTTTTATATTTTTCATAAATATTTTGATTAAATGATATAATATTATTTGAAAATTTTAAATTAATTATTTTCAAACTAAATGATATAAATTGGTTCAAATCAAATAGAACATGATCTTCTTCTGACTCTTCTTCCTCTAATCAAAAAGTGAAGTCTTAATTCTTCAATACCAATTTCAATTTTTATTTGCAATTCCATTTTTCAACAGTGATTTATATTAAAATTAATTTTCCTTTTTTTTATTTTCAAAAGGATTTTTATAAATTTCTTTATAATTTAATTTGATTATTAATGCCAATTCAGCAATCTCTTGCATGGTATTTAAATTTATTGCTTTTATCATAGATCCACCGGGGTTTTTAATTGCTCACTTTTCGTAGCTTCGATAATAGCAAATGAAATTATAATAAATTGGTTCTCTTCGTTTAATAGATAAAATATTATAATTATTAATATAATTATTGAAAATTATCATATTTTATTTACATTATCATTTTATTTTTTATTATTATTTATTTAATTATTTAATTTTTCCAATATTTTTTAATATTTATTATTCTAATTAATTAAAACAATTGATGATTGGCAATGGGTGGACAAACTACATCCAAATTTTGGTAAGCAAGTCCTTTTAAATAAAGCATTTCAAAGTATTTATATATATTAAGAAAATTTATTTCTTATTTCATTATATAAATATATTGTTTGATTCAAGCTCGCCAAATTTGTCTCAAAATAAAATTTTTATTTCCATATTTCCATTAATACAAATTTTATATAATTAATTTGATTTTTTTAAATTAATTTTTATTTGCTACGAAGTTACTTAAAGATTTCAGGCTGAGTTAATATTATTTTTATATTATCTTTTAAAATAATAATTTTCTAATTCTTCGTTTTTACTTACGTGCCCAGATTATTTCTTTTAATATAATATTAATAGATATTTACTCTATATTTATTTGGAATATCAGAATGAGGATTTTAGCTTCCAATTTTCTTTAAAATTTTATATTAAAATTGATAATATTATTATTTTATAATATGAGAGTAAAGTGCGTAAAAATGAAAAATCTGCTAAAATTAATGCTTTTTTATTGATAAAATATTTTCATTTATGATATCTCCATTTAATTGATTTTTTTATTAAAAAATAAAATATCAAAATAAAGAATTAATATTTTAAAATAATCAATTTTTTTATATATTATCCCTAAATAATTTTATTGATTTAATAAATAGATTTAATTTATTTTAAAATAATAAAAGAATTTAATATTTTCTTTTATTTAAATTTAATTAAATTTTTAAAAATATTTTAATATATAAACATATTGGGTATTATTTTTCCTTTATAATTATTTATATGTTGTCAAATTTTTAAATAGAAATTATTTTTTAATATTTTTCCAAATATTTTTTTTCATAATATAATTTTCGATCAAAATTTCTTTATAGAAATCTTTATATAAACATAGTAAATTTTAGGAATAAATTTCTTTAATATAAGATTTTTGTGAGAATATTTAATGTTTCATTTAGTAACAAATTATTTGTAGAATGATAGATTCAATATCATTATTAAACATATTTGAACTTTTTGGAAGATTTTATAAATAAAATTTTTGATTAAAAGTTATTATTTTTAAATTTTTTAAAAAAAATATATTTGATAAAATCCCTTTCATACTTTATCAAATTATTTTTAAGAATTATTACAAAATTTTATTTAAAAATTATTAATGTAAATAAATTTCTCATTATTTATGGAAATTTTTCCAAAAAAATTTATAATTCAAAAAATGTTTATTATATATAATTTTATATTCCTTTCCGACGCATTTTTATTAAATTAATAAAATATTAAAAATAAAAAAAACAATGCAACAATTTTTGAAGGATTGATTTCAATGCAGACAATGTGGAAAATTTCTATATTAAAGAAATTCTATAATTAAATTCAGAATTTATTACAAAATTTTAAATTATAATTATATCATTTTTATTTTTATATAATTTTATTAAATTTTTTTTTATATAATTATAGTTGTAATAAAATAATATATTTCATATATACTTGCTTAAAATTTCAATAAAATTTTTTCACTTTATATTATAATTAAATTCATTAACTTGCTTTCAGTTAGAATAATTTCTGTAATCTTTAAAAAAATTTATTAAAAATATTGCTTATAAAGAATAAAATATTTAATGTTTAATAAATATAATTCGATAAATTAATTTTCATAATTGTATAGAATAATTAAAGTCTTTGGAATATTTATAAACTTTTAATTTATTTATAGAATTTTTAAAATAAAATTAATATTTAAAATAAAATTAATATTTATGAAAATTCAATTATTATAACAGATTTTTTATTAGTAAATTTATTAATTTATTTATCTTCATTTATTTTATTGGAAAATTATAATATTTAGGAATATAATTAATTTAATTTATGATTAATAATTAGAAATTTTCAGTCAATCATTAGTTTATTATTATTTCTTTAAAAGCTCCTTTTTTATAAAATTATGTTTATTATGAAAATTATAACTATTAATCTTTAATCATTTTATATTTAAATATAAATTTTTAATATTCTTTGAATTTATAATTTAATTTATTTTTCCAAATTTTATTATTCATTCTTTCTTTGATCGATTTAAGAACTTTTGTCAATTATCAAACCTCAAAAACAATTGTGATAGCTGAAGGAAAAAAATGAACATTTATCTTTAAGATATTTAATTTTTCTTAATTAAAGAATTTTAATAATTAAATAATTTTAAAAAATTTTCATATAGATTTAAATAATATGAAACACATTTCATTTATAACAAAATTTTTCTTCGAATGCATAAAATTTTTTTCAGTCAGCAAAATAATAATTTGGAGCAAATATAAATAAAAATAAACCAATTTTCATTTATTTATTTTTAATAATATTTTATTAATAAATAAATTAGACAATATTTCATTATTTGTATTTGAGAATTATATATATTTTCAATGCTTGATCAATTTTTTAAATTTAAATAAAATTATTTGGTACTCTCCGTTTTTTTCTTCATACTTTTATTGTGTTAAATCATAATATAATAAAATCAAATATGCAAAATAAATCTTTTTTCTATTTATATATTTTTAGGAAATAAAATTATTTTTTTTATAGGATATCTAAATTAAAACTATATTTTTTTCAAATTAAATAAATAAAAATTTATTTTCATTTTTCATTATTTTTAATATTTATAATTATATTTGTAAAAATAAAATTTACATTCATTGTTTAAGCAATCCGAAATCGCAAATCTTTCTGCTTATTTGTATTTTAAAATTTCTTATTTTGGCGGCTAGTAAATGCAGCTCCATTGTTTTTAGGAATAATTAATAAATTTAATAATCTTGGCTTTTTTAGACAATCTTTTAGTTATGATTTTACTATTACCTCCACCAAAAAAATTTTCTCTCAATAAGAAATAAAGTTAAATTTTTTTTATTTCTGTTATATTCTATTACATAATATCTTTTTTGCGCTATTTAAAATTGCATTCAATATTTTTTTTTGTAATTATTAATTTTTGTTAATTTATTTTTCATTCTTTAATTAATTATAGAAATTTTTGTATTTATTTCTAATAATTTTCAAGATTTCATTTTCTTTTAATTTAGAATATAGTTATGAAATTTTTTTTTAATTTTACATAATTTTATTAAAATTTTTTAAATAGTGTAATTTTTAACACAACCGGCACATTATTTTACAAAATAAACGATTATAATATAAAATGATTAAATTATTTAATATTTATTTAAATAAAAATTTCTTTCTATTAACTCATAAACTATATTTAATTTGTATTGAATTTACATTAATTAAATTATAAAAATTAATATTTCCTCGAAAGGAATAAATTTTTACTTTGTCATTTATTTTAATATGAATAAAATTTATCAATTATTTATTTTATTTTATTTATTCAACTATCGAAATAATTGAGATTTAAACTTTATTTCCTTCAATATTTATGTTCATATTTTTTAATACATTCTATAAAATTTTATATTAAAATATTAAAATTTATATATATTTTATTTAAAAAATAATGTTTATATATTTTTTATTATTATAAATATAAAATTTTACTATTATGAATATAACATTTTAAAATTTTATTTAAATATTTTATTTTATTTTTTGCTAAATAATTTTAAGATTCTAATGCTCAGCATAATCTCAGTTTAGAATATTTATCTATTTATCCTCATTCAGCAAATCCAGGGCTGCCAGATTTTTTTTTCAAAATAAAGGACATTGGCCATGAAAATAAGGATTTGGAGGTTAAAATAAAGATTTTCGTTTTAAGCGAATATAAATTGTTTAAAATTTTAAATTTTGTTTTTTATCATAAATGATCAACCGGGGATCATCTAGAATTAAGATTACATGGTTTTTTTGAAAAGAAATTTTTACAATTTTTCGAGCCACAGGCGAAAAATTTAAGCCCAAAATGGCCGCTCCGCGAAAAATTTAAGCCCAAAATGGCCGCTCAGCGAAAAATGTAAACCCAAAATAGCCGTGCAGCGAAAAATTTAGTCCAAAAATAGCCCCGCAGCGAAAAATTTATGCATTTTTTAAGAAAATATTATAATTTTAGTAAAAATCAGACAAAATCAGACAATCGTGTCAAAAAAGGACAAATCTTTGAAAAAAGGACATTTTAATTTTCGAAGATTAAGACCCTCAAAAAAAGGACAAATCTTTAAAAAAAGGACATCTGGCAGCCCTGATGCAAATCCCATAAACATTGGATTCAAATGTTTGGTTTGATTGCAAACAGTTTTTGAAATAAGTAATTTTTTTCTTACTTTTCCATGGTTAGTATAAAATTTTAAATTATATTTTTGTAGTATTTTAATTTTTTTCAATGAAAAATATTATATATATTAAAAATAATATATTTTTAATACAAATATGATCTAATAATATAATTTTTCTTTTAGAAAGGATAAAATGTTGAATATGTATCTATTTGTAATTATTTTTTATAAGTTTGTTATATTATTTTATAATATAAATTTATATTTAAAAATATATTTTCATTTCTTTTTTTTAATTTAATTTAAAATAAATTCTCTAGTAAATATTGAAAATTTTATTAAATTATTAAAAGTTTCTATGCTTTTAGATTAAAAAAATGAATAAATTTTTCATTTAAAAATTGTAATTTAAATATTTTTCCATTGGTTTCTTTAAATTGAAAAAAGCCCTGAATACTAATCTAATTAGTTTAAATATTTTCTCTGTCTTACATCATTGCACTTTACAATTGAGCAATCCTGTCGCAAGATAGTCCCTTTGAAGATCATTATTCTTTGATAAAAAAATTAAATATTTTAATAAAACTATTTATTAATGTAGATTTCATGGATAATTTTTTATAAATATATATTATTTTTTATTAATATATTTTAAATTATTAAATATTAAATTCTAATTAAAAATCTTACTCTTATATCTAGGTTTCTTTGTATAATAAAAGAATTAAATATTTATTTTAATTTTCTCTCTTATATTTGTATTTTTAAATCGATCATAAATATTAACAATTTGAAATTTTTAAATAAAATATAATTTTCAATTATTATTTCAATTACTTTCAATTTATTATAATTTTTTTTATTAAAAAAATTCACATTATAAATCAATTTTTTTTATAAAAATATTAGTCAGAAAATTTTTAATTTTTAAATTATATATAATTATTTTTAAAATAAAAGTCAGATTATAATTTATAAATTTTTTGTACTTATTAATTTTTATTATGCTTTCTGATTTTGAATTATATTTAATAATAAATTTTCTGGTGCTATTTATTTTATTGAATTAAGTTGATAATTTAATAATAAATCTTTTGATTTGCAACAATAAGCTGAAAATGTTTATTTTTTTTTATTATAATATTTTTACTATTTAAATTATATTTTAAAGTTGTATTAATTGAAAATTTTTTCATTAAAAATAATAAGTTATTATAATTTCTTGGCTTTTAAATTTATTTTAAATAATTATATCAATAAAAAAAAAATATAAAAATGAAGAGCTTTTTAAACTAAAATTTTAGAATTATTAAATTTCAATTTTTACTATATATTTTTTAAAAATTTTTTATATTTTTAATAAATTTTTTAATAATTAAAATATGTAAAGAATTTTATCAATTTAAAACTCCTTTTTTAGAATTTTTTTTTTCAAGAAATAAAATTAATATAACATTTTATTATATTCATATAATTAAGTTTATTTTTATTTACCTGATTTTAGCTCGTTACGGTAGATTACTCTAATATTTTACAATGATTTTTTTTTATTTTATAGTCAATCAAATTTTGTCCAAAAACTAATTTCATGTAGTTGCTCTTTCAAAGTAGAAAAAATAAATGAAATTGACAAAAGTGATGCCTATATTCTTTTACAATAGCGAAATTATATAGGTTACACCCCGATAGATATTAAACAAAATACACATATAAAGGTATCAATGACAATATGACTTTTTAAAAAAATTTACTTCATCTTTTCTTTTATTATATTAAAAAAATTTGATTATTACAAAAATTTTTATATAAAAAATATGTTAAAATTCTTTTTAATATTGATTTATTTTGAAGCAGCTGGATATGTTTAGATCTATTATAATATCTCTTCAATTTTTCTTAAATATTTTTTTCAATTTCTATTTAATTGTTGATGGACTTGTATATTTTTAATTACACAAATTCGGACCAATAATTTTTTTTCTGTGCGAACAGTGTGAGTGCAAATAGGAAATAAGTTTCAATTCAAATTTTTTCTTTGATTTTTTATATATTTTAAAATAATTTTCAATTTTAAAATTATTTTTTAATCTAATCTATTTGTTTACATATTTATCGAGATTGAATAATTTTTAATTTCCATCTTAATCGGTATTTTTTTTAATTATTTTACTCACAAAAATATAGCTTTTGTAATCTTTTTTTATTTATTAGAAAAAAAGATTCAAATTATAAATTTATTTTGCTATATAATACGCATCATATTATATTCATTATCTATAATATATAAATGAAAAAATCATTTTTTGTAAACATCTTTTTTTCATATATGTTTATTAATTAATATTTGTATATTTAATTACTTTCAAAAAATATTTGATTATTTATTGATTCAAAATAATTTACAAATATTTTAGCATTATATAAAATTTTGAAAAAATTGATTAATAATCATTATAAAAATCCATCATTATCGAATAAGTCGATATGATGACTATTTGTTTATTTTAAAATTATATGTAGACTTAAAGAATTTTTTTAAATTTAAAATTATTTTTTTAATTTTTTTTAAAATTATATTAATAAATATTATAATAATAGAATTTTTTCTTCTGCTTATTTTTATAAGTTTTATATATATAAATCATAAATTTTTTAATAAAGTAAGATTTATAATTTAGGTAACTATGAAATTAAATTCGAATAAAATTGGAAAAGTCAAATTCAAAATTTCATTTATTTTTTTGAAATGTTAATTTTTTCCTATTTCAATTTCACTGGCTCATATTTAACCGATATTGCCAATCTCTACTTTTGTTTATTATCTATAAAAATTAATCATATATTATAATTAATATTTAGATTTATTATATTTACATTAGTTTATGAAATAAATCATATTTTTAATAATTAGTTTAATATACAATATTTTTGTCAATTTATTTTTTTAAATTTGTATTTATGATCTCAAATATAATTCTCAATTTTTAATTTTTTTAAATTTTATTTTCCTATCTCAATTATAATTTTTAATCATTTTTAATATTATCCTAAACAGTTTGCGATGACATAACATTTTAAAACAAAATGAACTTCGACACAGAATTATCAGAAAAAGCAATATGTTTTTTGGCAATAATAAAATGCTTACACAATCGTGAATTTTTGCATAAATAAATAGAATTTTCAGAAAACGTATTTTACAATAATTTTTTTATATATAGTTGAAAGTCGATTAGAGCGACATCGAACTTTACATCCCACATTAGATTTTATAATAAATATTTTAAAATAACTCTTTTATTAATTTTTAGTTTCTAAATTGAGACCATTTAATTTCAGCTCTTTTAAGACAAGGATAAGCCAACAGGACTGTGGAATCATTCAGTGACGAGCTTAAAACAAATAAAATTTTTCTAACATATTCATAATTGATAAATATAAAATATTTTTTGCAATTTAATTAATATCAATTTTTATCCAAACGAATCGATGTCGATGAATGTGAAATTAAATTTACTAAAACATTAAAATATTAAAAATTGAATGGAAATATAAAATGTATTTAATATTTTTTATAAAAATTTTTTAAAAATATTTTTAATTTTTTTTTTTAAATAATATTTTCTAAAAATTTTTAGAAAAAATTTTATTAGAATATTTATTCTAAAATTTTATAAAATTCGGATTTAAAATTATAAAATTTTATTTCTATTTTATAAAGTTATAATTTTATTTCTTTAATATACATTCATTTAATTTTTTCCTTAATGAATAGATTAAATTATATTTTTTTTCATATTTCTTAAATAGTCGTTGCATTTTGCAATTACATTGCCTTTTACCATGCAATTTGTTAACATAAAGATAAGAAAAATTTGATTGTGAAAAAAAAAGATTTTTGATTATGAGTTGTTATCTGTTATTTCAATTTTATTGGTAATTTTTCGAAAAATAGTAAAAATCAAAATACGAATTTATTTATATTTTAAATTAGTATATTTATTTTTAAGCAATATTTTTATTTTTCTTTTAATTATTTTTAAAAAATTTTTAATTAAAAGCATCAATTTTTTTAATACTCTTTTATATTTGTTTTTGAAAGGCATACTTTTCTATAAATTTTTAAATATTTTTAACTGTGACATGTTCTATAATAAATTTTTAAATAATTTTTGTCATTTTTTATATAATAGTAAACAAATAAATCTCGCCACACTGATCCTTTTACAAGATATGTTTAATTGTCGTTCAAAAATAGTTTTATTATTTCTAAACAATAAATATGAAATTCTTAATTTTAATAAATTAATGAAATTTTCTATCTTTATATTTTTTATAAGAATTTATAAAATAATTTTGTCATTAATTATAATTATTTTTCTATTTCTTTATTTATTTTAGATCCATTCCTCTTGGCAAAAAGAGCGTTTCTTCTTCGATGAAGTGAAGAGTTAATTTTAAATTTCAAAATTAATTTTTATTTCAATTTAATTTCAAATGTATATATGTTATAATTCATTTTTTTTGAAAAAATGACCAATAATAATTTATAAATTCTTAAAATTTTTATCATAAAAATTTTTCTCTCAATTATTTTTAGAGTTTTTAAATTGAATGCCGAAAACCATTCTTTTAAGGAATTTTGACCTTTTCACGATTGGTTGATTTGTGATCTTTCTTCTTAAGCTACTTAATTTTGCTGCCATACTTGCATAGATTATAACACGAAATGGATAAATAGGATTCACAGTCCCAGGATTGATAAAACAATTTAAAATTTGTTGAGGTGTTTTTATCGTTTATCATTCAAATATTTCCATATTATGTCGAAAACAATTTTAAATTGACTAATTTTTTTGTATTTTTTTTTATTATTATTTTTTTATTTACACATTCTATTTTAATTAATAAAATATCCAGAAATTATGCGAATCAATTATCATTATAATGTAACGATAAATAATCGACATTAAGATTTGAAGCATTAATAGTACAATTTTTCTTTAAATAGGAAATGCATCTTCATTATATAAAAATTCTTGCAGTAAAGAATGAAAGAAAAATGTATTTTTCTTATATTAGTAATTAACTTTTAAAATAATTATATTGAGTAAATAAATTTTATTTTTATATTTTCAAATGTATTTTTCGTTTAATGTATAATGTTTTTATAATTCAGGTTAAAAAAGTCATATTTCATTAAAAAACAATATATTTTAATAAAACGAGCGAATATTAATGTCAAAAATATGAAGAATTTATTCCAAATATCAAAAAATTGATAAATTTTATTAGAAAATATATTTATCTAATTAATTTTTCATGAAATTTTTATAAATTTTTTAAATTTTTTTTCAGTAAAATAATTTTAATTCTTTTAAAATAAATAAAATAATAGAGAATTAAAGCTTATCATCACTAATTTTTTATTTTTAGAAAAAAATAAAAAATTTAATTTTAATAATTTTCAAAAATATTTTTTTGACAAAAATTGATGCAGTTCTATGGTAATATTTTTCCGCTATCTTTCAAATCCACAAAATTATTTGTCGCAATTTTGTAAATTGTTACTATTGTTCCAATGCAATTGCTTCATTAATTAATGTTTAATAAATTATTAAATTTTTTTGCTTTCAAATAAAATTTCAAATTTGCTTTCATTTCTTTTCTTTCTTAAAAATCTAAAATTTTACTTTTTTATTGACGATTTCGTCTAAATCCAGATCATACTTGAACTAATTTTAAAATTGCCAAAATCTAATAATTTTCAAATCTTTTTAAATATTCTCATTTTCTGCCTTGTTCCATATATTTTTTAATATAATAATATATTTAAAAATTTATTTTTTTTACTATATTATAATATTATAAAATAATATAAATTTTAAATAATATTTTATTGATTTAATTAAATTGACTTCAATAACATTTCATATGCAAACGATGATGTACATTTGAGTATATCTAATTTCTGATGTAATTTATTTAAAATATTTAACATAAATTTAATTGAATAATAATTATCATCAAATAAAATAGAACAATATTCTGCCTTCCATTCTTCTTGTTAAAAATTTCATATATTTATTTCTATTATTGGTAATTAATTTAATTTTTTCAATTTTTTTCTCTTATAAATGAATTTTTTTATATGAAATTTTAATATATAATAAGATACGTACGTATATAATCATTTTTTACCAGCATATTGGAAATCATCATAATTTTTTATTCTTCTTTTTATAATAGAAAAATATTTAAAATGAATTATGATTATATTTCCGGCAATTTATAAATTATATATTAATATATCTTTATAATTAAGTGACAAAAAAATGAATCATTTATTGAGTCATTTAAAGAAGAAATTCTTTTGAAATTATTTTTACATACAAATTTGATTTAAATTTCATAATTGCTTAAATTTAGTTCTTTTTATTATTATATATTATTATTATTTAAATTATTAAAAATTTTTTTATATAATTTATTCTTCGTTTTTTTTATATAAGTAGGACTATTTTTTGATGTGCCGCTTCTTATGGCTATCCCTTTAATCACCATTTTTCTCCTGCTTAATATTAATTATTATTAATGATTATTATATTATTATTATAAATAATTTTTAATATAAAATTCCATCATAAATTTATAATTTAAATTCTTATATTTTTGTTAATAAAATTAGTCTAGTCACCACTATTAATTAATTATTCAATATATAATTTAACATTGTATAGATTAAATTTTTCATATCTATTAATTTCTTAATCAATAAATAAACTAATTTTTTAAAATATTATAAGTTTATTTGAACATTTGAATAAAATTATAATTATTTTCATTAAAGCAGGATAAAAGAAAACAAAAATTTAATACCAACTGCAAAATCATCTAATATCATTGAGAACTTGCTATTATCGTTATGATTTATATTTTTTTAAATTTTTTTATAGTCATATTTATTCCTTATACATTTATGGATGATCAATATGAATAGATTTAAAATTTAATTTAAAATTTTTCGCTTTTCTTATTTTAAAATTCTTTTATTTAATTTTTAAAAAAATCTTCTTATTTAATTTTTTTTAAATTTTTTCATATTTTTAATTTTAACTATAAATTTTACAAAAAAAATTTTAATATAGACTCGAAGACGAATTCCTCCAATTTCTTCTCTCCTAAAAGACGCAGAAAAAATGATTTTATAATTATTTAAATTTGATTAAATAGTAATTTTTAAAAAATATTTTATGCACTCTTATAATGGTTCTTTAATAACCAATTTTTATTTTAGAAAAATAAATTTTCTATAAAATATAAAAAAGAGTAATAGTAATTTATTTTTAAATTTATTAAAAAATTGTAAAATAACATATTTTATTTCATCAATGAGAATTTCATCTTTCACAGCATGCAATTGATATTCGATATGGCTTGCAAGTTAAAAAATATAAAATAAAATTTTTAAAAATTGATAATTTTACTTATAATTTCAATGTTTTTAATAACTTAAATAATAATTAATTTTATTCTTCCTTTATATTTCGATAGAAAATTGAATTTTTTGCATAACAAAAAATTGCATAGCACCAAAAAAATTAAAAAAAAATATAATTTATATTAATCTTTTAAATTATTAATAATACATAATTATTATTTAATTTTAAAATTTTTGCAAATTAATAATATGCCAAGATATTATACAATTATAACTAAATTTTTTTTTCAGACCATCGAAATTAAAAATAAAGATTTTTTTGCCTTTTTTCTCTTTTCAATTTTGCTAATTTTATAGTAAAGCGTTTTTGTGCATCTATATTTTTGTTATTTAATTTTATAAAAAAATATTAGTTTATTAGTTTTTTTTTAATATTATTTTCAACTATAACTATAAATTCTTTATTAATCTTTGATAATATTTGTCTATATTATTGTAAAAATTTCTTTTATTTTACTTTGCAATAGCATGTAATTTTTTGGATAATATATCTATTTCATCATAAATCTCGTAACCAATTTTTTCAGCATAAATTCGATAAAAATAATAGATTCCACTTTTTATCCTCTCACTATCAGTTAAATAAAAAATTTGTAATATTATATTAATATGTTACTAATATAGAAGAATGTTCATCTTAAATTTTATTTTTTAGTAAAATAATTTAATTATTAGAATAAAAATCAAATAACTTTACACTATTTAAAAAGTATAGATTGAATTTATATTGGATGTATTTTAATGAAATATTTATCCTTATTCATATATAAGTTTATTATTTACGAAAGAATTAAATTCGTAAATAGTTTTTTTTTTATAAAATGTATGATTTTTTATTTTATTTAGATATATTATGTATTTTTGAAAGGAAAAATTATTAAAATTTTACTTTTCTTCCTTTTGGAAGCAAATACTTTCAGAACTCGTCATATTTTTTATTGCATTGGAACTGACATTTTGCTTTAAAAGTGTGAATAAAACTTTTTGAAAAGGCTATTTATTAGTATATGGATCAAAGGTAAAAAAAATTTATTATTAATTATATATATTTTATTAATCATAATTTTTGGCCTCGTAATCTTCCCAAATAATTGAAATTTTTCAATATTTTTAAGTATTTCCATCAATTTTTTTATAAATATAAATTTTTCTTATAATATATCAATAGTTTTATCTTTGAGCCAGTATTTTTATTTGGATACTGTTACATATTCATGTACAAAATTTTCTGGGAATAAATAGAAAGCGATTCTCTTTACAATTAAAAAATATGAATCATTATGATATAGATAAAAATATAAAAATTTTTCGATTAATAAATTTTATCATATAATTTTATATTTATTTTAAATTTTGTGCAAATAATAATGTTATGAATTAAATATTTTATTTTAGATATAATTAGATTGGCATGAGTTCGGAAGTACAATCCGACGAGCGGATCGAGAAATTATGCGAGGCATTGTGAAATGCCAGTGTAAGTTCGGCAGCCAAATCCTTCTTTTCTTGATTTGACTAAAAATCAGAAAATATTTTTAAATAAATGGAAAAATTTAAACATTTTTTATTTTGATGAACTGAGCCAATGGACGATTTTGGTTGTAATCTTTTAGATTATCTTGGTGCTTTTTTGTAGCAATATGATTTTCGATATTTTTTTTTGAGCCATTTCTTCCTAAATCATATTCATTTCCTTTGCAAGCAATATGTCGAAATTTTCCATCAATTTTTCCTCTTTCGATTGTTTCTTGGCCAAATTTTTCCGCATATTCTGGTTGAAATTTGGTTTGTCCACGACTTGGCTTATTGTGTGCATATTTTGTTCGTTTTCGAGGCGACAAAACCTGAACCAAAATTTGTTTAAAATATTAAAATTTAATTTTAACTTCGCTTTCCAAATCATCTTCTGTTAATGCTTCATCTGTATCCGAAATTTCGTCCAAAATATTAGCGGTCGAAGCGGACGGGCCACTGAATGATTTAGAAAAAAAATTTATTAGCATTTATAAATCCTAAAAATAAAGATATCTGCAATTTTGTTAATAATTTAGCCACGGATTGCTGCAATGTGATTATAAGACAAATGGTAAAAGGAGGGAGATTGCATTTGCATCTTTCTTTGGGGAAGAGAAAGAGAAGGAAATAAAATTAAGTTAGAGAAAAAATGAGATTTTTTGTCATTTTTAAGCATGAATAAATTGGAAAAAATATAATATATTTAAAAATTTATTCATTTTCAATGATTTTTTATGAAAATTGCCAAAATCTTAAAAATGTGGTAAAATGTGGGGAATATCAAAAATGTGGAAAAAATGTGGGAGATTGCTCGAAAATGTGGCAAAAGCCACATTTATGTGGTAAAACGGTCACCCTGATTTAAATATAAATTATTTTTTAGAAAAATTCAAATTTATATAAAGTTACTATATAGAATTTAATCATTACTGAATTATATCCGCATAAATTAAAATTATATTAATAATCTTTTCATTTATATACATAGAGATAATATTTTATAATATTCATTATTTCTTAAACCTTTACTTTTTATATAAATTTATAATTTTTATCTTCATTGAGCCGTTCCCGACTTCGCCGAAGACGCCGTTTCCATATCGATTGAAGATTTGCGATTGAATGACATTGGTTATAAAATACTTTTAAAATTTTTTTTCATATATTTTACTAGCATAATTTTATATATTTATATAAATTTAATAATATTATATTTAATTTAATTAAATTTTTCTTTGCTTATCTAATTTTACAAAAAATGGAAAAATTTTTAGAAATTTTCATTATTTTTAACAAAATAATTTGATAATTTTAACAATTAATTATTTTTTTTTATATTCTTCAATAATTGTATATAATGTAACAAAAATAATTATATATTAGGATTTAAATAATTTATTTATTAATAAAATTTACATGTTAAATTTTAAAATATAAAACTCATTTAATTACAAATTTTCGTAAAATACGTTTGGGAATTCGTCTTTTTGCTTTAGCCATTATTGTGACAATTAACTGCCGTTGTTAGAAAATTCTGAGGCAACTAAAATTGTTGTATTACTCATCATTATTAAATTTAAATATAATAAAATTTAAAAAGTACCGCAATCAATAATCTCCAGATCAGCCGATAGATTAGAAATTTGAAAGATGGCATCATATCTATTTATTTTTCCATAATTTTTTAATGACCATTTTTCTTGAAAACTATTTTAATAATTATGATTTTATGCAGTTTAAAAAATTTTTATTTTTCTTATTCATAATAAAAATAAATATTTTATATATTTTAAATTTATTCATTTTGTTTAAAAGCAATTTTCTAAAAGTAGCTGAAAATTCTAATTTTTATATAATTTAAAAGAAAAACTATCTTTTGGCAATTCATTAGATCTTCTCACTTTCCAATAGCAATTTAAATTTTAATTGTATCAAAGATTTGGCAAGCTCTTGGTGAATGTATCATTGATCAAATAATTTTTCTTTTTTTTCATATAATATTTTATAAAAAATAAAGATGTTTTTATTCAACAAAAGATTAAATTTCATTACAAATTTCTGTGATTATTAAAAAAATTCATTAACATCATCTATATTTATAATTAAAATATATAATTAACTATTTTTAATATAAAAATTAATCATTTGACTGGACATTTTCTCATTCCCGATTTGGTAATTTTTATTACCCTCAATAGTTGTGTGTTAAATTTAAAGCATAAATGACAAATTTATAAATATATTTTATATATAGAATCCTAATTTTTTCATCAAATTTATTTTAAACAAAACTTACTTTCCTTTTTAAAAAAATATATCAATTTATATGTAATTGAAAATATAATCTCTTTGTTAATATATAAAAAAATGTATTTCTATTGCATTTATTTAGAATAATTAACTAAATTAAATTCTTTCTTAGAAAATTGAAGAGTAGGCTATAAATTGAAATTTAATTAAGTAAAATTTTACTTAACTACAATTTAACAAAATTATTTCATAATGGAATATAATTTTTTGCCACGCTCTCGTACTTATTCATCAATCTTTTTATATATAAATTTGCAATATTTGTTTATACGATAAATGTTGATAATATTCAAAACCCCTTTTCAAATTATGAAATTGTTTTATAATTTATATGATTCTTTATTCATATATATTTAATCAATCACCATAAAATATTTAAGATAATTTATTATCGAATTAAAATCTTATAAGTGCTTATTAAAATGCTTATTTTTATTTTATTTTATTTATTTTTCAAATGTAATTGAATTAAAATATTTTTATTTTGTCTTTTAATCTTAAAGATTTAGATTTTTAAATTTGTTTACAAATAATTAATTCCAACATTTCTGAGTAAAAGATTATTTTGAAAAATTTTTTTCCCTAAAGCCAAATTCCATTTATTTTAATAGTGAATTTTATATAATTTGATTATCAAAAATTTTATATCTAAATATATTATTATTATAGAAATTTAATTAATAAAAAAATTTAGAATTTTTTTTAAATTAGCTTTAATATTACTCTGATCTGATTCAATTGATAACGAATCTCAAATTACACATTATTTTTTTTGTAGCAGCCTTTATCAAGATGTACCGCTAAAAAGTGCCACAAATTATTATCGTATATGATTATGTTGATCTTATAGGATACCCAAAAATTTGTTAAATTTTTACAAGAATTAATGTACAAGGCTCTTTTATGATAATATTTGTTATCTATTTGCTTGTTTTTTTGCACATTCGATGATCAAAATTCGTTAAAAATTATTCATATATTAATTTATTATTACCATTTTTAAAAATATTATGTTTATAATTTTACTTTTCATTTTTATTAAAATATTATTTCCAATTGTAATAAATATATCTTGTATTTTTCTATTTTATTCAATTTCTATTAAAAAAAATTAGAAGAATTATAGGAAATTCTAGTTAAAGTTGATTTAGATTACTTCAATATCGAGTTGAATTCTAAAAAATTCATTTTCCATCAAAAAAATCTTTTTCTGATTTTTAACTCTATGTTATAATTTTAATATAAAGTAAATAATTTTATTTTATTTTCTTTATTTAAATCATTAATATTTTTAACAATTTTTATTATATTGAATTTTTATAAAAATAAATTATTTCTTCTTGAACTCATTTAAATATTAATAAAATTATTTTTATACCGACGTCTTTTTAATTAAATAGAAAAAATATTAAAATTAGAAACTTAATATAATATTTTTTATTAAATTTCCTTCCATTAATTGTTGATACGATGACCAGTGATGACAAGGTAGTCCACATTTTTGAAAGTAAAATCCATTTTCATTATTTTATTTTAGAATTAATTTTTTTAAAATATTTCTCATATAATTTTTGCCTTAATTATCTTAAATTTTTATTTCTAATCAAACATTTTATTTTTCAAACCATATTTGAAGACGATGAATTTAATTTTTATATTATAATACATTATATTAATATTTTAATTATATTTAATATATCTCATTGTAAAAATAAATTTATATATCGATATATACTTGTAATTTTTTATAAAATATTTAATATATCTCTTTGTAAAAATAAATCTATATATCGATATATACTTGTAATATTTTATAAAAAATATTATGGTCATATTCATTTCAAATGCCTCATCATATTATTTTTTTTATTTACTGTGAAGAACAACAAGCAGGCAATTTGATACTTGTGGGTAGTGCTCAAAACAAAGCCCTATATTTCATATCTAAAATTTTTTCAAAGATTAAGATATATTTTATCGATAATATTTACTTTTTCAATGATTTCAATTCTATTTCTATGGCAATTTTTCGTTCTTCTATTATATAATCTAATCTCAAATTTTTTTTATTATTATATTCTATAATTAATTTTTTACAGATTTTATAGACACTTATCATTCCTATTTTATTTTGATCAATGGCATCATATGCTGCATTTTCCACTTCGTCACGACCTGTTGACTAGAAATTATTTTAAATGGAATTGAAAATTTTAAATAAAAGCCGAACTTCTCATCCATATTATTATTTTAAATTTTGGTATTAATTTTTTAAAATAATTTTTTATTTAAAGAAATTTAATTATATTTATAATCACTTTTTTTTAATTTATATTTATTTCACATTATTTTAAATCATCTTTATAATAAAAAAATTCCTATTACATTCAAAAGATTTTAAATTGGAAAATTTTGATAGCCATTAAATTTAATTAAAATTTTTATAGATAACGATCTATTATATAAATTTATATTTTACAAAATAAACTGTGCAATATCATAATTATTTATTTTTATTATCAATATTTTTCAGGAATTCAAAGCTTTGGCTCAAAATAGAAAAAAATTTTTGAACATTTCTTGATTTTAATTTTTTATTAATTATCACATTAAATTTTAGCAATAAAGATTTTTAAATTTCTTTTTTGATAAAGCAATTAATTTGCACATAAATATGTTATGTTGTCAAAATTCTATACAAATTTTTCCTAGAAATATTTGTGAAAATTTTCTTATAAACTAATATTTTAATTATATTGTCATTTTCAAATTTTCTGTATTCTTACAAATTGCATTAAATAATTATTATCATATCCCCATAATTTTATATTAAATTTTAATACAAATTTATTAAGTATATATTTATAAATATCTTTTCAATTTTAAATTAAATTGGTATTTATTTATTTTTATGAATTATTTATTTAAACATATCATCTATGGGCTCAAAAATTTTATATTGGACAAATATAAAAATTAAATTTTATTTACAATTAAAAAATTTTTCGTATAAATACATTAAAATTTTAATTAAGATCATGTTCTAATTTTAATGAGCATTTATATAAAAATATTAATCAAATAAAAAATTTTATGTTTTCATTATTTTTCTATATTTTCTATAAAATTTTTAGATAATTTTTTTACTGAAATTAAATTTTATGGAACTGAAACAGATTGGTAATCATTCTTTTTTCGCAAAATTTATCACAGATCGAAGACATTACAAAAGTCTAATCATTCCCATCATATTTTTTTTTAAATTATATCATAGTTATCTATTTAATTCAATTGTTATTGTTTTTTTTAAATTTATTTTAGACATTTTAAAAATTATGATTTTTATAATATTAAAAACATATAATGTATTATCTAAAAATAAATCAAAAATATATTTTAATTTTTCTATAAATTAACTTTATAATTAGCATGCCAGAATAATTTTCGAAGTTTTCTAATATAATAATTTATTTATTTACAACATTTTTTTCTGCTAATTCAATTTTATAATTCATTTAATGTAAATGTTTTCGAAATTTTTATAAATAAATTTCTTTTTTTATGATCATAATTTTTATAATATAATTAAATTAATTATATTTGAATTCATAATATTTTTTGCTGTTAATTTTTAATATAAAATATTTATATAAACATAGCTTGTGGAGTAGCAATACTATTAGTTAAAATTTATAAGAATATTCATGGGAAGGAATCAAACAGTTGGACTTGGACATGTGTTCATAATTTTTTTTATCAAAATTATCTTCCTATTTTTTACTTTATATAAATATATAATGTAGAGAGTTAAATCAAAAAATCTTTAGATTGCTGAGAAATAAAATATTTTAATTATTTTTTAAATTGTATAATATCATAAATTTTCAAGAATAATATTTATATATAAATATCATTTTATAAATTTTAAAATTATATAAATATACAATTTTTCGTTAAAATTTTTTATATTTTTATATAAAATTTTAATTTTATAAATTTTCTAAATTAAAAATTTTCTTGCATTATTTTTAAAAAAACAAAATTTAGAAAACAAAATAAATATTTTTATTGTATTAACAAAAAAATATAAATTATTCTTTTTTCAATTTTTATTTTTTCAATATTTCTTTTTTTCAATTTTTATTTTTTCAATATCTTCTTCCATGAAGTCTTATTAAAAAAAAATTAGTTTCGATTCTTTTGAAAATTTTTCATGTTTTTTTTTAAATTTAATTTTTACAATATCTTATATGAATATATTGAACATAATTTTATTTTTTTAAGAATATTGCAGTTAATAAATCAATTGTAATGCACTCATTATTTGGTTATATTTTTAAAAATTTCATATATTAATAGTTTAACGTTTTTTTTATTATGGTATTATATAATTTAATAAAATATTCTTTTTAATAAAATTATTTATAATTAACAAATATTTTATAGACTTGGTAGAGATTTTAATGTTAAGCATTTATACAAGAAATAAGATTTATAAAATTAAAATTAGCAAGTAATTATTCTTATCTAACTCAAATAAAAAATTCCCATCCTTTCCATAATTATATTGCTGTCCCATTTAATCCAATATTCAATTAATTTTTTGGTTTTACTTAATTAACTTTTCATTTTAGAATTAATTAATTTAAAAAATTTTAAAATTATTTATATGTTGATCTAAATTAAATTATTTCCTTTATTGATAATTATATTTCGATTATAATTAATTTTTAAATTTAAATTAATTGAAGGATATAAATGAATATTTAATTAGAACAACTCTGTCCAGACCAGTTTTTGTCTTGCATGCAATCCTTTTAGATTTTTTGATGAAATTATTTTATTTATATGCTATAATTTATTTCTAAATACGAATGTTTGAAATATTATTTTTTCAATTAAGTTTCCTTTTTTAATTAAAAGAATTTTATTTTATATATTAAATTTTTTTTAAAAAATTTCAATGATAATTTTAAATTTAAATGTCTTGGAAAAATATTCGATAATGAGATTTTAATTTTTGTCGATTCCGCACCATATCCCATTGCATCGATATATATTATTTTATCAATAATTAAAATTAATTAGAATTGGTAATAATAAAAAAATTTAATTTTCATTAACAAATTTTTTAAAAATGTAAAATAAGAAAAAAATTTCTTTTCCTATTGCCTTATGATAATAATTCTTATCTTTTTGGCATACAATCATTAATTCATTATTTTCTCATTAAACTTATTTAAAAAGAACTTTTATTTAAATAGATTTATTTAAGATATTTATAGTTGAATTTTTCTAATTGCTTTATGTTAATAAGTAATGAGAAAAAGGTCCATCATATTGTTATATTTTGTTAAGCCTCTTCAAACATAGTTTCAATGTCAATTTTGACATTTTTGATTTTGGCCAATCTTTCAATTATTTTTTAAAATATAAAATTTATGATATTTTCAAATAATTTAATCCTTAATTTTATAATTTTTTTAATTGATCAAAAATCTTCATAAATTTAAGTAATATTTTCTAGCTTGTGGTTAAATTCTTTTTTAGATTTATATTACTTTATAATTTAAAAATTTCTTTTTTGTTTTAATTTTAATTTCACTTGCATTTCAAAAAATTCTTTGAAATAATTAAACAATTTTATAATTACATTTAAGATTTCTTGCATTTTATTTCATAAAAATTTTCTATATCTTGTAATTAATTTATTCGCATTCAATTGATACATTTTTAATATTTTTTTTTATTTTTGCACCAAAGAACCGCTCTATCACCAATTTAAATGTCGGCTGATCAAATTATTTAAAAATGTTCTCGGGATACTTTGATCTCTCAGAATTTCCCTCATTGAGAGGTGTGGTCGCTATTGAAATTTATTTCATTATTTTTTTTTAATTTTTGCAATTATATAAAAATTTGAAATCTATCAAATTTTTCATCAGAATAATAATGTGCGTACGATAGTCATTTTTTTCTATTTAAAAAGATTAAACTAATTTATAATTATATATCCTTTAATTTTTTTAAAAGAAAGCAAATCTTCCTTTAAAAATTTGGTGTTTTATATTTTTACTATTGTAATTATAAAAAGAATCTGAGCGGAATAACTATATAGTTCTTCTAATTTTTAATTTCTTTTAATTTATAAAAGTTTAAGTGATATTTTTAATTAATTGTCCCATGATATAAACTGAAAATTCTAGGTGTCAAAAATTTAAAACGAATAAGGGTAAATATAAAATAATCAAATTTATACATATATTATTTTTTTAAATAAATTTTATTAACAATTATTCTGCAATACCTCAATCTTGATTTGTATGTTGACGCGCATTTATTTCTTGACCGTGGAGATAATTGGCAAAAATTATAATTTTATTAAAATTAAATTCATTATCGAGAATATTTTAATCTTTAATTATTAATAGTTAGAGAACTATCACAATTGCTTCAAATAAACCAAAAATACAATTCAGCAATAAATAAAATTTATTTTTAGTATTTATTTTTTTAAATTAAAATTTAATATAAAACTTTTTTATAAAGAATTAAGAGAAAACATATAAGAAATTCCCTGAAATATTTAATAATTTTTTTTAATAAGATTTTAATTATTATAAGAAAACAAATATTATTTAGAGTAATATTTATAATATCATAGCTTTTAAAAATATTTCTTATTTCAGATGAAGATATTAATTTTATTTTTCTCAATTCACTTAACAATATATATTTCAACGAAAAGAAATGTATTTCCTGCATAACAATCAACTTCGCCATTTCGTTCATATAAACTTTTTTCTTAAATTTGATCAATTCGTTTTATTTTGCAGACATCACTTTTTATTTTATGGCATCTATTGTAGCAAAATTGAAAAAACCGTAATTTATTTAATAAAATAATTAAGATTGGCAATTTTTTGATTTAAAACAATTCATAGCTACAGATTTTCCGTGCATATATTGCGATTAAAATATTGTCTATTATTTTCCATCTCCTTGTCCCATCTTCTTACTTTGGTTCCACAAAAATTTTATCAGATTAAAAATAATTTATTTTTTAATGAATAACACAATTGACTCTAAAATAAATAATTATATTATTGTTTTTACATGTTCAATTAACTTTGATTAATTTCATTTAATTAAGTTATTTTTATTTATTTAAAAATTTTTCATATATAATACAATTATTTAGTATAATATATCTTATATCATCCAAATTATTTTATTAATAATTAATAGTCAAAGAAAAAGCATCTTTCAATTGTGATTGAATTTCGAAATGAATATTAATATATTAATTAATTTTTCATTATTTAAATTATATAATAACGTATATTTATTTGTTTTTAAATATATTATTTTTTTATTGGCTTTATAGAATTTGAATTAAGATTTATATGTTTTAAAGTTTTTTTTAAATTTTATATGAGGCTCCTCGATTTTTTGGATATCTTATTATTCTTTATGATTTATAATTCGATAAAATAGTTGTTGCATTGTTGATTTTATTTTATTATTCTAATAGTTATCATAAATTAATTAACTTTAAGAATTTTTGATTAAATTCAGCAAATTAAATGCAACAATGTCGAAATAATTTATTTCAATTTTTATTTATAAATTTTCATTCATTATTTTGAGTTTAAAATTTTTAAATAATTAAAGATTACATTTGGGATAGGTTAAACCGCGGTCATTTGTTGTTGAACTGCTGGCCATTCGGATGCATTTTTCCTTCCATTTTAAAATAATATTTTTTTAAGCTTTGCATTTTTTCTACATATCATAATTATAACAACAATAAATTGTACAGGGATTTATTTATTTTAAAAAAGTTTCTGTAATTATTTTATAAAGTAAAAGTAATTTTGATATTTCAGCAAATTTATTTAATAATTCCTTCATGCAACGAATACATTCGACGATTAAAAAAAGGTCTCAGCTCTATGTTTGTGCCTGTTTATTGTTGTTTTATTTTTAAAATTTCATTTATTTTTATAGATTGTTTATTAAATATCTGTTCGATAGTAAAATTTTAATTTATTATAATTAGGAATTGATTGTAAAATATATATTTTTGAAAAATAATAAAATAAAGTATAGTAATTATCAAAAAATTATTTGAATTTTTATTGTTAATATTGTTAAATAAATTTGAAATATTAATTTTCTCTTATTTTATTCCGATAATTTATTATTTTTTAGGTATAATTATTTCATACTCTCTTGAAATAATCGATATTTATCTATATTCAAAATTATTAATTATTTTAAATTACTAGAGATTGCTTAATTTTTAAATTAATTTAAAAGCGCCATTATAAAATTATTTTTTTTTGATAAATTTGAATGTTGATTCTTTTAATTTATAAAAAAATTTAATTTAAATATTCAAATTGTCGAAGAAAAAATAATGAAAGCTTTTATTTATAAAAAATTTTTCCTTCAAGGATTATTTAAAAATTATCATTATATTTATAAACTTCTAGTAATTGCTACCAATAATCTTAAGGTTGTGGTAGTTTAATTAAATTTTTTATTTATATTCATATTAGTGTTTTGTATTCTAATTATTTATAATTATTTTTATATAATTTTTTAATTTTCTTCCCTTATTATTTTAAATTTTTTAATGAAAAAATTGTATAAAATTTTCTTAAGATATGTTCTTTATACTGTCATTCTTATTTATTTTTCTTTTAATGATATTATTTAAAATAATTAAATTTATATAAATTTAGTGAATGAACTTTTAATATTATAATATTTTATAACAATTTGTTTGAATTTTTAACTGTTATTCTCAAATTTAATTAATTTTAAATCATAATCATAAACAATAATATGAGTTTACAAAATTTATAAATTGATACTAATTTTTTAAAATATTTATCTTTCGAAAGAAATATTAATTAATTTTATTTTAAATTTCTTTAATTTTTTGACGGGTCCTTCTTATAATATTATTATTTTTAACTGAATTTGATAGCTCAATAATGGAGCATCAATTTTCATTATCCGATATTTTAAGTTTATATTCTAAATCGTGTTCGGATTCACCATTTTCTTTTTTATTTTTTATTTTCCTTCTCATTTGAATTAAATTTATATTTAGCTATTGAATCCTGAGAAATGTTTTATAATTATAAATTTTAAATAAGCAATATCTTCACTCTCCATCTATTCATTTCCTTATGATACCGTATTCTATCCTCTACTTATCGCAATAGATAGGGCTCATGTTCTTTTTTACTATGCTTGGACCATTCTATTGCGATTAAACGTTTTCATTTGATTTTCATCTTGTTGATTGATAGGCGTTGACACTAGCATTATGTTACCTTTTTGCAGTCATCAATAATGCAATTATTTATAACTATAATTTCTCATTAATTTTCAACATTAATATGGAAGTAATTATTTATACTTTTTACTTAATCATTATGTATGTTTCTCGAAATAGAATTCAATCATTTTTAAAAATGGAAATTATTACTAATAAGTGTAAATAATTTTAATAGAAAAATTATAATTAATTTTCGAAAAATTCGTAATTGATTAAATTTAGAAATTTTAAATAAAATTTTTTATTCATTTAACAAATTTAATCTTTAAATTATTTTCTTAAATTAATTCTTATTTGAAAATTAATTATTGAAAAAATTAATCAATTACAATATTAACAAGTAATATTTATATTTTCCCAACAATTTTCAAAATTTTTTTATGTTATCATAAAAATAATATTAATATATGAGAAGGAACAAATCTATGATAGGGCGAATTTTTCGTTTATTACCAATTCCTGATCTTCATTGAAAAATTTTCACATATTGAAATGGGAGTCATTTAATTTGGCAAAAAAAACACTGAATTTGGCAAAAAAAATATTTAATTTTGCAAAAAGTAAATATATATTTAATTTGGCAAGAAAAATACTGAAATTGGCAAAAAATATACTTAATTTGGCAAAAACAATAAAAAATTATATTCGCTCGTTATAATCAATGCAAACCGGTTTGAAATGAACAAAATTGGATTAATAAATTAAAAATTGATGGAATATTAAATATTTTTGAGGGTGCGCGGGATATACCGGATATAGGTGGATTTGGGGGTGGATATAAGGCGGATTTAGGGGGATTAAGCCCCGAAATGGATGGGGAATAGCCCTGAGGGCCATTGGAAGGTCGGGTAAGAATAGCAGAGGTCAGCAGGAGAGTGCAGGAGATATAGCCGGATATAGGGCGATTAAGGAGGATTAAGAGGGATTAAGGCGAATTTAGGGGGATTAAGCCCCGAAATGGATGGGGAATAGCCCTGAGGGCCATTGGAAGGTCGGGTAAGATTAGCAGAGGTCAGCAGGAGAGTGCAGGAGATATAGCCGGATATAGGGCGATTAAGGAGGATTAAGAGGGATTAAGGCGAATTTAGGGGGATTAAGCCCCGAAATGGATGGGGAATAGCCCTGAGGGCCATTGGAAGGTCGGGGAAGTGCTTGAGAGTGCACGGGTTATAGCCGGATATAGGGCGATTAAGGAGGATTAAGAGGGATTAAAGGTCAAAATGGTTGGATTAAAGCGTGGAAGGGCTGGAGGCATATCCCTGAGCCCCGAAGGGGAAGGCCCAAGAGTACGCGGGATAAGCCGGATAAAAGGGGATTAAGTCGGATGAAGAGGGATAAAGCCGGATTAAGCTAAATTCTACCTAGAGACTGTGAATTCCCGCGCAATCCTGGGCTTCAGCCTAGGCCCATGTGCCTTCGGCATGCTTCCCCTTCACTTCCAATCCATTTCTCGCATTAATCCCACCATTTTGATACTTGATCCCCCTTTATCCGGCTATATCCCTCGCACGTTCAGGGCCTTCGGCCGTCTTACCCGACCTTCCAGTAGTCGTACGGGCCATTTCCCAATAATTTTGGGGCTTAATCCCCCTTATATCCACCCCCAAATCCAACTATATCCGTTATATCCCGCGCACCCTCAAAAATATTTAATATTCCATCAATTTTTAATTTATTAATCCAATTTTGTTCATTTCAAACCGGTTTGCATTGATTATAACGAGCGAATATAATTTTTTATTGTTTTTGCCAAATTAAGTATATTTTTTGCCAATTTCAGTATTTTTCTTGCCAAATTAAATATATATTTACTTTTTGCCAAATTAAATATTTTTTTTGCCAAATTCAGTGTTTTTTTTTTTGCCAAATTAATATTATCTCATAGTGAAATTATAATTTTTACTATATATTTTGCAATAATTGATTAAATTTATTTTTTTATTTTTTCAATCAAAAAAATTATATTCGTTCCCAATCATTATTAGGATTTAAATCTCGTCAAGTGTTAGTCCCGCTATTCTATTAATTTCTTGTTATTGATAAAATGATACTGATTAGCATTTAATTTATAATATAAAATTTGAAAGTTCTAATAATTTGAATAAATTTTCTTCAATTAATATTTAGTTTATTTGTACTAATTAATGTTTTATGATTTTGATTATACTTTTTTAGTTAATTATTTTTTCAAATCTTTTTACTTTATAAAAATTTAATTTTATAATTGATAATTTTTAAAAATTTAAAATATTAAATAATTTAAGTTATAATATTTTTCTTTATTCTCACTATTTTAAATATAGAATTATTATTTAAATTTCTTTATAGTATATTTATTCATATTAATTCATCAATTTTATTGGCATCATTGAAAGGAAAAATTTTTTCCTAGTTTATTTTAAATATTTTACGTTCTCATTTTTTCAATCAATATCATAATGTTCCCATCCATTTAATTATTTTTATATAATTTTTTAATTTTCTTTTCTTATTATTTTAAATTTTTTAATGAAAAATTTGTATAAAATTTTCCAAGCATTGAATCAAGTCCATTTCATTGCCTTGACCAAAGCCTCTTTTTCGAATTGCATCATAAATTAATTATTTACCTATCAATTATATTTATTTAATCTATAATATTTTTATCTCCATCATTTCACCATTTTTAAATTTTTTGCCATATTTTAATTATTTTAGAATATTTTTGTAAATAAATTTATTTTTATTTTTCCTTTCAAAATAAATATTTTTTAATATGATATAAATATGCTATTGGTGTAATACAGTAAGTCCTCACATTTAAAAGAAAATTTTTTATTTGATCTTCCAAGAAATACTATTATTTTTTTCAATGATGTTATTGTTGAATTTTATCAAAAATTCTTCAACAAAAAATTTGAAAGATTGCTATTGTGCATTTGGATTTGTAATTCTATTTATTTAAAATAAAGTTTTTTCATAATTTATAGAAAAATTAAATTGATTTAATAAAAAATAATATTTTAATAAAGCTTATTAGGCTAGCAAGAAAATTTTTGTCTTATATTTAATATTTTATTATTTCGTTACCTTGAATTTTTTGCTTGACTAAAAAGGACGATAATACCTGCTAAATTAATAAATATGTATTGTTTATTATATATTTTTTATTTTTTCAATAATTCATTCATATGAAAGATTAACTGGCGCTTTGTTATTTAGTGCGATCTCGTTTATGCGAAGGAAGCGCTCAGTCAGATTCATTACTCTTTTATATTAATATAGAAATTTTTTTAAATTCAATTTACTATGATTTTATATTAAGTTAGAAATATTTTTAAAAATAATCAATCCAATAATTTAATTTTTTTTATCAAGAAATTTTCTGTAATATTCTTAACCTTTTAATATATTTAAGATTATACACTGCTTCAATGATTAATCCACTTCTGCTTCTGGCCTTGGTATTCCTGGAACAAATTGCGGCTCAAAATTTCCGGATCCTTCCTTCATAATTAATTCAAAATTTTTATTAAATGTTTACTTAAATAAATTTCAAATTTTCTTTATTTAAAAAAAAATTAAATATTAAAAATTTTTATTTTATTAAATAATTGGAATTTTTAAAAATTTAAAAAATGATTTTATACTCCCATAAATTTATATATAATTTATTTAATTTTATCTGAAAACAATAAATCATTAAATATTTTAATAGATTTTTGTATTAGATAATATCTATTCATTTTTCATGCTTTTTCTTCAGTAAATTTATTTCCATATTATATTTATTCTTTTTCTACTCATTAAAATCGTGCCAATAAGTCCAGTATTTCTTAATTTAAAATAAATATCGTGATAATCCGATATTTTTATCTTAAAAATATTTAGAAAATTTATATTCTTTTATAAAATTATTTATTTTTTTCAATATATTTATTTTTTTGTAACTAAATTTTTCCTTTATTTATTTTTTTATTTACAATTATTTATTTAAAATTTATTTACTTAAAATTATATCATTTTGAACTCTATTTCCAATAACTAAAATTAATGGTTTTTATCAATATTAGAAAGTTGATTTAAGACTGCTTCAATAAAGTCAATATATCAGCCCGAAGAATATTATAATTAGTAGATTCATTAATTTATAATTATATTTCTAAATTAAAATGGATTTCTGGTGAAAATTGCGTATAATTTTCAATTAATTTTTTTATTTTTAAATTTTTTATTTATTTAATTTGGATTATTAAATCCATCCTATATTTTTTTCCTTTATTGGTAAACAAGAATTTTTAGCATCAAATTGCATAAATTATCATCGATATTGATTTTTTAAATTTATTATTTTTTTTAACTATATGGCATTATATCTATAATAAATATATTTTTATTTTTTACATTTTAATAATGAAACATTATTATATTTTTAGGATTCTCTATCTTATCTATTGAATTTTATTTCTTTTCACGAAATTTTTTATATATTTTTATTATTAATTTTAATTATTTTAAATCGGTACGCCAGTAATTAATACGCCAGAAAAGAATTAAAAATCTATAATCTTAAATTTTTTATCGAAATAATGGGATTTTCTTTCAATTTTCAATTATAGCCAATGGGAATTGTTTGAGAATGAATTTAGGACAAGGCAATTTTTGTTAATTTGAAAGCAAAATCAAGAGAAATTTATTGTCATATTTTTAATATTTTTCCTTCATCGAAATAATTCCTAATGCTGAGATTTATATTTAATATGTTCAAATGAAATAAATTTTTTTAATTATTTAATTTATAATTATTTTATAATTTATTTTGATTATTAATTCAATAATCTATTTGTTTAAATTTTTAAATATTTTTTTTCCCAATTCCTTTATAAATTTTAATTTAAAATTTTTCCAATAAAATATTTTAATAAAAATACATAAATCAGAGAAGAAATATTAATTCCTCCGTGGTATGCAGCTCCTCACCCACTGTTTGAATCGATGAAGAAATTGTCTTTGTCATTAAGACTTGGATGATTTAATTTAGTTTACTTTAAATATATTGTTTTAAAATCAATCCAAAATTTTTCAATAATTATATTTCGTTATTTTACCTTATATATTCATTTATAGATTTTAGAAAATACATAGTATTCTTATTTGCTAAAGCTAGTACTATTTGATTTTATTTAACGTTGACAAAGATATTTTCCAATAAATAATTGATTTGACTGAACTATTATATATAAATATAATATAATTATAAATTTATTCAAAATAAATAAAATATCCTCAACTTTCCTTTTTTTTATTGAATAACACTTAGAAAATTTGTATTTAATTTTATAATAAATAACTTTTTAATGAATTAAATTTTTAAATCATCATTTATTCAATTCTCTTCCGCAATATGGCTTGGGTCAGGACAATGTTCGTTTTCCGAACTAAAGAGCTCAATTCCAACCAATCCTGGCTGGCCCATATTGGAGACCGAACCCAACACGAATTCACTTTGCTAGTTTAATTATTTTGATTTGAAAATTATTCATTCAAACTGCTCAGAAGGCCTGCAAATAAAATCACATAAATTTTTTTTATTATTTCAATAAAAATATCATATAAATTTTATTTAGAAAGGTAAATTTAAATATTAATATTAAAATTTAAACTTTTTATTAAATGCTTTAATTTTTATTAACATTATAAATATTTAATTGACATATAAATTTTTGATTTATGAACAACAATTAATTTTCCATATTATAATGAATTTTCAATTTTATCAATTTGATATATTTTAATTATTTTATTATTATTTTTAATTTTTTATTATATCTATGTGTATTATTTTTCTATTCATTTCATGCAAATTTATAAATAACAATTAAAGGCATAAATTATATATTAATATAATCTAAGAAAGTTAAATATATTGTTTTGATGAAGATATTTTCTTAAATTTCCTGTTTTTTTCAGTAAATTTCTGTCCAATTGCACAAGATTGATTTTCTATATAAATTTATCTCCCTAGAATTTACATAGAAATGCTTTTTCTTCTTCATTCTCAATATGAAGTTTATGTAATAATTAGATCACGAAAAAAGAAATTTTTGTGCATCCAGGTAGACCAATCTTTTATTTATTTACATGGTGGACATTATTTTTTATTCAATTTTTTCTGAGTCAAAAGTCACTAAATTAATTAAAATTTTTATAAAAATTGTTTATAAATTGTATTATTTTTTTTTAAATTTAATTATAACACACTATACTCATTTACCATTTATTCCGCATCAGTTTCATTCGCATTAACCATCTTCATTATATTTCTTTTTTTAATTTCAATTTTCAACATATTTTATTTTTATCATTGTCATATATTTTCATATGGTAATTCCCGGATTCATTTCCAGTAAAAAGTTTTATTTTTAATTTTTATAAATTAAATTGATTCTCGAATTTTAAAACAAAACAATATTATTTATTATTGCTTGATTATTTCATTTACTTTATTCATGTCCATAATAAATATTTTATTTTGTTTAAAATTTTTAAAATTTATTTTTGTTTTAAAAAAATAAATCATTTTAAAACAATATTAACTTATTTATTTAATTTATTATCAATTATTTATTTAAAAAAAAGCAATTTGATATAGCCGTTAAGAGCTTCAAAGTGTATCAATTTTAAGCATTTCTATATATAATAAATATACAATGAAAGAAACTAAATGAGAAAAGAAAAAACACAATATTTTTATATGAAATATAAAAGAAATATTTTTAAAATAAATTAAAAAAAGAAATATTAAAATAAAATTTAGGTGTATTTCCATATTTATAATTTCCTTTAAAAATTTACATCAAAATTTTTTAATTTTAGTTAAAAATAAATTTGAAAATTTAATATATTAATATTATTTAATTTCATTTTTGATACTATGGATTCATATTTATGATATATTTAATAAATTATTTAATCTGCAATTTCAGCTTTCTAAATATCTTTTGGATCAATTATAGTGCCATTTGACATAATTTTACTTTTTTTTTTCAATATACATTTACATAATAATATTTTTTAAATTATTATTATATTTATTCAATTCATTTTATATAAAAGATATTTTGGAATTTTTTTTGTATTACTAATTTTAAATAAAAAATGACATAAATTTTATAAAATTTTTATTTCCAATTTATTGATATTTAATTAAAATCAAAAATTTATTAGAATATAAAAATGTTTAATTTATATCATAATGATATAATAAACTAATTAATTTTGCATATATCTCAATCTCTAAAGGATTTTTGCCTATTTCATTAGGCCAATATTTAAGGGAATTATAAATTTATTTTGAGGGGTTAGTTCAGTTTTACCCTAATTTAGATAATATTTTATTATAATTGTGAATTTTAATTGTTAGATATATATTTTTGAAAATAATTAGAATTATTAATTTTATTGCTTGATAATTTTTTGAAAACAAATTTTGATTTTTTGAAATGTGTTTGTACAAATTTAAAATTTTTTATAAACTCTATTTTTCCTAAAATTTAATAGTTTTTATTTTGATAACCATTGTCATTAGGCTTGATCATTCATAATTTTATTTGTGGTAATTTTTGTTCGTTTTTTTCTTACTCAAATAAAATTTTTAAAAAAAAAGATAACGATTATATTAAAAATTTTTTTTCAATTTATTAATTTATTTAAAATATTCTTTAAGAATTTGAAAATAATTGAATGAATTTTCTCTTTTACTTGAATAATTTTTATGTCGTTATATGATGGTTATTTTTATAATAATTGTAAATGTTCATTTATAATAATTATTACTCTTATTTTATAAATTTATTTGCCTTTATTTATATTAAAATATTATTGAATTTTTTAATCAATCACATTTATTTTATAGGGTAATTCATTTCTTTATTAATTGATTTTATGATGATAGAAATAATTTTTTATTTTAAATAAAATAAATGGTGGTGAATAGATTTTGGAGCGCTTATTCTGTTTAGTATTACCTTTTTTGGCATATTCAATTAGATTTTGATGGCATCTTAGAGAATAAGTTTTTCTTCCATAAGTTCTTCATTTTCTTTTGTCTTTTTTTGCTACTATTTTTCTTAGAATTTATAAAATATGATATTTTTTATGAAATTATAAAATATTAATTATTACAATTTTTTATTTCAAAATAATTCCATGTTTTAAAGGATGATCATTTTTTGTTTTAAATTTATTCATATAAGAATAAATTTTTTAATATTTTTTAAATAATTATGTGAATATTTTCTCGTTTGTAATTGGAATTCATTCTTACAATAATTAATCTTCAATTATTTAAAAATTTTAATTTAAAGAAATGATTTTTATTTTTTTATTATATATTATTACAGGCACGTTTACGGCTGCCAATTTTGGCAATAATAATTCATAAATTTTCGTCCTTGCAAAATATTCGTGTTCAATTGATTCTCAATCAATAACTTCTTCCAAAGGCATCCCAATTTATACCGTCTTTTAATAATTTATTCAAAAGATCTATTGATTTCGGTCATCATGCTATTTATGATTTAATTATTTATATTAAAATTTTTAAATATTTGATTCATTTTTATTTTGATTCGGATTGAATCTCTTTTCTATTTATTTATTTTATATTAAAATTTTTAATTTTGACATATTTTTCACTTAGCAATTAGTATAAGCAAAATATTTATGCTTTTAAAAAGAAATAAAATTATTATTTATGGATTGATAATATCGCTGTTGCAGGTTTTTAAAATAATGTTATTCCATTGATATGAATATTATTTTGTTAAATAATTGCTAAAATATGTAGTATATATTGTATTTTTTTTAAATATTATTTTTAACCAATTTATTTTTAATTTCCTATATTAATAATAAGATTTTTTTTAATTCAATGTGGAACTTTTACATTGTTTAATTTTTAAACAAATCAATTATATTTTTCAAAATCATATGTAAAATTTTTTATATAAAAATCTTTTCTAAAAGTAGAATAGCATTATCAGATGAGACTATCTTGACTTCATTATAATTAAGAGTATAATATTTTCATTTATTGTTATCAAGTGTTAATAATGAATATTTGATTTTACTTCCATTTTTATTATTATTTTTAGAATGTAACAGAATTTTTTCATACTATTTGCATTAAATGTTTTTCTCTAAATTTCTATTCTCTATATTTTTTTTATTGTTGATTAAATTTGATTTCTTTGCAATATTTCACAGATATATATGTTTTATCATTAATCACAACAATAAAATATAGCCTGGATTAGTCCCAAAAATTCTAAACCACGGTCATGTCCACTGGACTAATCAAAAATACAATACATTCCATTACTTGAATTGTTTTTAATTTTACGAAATTTTTGCATAATTTTTTATTATATTATCAATCTTTTTCCATCTGAATCATTCATGAAAATTATTAAAGTAAATTTAATTTTAAATAACAAATATCATTAATATCATTTTTATATGAAGGTAAATTAATTAATATTTTATTTAAAAAATGAATTTATCAATTGATTTTCAAATATATTTATTTAATAGTTTTGTCATTCCTTATTTTCTAATTTATTTTTCATTGTATAATTTATAAAAAGAATTTTGATTTTCTATATAGTGAAATTTGTTACAAGTCATTTGTATTCATTATTTAATTAATCATATCGACAAATTGATATTTCATTGCAGTTAATTTTTTTTATCAAATGAAAGTAGGAAAATAATTTTTATTAAATTTTTAAAACTTATAAATTTTCGTGTCTAAAAATTTAAATGAAATTTATATGAAAAATTATAATTTTCAATTAAAACTTTATTATTTATTTGTTTATGGTATTAAAATATTTATTCAATTAACTAAAAAAATTTTATATGTATAAATTAATTTTTATTTTATAAAAGGAATAATATTGGATAGGATGATTGCTGTCAAAGAATTAATTTATTTCTTTTTTTTAAACAAAAAATTATTATTTTTAAAATAAAAATTATTTCTTCACTGGATAAAAATAACCTATACATAAATATGTTTATTGGAAAGATTATTGATTTTCAATGCCGAAATAATTTGCTTTTCAATTGGAAAAATCTTTAAGTTTATTGATTTTAATACGGAAATAATTTGCTTTTTATTTTAGAAATCGGTAAGATTATTGATTTTCAATACGGAAATAATTTGCTTTTTATTGTTGTAATCTGAAAGGAAATTAGTTTTCAATGCCGAAAATCTGCTTTTAAATTAGGGAAAGAATTCTGATTTTTATTTAATGATTTGTTTTAATTATTATTATATAGAATTTAAATAATTTTTCTTCATAATTTTATAGACATTTTTTTTATTGTAATTTTTTGCATTATTTTTTAATTGAATTTTGGCTTAATAGAATCAACAATCCATTTACTTTTATTTTAAAGAATTAATCATGAAATTTGGATAGACTAATTAAATTATAATATAATTTTCAAAGTAATATTTAAATATAAATTTTTAAATTGATTTCAAATTATAAAATCGATATTTTAATGTTTATATTTTTATTTCTATTATGTTATATATTTTTATTTTATTTAATATATAATTTAGGTAATTTCCTTCATTTTCTATTTTTTAAATTTTTATATTATATTTTTCAACAAATTTTATGTTAATTATAAAGCATTATGAATTATTTATCTTATATTTTGAATAATTTAAATCGATCCTATGATAAAATTATTTTAGCACCAAGTAAATATTCATCGGCTAGAAAAAGGGTTTATCATTTTATGTTTTCTCAAAATAATCAAATAATTGTCCTCAAGCAACATGGTATTCAAAGCGTAAAGAGATTTTATTTTGACATTTCAAATAAATATCATTTCCATAATTGGGATGAATTGATTTTTGATTTATTAATAATTAATTAAATTATTTAATTATATATTATTTATAATATATCTTCCTATAAATATATTAATTAAAATTCTTTTTATTCGAATCGTGACACAAGAAAATAGAAATATGATATTCATACTCCTTGGTATTTCTATAATTTTTATTAAAACTTTAAATTTTGTTTCATTGTTTCTTGCGAAATTTTAAATATTTATAATTTTCTATTAATTTTTTTGGCTTTTTTTCTATTTTTTTTAAAAATAATATTTTTAATTTATTTTTCAAAATTTATAAAAATTATAAAATTTTATTTGTAAAATTATAAAAATATTTTTATATTTTTTATCTACTGATAAATTTGGATTGTTTCTTTGAAATTATTAGTAATTGTTATCCTACCAAGCAAACCGACATTAAGCTTTAAAAAATATAAAATCTCTAATACATTTTATTTAATAAAGAATTTAATTAAGTAAATATTTTGCAAGATTCATTAATTATTTGAAAAATTTTAGATATCTATTTTATATCATTGAATATTGATTAATTGATTATAATAAAATTAAAAATTAAAATTTTGTTATAACTTAAGGATATTTCTTCGCAAATTAATTTCACTTATAAAAAATTCATATATTGAATTTATTATTATCGAGTTTAGAAACAAGTTTTCTTTGGATCTAATACAATAATAATTCGGCAGCGCATTAGTACTCTCATCGGAGTTTTAGCAATTTTAAAATCATCATAAATTTATGAATAATTTAAATTATACTTTTATATGATAGAAAGAGAACTGGTGGAATTTTGGACTATAATCGACATTTTTTCTTACACAGTAATTAGAAAACGTATTGTTCACGTTTATTTAATTTTTTTATTTCTTTTATATAATTTTTTTATTAAATTTTTTATACATCTAGCTTGCAAATTACAAATCATCTCCCTAAAACATTCTTTTTGGCTTTAAATGGATTTGTTTATGTAATTATGAAAAATAATTTTTTCCAGGATGGTTTAATTTAATTCTATCGTTTAAAATAGTATTTGATTAAATCTGAAAGATGATATTTCAAAATAAAAAATATTCAAATTTCATATTAACAAATTATTTTCAAAATCACTGATAAATTTTATAAAAATTTTACAACATATTATTTAAAAAAAACTTATAATATAATTTAATTTAAAGAAAATTTTTTTAATTCATTGTTTATTCATCAATATTATTATCTATTACAATTAAATTTTAAAAATTTTACCATCGAATTATTTATTACATCATTGTTATATTATTTTTAAATTTTAAAATTAATTATATATTTTTTTAATTATAGTTTCAAGGCCTTCTGTTAACACCGATGCAATGATCATAGGTTAAATTAAGAAATTAGGTGAATTGGTAGTAGCTAAAGATTTTTGGTGAGTTCAATTTTTAAATTTTTTGGAATCGTTGATTCCTCCACAAATGATTCGAACTCTTCAAATTTTTATGACATCATTTTTTTTATATTATTTTTTAATAAAATGTCATACAATTATTGAATAAATTTTTCATGTTTTAATTATTAGAATAAAATTATATTTTAATTATTTATTAAATAATTTTTAATATAATATCAAATAATAAATTTCGTTTGGATATTTCTTAATAAATCCTGTTCTAAAAAATTTAAATTAATTAAATTGTTCTTTATTTTTTGTATAAATTTCGCTAAAATTTATAAATAATATGCATAATAAATACAAATTTTTATCATTTTCTTCCTTCATTTATATGATGTGCTATCTAAAGATAAATATTTATTGAAATAAATATAATAATTGATGAAATTATAATTTAAATATAAAGTTTCACTTTTTATCCATTGCACTGTAATTTACAATCTAATTTTATTAGATTTATTTTTTGTTTTTCATGAAAGGAGAAAAATTGATGGTTGTCCGAACATGCAATGGGTCTAGTCTAGGGTCCACATGAAACAAAAATTTTAATTTAATTCATTTATTTTTAAAATATTTACTACTTAAAATATTTGTTCATTTTTATAAATTATTTTTGACTGAAGTAAATATCTAGTTAAATTTTAAAACAATTATACATTCGATTTCTAGTTTTATTAAGATTTATTTTAATTTTTTTATCTTGAAAATAAAATTTCTTTATAATAAAAAAATCTTGTATTAATAATAGAATAATTCTCTTATTTAACATAAGCATTTTATTTTTAATCTTAAATAAAAAATATTTTAAAATTTAATTTATAATTTATTTTGAATATTAATTCGAGTAATTTATTTTTTTAAATTTTTAATAAATTTTTTTCCCAATTTCTTTATAAATTTAAATTTAAATTTTATCTAATAAAATATTTTAATAAAAAGTACATAGATCAGAAAAGAAATATTAATTCCTCCGTGGTATGCAGCTCCCCACCCACTGTTTGAATCGATGAAGAAATTGTTGAACTAAAGAGCTCAATTCCGACCAATCCTGGCTGGCCCATATTGGAGATAGAAACATAATTAAGATTTTAAAAAATAATATATATATTTTAATATTTTTTTAATATATTTTCATAAATTTATAATAATTATTAAAATTTTAAACTTATCTTTCAATATTGAATCACATAGACTTAAATTGGAATCATTGGACCGTCACATGAATAGTCCAAGGCTACATAGTCCAATGTTACTTTTTCATAATTATAATTGAGCATTCCTTCTGTTATATGTATATTAAAAAAATATATTTTAAAATTTCTTATTAATTTTTATTAATATTATTTTTTATCATATTTTCTTTATTCTTTTATATTCTGTTAAATTTTAAATTATTATTTTTATTTTTTTATAACATGAAGATTAAAAATCAGTTGAACATCATGCCCCTAAGTTTCGGTTCAAAGAATCATGGTCTCATTCCGTTTCAAAGAACCGCTAATATTTGAATGATTAAAAGTATTTTAAATATTGCTTTCTTTATTTTTTATATTTTCTTTCTTAATTATATCACAAATAATCATTGCATATTTTTTAAAGCAATAGCAAATCGAAAGATATTGGTAGTTTATTTATATCTTAATCAAATTAAATTTATATTATTATTTCATCATTAAAATATTTAATATTAAATTTCAATTATTTTTATTTATAATGTGCAAACAATTTTTATAATTAAAAATTGCGCTATATAAGAAATTAATATTGGTTATAGATTACAGTTTTTTTGATTAAATTATTGATAAATTCTAAATAAATTATTAATAAAAATTATACAATGGAAAACGTTGTCTTTCGTTAATTGATTGTATCCAATTATTATTTAAATATGTTTTCAAATTTTTTGCAGACTTAAATTTCGTATGGTATTATTCAGTGCCAAAAAAACAAATAGAAATTTATTTTATTATATTTTAGGACGATCAAAAAGCCACATTTTTTGTATATCTTTTAATTTTTAAATAGCAAAAAAAATTTTTTAAAATTGAAATATTATATTTCTACTATAATTATTATTTGATCAAATTATAATCATCCTTTATTTCTTTATTAGTATGCTTTTCTTTATTATAGAAATTGCTTTATCTTTTTAAAATTTCTTTTATAAATTTATTTTTTAATTTCAAATAAATTTTATATTGCTCTAAATTTTCTTTAATAATTACATTCCAAAATAAAATTATTGATGATATTTTATATTTTTTTGTTAATCTTTAAACATATTTCTTAATTTTATTTAAACTTAACATTCAATTTATTTATATAAGTTTTTATATTTTATGTAATATTTAATTTATAAAGAAGAAATGGTCAATTAATTAAAATAGTTGTATTATACCGAAAATAACTGTAAATAGTATAAACCGAAAATTTTGTGTTAAATAATCCTTTTTTGTCTATTTTTTCTATCTATATATTCTGAAATAGTTTTTTAATATTTTTTTTATTTTTTTTTTAACAGAAAAGTGAATAAACCATCAAATTAACTTTTATCGAGCTTTTTTTCTCATTGCCATAATACTAATTTATGAATATAATATAAAATTTAAATTTTTTTCGATTATTCTAAATTTTTTATGGTGGATTTGCTTTAATTAAAATTGATGTGTATAGGACATAAAGTTGATTCCATGAGTAGGCATAATATAAAAATATTTTATCTTTCAATCGAAAATTTTTTCTTATTTTTTGCTTCAAATTAATTTCGCTTTTTGATCTATCTCGCTTTTTAAAAATTTTTATTAAAATCTTAAGCATAATTTTAAGTAAATTAGCCTAAGATTTTAACAAGTCAAAAAAGATACTTTCTTGGTTAAGACAGTTGCACAATGCCCTTTATGAAAAAGAGGGAAAAATTTCTTATTAATTAAAACATATCCTTCAAATATAAATATCATAAAAATATCTCATACTAATTTTAATGTTTACAAATGATAAAATAAGCAGTAATTAATTTCATAAATGAAATTATTTTCTTGGAATTATTTTATTTAATTCGGAAATTAATGTTTTCAATTTATTTTATAGAAAATTTTTTAAAAGGAAATGCTTATATTTTTTTAAAATATGATTAATTTTATTTGATATTTATTTATATTTTAATATTAAATATATTTATTATTATATGTTATGAAATTTAATTAATTTCTAAATACAAATTCATTTTTATTTTCTCATTTGTTTTGAATAAATCTTGTTTATACATTTTTGGTTTTTAATGAATAAAAATATAAAATTCTATATATGTAATTTATGCAATCATTTTATTGTAAAAATCATTTTTTTTAAGATTTTGTCATAATTCTTGGAAATATACTTTTAAATATTAGTAAAATTTTCATTTTTTTTTCTCTTACTTTCGAAAAAAATATTTTTATATAAAAAATTATAATTTTATATAATTTTATTCCTATGAAATTTTATAAAATTATAATAATCGTTTAAAAACTTATTATAATAAATGAAGAAAAATATTTTATTTTAATTATTAGATTTGACTTTTGGCATTAATGATATTAAAACATTAAAATATTTCATTAATAATTGATTTTATTATCATAGTAAAAATATTATATAATTTAATATCTTCTCAATAATTATAAAAAATGAAATTTTTTTATCAAATTTCAAATGTTATTTCTTTACAAATGTGCAGACTCATATTTCTTCAATCAAATCGAACAATGCATTCTGATCTCTTGGGTTCATGAGGATGTTATGTATATTTTAGTATTATAATTTTCAATATTCTTTTATATCGGATGTCGAATGTCCAGAATGCAATGTCTCACTTATTAAATTGTCAAATTATTTTTGATTGCCTTTCAATTAAATATTTATAAAGTTGAAATATAAGAAATATATAATTTTTAACGATTTTTGTAAAAATTTGGAAGTTATTATGATTATAAGTACTTATTCCACGAGTGTTATTAATATATTTATCATCTGTTTATTTATATCATAATCTTACAAAAACATATTATAAAATTTTTAAAAATTTTAAAATTTTGAAATAATTAATTCAAAAATATTTCTTAAAATTTAATTATTTTATATCATGAATTTATGAAATTTTTCCATCTTTAGATAATCAGCAGCAATCCTTTTTCCATAATTCAAACTCTTTTTTTTAAATAAATTTTTTTCTGATATATTTTTATTTTTTATTCTCTTTTATTCTTTTTTTATATATTTTTGCATTATTATATTTTACATTTTTATCTCTTTAAGAAATGATAGCAAAAATGCCTTTTTATTTCATTATATTTTATGGCACCATTTATAATTTTGAGAAAAAATTTGGAGTCATATAACGTTCAACTTTTTGAGGCAATTTTTAAGAGAGTTAGCAAAAATTGTAATTTTCATTTTTAAAATTTTTACATTTTTTTATTTTATTTTTAAATTATAATTCTTTTAATTTATTTTTATTTCCATAACTATATTTTATTGTGCAATTTTCATTATATGTTTTATTTTTATTTTTTAATTTTATTATTTTATTTTAATTTATATTAAATATTCTATATTTATATTTCTATGGTATAATTTTTATATTTTCTTGCTCAAGATATTTTAATTTATATATTTTTATTCTTAAAAAATTCCAATTATATTAATTCAATTTTAATGCCTTTTTGTTTCAGCTAATTATTTGGGTTGATATGTTTTTTAGAAAGTGATTTTAATAAATTTCTTTTGAAGCAAAATTTTTATGTTAAGGATTATACTTTATTTTATATTTAATATATTCTCTAAATTTTTTTTTTTGTAAAATTCAATTGAATAATTTTAAAAAATTTTTATTTGATAATTATAATTACTTTCATATATTTTTAAAAAATCTTAGTTTTTAAAATTAATATGATCTTAATATTTATTTCAAATTTTGCTTACCGCATCGTCCGGATTAGTGAATCACACAAATGCTAAACCGAAGCATTAAACTACAATTAAATCAGATTATGTTTCATTTTGAATATAAAATTATTAAAAATATTAAAATATTATTTGTCAATAATTTATAATCTTCTTTTGCATTAATAAATATTTTTAACATTTTTTGAAATTTTTTCTCTCTTAATAATAATATTAATATATTATTATTTTTATTTCTTTAATCAAAATAGATATTTTAATAATATTTTTATATTTTTTTAAAAAATGAATTAAATTTATACAATTTAATAATTATAGCAAAAATACATTAATGACTCCGATTTTATTCTTATCAAAAGCCAGCTATTCCTTTTAATATATGAAAATTTTTGAGTATTTTTCAATTGTTTTCAATCATTGAAACACATGAGATGATTATATTATTCATCTCTCAATTAATTATAAATTTTTTAAAATAAAAATTTATTAAAAAAATTATTCACACTTAAGAAATTTTTAAATATTAATTTCCTCCATCTAACCTATTGATGAGGAGATGATGATGGTGATTGCAAACGATCCTGAATGATTGAAAAATTAAAATAATTTAATTAAAATAAAATTTTTTCTGATTTGCTTGTCTCAGCTTTGACTCCACTCTCAATGGCATAATATTTTTGGATTTTTTGATTAGAAGTGAACTAGTTTGAAAAGAATGTTTTTTAATGGCTATGATATTTCATCGAATAAAAATAACTAAATATTAAAAATCTCACTTTTTAATGCATTTTATTTTCACATTTTTAACATTGCTATAATTAAAATATAAATATGAGGCTATTTATTTTTTTTCAAAGATTAATTTTTCTTTTAATTATTATAATAATTTTCTTAATTTCTCTAGAATTTTATTTATATTAATGTGCTTTTTATTTTTATTAATTTTATTTCTTTCATTTTTATATTTTAAATTGATTTTTTAGATATTTTTAAATTTGAATAATATTTATTATTTCTAGAACCTTATGCAAAATTTTTAATTTCATATATTTTTATTAATATTTAACGGTATGAAAGATCATTGTTTCTTGAACATTCTATAATTTTTATCTATATTAAAATTAGAAATTATAAAATATTTCTTAGAATTCATTAATATTTTTATATCATCATCAAAATCTCGCCAATCAAATGGGCACGCACATTCCTGATATAAATCGACATTTTTTGACAATTATATTTTTAATTTAACTAATCATTTCTTTATATTTATTTTATTTTTAATAAATATTGCATTTTTATGAATAATAAAAAATTTCCTGAAAAATTTCACAAATCAGTTCACTCAACAAAATATTTCAACTAATTTAAATACAATTATCGAGATTTTTATAATTTTTTTAATTTTATTTATTTACAAATAAAATTGGGCTAATTTATTGTAAAATCTAATAAATTACTTTGTATTTATTTTAAGAACCTAAAATTTTTATGACTTAATTATATTTTATGCTGCTCATATAATTTTTAATATTATGGTTTAAATTAATTTTTCTTTGCGCTGCTACTTTTTTTTTATAAAATTTATAAAAAAAATTTTTCAAATTTCTTAATGAAATTATTCTTTAATTTTTGCATTTAAGAGTTCTATTTCTTTTATTGATAAAGTAATTTTTCTATATTATATTGAATCAATTTATTGATTTTTATCTAAATTTATTATTAATTTTGATAAATTTAATTATTCTATTTTTAAAATATTTATCGTTTAATTCTTTTATAATGTATTTATTATCGGTGTTTATTGCGATTTCTCTAGCAAGTTGGCGCAATTATTTCAAATTGCTTTAACAATGTTTTGTCAGGGGGCTATATTTTGTTTTTAATTTCTATTTTATTATTTTATTTTGTTAACCGAAACAAAAAAATGAATATATATTACAAATAAATTTATATAATCAAAACATAAACGATTTTTATAGATCCGGTTTTATTTATACATTATAATATTAATTTTCATAGACAATAATTAAAATATATTATAAATTTTAATCATTGATATTTATTATTTTTGAAAAATGCATTTGTGTGCATTTAAAGCCAATATTTTTTAAAAAAATTAGTTTAACAACATTTGGATTTAGAAAATATTTTATGATAATTTTAAAAGACATATTTATGATTAATTGATTATCTATTATTTATGACAAAATATTGGATAAATTTGTCTTTATTTATTATAAATTCTTTTGCTTAAATTCTTAAGAATAAATCGCATTTAATCAATTTCATTAAATCCATATTTCTTAATTTTATTTTTATTAATCATATATAAAATTTTTAAATCAATAAAAATTTAATTATATAATATTTTTTCTTTATAAATTCACTTTAAAATCTGTACATTTTTTAATTGATAGAGATGAATTGGATGCATAAATATTAATTTAATAATACACCTTTTTCTAATAGAGAAAAATTAAATGTTTTTAAGGAATATTCTTTGATAATAAGGAATTTTTTTTTCAATAAAAAATCACTTTAATTCAGGTCGATTTTGCATTTAGTCATCAATGAATTAGGCGTTTGCTTATTATTATTTAATATTTGTTCATTTATTTAATTTAATTTTATTGTTTTAAAGAATAAAAAAGGGCAGTAAATATTTTGAATTGAATGAGGAAAAATAATTTAATATATTTTCGATTTATTGCTGATGACATTCTAGAAAATAAATTAGTTTTTTTTGAATTGAATCTAATTTTTTTTACAACTTATAAAAAATTAGAAATTACAAATAAATTTAATAAAATAGAATTGCTTGAAATTAAAAATAAGGGCTGGCCGAATTGATAATTCGAATTAAATAAAAATAATTTAAATTAATTAATATTTATCGATGCAAAAGTCAACAAATTTTTTATAAAACATCTATTGAGAATTTTTAATATAATATTTCGAAACAAACAAATTTTATGAGTTTGCAACAATAACAGGAAAATAGTTGGGATGATGACTGGTCGATTTGATGACGGGATGCTACCTTTTTTATAATGCAAATGGATTAAGTTAAATTAATTTTACAATCAATCAAAATATGTAAGATAAATTTGTGTTACCTATTTATATTTATTATATAAAAATTTTTATATTACTATTATTTTTTCTAAGTTAATCAATTTATATTTTGGAAAATTTTTGTAAAAATTTATTTATTTAATTTATATATGTTTTTCATAATAATCCTCCGATCTTTCCCATGGGATAAAATTGGAAATATAAGAAATTTAAATCAAACTAAAAAATGTCGAGAATATCTTATAAAAATTCAAAAAGATTTGTTCTTTAATATAATGTCTTCATTTTAAATTTTTTTTAATAATTTAATATTCCAATAAAATGAGAACAATTTCTTTGATCATGTACAATTGAATAATCTAAATCTTTCATAATAAAATTTTATTTTTAGAAAACATTCAATCAAAAAGAATGTAAGTTCCAATGTGTATGCGAGAAAAATATATCTATTGCTTTAGTTTATTTTAAAATTTTATTTTTTAATTATTTTTAATAAATTTTCAAAATTTATTGTTTAATATTATGTTTTTTATTATGCTAAAATTTCATCTATGATTCTATAATATTAATAAATTACTTAGTCCGTTAATGTTTTTTAATATTACATTTTTAATTTTATAAATCATCTATATAATTTCTCTTTATCATGTTTATTCTCATTAAGATAATTTTTTATTTAATTATATGAAAATAAATATTTTTATAGTTAAAGGACTTTTCATTCCTTTGTAATTTATATATATTAATTAAGCTAATTAATTTTTTTAAATTTTACTAATTATTAATTTTTTGATATTATTTTTTATATTAATTTAAATTTTAATATTCTTATTTTGATCGATTTTCAATTCAATTTATGTATATATAGACATTATTTAAAATTATATAAATTTATGTATTTTATCCATAAAATTCTTTTAATATAACATGGCGCAAATTGGACAAATGCAGCGCCCTATGATTCATGAATGTCGAATCACTATTCGGGGTCTATCATCGATTCCTTTATCTCAACCAATTGACCTGCAGCAGCTCCATCAAATTGTCCAACATCACGAAGAATGAGAATATGATATTGCATTATTTTTTTATAAATTTTTGAAGAATTACTTAAAATTTGTGAAAAATCCGATTTTTATATCTAGATAATAATATTTTAAAATTATTTTATAAAATTTGTAGAATTTTATTTAGTGATTTATTTTAATTCATTGGTGCTAGTATAGAGTAAATTAAATTGTAGAATTTTAAATATTTTTCCTTTTATTGATTTATAATTTTAAAAATATATCAAAAGTCGATTAATTTTAGCTTTTTTAAATAAAATGGATTTGTAAAATTTGAAAAAAATTGAAATAATATTTTAAATAATTTGATGAATAATTTTATGAAATACATGATGAATTTTTACGATGGAAAATTCTAATTTTAGTGATTCATCAGCTTATACCATTTACAAATCTGATTTGTAATTTTTATCATTCTTAATAAAAAATTTATAATTTATATTTATATTAACCTCAATGCATATAAATAAATTAATCCAATAACTATTATTTTATTTCCAACAGCATTGAAATATAAATTAGCAATAATTTATTCACATTTTTTAATACACCTTTTGGTTTTGAATAAAATTTAAAAAATTATATTTTAAATGTGGTTGATAAAATATTTTTCTTGACTTTACAAATAAATATTCATTGATTATATTTTCTTTGTTTTTTTAAATTATTTTAACTCGGAAATTAATGGCAAAAATAAATTATTTATTTTAGCACTTTTAAATAAATTACATAATTGAATTGGGATTATTGACTTTTTTTTTTATTTTAAAGTGCAATTATTCAGGATTATTTAAAAACTTAGACGATCATTCTTAAATATTCTTCCAATAAAGCAATTGATGTCTGTCTGGTCCTCTAAAGTTTTTCTAATAATTAATAAATATCTTTCTATTTATTTTTAATTTGCTTTAATTGATATCTGTTTGTAAGCTTAATTATTTTGCTATATCTTATTTTATTTTAAGAAATCAGCAAAGTGCACTCATATATATTGCGTACGATGTCTCTGTTGCCTAGAGTAGATCGAAATTTATCTTAAAACATTTTTATTATTATAGTATTTATTATTTAAAAATTGATAAAAAAAATTTAAATTTATTTTAATAAACTTTTATCCAAACAATTTATCACAAATTAAGTTTTAAAGATTTAATAATTTATTGAAGTTAAAATTTTTAATTGATTGCTTCAAAAAATTATATTTTATTTTTATGAATAATTCTTTTTTAATGGAGGATGATAGAATTCTTATTAGTTTTTGTAATAAAAATTTCATTAATGATTTATAATTTTCAATCCGATTATTATAATAAGATTGTTTCTTAATATTTTAATGGAATTTTTGTTTTTATTTTATTATCTATTTTACTATATTTCTGCATTTTATAATAATGATAAATAAATTCAATGTAACTATTAAAATGAGTAAAATCAATTTATTTAATTTTATTTTTTATCATTTTAAAATTTTTCATTAAATTAAATTTAGTATGAATTTTTGATATTAATTAATTATTAATATATTTTTCAACAAATTACTTTTATAGTAATAATTAAATATTTATTAATCTCATTTCATTTATTTATGTAATATTTTTTTTGTATAATCAAAATCATTTTTCTTTATTCATTGATTAAATCAAATTTAAATTTTTAATTTTTTTAATTTATTTAGTCTTTTAGACTTTGGACATTGGACTTTTAGACTTTTTAGAAAAGAGTTTAGAATTAGTAAACTTTAGACTTTTTGATTTTCAGTTTATTTAAAATTTTAATCAATTTCGTTAGACACAAATTTCTCTGGTTAATATCTTGAATATTCTAAATTTTTTTAACAAATATTATTAGTTGGATAAAATTTTTTTAAGTTTAACTTCCATATGATGTACGCAAATATTGTTCATTACTTTTCCATATTTTATAAGGCCAAATCTGGATATTTATTTGGGAGATTTTTATTTTCATTGATATTTATAGACGAGATTTAAATTTTATTGGTTCTATGGGCATTTAAATAAAAAGATTTTATAATAATTCAGCAAATAAAAATTATTCGAAAATTTCTTTAATTTTATATATTTAAAATATTTATCTGTTTATAATCTATTATTTTTTATTCTATACTAGAAATTTCTATAAACTTTGAAAAAATTTTTATCAAAATTATTGTTAATATAAATTTATTAGTTTAAATTTAGATATTTGAATTCGAAAAACAAATATAAATATTAAATTTCATTGATTCAATATCCTTTTATCAATTTTCTATATTTGATTAATTTTTAATTTAATAAGAAACTAACCAAAATTTATTAGTCAAGGATACGATAAAAAAAGTCATCAAATAATCTTTCAAAGCCATTCCTGGTTAGTTTGTTGGCAATGTCTAAAACAAATTAAAGTGAGACTGGAATTTATGATTTATTTTAATTTTATTTGAATATTTTAAAATTTTTTTGTTATTTACAACTTTCTAAGCTATTACTTCTGCTGCTGCCAGTATGAGTCATCGAAAATTCAACATATTCGTAAACAATGCCACATAGATTAGAGATTACTCCATGCTATTAATTTTTAAAGAAATATTATTTGATAATTTTTGGGGGTTTATTAGGGACCGAACTGATTTCGAAACAACGTTATCATTTTTTAAACCTCTTTGCAAATAACCCACTGCGCAGATCACAAAATAAATTCTATATTTGAATTCACCATACCCGAAAACTGCAGAATCGCAAATTTCTCCTCGATCCGACGAAATTTTTGTTTCTGGACATGTTTTGAACCGGTTTACAAACCGCTTATTGCGCGGTCTAAAAATTAATGTCATTTTTGATTTCTCCATACCCGAAAACCCCCGAATCCCAAATTTCTCCTCATTCTGACAAAATTTCCTTTTTTGGACTATTTTGAACCGGTTTGCAAACCATCCGTTGCGCGTATCCCAAAACTAATGCCATATTTGAATTCTCCATGGCCGAAAACCCCCAAGTCCCAATTTTCACCTCCCGACTCTGAAATTTTATATAGGGTTAGCTCTGGAGGGGAATTTGGCCAAATCACGACTTGCGCATAGAAGTTAACAAACTCCTTTTAGGCCAAGCCGCGCACCCCAATATGCTATATACCATTTTGAAGCCCATACTTGGGTGCGGGTCATAGCCTAAAAAATATTTCAAAATATTCACATACAAAAAAGTTATAAGCGAAAATGTAAAAAATTAGCTAAATTTTTCTGTTCGCGAAAACCGGTTTTCCCCTCTGCTAACCATTAGGCCGAACCGAATCATGGTACAAAACTTAATAAAATTCTTCTATGGGACATCATTCCTGATATATTTATCCAATTTCCACCTTTCAACACACACCACGTAAAAAGTTACACTTCATGAAATCTGGCCAAAACCGGTTTTGGCCATTCTAACACGAACTCGTCCTAGGCCAAGCCGCGTAACCTATCATCCTATATACCATTTTGAAGCCCCAACATCCCTGATGGGCATCATCGTTATTTCATCAGAAAATACCCACAGACAAAAAAGTTATGGCCATTTAAGTTAGGGGTCGGAGCCAAAACCCCTCTAAAAACCACTCTTGCAATTATTTGGCCAAAACTAAACCGCCTAACCGGAAAAACGAATTATCATAAGATGCTCCATAACTTTTGCGAGGCGAACGTCTTGGTCAAAATCCGCTCAAATCAAATAGAAAAAATTTTTCCAGGCACTCCGCGATTTTTGGATTTAGCTTTATATATTATATATAATTTTTGGCCAGCATTTATATTCTATCAAACTTTTGAATTTTCCGTAATATAATAAAAATAAACAAGCATAATTCTAAAATTTCTGAGAATATTTTTCTGAGCAAATATTTCTTATGATTAGTTCAATTTTTTAAAATTAATTTGACCAGTATACTCTACAACTTAATTCCTTTGGATTTTCCATTATTTTTATAGAATTATCTATTTATAACATTAACTAATTTTACTTTTATAATATCAGCCTCCCACAAATCATGACGCTTGTCATTCAAGAATGAGCGAATGTCTTCCAAATTCTTCTTCATCATTAAAAATTCGGTCTCCAATTTTTCTCGCTCAACTTCAATAAAATTTATTTTAATTAATATACTATAATTAATAAATTTTTACTTAAATAATTATTTTAATATTTTGTTTGAAATGAATATTTTCACTTTTTAATAAAAGAAGAAAAAAATTATTTTCGTCATCCGATTTGCAAAACAAATTACCCACAATAATTTTTAATACGCATATTTTTCCTTTATAAAAGGATATTATTAATGAAATTTAATTTAGTCTTTATGAATTATGGTTTTAAATTGAATTAATTTTTTAAATTTTCTTTAATTATTTTTAATTATTTAGCTCGATATATTATTTTAAGAAAAAGTTTCTTTAGTTTAATTTTAATTTATTAAAATAAATATGCATTATTTTATTACCAATATAATTAGTATTTTATAATTTAAAATAAATTTAAATTATTCCCTCTGCTAATTTGAATTGATTATTGATGGTAATTGGATGATAATATCTTTTTTTTAATATTTTTATATAATTATATTTTCTTCTAATTTTATGATCACTAATTAAATAATTTTTTTAATTTTGTATAAAATTGCATTCTTAAAATTAAATATAATAGCTGATAATAATCATCAACAATCGGCCAATTCCCTAATCTCCTATTTATTGCTCGGGCACTTTCACATAGAAAGCCATTCTCGCATTCTTTTCCAGAAAAAAAGACAATCTGCTTCATGCAGGGCCACAGCCATGTCAACATTTCTTTGAAATATAGTATAATTAATTAGACTTTCATAATTTATTTCAATTATATAATAAAAGGATATTTTATTAAAAACCGATTTTTCATTTAGACATTATTTATAAATTTTTAAATTAATAAAATTAACAATAGATGACTTTCTCAATTGGAAAATGAACGAGATTATCTATATAGCAACAAATTGAAGATAATTAAAAAAGGTAATTTTAAAATTAGTACTAGAATTTTCATATCTATTTTAATTTTAAAAATGTATAATTATAAGCAATGTTATATTTTCCATTTAATTTTAATATAATTTTAATATATATATTTTTTAATATAATTTTTCAAATTTTTTGGCAAAAAAAATATAATTATACATAACCTTATACTCATCGTTTATAGCATAAAATGCTTAGGTATCTAATCAATTATTTATATATTCATTTCTATATAATAATAATTTCGAAAAATATATGTTATTTTGCAGCAAAAATATAAAGGATTAAAATAATAAATTTTTAAATTTAAATTAATTAACTTAAATAAAAAATAAAATCAAATCAATAATCAAATTCTTTAAAATTGTTCTATATCTCTTTATCTATATTCGTCTTTATTTTACTTTTAATATTTCCAAATAAAAGTGAAGTATAGGGATAGGCACAAAGTTTAAATGTGGAATTAGAAATATTATTCATGTATTCAAAGAGAACAAAATTTACTAATTCAAAGAGTAACTCCTTTGTTCAATATATTTAAAAAATTTTTTATTCATTTTAGGGCTAATCGTAGGTTTTTTCTTTTTTTTATTTGGGAGAATAATTATTTGTTTAGACTTTAGAGAAAGGATGACAGTTTAATAAAATTAGTTTTCACTAAAATTTTTATAATCATCCAAATTTAATATTATTATTTAAAATTAATTTTTTAATTTATTTAAATAATTTTTTTATTTTATTTTATGATTTTCTTTCAAAAACACATTTTGATTATCATCGAATAAAATTATATAGAATTTTATTAATTTTTATTCAGTTTTAAAATATTAAATAAAAAAAGTCGCTTGTAGTAAATATCTCCAAATAATATTTCAATGACTGGATGTTCAAATAAAATTAATTGCAAATTTTATTTTCAATATGTCATAATTTTTCATTTAATTCACAATTTATTTATATATAATTAATATTATCATAATAAATTTAATATTTTATTTATAAATATATTAAAAATTCAGTATCTTTTGTTTTTGCAATTTATTCAATTGAAAATGGAAATTATCAAAAGAATTTTTATTCTAGATTTTTTGAAAAAGAGGAAAAATTTTTAATTTTATATGTATTGTAATTGATCATTTTAATTTCATTAATATTCAATTTAATTTTTTTATCTATTTTTTTTATCATTTTTATACTTCAATGTTAAATTTAAGTAAATTTCAATTTTTTCTATTATTGTTTTTGGATTCGATGTCGATCACTACAAAATGAAATTCGAAATTTTTGTTATTTATAATCTAATTTATTATATTATATTTTTTCATTTATTATTATAAAAATTTTGAAAAAAAATTTATTACCCTTAAAAATTATTAATTTATTTTATATTTTTTTAATTAGATAATTACTATCTAATAAAAAATACATTAATAATTGTATTAAAATTTTTTCCTTTTTCTATATTTCTCTTAAAATTTAATAATTAATTTTACTAGTTAGCTTTCTTTATTTCTTTTACTCATAAATGTATTAAATTAAAAAGTTAATTTTCCGTTATTGGATGATAAATACAAATAAATAAAAATGTAAACCATTCTCTGTCTAATCCATAAGAAACCCGAAGCCATTCATATAAGCCCATATGGCATATGAATGCACTACAATCCGTTTGTTTTTATAATTTTATTAAGCTACCTATTTTTTATTTTAATTTCATTTTTATTTTCCATAATATTTCTTAAATAAAATAATTCGGATTCAGCTAAAATATTAAGGCATATTCTTTTATTTTATTTAAAAATATCTCTTTACCGGCACGATAATATCCACTAAAGGGCCATCAATTGCACAGTATATTTTTGTCTAAATTAAAATTTTTTCAACAAATTTTATTATTTACATAGGTAATAACATCTGTCTCATCATTATCTATATATTTCTTTCCATGAAGTTTTCATCTAGTTTTCTTCGAGGAACCTGCTGGTGCATTTATTGTCGTATATTTTCATATTTTCATTTTAATATTAATTTTATATAACACATTATAATTTACATAAATGTTATGATGTTTTCAATTATTGAAATTCCTTAAAGACAATATTATAATTTTATTCAAAGACAATATAATAATCAAATTTTTATTCATTTTTTAGAATTATAAATATTAATATAAAATTAAGATTAAAAAATTTATATTGATGTGATTTTAAATAAAAAAATTTGTATTAATTATTTCTTAGAAATATTATTAACATTAGAATATTAGGTTCAAGTAGCATCATAAACTGATCAAGCAATCCGTTTCAAGTAATTTTTATAATATATATGCAATATTAAATTTTATAACTTCTAATAGTACATTAATATTAATTTTATATTCGTTCGATTAATAATTTTAATTCAGCTGAAGAAGTTGCATTTTACTGAAAGTTTACTTAAACATATTTGTATTTAAATGTTCATTCAATTTTATACGTTAACTAAGAAATATCTTATTTGATTTTTTTCGATTAATTTTATATTAACAGATTTTGATTTTATAATAAATAAATGAGATTGATATTTATTAACAATAATTTTCATTTTTTTTATCATTAACAGATCAAAGGTGAATTGTGACGTTATTTCAGATGGCAATGAGGCTATGTGGTGATTTACAAAAGATGGTTTTTCTCCAATTTTCAATGTCCAAATAATACCAAATAGCAAATGATTTCCGCATGTCCTAATCTGCTTGAAAAGTTAAGTCGTAACGAATATTTCTTTCTAATTTCTACATTTTTTTTAATTGCTTTTAATATATAATTCCTCTAAAGATTTTTGTGATAAGAGCTTATTATTCGCCTTGAATGCGCTTCATTTGGTTTAACTGAGTTCAATTTATTTATTTATTATTTTCTCGTTTTAAATCATATTATATTTAATTAATTTGACTTTTTATACTATTTGTAACTATTTTTAAATTTATTTATAACTTATTATTTATTTATCTTTTAAAAAATTTTAATAGAGAAATGAATCGTAAATTCAAAATGAATATTTAGATTTATTTATAATTAATTAAAAACTGACTTAATTTTCTGTAAAAAAATTTATAATTTTTTAAATTACTTTTTACATTTTATATTGATAAAAATTTTTCTCATTCCTTATAAGAAAAATTGAATAACTCATATTCTTAAAAATTATTAAATTTATATATTTAATTTTTATATATTAAATAAATTTAATAATTATTTTATCAATATTTAACTGATGGCTTATAAAATTTTAATTAAGATTTATAAAAAGATTTTAAAATCATTTATTAAAGCAAAAAAATATTTTATTATCATTCAAATATAAAAATGTTATATTTTTATTTTATTTGCCAAGAGTTAAATATTGAAATGACATAGCATCATTTTATATATCCCAGTCAAATTCAAAATTATTTTAGATAATATGATCTAATTTTTTATACTTTTTATTTATTTCAAGATAACTATGTAATTTTATTGTTTTATATATTAGCTATATATTATTTTTCCCAATTTCGAAGTTACATTTCAGCCTTTAATTGATTTTATATGTTAATATAATTTTTACAATCATTAAATTTTTAATATCTATTAATTATGTTATTCAATTAATATGAAATAGTTTTATAAATTAATATTTTAAAAAATAATAGATATCTGCTTAAATGTTCCGATACTTTGCACATCATTTGATTTAGAGAAGTGATATTAATAAGATTTAGTTTTTATTAACAAAATAAAAAAGATTAATAGAATAAGATAAATTTACAAATGCTCCCTCTATTTTATATAATTACCATATTTTATAACAAATACATAATCACTTTTTTATTTGTTCGTTTATAAAATATTAGACTGGCGAAAATATTAGTAAATTTTCCTATTTTTCCTTTATCCGAATTAAAGATCGAATTTTTATATAGTTTATAATTTTTAATAATTAATGTTCCTTTTTTTAAATAGATCATATCATTCTGAATTAGTATACAAAATTTATGGATAAATGCCATATATTATTGATGTTCTTCTTTAAATATATTTCTTTTCTCTATATTTCCTTCATTTTCTAAATTTCTTGAATTACAGTCTTCAATTGAATAAAGAGTAATCAAATTTTGTCTGAATTCTCATGGATTTTTTTAACTTAAAACTAGAAAGGACTAAATGAATGAATGCGCGAATATTTTTTTCTAATACTTAAATGAATAAAGGCGGACACATAAATTATCTTTTTTAACTAACAAGTTTTATACAGTTATTATTTTGTAATGTTAGCCATTAATCTGTTTATTTGTATTTAATATTTTTTATTTTGCCTTTATTAAATTTAAAAATTTTATAATAGATAATTTCTTGAATAAATAATTTTAATTATTTTTATTATCAATCAATTTTATTTATAAAAATTAATCAAAATGGTATATAGTATATTGGGTATTTATATTCATTTGTTAATTATTTATATAAGATGCTCAGTGAATTATTTTTAATGCAATACGAAATTTTTTCTGTTAATTATATTTTATAATTATTCTGTAAGACAGATTTAAATGTAATATTTTTTATAAAATAATTAGATTAAATTTTTTTCAAACTCTCAATTTTATTTAAATTCGAATTTTTTTTCCATGAAAATTTTGTAAAAAATAATCTGATTGATTTTGACAAACGATGAACAAATGTTATTATTTATGAACGATTTTATTTTTTTCCTATATAACATTCACCAAAAAAATATTAAATATTCACATATAAATAAAATCAGTTACAATTTCTAAAATTTTAAATATTATTGTTATAATTGTTTGTTCATTCCCTAGGAATATAATTTGAAATTTTTTTAAATAAATTTAATTTGTGCTATCAATTTATATTTTATTTTTAAAAGCCAAAAAATTAATGTAAATTTCTAAATTATTTAAATTAAACCCCTGATAAAAAATTTTTATAAATTTCTGGATAAGCAATTTAATGTCGAAAATAATAATCAACCGAAAAAAATTTTGAGATTTATAAAATTTTTTTTCACTATTTTACAATTTTATATATGCTTAGCTTTATATCTAATTTACAAATTCTTCAATAAAGTGCTTGATATTTCATAACATTCTTCTATTGTTCTTTTATTATTCAGTTGATTGGCCGCCTCTTTGCTCACCAGCTTTAAATAACGATTGTAGTTGAAATATTTTTCATTATTCAATTTTCCATTTATTAATTTATTACTAATTAGTATTTTTTTAGAATGTTATATCTAGAGCAAATCATTAAATATGTGTCTTTTTAGATTTAAACTTTCCTCCAATAATATAAATATTTTAAAAAATTTTCTTTATTTTTATTCACAAAATATAAATAATTTATATAAAAATTTTTTGTTTTCATTTGATCGTTTGCGGCCTGTGTGGAGTAAAGGAGTCATTTAATATAAGTTATTTAATCCATTTATTTGGATTCATAATATTTTTTGACAAATTTCATACTTATTTTCATTAAAAATATTTTATTTTATATATGATAGTTTTATAATATTTTCCCACTTTTAAAAGAAAAGGCATTTATTAAATTTAGTCATACAATTTAATATAATTTAAACATAAATTAGATTGTTACAAAATTAATCTTATTGAGATTTCATATATTGTTGAATCAATTTTAAAACCAAAAAAATCCCGCATCGATTTATTTTCAAAATTTTTTTTCAAAATTTATTTGGATTTTTTTAATAAATATTATATTAGTTCCCTCTTTCTCTCTATTTTCTATCTCTTAATATCAACTATAAATTTTATTTTTCATTACTATTAGAGCACAATGAATTGATTAAATTTTCCAAAATTTTGTCCTTTTGGCCGATTGGTAGTAATTACTTTTTTTAATCTATAATTTATTTTTTCTTTCTTATTTTTGTAAAAATTATTTTTAATTAAGCATTCCAAAATTGACACAAATCTGTCTTTTTATAATGGACATATGTTCATTAATTTATCCATTTTTTTCTATAATTTCTTTTTCCTTTAAATACTATTATTTTGTAAATTTTCAAATATTAGATTAAATCTCATTTAACTAAATTTATTTCTATAATTAAATTTACATTTTTATATTAATTTATATAATTTAATCAAATTAATATACTAATAATAATTTTTTATATTTAAAACAATATTGGATTTAAATAGTCTAAATTTTTTTATATATAAAATATATTTTAATTTTTATTGATGATTTTATAATAATTTATATGAGACATAACATCTTGTTAAAATTTTATAGATTTTATAATTATGAATTTAAGAATTAAAATTTATTTTTATTAAAATAAAAATTTTATAAAAATCTCAGATGCTCTTGGATTATTAATGGGAATTTTTCGCTACAACAATTCTTATATATTATAATTTCCATTATTTTAATAATAAATATAAAAATTTTTTTTCCTTAAATTATTTTTTGACAACTTTTATATATTATTTTTAGTTAATTATTATAATCAACATCATTATTATTTTGTAATTTAATTTTGATTAAAATAATCTAAAAATAGTTTTTATCATAAATTTATAACGATTATTTGAAAAAGTGTAAAATTGAAAATTGCTAAGATTTTTGATGGAATAATCAATTTCATGTGTTTAAAATCAAATTCATATTTTATATATTTAAATTAATAATTCAATTTTCAACCCTAGCTTATTTAGTATTACAATTTTCAATAAATTGTAGAATCATTAGAAAAACATAGAAACTTTGATTATTTCAATTGAATTAATGGATTTAAAATCTTTTAATTATTAAAAATTTCATCAATAATTCAATTTAAGATGTGATTTATGAAAAACCATCTAATAAGGAAAAATTTTTTGGCTATTCAATTCGCAAGCTCTTTGAATTTCGCTTTCATTTTTCTTGTCTTTCCACAAACACACAGGTCAGAATATCACAATCCTAAAATTCAAGCAGCCACCATTTTTTTCCAGAATTTTGAGGAAATTTTTCAGTTAAATAAGATTTGTTAAAATTATTTTTTTTGCTTAAATTATTTTAGGATAAAACACTTTTTATATTTGATTTAATTTATTTTAAATATTTAATTATGCATATTTCAAGTATCTCTTTCATTTGTTTTATCTTCTCTTTTTCTCAGTTGTGTCTTTTTTCTCAAATTTTATACATTTCAAACCAATCGTATATTCTGTCAATCTCTTTGAAGATATCACTTGTAATTTCACTCTAACGGTGCTAGGTCGATTCCACAATGGTGCAAATATGGTCGATTCCACAATGGTGCAAATATAAAATTTTTGGCTTCTAATAAATCAGAAACCAGTTATAGCCCCTACAAAACTTATACACGCATCGATTGGTATATAATTTGTCATGGTTTGATCCAAATTAAAGGGTATTAAATCGTTTAAAACATTATTTCCAGATTTTGGTTTTGAACTTTCTTATTTTGGGCCAAAAGCTAACATATTATATACCAATCGATGCGTCTCGGTGAGATCTACAAAGTGGTATAAGGTTTGTAGGGTTTAAAAAAAGTTTCTGATTTATTAGATGCCAAATACTTTATATTTGCACCATTGTGGAATCGCCCATATTTGCACCGCCCTTTTGTCTATTGTGAAATCGACCCCGGACGCACTCTAACATTTAATAAAAATGGTACTTTCTAAGGCTATTGGTGTTTTTCGTATTTTCAGTTAAGAAATCATCTTAATAATTTTAAGTAATAATATATCATGAAATTATTGAATTAATTTTTATATATTTAAAAAATCTTCTTTTTGAAAATTTTTAAAATCATTTATAAAATGCAAGTTTAAAAATTGCTAATATATTCAAAAAATTTATTTTACAATAATTAATTTTATTATGATTTATTCAAAAATATAGATTCAATTCCTTATTTAAATTTTATTGATATTTATAATTTTTTAACTTTTCTTTCTTATTTTTAATTCTTCTTCTTCTACATCTTTTTTCATTATATATTTTCATTATTTCAAATAATTAATTTAGAAAATTTTTTCCCAACAGAAAGTTATATTTTTAATATATTGATCTGGTTAAATCAAAATCCTACAAATCTTTTTTGAATTTATATTTTTAATGAATTTATTTTTTTATTAATTTTTAGCTCATATTTATTTATTTTTAAAAAATTTAAAATAATTTTGTTTTAAAGAATATTTTTTTGATATTTTGAAAATGTTTAAATATGTTTATATGTTTCAATATATTTTTAAATAATCTTAAAATTTGCATAATTTTTGTTAATAAATTGAAAAATATTTTGCAAAAATTTTTTTTCATTCTAAATATATTTATAATAAAAGATGGCGTACAAAGGATCCACTGAACGCATTGGTGGCGTACAAAGGTTTGTACGCCAAGAGTGCGTACGGCACGGTTTTTCAAAAATTTTCCGCAAATTTCAAAATTTTTTCCCATCAATAAAACACCTTTAAAATGTCCTTCAAAATGATACCACATTTGTGGCATTCCATTGCCGATAAATTTTTTATAATTTTCTTAAATAAAATATTAAAATATTTATATATAATTGTTGTTATATATTATTTTAAATTTTAATTTAATTAAATTTATTAAATTTTTACAATTTATTAGCAGTTCTTTTTTTGGATTGTAGATATACATCAATTTTAATAGAATTTTTACAATTTTGGCCGACTTCCTTTTTCCTACATAAACGCATTTTACCTCCTGCCAATTAAAATTTCATTCAAAATAATTTCTTCATACAAAAAACATTTATCTTTTCCAGAAACATAAAATTTTTCAACATTTTGTGTTGCAATTCATTTATTTTTAATTTTTCACTAAAAATCCTATCAATCTCTAAATTTTTCATTCAGAATTTTTCAAAATTTATGACCAAAAATATTCATTTATTGTTCACAATCTACATCCATTTTTTAAATTCTAAAATTATTATAAAGTATATTTTTCATCATTGTATCCATCTTAATTCATATTCACATTAATCAATCAATTTTAATTTATTAAATATACTTTTCTTTTCATCGTTGTATTATTTTTTTATCGCATTAACCATTTGCTTAAATTCATTCTTAATCAATTTTCTTATTTTACAATCAATTTCTTCATTATTATTTCTCATTTTATATTTCAATTTTTAAAATTATCATTTAAATTCATCTGTGTTTTTTCTAGTTTTTTTCTTATTATTCTTGTTCTAATAATTTCAATTGATTTATAATTCAAATATAAGATTAAATAAAACAGCATAATTTTTTTCCAAAACTGACAATAAGTGATCGAATCCCAAACGGTGAAATTACACGCCCCGTTAGAATTGAAGCCAATATTAATATTCTTCTACGCCCCTCATGATATATTAAATTTATCAAATATTTTCCACTAGCTTTCATTAATCATCCTTATTAATTTTTCAAATAATTTATATTAAAATTGCAATTAAATCTAATCTTTCTTTTTTAATTATTATTTTTTATTATTTTATTGATATTTTTAACTTGATTATATTTTTCTACATCTACTCCAAAGATCAATTTATCCTTAAAGAAATCATCTTTATGTTTAATATCGTATATTGTTAAGTAGAACTTTTCATAACAGCCATTTAGGGCCAATTTTTTTGGGTTGTTCAAAATTTTAAAAAAATGATTTTTTAGATCGGAAATAAGTGTAATTTGTTAAATGGAAGGAAGTGGACATGGAAGTAATGGAGGGATATTTTTATATCATATTTTTATTCTTATTAATTTCGAATTTTATTTTGAATCTTTCATATTTTATTCATTATTATTTGCTATTTTTATTCTTGTAAAATTTTTAATTATTTTTATTTTATCAATAAATACATTTTCCCTCACTTCATCCTCTGAATCGATTTCTTCCACTTTCTCAAATAGTTTAGCAAATTAATCTCATCGTAGCAGAGCATGAATCCTAGCGAAAATTTTTGCTTTAAAAGAATTTCGCCCATATACAACAGGAAGCAAAACTACCTTAATTAGGTCGGATAATTCAGTTGCATGTTACCTTACGAAAAAGATGGATATGATAATTAAAATTTTGATAAAATTCTTTTATTAAATTGATTTGAATTTTTTTTACTTTAAAAATATCAATTTTATATAAATAAATTTTAATTTTATTTTTATCTAAGTATGATAATATTTCATTTTATTGATAAAATAATTTTTCTATATTATATTGAATCAATTTATTAATTTTTATCTAAACTTATTATTAATTTTGATAAATTTAATTATTCTATTTTTAAAATGTTTATCGTTTAATTCTTTTATAATGTATTTATTATCGGTCTTTATTGGAATTTTTTTAGCAAATTGGGGCAATTATTCGAATCCTTCGTCAGCCGCATTTTCAATTTGCTTTCTCAATATTTTGTCAGAGAGTAATATTTTGTTTTTTAATTCTTATTTATTTTATTATTTTATTTTGTTAAACAAATAAAAAAAAACTGAATATATATTAATAATTAATTTATATAATCATAACATAAACAATTTTTTATCGATCAGGCATTATTTTTAAATTATATTATTTGTTTTCATAGACAATAATTAAAATAAATTATTAATTTTTAGTCATTGATATTTATTATTTTTGAAAAATATTTATGCTTTTGTGTGCATTGTTAAAAGTCAAAATTATTTCTTAAAAAAATGAAATTAATTTAATCACATTTGGATTTAGAAAATATTTTATGATAATTTTAAAAAACATATTTATGAATAATTGATTATAAACTTAGGTCCTATATCTTCAAAATCAAGTCAAATTCTTTTTATGATTTTTTTATTTTATTAAAAATTAATAGATTACATACAATTATATCGCGCAAATTAAATCTTGAAGCTTTTCCAATTATTCCAGCAGAATTCATTTGTCGCCCCTCGGCAACGGCAGATGAATTTCCAATATTGATAAGAATGAACCAGAATAGGATTAATTATTTAATTTAATTAACATTAAATTTAAAAAAATATTCCATTTATTGTTGATACTTTAAAAAGATCCATATATTCGAAATTTGATAATTCAAGTCAGTAATTTTTATGATAAATTAATTTTTTATAATTTAAAATAATTTTATTTTAAATATTTTATAAACAAAATTAAAAGCCTCTATTAATTGTTGCGTATCAATGAGCCTGGTTCTTTTAATTTTATTTTGATTACTTCTTCTTCTTCTTAATATAATTAAAATAATTTTTAAATTTATAGATTATTTTTTTATCGAAATTAATATATTATAAATTGTTTTATTTTTATGAATCAAAATTATAATTATAATGATCAAATAACTAAGTTCGACAAGGTCAGGATTTAATTTGATCCATAATTGAATTTCCATTCTTAAATATAATATAAATTAATATTGATTTTTTTTATTCTGTATTAATATATTTTTAAAATAAATAATTTGAAATAATTTGGCTGTAAATCTATATAAAAAAGATTAATTTTTTCAATTTTAAGTGTAATTTTCCTGCCCTGCTAATAATCAATTTGTGAGAGATCCTCAGCAATTTTCAAAAGCGACATATCTTTTTGATTTTAAATACAGCAATTTTTATTTTTGAAATTTATATATATATTAATAAAATTAATTTCTAAATGATGTTATAAATTCCTATTTAAATTATAATAAAATTCCTTTCTAATTGAATTTTTTTTTGATATTTCGATAGTATATTTTATATACTATTTGTTACCAATTGTAATTTGTACATAGCGGCCACCGCTTTGATTGAATATGGAGCTTATGCATTACAGACAATTTTTATTTGCTTGACTTTATGATTCTTGGGTTCATTTAGTTCTTCTATTATTCCAGTGATAAGCACCGGCTCTTATTTTTTATTTATTTAAACTTCTTATAAAAACATATTTTATTTATAATTTTTTTATTTTGATATTTACTTTTGTTGATCATACAAGAATTCTTAATTACATTATTCAAATCATTTAATATATCCATTTGATGAATTTTTAATTTTTAATTCATTTTAAAATTTTGAATTTATTCTTTTATAAATACTTTTTTTACAAATACAATTTTTTAATTAGCATTTAATATTTATATATTTTTTTTGCTTTTCATTTATGTCTCACAAGCTGTTGTTGATGTTAAATTGCTATGGTTTTTGGAATCTTGACCATTTTTATATTAAGGAATTAATTAATAAAAAATTTTATTGAATAAACGTTAATATTTTCTACTAATTTATTTTTAATCTTAATAATAAATTAGTAAAAGATTTAGCAAATAGCCCTGAAATTTTATTTAAGATTAATTTTAAGTTTAATTGTAAATATTTATTTATAAAAAACTATTAAATTTTACTTATAAAGTTAGTAATCCATTTTCCATTTTCTTCCTTTCGGTATTGAAAAATTTTTTTCAAATAATAAATACTATTATCGATAATATTATTTTTTGTGGTGTATTAGATGAAGAATTGAATTGACAATACGACCTTTTATCCCCCTGGCATTTTATATATTTCCTCCCTTTATAAGCTTTGGATTTTCCCCACATTTAGCTCAGTCTGGAGTTATTCCCAGTAATTGTTAGTGCAAATATTCCTTCTTTTGTCTGTTCCAAAATCCCAATTATTGTTCATCCATTTATTTATTGACATTGAATAAATCTATTTTAATTCAATTCGCATCGGACATAACAATTGGCGCAGTCAGCGAAATTCAAAAGAATATCAGCGAAATAAAAGAACAATTTTCAACGTCAAAGCAATTTGGAACGTCAAATCGATTGTGAATTTGAACTTCAAATCGATAAATCAAATCTTCAACACACAAGTTAAGCTTGTGCAACTGCATTATTGATTGTGCATCAGCAAATTTATTCGTCAATTATTCAGCCTATTTTAATCTGTGTGATTAAAATCGAACTTATTGTGTATAAGTCGGGCTTGAAATTCAATCAAAAATGGCAGCACCGGCAAATGCTAATGCAGTTCAAGGCAGCAAAGTTGGAAAAGGACCAGGTCCATTCACCGCCGAAATGTCATGGAGCATTTGGTCGGAAAGATTTGATTTTTTCATCGAATTGCGAGGAATTACGGATGAAGCGACCAAACGACTATTATTCTTCACTGAAATTGGCTCAATTTATGAAGAGCTTCGACAAATGGCCATGCCGGATGATGTTCGAACAATGGCATTGGATGAAATCAAAAAATTAATGGAAGACCGCTATGGTGAAGCAAAATCTTTGGCAGCAAGGAGGCATGAATTGTTCTCGGCTAAGCAAAAAGCGGGACAATCAATTCGAGATTTTGCAATCAATCTCCGCACACTGATCACAAAGGCGGAATGGCATAAAGATTCAGTGGAAATGTGCCTGAATGCTTTATTCATCAATGGATTGACAAGTGATGCCATTCGCGCAGAATTGATCAAAGAGGAGAAAATCACATTCAAAGAGGCCATTGAAAGAGCGGTTCTGCTTGAACAGTCCAAAATTGATGCACATGCCATTGGGTCAAGTTCGAACATTGGGAATGCTGAAGTAAACAAGGTTTACAAAAATGGGAAAGACAAGAAGAATGAGGCGAAAAGCAAAAAGAATTGCAACCGATGTGGAAAAGCCGATCATTGGGCCCGCGATTGTGCACATAAATTGGATAAATGTCGACAATGCGGCAAGATTTGTCACTGGGCGATCATGTGCCATGCGGAGGAAGAAGACAGCAACAGCTCGGATGAAGGCGCGAGCTCGAAAGGAGCCAGAGCCAGAAAAAATGTTTGCATGGTGAGCCGGAGTGCCAAACCTGAAGCAAAATATTTCATCGCGAGTGTGGCTAAATCAATGTCCTGCCGAAAATGCACAGTGGTGCTCAAAATCAACAATGAAGAAATTCAAATGGAATTGGACCCAGGAGCTGAAGTGACAGTCCTATCAAAGGAGGATTGGTCCAAACTTGGAAAGCCGAAATTGGAAAAGAAGAACACAGGCTTGGAAGCATATGGAGGAATTCCCATAGTTGTCCTCGGCACAGCCAGCCTGGAAGTGGCATACCAAGGAAGAATGTGCTCAGCCCAAATTTTCGTGGTTGATGGCCAAGATAAGAGCCTATGCGGAAGAGATTTGATTATTGGAATGCAAATCGATTTGAACAGGGCTTTTGGCATCGAACCGACGATTGAAAGGTCAATTCATCAAATAAAGAAGACAAAGGACGAGCTGGAAGAGCCAATAATTCCTTCCAAGAAGATCAATAAAATTGTGAAGAAGAATTCTCCGAACCAGTCATTCAATAAACAGAGAGTGGCCACGGGCATTTCCTCGTCTGTGCTGATGGTCGGAAGAGAAAATTCACTGAAGGAATGCAAAAATCAAAAGAATGGAACTTCCATATCTGTTGAGCAGATATGCGCAAAAGAATCAGATGGTCCAAAAAAGACATCCAAAAACTTCCGTGGGAAGGAAAGGAAGAAGGGAAAAAGTCCAAATGGTTTCTCGGCCCATGAAAAGGTTTTGGCCATGAATTTCCAAGATGGATCGCAATGGCTTGAAGGCAAAATAATTCGAGAAATTGGTAATGCAATTTTCTTGGTGCGAACCAGTCGAGGAATATGGCGCCGCCAAGCGGATCAAATGAGGACATTTCGGAAACCGGGAGAGGCCAAAGATGAGGACAAATTCGATGAAAGAAGTCCAATGAAGAACAAAAAGCCGATTCAGTCCAAAGAAGGATGAGACCAAAATTGGCGGGGAGGAGTTGTGGTGTATTAGATGAAGAATTGAATTGACAATACGACCTTTTATCCCCCTGGCATTTTATATATTTCCTCCCTTTATAAGCTTTGGATTTTCCCCACATTTAGCTCAGTCTGGAGTTATTCCCAGTAATTGTTAGTGCAAATATTCCTTCTTTTGTCTGTTCCAAAATCCCAATTATTGTTCATCCATTTATTTATTGACATTGAATAAATCTATTTTAATTCAATTCGCATCGGACATAACATTTTTCTATATTGATTGCTTTATATAATTATTCTCGCAATCGCATATAATTATAAATTTTATTTTATAATCATTTTTATTATGAAATAAGCAAATTATCAATAATTTTTAATATTTATGAAGATTTTTTAACCATATAATTTATAGTTTTTTGATAACTAAAATAATAATCAATTTTTATTATTAATTGCCTTTTTGAAGGGCCTTATCTTTTCAATTTTAGGGGATAAAACTATAGCAATTCTTTCTATAAATTCAAATTGTTAATGATGATTAAGGAATTTGTCTTCAGCATTATTATTAACAGACTGTTTAAGATAATATTAATTTATTTAATTCTGTTAAATAAGAACTTCTATGTTTAAAACATATCAAAAATTTATTGAGATAGTTATTATTTTTATTTAATATTAATTTAGAAATAAAAATTAGATTAATCTCTAAAATTATTTATTATTTATTTTATTTTATACTAATAGACAATTTATTTAATAAATAAGTTCATATGCACGTTCAAGACACATTTTAATATTTTCAAATCTTTTTTCTTAATAAAATTAAATTATTAATTTATTTTATTATAAATCCCTTTTTTATTACAAAAAATTTCTATTTTTATTATGCATTTTTATTTCCAAAAAATGATATATAATTTTTTTAATTTATATTTTACTTTCTATAATTTTATTCATAATTTTATGAAAATTTTTTTCAAAAAAATAATAATGTTGAATTAAATTTTATGAAAAATTTTAATAATTTGGTATTATATATATATATATATATATATATATATATATATATTGTATTTTCCTTTGATATTACATCCCTTTTTACTTAATTTATTCATTTTTTTTCTAATTTAATTTATTTTTTGAGGATTCAAAATTTAATAAATTCCATTGAATAAATAAAATAATTTTAAAATTCAACTGATTCAAATACGCATTAAAATAGGATAATTGAAATATGGAGTATTACATTTTTATATTACTACATTTTGGGTATATTTGTATATGTGATTAAATAAAAGGTTATTTTAAGAGATTTATTTTTATTATTATTATTTGAAATAATTTATATTATTATTATGATTAAAAATGCACATGGAATTTGAAATTATGATATAATAATAAAATGAGTTCATTTATTAATTATTGCTCCCATTTTGATGAATTTCACCGAAAAAACACAATATTTAATAAGGATTTAATTTTTTATTATTTATTTGATTTAGATTTTTTTTAATGAAAATTTTAATGTGATTTTAGTTTATAAAACCTTTAAATTGATAAATTTTATAAGGTATATAATATGAAATTGATATTTTTTTATTTTCAATTGTTTTAAATTTATTTTTCTTTCTTTTTACCATAATCCTTTATTGCAAATACATAGTCCCATTCATCTTTTTCTACAATTTTTTTTAAATTAATAAAATTCAAGTATTTTTTAAAATTATATAATTTTAAAAAACGCAAGAAATTATTCGTTATATAAATAAATTATCTATTTTCTTGTGTTACGTATTTCATTATTTTTTGGAGGCATATTTTGTCGGGAAGGCCAGAGGTTTCACATTCGATGAAAATTAATGTTTCGATCATTGCTATAACTAATTTAAAAAATTTGATAACCTCTTTCAAATATTTGATAATTTTTCCATATTTGTTTGTTAGCTTTTAATTAACTCCTTTGAATATTTTAGGCCATCAGGATCATTAGAAAATGGATATTTGAAATCTTCTAATTTATGTATTCTTTCTGTTACTGTTATTGAACAACAAAATATGCCAGCGTAGTATTTGATTTTCTTATAAAAATAATAAAATTGATAGATGTTTTTTAACAACATTCAAAGAAGCAATAAAAATGATATTTGTTCTCCATATATTTATAATTGAATCTATATATTAAATTCATATAACAATATCGATTTTTATATAATAGATACTATTATGTTTAAGTTTTGAAGAAAATATCTGACCGTCATTCATACTCTAATGTGAATGTAATTTTTGTCTTAGATTGTAATTATTAAATAAGAGTCAATTTTATTTATTTATTTATTGGAATATTTTTATTTTTTTTATAATTTACAATTATAATTGAATTTTCGTCTTCGAATTCGAATCATATTTTAAGAATTTTTACATTTTCATTAAAAAATTTGTTTGAACTAATTTTTAGAAATAAGAATTAATAATTATTTTTATAATTAAATTTAAAAATATTGAGATATTATATTACAAATTTATTAATCTCCTGGGATATTATTTCATAGAGTGTTTTTTTCTTACATTTAATATGTGAATAATTAAATATTTATTTAATAACAAATTTTCATTGCATAATGAATCCATAATATTTGAATGAAATGATGGCATTTATTTTAAAAAAATGATGAGAAAAATTTTTGATTATTTTATTTTTTTCATTATAATAATTAAGTTTTATTTCTTTTAATTTAAAATTTTTTATTTTTAATTTAAAAAATTAAATTTTTATATAAATGTATTTTTTTCCATAAAGTAAAGGAAAATTGAATTAGTATATCAAAATAAATTATTATTTGAGATTTATTTAAAAAATGTTTCAAATTTTTTATATTTATAATAATATGAGTTATCTAAAAAAATTATCTTATAAATTATACAGATAACCTGTAAAATCTATATAAATTTAAAAAAAGAAAAAAGAAAAAAATTTGAATTAATATTTTAAATTCGTTATATAAAAAATTTGATAAATTTTAAATTGATAAAAAATTATGAGTAAATTTCATTATTCATTTGCTTTTATCTGACCCGATTTTATAAAAAAAATTCCTCTTTAATCCATTCCAACAATTGTCCATGATCCTTTCCATTTTTAGCGAATTTACTAGAGGACAATCATCAAAATCAACATCGAATTTTGGTGTCAAATTTTATTCATAATTTTGGAATGAATTTACTTAATTAAGGAAATTGAAAAATATTGATTGAATAAACAAATTAAAAACAAAAAATTATTTAAAAATTATTTTTGTGTGTTACGGATTTCAATGTATCACGCAAAGAGCCATATATATTTTCGTTCGAACCATCAGTGAAAACAATATATTTATAAAATTATATCTGTATTTATTTAAATTTTGCCTGAAATATATTTAAAAGCTATTTATTTTTATGTATTTTAATAAATGCATCTTTTAATAATTTATAATCGGAATAAATTAATCATCATTAAAAAATAAAATTTATAAATTATTAATAAAAATATTTTTTTAAATTTTAATAAATTTTTATGAAAAATTTTATCTTTTTATGATTATTTTTTAAATGAGATTGGTTAAAAAAATATGCAAAATGTTCATTCATTTTGCGAATCGTTTACACTTGATCTTTATATTTTGAATACTACTACCATTATTATTAAATAATTTATTACAATTCTATAAATTCTTAAAATTTATATATTCATTGTTTTTATAAATATTTCTTAAAAAATATTTTTTTTCTTAACATTATAATCTTAGAATTTTTTATAAATTCTAAATATTTAAAATATTTTTTTTTCATTTTACATTGAAAAAAAATCCATAAATAATTTTGATTGAGTGCATTTTAATCTCCAGCAATTAGTAAGAAATTAATGTAATAAAATTTTATATATATTTTTATTATTAATCCTACGGGCATTTTGATTTTTTGAAAATTTTCAATTTTTTTAGGAACCATTGTCAAACCATTTTCAGATATAAATATTTCGATATTAAATCAATATATATTTTATTTAAATTATTTAATTTGGGAAAAATTTAGAAAAAATTTATACTTTATAATTAATAATTTGCAATTAATTTTATTATTTTATCATAAAAATATATTTATTTATAGAAATTTATCACCTATTTTAAATATTAAAATTTTCAATTTTCTTGATTGATTAAGTCCAAAAATTTATTAGTTTAATATTAAATATATATTTTATATCAGCAAATTTTTAAGATGAACTACCTAAAATAAACAACCATCCCAATCAAGAATCCCAATTCTCTCAATGTTTCAAGCTATCGATATCTAATTTTTTTAAATTCATAAAAATACATTTTAATTTTTATTTTATTCTTCATTTTTAATAAAATTTATATTTTAATATAATTTCTAATTTATTTTAAAAATCATTTTACAATAAAAGATTCATTAAACTATTATAATTAATTTATTTATTTTAGATAATTTAAATTAAAAATTTTCGAATTTATTTAGTAAGAGGGCCAATTATTTTTAGAAACTTTTAAATAAATTCTATCGAATTTATTTTTAAATCTTAAGACAAATGAAAAAAGTAGAAAAATAAATTTCTACAATTCGAATTAAAATTTTAAAACAAAATTTTATTGGAATTTTATATATGTAAAAAATTTCATTCATTTTTATAAATACTATTCAATAATTTTTTATTCTATTATTTTGACAACGGCGCTTTCAAATTCCTCCGGCCAAAACATTAAATTGCCTTTTTTCTTCTTTGATACATTTATTTTATATTTAAATTATATTTTCACCTAAGTACCATTTTTTATTTTTTAATTTAAATTTACAAAATTCAATTTATAATTACATATTATATACTTTTTTAATTAATAATATTTTGATGGGATAAGAAAATTTTTATTAATTATTTTTTTCCATCATTTCATCATAGAAAATCTGAAATTGTTGGTGACAAGCTTCCATAGTGTTGTTTGTTTTATTATAATTTAATATCTTTTTATAATAGTAAAACGATAATAAGCAAGCATCTATGATTCTGAGGCACTTTACTCTGAATATTATAATTTATTTATCACATTTTTAATAAAAATTAAAAGGTTTCTTAATCATGATGCTGCGATTTTCTATTTTTTTTAAATAATTTATTTAAAAAAAATAAATTTTTTTATTATTTAAAAATTGACCAATACTAATTTGTTATTTATTTTAATTATAAATTGCTGTTATTTTAATTTAAAATGTAATTCTTGAATTATTTACCTTATTTGTTAATTAAATGTTGCATACAAGGAACATAATAAAATTATTTAGATATTTTTATATATAAATATTTTTTAAGTTTTATAAAATTTTTAATTTGAAATTATTTTTAATAATATAGTCATTTCAAGTCAGATAGAAATCTTTGTTGGATTCTATTTATTTTACAATTGAAATGAACATTATAGACATTAGGAATTTTATAATTTTTAATAGTTTAAAATTTTTAATAATTGATAAATTTTTATTTATAATTAAAAATTATGAAATTTATTTTATTCTATCTATAAATTGGAATATTAATTTCGGTAAATTTAATAAGAGAATTTGCTTTTTTTAAAAAAAATTTAATCTATTTAATTTATTACTTTTTTTTCATATTTTTTTTTATAGAAAAATGATTTTATCTTTCTTTAAAAACTTATTAAAAGAATTTATAAAATAATTCTTTTTTTATAACATTTCTTAAATAATTTTTTTATTAATATTTTTCACATTTTTTTCAAACAAAGATTTCATATGAAAAAAATTATGCTTGTAACCGGCTTGAGCTTGCTGTTGGCCGTTTTCGAAATTTTTAGCCGGCTTGTCCTTGCAGTTTGCCGTTTTCGAAATATTTTAGCGGGCTTTATTTCTATTTAAATTTTTACCTCATTATAAATTATATTATATTATAAATATAAATATAATTTTATTTAATCAAATTTAAATAAATATTAAAATAAATTAAATTTTTATGGATCAATTCTTTAGAAAATTAAAAATAATTATTTTAGAATTAAGAAATAAATAATTAAAAAATTTATTTCAATTAATTCTATTATATTTTTTTCTTACAATCGCTCACATTCACATACAGTGGAATGGAGCATTTGATGTTAATCCTAAAGAATATTTAACAAAAAATGAATATTATTGTTAGATTTTTCGTTATCATCTTAATTTTTATCATATTTCAAATAATTATCAATGCTGTCATCATGTTCTTCAAATTTATTTATTCATAAATTTAAATATTACTTAATTTAAGAAAATTTTTTAAATAATATTTATATTAAATTTGGCATGAATTCTGATAATCTTACTTTTTTGGTGTAACGAATTCGGAAAATACACGTGCATTTGTGCTAATTTAATTGAAATAGATTGCTGTTTTTCTGTTATTCTAATTAAAAATCTAACATTTTATCGAAAAATTCATAGAAAAATATCAATTTATAATAATTTTTATTTTATTTATTTTGCATAATGACCAACTCTACGGGAATTATTTTTTGTTCTTTTAGTAATATTTAAAATATTTTATTAATGTATTTAACTATAGACCATGCGCTTCCTCTATTCGGCGGGCTGTTTATCAATCACGTCGTTTTTAAAATCTGAATTTGAAAAATTCATAATTTTTAAATTTATTTTTTAATTTAAATATCTTCTATATTTTTTTTAAATTTTATATAATTAAAATGAAGTTATTGTTATATTTTAGAATAAAATATATTATTATATTTTCTAAAATTTTAATTTATAAAAAAATTTTTAAATAAATCTTTTGAAATGGAACATGGAATTATTTTTAGGGAATAATTCTACTTTATAAATTGCCTAATTATGAATTGCCGTTGCCCTTCCCAAACGCCGTCCCCGGCCCATTTTGCCTCATTCCCTGCCCTCCCCAAAAATGATGAAGTTTTGAAAATGCGTTTTTTTCTCCCTCCTTCCTTCCCCTCCGGACTAGCCGGAGACATATTATATATTCCTATATTCCAATGAAAAAGGCGGGGACAATGATGGGAAAAATGGATGGATAATGGGGCGGATGAAGGAAAGGATGGATTTAGACTTTGTATTTTATTAAAAGGGGGCTCATATATAAGGGGATGAACCCTAATTACAAACACAAAGTTTATTGAAGGATTTAATATATATTTTAACACATATTTTTCTTTAAAATTTAATCAATTAAGAAATCTTAAAAAATCAGTCAAAAAACTTTAAATTTAGCATATTAAATTATTAAATAATATCATAAATATATAATTTTACTTAAATTATTTAATAACGAAAAAATTATAATATTTTTAAAATTCACTATCTTATTTATTGAATTTTATTTCTTTTCAAGCAAAAAATAATTTATATCTTATTATTGCATTTCTCGGAAAATTTATTTTTTTTGTATTTCTAAATGATAAAATATTTTAATAAAAATTTTTTAATATTTTTTTTAAATTTCTGAATTATTTGATAAATTTTATTTAAAAAAATTTTCCAACTTTTTAAAAATAATAATTAAATTTTGTAATTTTTAATAATATAAATTTCCACTTTCAGCATTATTCACTGAGACTTCAGCAGTCTCTGAAGAATTATTTAAAAATTCATAAATCAATGATATATTTTAATATTTACGCCAAATTTTATTTAATGAAAAATATTTTTTTATTAACATAAATTATTAGCAAGAAATTTTTTGACAAAATTTCAGAAAAAATTAATTAATTAATATTTATTTTGAAAAATTATAATGAAAATTTCAATTTCTTTTTGTGCTACAAAATTTTATCTTTATATTATGGCTTAAATTATTAATTTAAAAATTTGAAGAAAAGACAATTAAATATAATTTTTATCACAATATAACTAGATATATTTTTCATAAAATATCAATATTTATAAATAAATGAATTTCATTATTCTTTATACTTCTAAAAATTAAGAAATGCAATCAGGGAATACAAATTTCTGAAAATTTAAAAATTTTTTAATTTTTTATGCGTCATTTTCCACCATCAATCCAAGGAAAAAATAATTCCTTTTTCGTGAAGATATAGAAGGCAATTCTTTCATATATGTATCCGCTCAAGCGCGGAGAAATTGCAGTAAAATCCAGGGATTCATCGCCGTTGGAAACATAATTATGATTTTAAAAAATAATATATATATTTTAATATTTTTTAATATATTTTCATGAATTTATAATAATTATTAAAATTTTAAGCTTATCTTTCAATATTGAATCATATAGACGATAAATCGGGATCAATTGATCGGCACATGAAATGTACAGGGCTACATAGCCCAAAGTTATTCATAATTATAATTGGGTAGTCCTTCTGTTATATGTACATAAAAAATAATATTTTAAAATTTCTTATAAATTTTTATTAATATTAATTTTATCAATTTCTTTTATCCTTTTATCATTCTGTTAAATTTTTAAATTATTATTTTTATTTTTTTCTAACATGAAGAGGAAAAATCAGTAGGACATTAAAATAAATATTTTGGTCTTGTTTTTTATTTTAATTTAATAAATCTCAAAATAGCAAATCTAAATATTTTTCTGTGTAATTGTAAATTTTTTTAAATAAAATTTTCTTTTTCTAATGATCAGAAAAATTTTCCAAAAAAATATAAATTTTAATTTTATAATTATTTTTTATTTAGGATCTTTATTTTTTGTAATTTAACTTTCATCAAATTTTTTTACGATATATCATTTAATGAAGATGAATGGAATTTCATCATAATAATATAATAAAAACGAAATACTTTTTTTTGAATTGATAATATTCATTTTAGTAATATAATTCAAATGGCGAATGTGAATTTTATTAATTATTTTAAATCTCTTTAAATTATATTTTACCTTTTTAATATATCCTACAATATTATGGGATCTATTACTTATATTATAGAATTGTCTTATAATAATCAAATTGGACAAGTCCTTATTATATATATTTTTTATTTTTTCATGATTATTTTCTTTTTATATTCATTTATTTGTTCCTTGCATTTATTGGAAAGCGAAATTTATTATTTAATTTTTATATTAATTTCTTTATACTTAATAATTTCTTCACCAATTATGCTTAAAATACATTTTTTTGTAAATATTTTTTTTAATTTACACGAATATTAAAATAATTTAAGAAATTCACTGTTTGTATCCAGTTGTAAGAATGTTCTGATTAAAATAATAGATTGTTAAAATTAATTTATTTTTTTTGTAAAATTAATTTTCCATCTATGAAGAAATTTCAATTTTATCAATTTGATTATTGATAATTATTTTATTATTATTTTTCCAAAAGAAGAGAAACAAGTGGAACATGGTCCAATAAACCGCCTGGGATATCGCTGACTGAGATAAAATGATAGATACATGCATTTTAAAATTTATTTAAAATAAGCATATTTTTTATAAAGTTATTTTCAATGATTATTGTTAAATATACTTTCTATTAATATCTCACAGATTATTATTTTTTTAGAAAAATAAATTATTTTAGAAAATATTTCTCTGTAAATTTGTTTTTATTTTTATAAAATTATATTTAATAAAATCCATAAATATTTTAAAAATTTAATTGTATTTTATCATAATTTTCGATTTATTTAATTTTATTTATTTAGTATTCTAATATTAATTAAACTTTAGCATTTTTTTTGAATGTTTTATATAATAATTCAATAATACTATTTTATTTTATTTAAAAAAAATAATAAAAAAAAATTTCAGATTTTTTTAAATAATTTAATTTTTAGAAAATATTAATAATAATTTCTAATCACTTTATTTTATTAAAAATTTCTCTGACAATTCGGATGAACATGTTTTGATTAATAAAATAATATATTATTTCATATATATAAATGAAATTTAATATAATAGCCTAATTTCATTATTATAAATTTATTTATATTAAAAAATATTTTTAATAAAATAAAAATTTTCATATCTTGTTTTTTGCTTAGTATATGTACATATGGGTATAAATTTTATTATTTTATCTTGTAATTTATTTGAATAATTGATGATAAATAAATCTATTAAAAATGTCAACTTCAATATGTTTATAAATGCACCGATTTGGAAAATTTTTAACGCATATCTTTGAGCATTCTTTCAAATTCTCAATTTAATTTTTGTCAAAATTATTAATAATTATTAATAAATTTGGGCATTTATAATTTTTTTGATTAATAGTTAATTATTTGATTATATTTTATCTAACTAATCTAAAATAGTATATTATTTTATATAAATATTTTTTAATTATGTCTTTTCGTAAATCATCTTTGTAAGATATGAAATAAACCATTTTTTCTAAACTAATTTTTTAAAAATTATATTTTTTGTATATTTTTAAATTTATTATTAAATTTAATTATATATAAGTATTAATTAATGAACTATTTATCAATTTATTAGGATGCTTTTTTTAATGCGACTGAGCGTTTGGATATATTCCAACTTGCCAAAGACTGATCACTGATGAGCTAAAATTTGTCATTTAAAAATTTCTAATTTTTATTTGTTTTTTTTTTAAATAATTTATTATTAAATAATTTTTTATTATAATAGATTAACTTTTTCAATTATTAATCACTTTAGAGATTGGTTGGTACCACTTAATTATTGCTTTTTTTGAACAATTTTCTTTCAAATCCTAAGATTGTCTTTTTTTAAGTATAATCTGAAAAGAATAAGAATTCATTCGATTTTATTAATCTGGAAAATTTAAACATTATTGCTAACAATTTGGCTCAATGGCAATAAAGACGCTTTTAGATTTTGTTCGCAATTTTAATAATCAGAAAATATTTTTATTTATTTTAATAGTATGGAAATAATTAAAATGTGTTTAATGGATGTTTTTGTTAATTTAATTTTTAACGATGATTGACAAATCCTTTTTTTATTTATAATTTCATAAATGATGACAATTTTTTTGAATGATAAAAACACCAAAATTAAATTTGAATTGATCATTATTTTTATACTTGTATATAAAAAACAACAATGACTAAAAGTCGAACAATTTCAGCCATATTTACTTTTTAACTTAATAATATAAAAAAAGCCTTATTATTTGTAGTATAAATATAATATAAATTTTATAAGAATAGGTTTCTTTCTTATGTAGATATTTATAATGCTCATATCTTTTTCCAAATTAAATTTCAACAATATTGGTCCAATTGAACAAAATTGAGATAGGACATTTAGCAGGAAGAGAAAGCTGACATTTATTCAATTTAAAAAAGTTAATTTATTATTTTGAAATGTTAATCAGATTTTTATTTTTTATTTAATTTTTATATTTTCAATTAACAATTTAATTTTTAAAGATATGAACTAAATCTTTAAAAAATCATTATATTTATTTATAATTACTATTCGTTTTGAATAATAATAGGTATAAAATTTATTAATTTCCTAAATATTTTATTATTTCCAGTCTTGAAATTGTGAAATATTCCTACTATATAATTTTATTAATTATTTTATGTAAAAATTTTATAAATTTTTCAATGATATTTTTTAAAAGAACAATAGTAATCAAATATTAATAAATAAAAAAATTATTCGAAAATTCGTGTTTTTTTTCCTCATTTGCATCCATTCTTATAGATGTATCCAAATGAAATAGTTATAAATTTTTTACCATAAAAAATAAAATTTATTTCCATTTGTAATAAAACATTTTCCATTTGAGTTAATATAACCAAGTTCCAAAAATTAGCATTTTTATTTCTAATATTCACAAAAATAAATCGATGATTTAATTTTTATTCAAGCTCATTTTTTTGCATATGTAATTTAAAAAAAGTTATTTCATGATTATTGTTTATTTTATATGATAATATATTTTAATAAATATTTTTATTTATGAAATATATAAAAAAATACGAACTTTTATTAAATTTATATATAAATATATATTATGATACCGAGAGTGAAATAATAATAATAATAATAATAATAATAATAATAATAATAATAATAATGAATGAAAAATTATTTTTATTTAGATAAAGATCGATTCCAGTTTCTTCATTTGTAATTAAATTCTTCGTCTCTATAGTCTCCGATAAGCTCAGAAAAGAATGACTTAAAATTAAAAAATATTTTCAATTTCGATAAAAAAATATCGTCAAATCTGTTTGATTTTTTTCATTTTCGTCAGAACAAGTTTGCTTTGTCGAGTACAATGGTTAAGTATAAATTTTTCATTTAATTATGCTTTAGTTATTTGTAATTTCTATGCCTTAACATTTATTTAAATAATATTTTAATTTATTAAATGAAATTCTTTAGTGCAAGCCAATTTTTGCAATACCAATTTCATTTGATCGGATTGTAAATTATAAATTCTAGAATGTATAAGGACTAAATCAGCAAAATCGGCTCTAATTCCAATATTCTTTTTTGATTATCTTTCGGATTTGTTTAGTTTCTCTTTTGGATTAGAGAGAATTAAAATGAATTTGCTGAATTTCCACATATGTTCTTATAAGTATATTGTAAATTCTTTTTTTTTAAATTTGAAAATTTAATATTAAAAATTCTGTGATAAATTTTATTTAAATTAAAATAAATTTTTCTTAATTTTTATATCTAAAACATATTATTTTCAACAATATTTATTTTTTAAAATTATAAAAAACATTTAAATCGGATTCTATGATTAAATAAAATGCATTTTTAAAAGGATCTATTATTTAAAGAATTTTTTATATAATTTTAAAGTGATAAATAAGCCCATTTTTTTATTTTTTATGATAATTGAATTTGTTATAGAGAAAATGAGCTGAAAAAGTTATTCATTCAACATTTTATCATGGCCCATAAAATTGATTAATTGAAAATAATTATATTGCAATAATATAAAATATTTTGAATGGAATATATCATCTAGGCTAATAAAATTAATTAATATTTCTTCTTCCTCAACCCGTACCTCAAAATTTTCTTTTTTTAATATATATATATCTTTTACAGTAATACTTTATTTATGAAAGTTCATATATATCGTTGTATTTAAAGAAAATAATAATTCAATGTAATTTTTTATAAAATAAAATAAAATATGTATATTTTAAAGAAAATAAAAGGAAAAATCAAAAATATATTTCATCTTGCTACAAACTTTTTTGATTTGAAATTTATTATTATAAACTTCACTATTTTTCGATAAATTATATTCCACTTTGACAGATATAAATGTAAAGAATAATTTTTTGTATAATTGTTTTTTTCCACTTTTAGAAATTTCAAAATTTTTTGATTTGACTTATTAGAATCAATTTTTAAAATTTATTTGTAAATAATTAATAAAATAATATATATATATATATTATAAGATTCATTAAAATAATCAATTTTTAAATAATAATATTTTAATCAATTTCAGTAACTTCATAATAATAATAATAATATTTATAAATTTGAATATATTTTTTTATTCAATTAACTTCTTTTAAATTATATTTTATTCGATAGCTTTAATTAAATTTAAAAATTTTATCAATAATTATTTAGTATCATAAATTTATATGACAAATTCGCATCAATGCCACAAAATTTATTTTTCAGTATATTGTATATAATAAATTAATGTAAAGCATGGATGGAATATTTTTATTATTTTATTAATTTTTTAATAAAAAATATAGCAACGCGCATAAATAATTAAATTTAAATTTAGTAATTGTTAAATAATTTATTATTGTCTTTTAAAAATATTTATATTTATTCAGAGTTATTCTGTAATTTTTTTAATTTAAATATTTGTAATTTTAGTTAATTATTTTTTAAATATCTAGTTATTAATAAATTATTATTAACTATTATATAAGAAAGGAAATAGATTTACTTAAAATTAAATTTTCTAAAAAAAGTATAGCCGCTTTTGACATTTGATTTTTTTTTGATTTTCATATTCTCAAATGTCAAATTCTGAAATATTAAAAAAAGGAGAAAACAATTGTATAAAAATTACTTTATGATATATATACGGAAAAATTACAAAAATTCATTATTAATATTATCAAATTTGAAGCCTCTCACAGGCCTAATATTTCATTCGTAATTTCATCTCATAATCGTCTGTTAAAATTAATTTATAATTCAAATTTTTGTACAAGTTTAAATATTCTAAATTGTATAAATTATTCTTAACAAAAATTTATATAATATTACTTTATTATATCAATTCAATTTTCTTCAAAACCGTTCCATAAGTTAATAATGCATTTATTGTATAAATTCAAATCATAGTAATAAAATTTTTCAATTATTAATTTATCATTTTATTTAATTTTACATTATTATTGATATTATATTTTAATAATTCATTTATTTCAAAGGAATATAATTAAATTTTTTATATTTTTCTATTCTCATTTATTATCAAATAAATATATGACTTTTTTAATTCATCAATTTATATTTTAGGTTTTAATTAATAATTCATTCCAACTCATGTTTCTAATGCATAAATTCCATGTTGGCGACTCTCTGGCGCTTGACATTGAATCGGAAATTTTATATTTTTATGATTTAATATTTAAATTATATATATTTTCTTAAGAAAATAAACAATTTATTAAAATAAATTTTATTTATTTATTTCCTTTACTAAGCCTTTAATTTAAAAATTTTTTAAAATTTTTTTCTTTGTTTAAGAGAAATTAATGATTTAATATATCACACAAAATAATTTCATATAATTAAAACTCCTTTTTTTTATAAATTTGTGAATTTGGATTTTTATTCATAATTATAATGTATTTATAAATATCAAGTATTTTAGATTAGATTGAATTTTAAATGAAATTTATACTATATAAAATTCCCTTGCTTAATTTATTTTTTTAAATTAAAATTAAATAATTATTAATTTAAAAATTATATTAATTTAGTTACACAATTTTTCAAATAAAATATGAAAACTAATTAAAATTTACTAATTTAATTCGCACAAAATTATAGCGATACTACTTTTTTTAAATTAAATTGGAATATTTTATTATCCATCATCAGTTATGAAAGGAATTTGCCTATTTAATAAAAAAAATTTTCAGTAATGTGCAAATAAATATTATTTTTATAATATCAAACAAAAGGAATAAATTTATTTCAAAATTTTTGTTAGTTTTTCTTTATAATTCAATTTTTTATTATATTTTAAAATGATTTATGAGCAGAATTGAATTTCAAAAAAAAAATTATTATATTCGATTTTCTTCATATATTCAATTTTATGATTAAAAATATAGCAGATAGATTTTATTTTTGAGAATCTTCATTTAAATTTCTCACTTTCCCTGGCATTGCCAGGTCTCGCTTTTACATTATTTTTCTTTGTTTCAATATATTAGAACGCGAAATTAATTTAATTGTTTTTAAAAATTGCTTTAAAAATTTTTTTCTCTAAATTTATCTAATTTTAAATAAAATAAATGATATTAATAAATTATTTTAAGTACTCATCATTTTACGGAAAGCGAAAATTGCTATTAAATTTTCGATTACATTTGTTCCTTTATTTTGTTATTTTTTCCAAAGAATTGCGAGCCTATACCAATAATGTTATTATTTAATTTTAATACAATAAAAGATAATAATAAATATTTTTGTAATTCACCATATTAGCAAATATTGAATTAATTTTTAAACAGAAACGATAATTATTCTGAATTATATTTAATTTCCTTTTTTTGTATTTTTCAATTTAAGTCACTCTTAAAAATAACAAGTGAATTAAATGATCATCATTATAGGGTACAGATTTTTATGTTATTTTCATATATAATTTATTTTAAAAAATTATCTCTATATCTATTTTATAATATATTAATTATTTTCAAAATATAAAAATTTTAATTTTAGTTAATTCATATATTTCCTATTCTTCTTAAATCATTTTATTTTTACAGAAATTTATTTCCAAATAAATCTTCTTTTAAATGTATTATTATGCAATTATATAATGAACAGATGAGAATTTTTGCTCTGGCTAATTCAGTTATTTTGAGCGACAATCAATTTGACTAGCAATGATATTACAGAATCCAATTTGTCGAAGAATAATTCTCAAAGCTTTTTTCGCCCCGCTTTATCTTCTAGATATATGTAAAATTCAGTTCGATTTTTAATATTTATCTCTTTTTTTTGTAATTTTTTTTCTTCTATTTAGTTTTATGCATATCAATAATTAAATTTTTATATTTTTTAATCAAGATATTTTCACTTTTTAATAATTTTTAAATTATTGAATTAATTAATTTTAATAAAAATAAGTTTTCTAAATTTTTTTAAAATAATTTAATCAAATATAAATGAAAATATAGTCAAATTATAATTAGGTATTAAGCTTTCTTGATTCAATAATTAAAATTATTGAAGAAATATTTTATTCTTGATTTTTAATTTATATTAAAGTGATATATTTTTAATTTTTATAATAAATATTTTCGTTTTAAAATTTAATATTTTGTAAAATGTTTATCTAATTTTTTTTTATTAATAAGATGAATAAATTTAGTTCATTTTTATTTTATTTTTTCAATTTATATAAATTTATAATTTAAATTGTACCTTATTTGATTTTAGTATTCGTCATTAAAATTGCAATATGAAAATTTTTACAAAAGAATTACTATAAAAAGCCATAAAAATATATATTTATTTTAAAATTTTTAATTATTTATCATCTTTCTATAATAAGTGAGATGCTGACCCTTTTAAAGAGCAAACAAATCACGTTATTTTTATTAAATTGATTAAATTAGTAAGATGATTTATATATAGATTTTTAAAAATTATTTTTAATTTTAAATTTCATTTCATCAATGTTTAGAATTTAAATATTTTATTTTCAATATTCCCACTTCAAATTTATAAAATTATATTCTTATTTATGTTTTTCTTTGGCATGTTTTGGTATCTCCTTCAAGAAAAAATAATTCAAATTACAGAAAAAATTATAAAAATTCTATATTTTTTGATCAAAAAAATTAAATTAAAAATAATTTTTATAATTTTTTAAAACGATTGATTTTTTATTAATAATTTTGCAAGCTGTCGGAAAATTATGAAGAATTTATGCAAGTAAGATTGCTGGTGTTTCAATCGTCTATATTGCTCTCTTTTTTATACACTGACGTGATAAATATATTTTATATTATTATTTTGATCTTTTTTATACCCTGACGTGATAAATATATTTTATATTATTATTTTGAATTTTTTTATCTATATCTTAGTTTCAACATAAAATTTAAAAATTTAAATTATCATCTTAAAATTATAATATTTTATTTTATCTTTTCTTTATTTATATTATTATAATTTTATATTTTTTAATAGTTTAAATTTATATTTGATAAATATAAAATAAATTTTAATAAATTTTTTCTAGATTTATTTTTTGAAATTTTTTATTATTTCAAATCCTTTATTCTGTTAAATTCAAACTCAGTAATACATTATTCGTGTAATTTATTGACGACAGTTGATAGGTTTATATTTTGATTATTTTTCATTTATTTATTTATCAATTTCTAAAAAGCTTTTTGATGTGTTCAACTGTTTTGGATCCGCGGAACAAATTGAAGGGTTTAGAATGCGATCGAGAAGAAATTCGGCAAAAATTGGAAGAGGATTTGCGCCAGTTAACAAGAGAAAATAATTCAACAAGGGAGAAGAGAAATAGAGCAGTTTCCATTTTGCCGAACAAACCTTCATTTGTTTCATCTGTTTTTGAGGTAAATTTTTGAAAAAAATACAAATTAAATAATTAAAATTTTAAGCATTCTGATGGATCGCGAACATCAGAGCAATCTGATCAATCAATTCAAGATGAGTTTGGCACGGCTGTCCAGGTTCGCATTCAATCATTTTTTGAAACAGAAAATTATTTTCTAATAGGAACTTGACAAATATTTGCGTGGGCGAAGAACCGATTCAAAAGTGAACCTATCGATTTGGTGGAATGAAAATCGGGCTGAATTTCCATTTCTTTATCAACTCTATGAGAAATACCATTCGGCACTAGATGGCAGCGTCGAAAATGAACGTGTATTCAGTTCTGCCAAGTTCATTTTCAACGATTTGCGCCAAAGTCGGACGCTAGAAAATTTGAAGAAGATCCTTTTTCTTCACCAAAATGTGCCACTTTACAATTTTAAAATTTGATGCTTTTTGAAATATCATTAAATAATTTTTGAAATAACATTGAATATAATTTTTTGGATAAAAATTTTACTTTTTTTATTTTAAGAATTTTTTTTTTGAATTTTTAATGGATTTAAAATTTTTTTGAAAAATTCCGAATTCCAATTCCGAAAGCCGGAATTCCGGTGTTTCAATTCCGTTCCGATTCCGAAAAAAATTCTAATTCCGATTCCGAAACCAATTCCGATTCCGATTTTTTTGAGTTCCGGTTCCAGCCCTGGTTGTAGAGGCTGTTCCAGAATGTAATTATTTATTGATGTCGTTTTAAATTGTTCATATGGAATTTATGGGCAGAGGCCTAAACATAAGAGCAATTAATTCATAAATTAATGTATCAATGTTCATTCCTTATTTCCTATAATTTTTCTTGAATTTAAATAATAATTATTATTACCAAATAATAATATTTTTATATTTCAAAAAAAAAATAAATTTTTAATAAATTTTACATTAATGATATTAATATAATTTTAGAAAATAATTATAATATTATTTTTTTTAATGAATAATTTTTCGCAAATTTTATTTATAATGTGATAGGTGCTGGCTAATTTTTGCGTTTGTTATCATTAGCAATATGATTTGTTGAATTTAATTGAATATGCTTATATCCGGTATAAGAGTTCCGAAAATCATAAAAAAAAATTTATCGTATTGTTAATTATATAATAATTATTTTTAATACAGAGTTTTTACTGAATAAATTTACATTTTTTGATTTTCTTTTTAAAAATTTTTAATTAATTTAGGATCTTTTTTACTTTATTTAATATTTACGGTTTTTTCATTATTTTTTAAGATTTTAGAGATGGCTCAAAACCATGTAAACAAAGAAAAGGGTTTGTGACTGTCCTCATTTATTAAATTTCTCTTTTCTTTTATTCCTTATTAGAGGACATGGCTATAATTTTCAGGGTCCATTTAATAAATTCATTTTGACAATCATATTTTAATAAGATGATTTTCATTGCATTATTTGTTTCTTTGTAGATCAAATTTCATTTTCCATACCATCATCCTTTATTTCATTATATTTGTTTTTAACCACATAGTGTCTATTTTATTTCAAATCAAAGTAATGCTTCAAGTTCGTTCATTTTAATTGTAAATCAAAGGAACATATTTTCATCAAATTCGTTTATGATTAGAAAAATAAAAAAAAATTTATAAAATGTTTCATTTATATATTTGTATTGAAAACTTTATTTAATACATTTATTTGTCTTTTTTTTATTTTTTATCCTGCTGTATAACCGAAGAAATAATATAAATAATAACTTCGAAATATTTGCTTCGAAATATTTATTTTCTATTTTTTTTAAATAAAATAAATTTGTTATCATCGAATGATAAAATAAAAAAAAGTTTTTTTAATATCCTATAATAAAAAGGCATCAATGATTATGTATAAAAAATTTATAGTCAAATTTCATTTTTTTAATTCATATATTTGAATTAAAAAGTTCTCAAATTTACTATAATTAATTCGAAGTGGTTACTCCATTTTCAATGTTATTTCGCGTGATTCCTCATATTCTAAGAAATTTTGAATCATTGTTCCTGCATTTGTAGTTTCCCTGATCATTTTCATCCAATTATTTAATGTAGAATTTTTTATCAGTAATAATATATATTTATCTCATATTTCTTCACATTTTGCAGTATATGTATGCTGATGATATAAAATGTAATTTTATAATTAAAATTTTTATTAATCACTGATTTGTTTCTCGTTTTTAAACAATAATTTAAATCTAAAAGTATTTTTTTAATCATCATCTATGAATTTATATAAAATTATTAAAATTTTTAAACTATTTTAAAATTTTTCTGTATTTTATCTTTAATAATTTTTTTGTGATTAAAAATTTATATATATATATTTAATAAATTTGATTTAAAAAGTATTCTATTAATTTTTATAATTTTATTTAAAATATATTTTTCATTAAAAAAATTTGAAATTATTATATAATATTGTAGGATAAATTCCCAATATTTAAACAATAATTAATCAAATTTTTCAAGTTAAATTTTATTCTATTTATTTTTCAATATTCTCATATCGCAATAAAAACTCTTTAATTTTTCTTTCGAAATCTTAATTTCCATCATTGATTTATTTATTTTAAGTTCATAATTATATTATTTTAAATTTTTCTTCTTATATATTACAGATATTTATTATATTTATAATTTTTCCATATCAAATAATTATTAAGTTTATTTAGGTTAGTTGAAATTATTAATTTTTAGGAAATTATTTTGTATTTTTTTTGATTATATTCTAATTCATACATGATTTTACTTGTTCATTTTATTTATATTAATTATTTTACCAGATTATTTTCCATAAGATTGAATGGTTTAAAAACTATTTTAATGAAATGATTAAATTTTATATTCCTGCTTCTGAATCACTAATTGATCGAAACTAAGAGTAATAAATCAAATTATTTGTAAGCGAAAAATTTTATTTTTTTCTAATTCACTTTTATTCCAAAATAATATTATTTATATAATATTCAACAATTGTTTTGACATATAACCGAAAGATGGTTAATACAATTTGTATTTTCGAATGGCGAATAATTATATTTCACGATATAACTTAAAAGTGTTTAGTGATTTAATAAGAAGCCAAAATAATAGAAAACAAAATAAGCATAATTTTTCTAATAAATTCTTCAAAAAAATTTTTTATCTATTTATTTTGACATATTTTGTGGAAAAGAATCACTATAAGTTTAAAATAAAAATTGCACTATCGTGTATAATTTTATACATTAAATTATTTAAATTTTTTTAATCATCTTCTGTTATCAACTCGAAAGAATTTTAAAAATTGAATATTTAAAAATAATAATGGCATTAAATTTATTTTTTATAGAATTATTTTATAAAGAAATTAGAATATTTTTTTTTATTTGTAAATAAAAAATTTTAATTCTTTTTTTGGAAGAATTTATTTTTTATAGTTTAAAAATTTCGTAATCTTATTTTGTAAAAAAAATATTAAATCCTATTTTTAAATAAAAAAAAATTATTTTTTTTTTTATTTTTTTTATCTAAAATATTTTATTATCATTGTTGATTTACCCCAAGCCAAGTTATGCAAATTATAATTATTTATTAATTTTTTATTTTAAATAAAAATTAAAAATTTCGCTCCAACTTTTTCTTTAAAATTTTTTAATTCTATTTTTGTTCTTAAATTTTTAACGAAAAATATTATCAACTGATTGTTTCTAATGTCTCAAATAACCATTTTGTTATGGATTGTTGTTCATTAAATTTTTAATTCCTCCTTTGGCATATAATTAAGATTAATTTATATTTTTATAAATTTAATATCTTCTTCAATGCTAATTACATAATAAACCTTGAAATCTATTTTATTTTTCGCAATCATTTAATTTAATCTTTTTATATTCAAATTAACACAAAACAGATATTTATTTTTTAGATATTTCTGTTTTATATTAATTAATAATTTTACATTCCATTTAAACTTTAAATCTGTTGCTGCAAGTCGAAAATGATTAGATTTTCTAAATTTTCAATATATATTCTTTAGCTTTTAATATTAATTTCAGGATGCTTTTATTTATTTAAATTTTGATAATTACCATATTTTCATCTTTTATTTATTTATGTTATCACTTTTAATCTTTATAAAATTAAAAAATTAAGAAAATAATGATATTTAAATATTTTTTAAATAAAATAAAATCAAAATTATATAATTATAGAAATTAGATATAATAAATTGAACTTAGGACATATATATTTAGAAAATTTTAAAATATAATAAAATGAATAGAAATTTATTTATTTTTTTAATTTTAATATATTTTTTCATTCACCTATGTTATAAATAATTTAGATATAATAACCAGTATCTTTTTGATTTCAACCATAATGCGTTGATTTGTCAATATTAATTTTTAATATTAAATTATCTTTTTCTAACGGATTCGTTGATATATCCAATTCCATTTTTCATATTTTACATTTATATCATCATCACCATCATATTCCATTCTATGTGGAGCTATCGATTTTTTCAAATTAAATAAATATATTCATCAAATTATTTGAATAATTATTATAATTAAGTATTATAAATTGTATTTTATTTTTCAAATTTTTTCGTATTTATCTAATAAAATTTTTACACGTAGCAACTTTCATAAAAATTTTAGATCAATTTCAACAAAGAATATTTTATTTTCTCTAATATTTTTATATATTTTTTTAAAATATTATTTTATTATTTTTATTATAATTATTTTTATTGTCTAAGATTGATTGTAGTATATAGATGTTGACCTTTAGATATAAGCAATATTTTATCACCCTTTCAAAATGTTTTATTTCAAAATAATTTAATTTTTCAAAGCGGCAAATATTTTATTGGAATTTTAAATTTTTTATCAATGTTCTTGATATTTTAATTCTTTTTTCCCTTTTTATTGAATCTCTTTATTATTTATTTCTTTATAATTATTATTATTATTATTTTTCTTTTTATATTCATCAGTATAAATTTATTCATTTTTATTTTATTTTACTTCTAATTAAATAAAAAGTAAAAAAAATTTTAATTAGGCATTTATTTATTTTGAAATATTAAGTAATTTTTTAAATTTTTTGTTAATAAATATTCCAGTTATTATTAATAAATTTATTATTATCAAATTTATATCCCGTTTGATCCAATGTCTTCGGTTGATTCAGCAATATTTATAGAAAAATATTTTCATTTTCCTATTTTGTTTTATGAATTTCATTGCTCGCAATTTGATGATGTTGGTGTTCGCGGCAACTTCATGTGAAAAAATTTAAATCTCGAGTATATTTTCAAAATAACAAAAATTTATAGTTAAATTTTGTATTTTGTAACAATAATATTTTAATTGTATTATTACTTGAATCTTGAACCACTCACTTATTTATTTAATTTCCATTTTTATTAATTATTTTACTTGGAAATATCAATTCAATTTAATCAATATAGAAATGGAAGCTATCCTACGTCGTTTAGCTTGTCTTATTCGCATGTTTTTAAAAGAAATTTTTAAAGTAATTTTGATTTCCATGAATTTTTCCTTCACATATTCTTTCAAAATATATTATATTCTTTGTTCTGTTTGTTTGTATTTAGGTAGAATAATGTACCATAGATGTATTTCTTAAATAATATATTAACCATAAATATGGATATAAATATAAAACATATTTTTTGAAAAATGATTATATGCCAATAAATTTCAATTTTTTTTTATTTAATATTTTCTGATTAATAAACTTTGTACAGAATTGGTAAAGCAAATCACTTTTAACTCCACAATTTATTATTCATCATATAAAATTTTTTGATAAATTTTATTTTCAATAATCATTAGAAAAATTTCTCTCTTTTATATAAATTATGTATTTGGATTGTAAATATACCATCATCATAAATATTTTTTATTCATAATATATAAAAATAAAAATTATAAAAATTTTTTAATATTTTAATTTAAAATAAATTTAATCTACTTGTTTTGCCTTATCTTTCGCAAAAATCATTCTCTGATTTGTCACAAGGGAAGTAGTCATCAAAAATAATAAGCCATTTGAACTGCGAAAATTCTCGCAGAAGTTTTCATTTAACTTTTTCTGGAAATTAAATTTTTTTCTTACTAATTTTTTTAATAAAAATTATTTTATTTTATTAATCAATGATTTAATTTTTTAATACAATTTATTAAATTTTAATTAAATCAAATCAAATCAACAATAAATTAATAATACCATTCCATAATTTCCTTTTTTAAATCAACTCTAGAATCATTGGATCCATTAGAAAATAGATTTAATACAGCCATTCCACAAACAATCTCAGTTTTTCTTCACATTAGTACAAAATTTTCACTTTTTTTTATTTTTAAAATTATAAAAATATTTTGACATCGACATTTGACAAACCGATTTCCTTACTTTTATAACGAATCATCATTTCCGTATTAAAATTAAAATTTTTGGATTTTTTTCTTTAATTTTATTAAAATCATTGAAGGGATATTTTTAATTTCAAGTGATTTTTTTTAAAATTATGATCATTGGAGTTCATAATATACTTGTCAATATCTTTTAATTTAAATTTAGTATTATTATTTTTTATTTAATTTATCAATTTTATGTAACTCTACATAGAATAATGTTACCGATAAATTTTCAAAGTATTGTCATTTCAATTTTATTTTATTTTTATTCATATTCATATATATTTTTTTTATCTAGTCAAATGTGCTTTAATATATTTTTATATTTATTCATGCATTCTCCCAATAATTTAATTGATTAAAATAGTAACATCTATTATTTTTTCATAACTTTTTCCCTGAATTCTTTATTTTTTTAAAATTTATTGTTGAACATTCTACTAAATATCACATATTTCATTATTGATTTAATGAGATAAATTTTTAAAAATAATAATTTTTCTATTATATTTAGTTTTAGGGATTTAATTTTTAAATATGTTTGACAATTTAATTTGATATATTTTAATTTTTTTAAATCAATCTTCAATTGCATATAATGAAAATCATTAAAATATAGTTATTAAAAAAAATCATTAGAGAACTAATTTAAAAAATTTGATTTAAAAAATTTTTTCTTTAATCCAAATCGGCTCTTTATTTATTAGTTATATCCGTGAAATTTCGCGTAGTCTTGAACTGATTAAATTTTTAGATTTCCCAAATTTAATCTAAAATGATTATCAAAATTTAAATTAACATTTCAAAATAGTCGACCTTTAAAAATATTTATCTTATATTTTTCAAATTTAATGATCTACCAAAATTTCTAAGTACTTAATTTTTTCTTAAAATATTTTATTTTAAAAATTCATATTTTATTATATATAAATAATATAAATGCAATCCATTTATAAACCTAAAAAATATAAAACCATATTTTAATTTTTCAAAATTTTTATATTTTATTGATTTGATTTTAATTCTTTATAGAATTTTTCGTTTTATTTTTTAAAAATTATTTAATTGTTTTCTTTTTATAATTTAATTTTTATTCAAGATATATTTTTATATAATATCTAATATTTCCTTTGAATTTTTAGCTTCAAATATTGTAAATATTTTATTTACTATGATAATTTTTTAATTTACATTGCAATAATAGCCTTTCTTGTATAGATGTTGTCTCTTTAAAATTCAAGTGGACATTTCTGGCACTAAGATGATTATTTTTCTTAAATTAATTTTGTTTTATATATATATTAAATCCTATTTTCTATTATATATAAAAAAATTTACATTTCATATATTCGAAAGACTGTTTGATTGTGTTTACAATTTCCATTATTGTTTCGTTGTTTTCGATCCTTGCAAGCAAATATTGCATGGTCACCTTTTTCTTCTTTTAGGATTTTATATTTATTAACATTATATTCGTAATAAAAATTTATATGTTATTTGTAAAGATTTTTTCTAGATATTAAATTCATCATTCAAATTAGAAATTATTACTTAATTATTTTATGAGTTGAAAATTTAATGTCCGCCTATTTGTCCATTTTCAAATCAAATATATAATTTTTCGACATCAGAAATATTTCATGGAAAAATTTTAAAAAATTATTTGTAATATTTAAAATTTTTAAATTTATTAAAATATTTATTTTTCGGAGTCAAAATTTAATATTATTTTAATATTAATTTTTTTAATATTATTCCAATATAATATTGTAAATTATTTCTAGGCATTTTTTAATTTATTTAATTTTTAAATTTATTTATATACCAATTGACATAAACCACCAACTTTTCGATAAACAAAATCTCGAATGATTTGATATAAATAACAATGTTCAATATAGCATTAAACTGACAGAAATAATATATTCATCTGCATTCAAAAATCTTCGTTGTCATTTGGTTATTTTTGCTGTGGTCATCCTGGATTTAGTTTTATACATTTATTTTAAATATTCTATATTTATTGCTTTTATCAAGTTAATAATATCTTTTAAATCTAGAGTGTAAATTATTTAAGTAATTATTAAAGCTAATATAAAATAATTCAACTTTATTTATTATTATTAATATTTTAATTTTATATTATTTAAATTTATCCTTTAACTATACATTAATTTTATTGAAAAAAAATACTATTAATGGTAAATAAACGATCGATTTTAAAAATAATATTTATTGGCAATTAATTTTAGAAAGAAATCCATAAATTTTATCTATTTTTAACACAAAATTGATCACGCCATGTGTTCCTTTGTCGGATGTTCCAGCCTCTTTTTCAATTCCCACAGCAAATTCAAGCTCTTTCTAGAAGATTCTATTTTTCATTTAATAATTTTTATGAATAAATGATAATTTATTGTTAATATTTTTTGTTTTTTAAAATAATTTTTACTATATTATATAAAAGAAAAATTATAGACTTTTTTCAATATTTGATCATAATTTAATCAATTTTAATAAAAGTTAAAAAACTAATTTCTCAGCTGCTTTAATTTCTTCGAAATAATTATTTTTTTTAATATTTAAATAATTTAAAATATTCTTAATTAATCAAATTGCTAGAATAATTTACTATTTCGTTTTAATAAATTGTAAATTATTTAAGAAAGATTTTTAAACAATTGATTATAATTTATTATGTCCTTACCTAGTCCAATCAATGTGATTAATTTAAATTTCTTCGAATTTTAATTAATTTAGAAAATATTAAATATTTTTTATTTTTTTTTTATTTTCTTTTCCTCTATGGCATGGCGGAGATTCCTTTGTTGGTAGTAATATTCTCGCACTTTTCAAGATATAAGGAAAATATTTATTGGTTGAGGTTTTCCTCTTCTAAATTAATTTAATTTTTTATACTATCATAAAAATCTTATAATTAATGCATTTATTTATGAAATTTATTACACATTTCATATCGAAATTATTTTCAAATTATTTTTTATGAAAATCATTATAAATAAGAAAATAATAAGATTCCTTCTTTCTGATCGTAATTATTTTTTTATGTAATAATTTTATATTTTTAATATAAATCCGATTATAAGGTATTTTCAAATAAAACTTATGCAAAAAAAATAAATTCTTATCATATTAAATTCGATATATATAATTGCTTAATATTTAAATATTAGTTTTTCGTGGATTTTAAAAATCTTAATTTTTTATTATTATTATAATTTGATATACAAAATTAATTTCTTTTTAATAAATAATATTCATTTTGACGTTTATTGCTTTTTCCTAATTTATATTTCGTTAAGAATAATATATAATTTTAACTATTCTATCTTTGACTTTAAAATTCGACTCCTCAATTATTTTTTCCTTTTAATTTTTTAATAAATTTTTTAATAAATTATTTTTTATTATAATTTTTTAAATATATTTGTTGAATAATTTCCTTTCTAGTTATTAAACATCAAATTAAATTTTATTTTTTTAAAATATATTATACGTTTAAAAATATATATTAATTATTGAGTTTAAGGTCCTAAATAAAATTATTTATTGATTATTTTTTATTTTTTTTTTGTTAATAAATTCAATTTTTGAAACAATTTTTGCTACAAATACTTTGCATTGTTGCTGATGATGAATTCATTTTTAACTTTTAAATTTTAAAAAAATCCATAAATCATTACTATTTTCATTAATAAAATTTTTGATATCTATCATTATTGTAGGTAAAACATTTTAAAATTAAATAAATTTTTCATTTTACTCATATTTTTCATATATATCTAAAATTAAAATGAATCTTATTTTATTATTTTTTATATTTTTATTTCGAAGTAATTTTGCATTTAATTAATTCCATCTTAGGTGATCTAGAATAATTTTTATAATATTTGTTTAAATTTTATTAAATCAATAATTTTAATCTCGGAAGATATGTTTCAAAATTCATTATTTTCAAAAAACATACATTAGGATATTAAAAACTAAATTCATTAATTATGATAGATATATTTTTAGAAAAAATTTAATTGATTTGAGTAAAGATCTTGAAATGATTTTTAAAATTTTTATTCTTTTTTTATTCAATACAATCTTCTATACCTTTGAAGAATTATATTTTTCTTTAAAAATTAATTTAAGATATTTTAAAAAAATACAAATTATTATAAGCCAATTTTGTAAAAAATAAATAAATTTTTGCACGATATTACGGCGTTTTTGAAATTGATATTCTTAAATTATAAATGAAAATTTAAATTTTTAATCGGTTTCCTTGGATATTGTATTTTTTTCATTTTAAATTGTTCATTTTACTTCTCCATTTTACAATTCTTTCAATTTTCTTTTTCTAAGAATGATTTAACTTTATTTATTATTATTTATAATATTAAATTAATCAAATATTATATAAATTTTAATATTTCTTAAAGAAATATGTTGAAGACAAAAATAAATTTCTTGTAAATAAAAAAATTAAATAAAAATTTAAGAATTATATATTTTATAATAAGAAAATATAAAGCGCATTTTTTCTTCCTCATCCTTTATTGCCCATTCCTCTGCTAATTTTAGAGAGGCCTCAAAATTTTTCGCTCATTCTTTATCCAGATTTCTTCATTATTCTCCTTATAAATTTTTAATAAATTTAATTTGTTGACAATAATAAATTTCGAAATTACTTATTTTGGATTATTAAAACTAATTTTTTTTCTTTTTTTATTATATTAAAATGCTTAATGTTTATAAATTATTTCATATCTATTTTATTTTTATTAAGAAAAAAAGAATCTTTAATTTTATTTAATATATGCAAAATATAAAGAAATAATATTGCTTTATTCTTAATTTACATTTCAATAATCAGAAGACGGGGAGAAGTACGGCCTTTCCACTTCGTCGACAATTTTTCATTAATAAAATTTTTATTTTTCTTTTAATAATCAATTGAAACAAAATCATATTTGAATCAATTTAAAATTTTATATTTTTTGGAAATTAAGATTTAAAATAATTTCTTATGAATTTAATGTTAAATTGACAAATATTTAAATTTGAATGGCATATTGGTAGTACTTTGAATGAAATTGTCTATTATGGCATATAAAAATTTGTTTTAAAACTCGTTTTATTTTACTGAGTATTAAATATATTTTTTAATATTTATATTTTTTACATTCTTTTAAATATTAATTTTTCGTCATTAAATTCTTTTTTGTGTCTCTTAATTTATGAAAATTTTTTATTTTATATAATTATATAATTTTATGTTATATTTCTCTCAAATATCAGATACCTACATTAATTAATTTATTACAATTAGACTTTAATTTTATGAAAAAAAATTTTTTGTAAATATTTTTTTATCAGCATTAAATTAATTTCTATTTAAAGAATTTGCTATATCTTTAAAATCAAATCATATGTTCTTTTATGATGCATTGATAATTACTCCTTCATTTTCTTAAATATTTGGTAAAATAAAAATGAAATTTATAATTATTTGAATATCTTAATTTATAATATCTATATTCTTTAGGAATAAAACCAAATTCTAGTATCTATTTTTGGAAGACATTTTTAAATTAATAAATTTTATTTTTTGAATAATTATTTTTAATTAAAAGGTATAAAGTATATTTATTGATATAAAAATTTTAAATTTTATAAATAATAATAAGTTTCATTCGATTTTACATATATTAAATAATGCTTTTTATTCTTATTATCCTTTTAAAAATTAGTTTTGCTTTGTCAATAATGGTTATGCACCAAGCCAAATAATTACTATTTTGAGATGGCCTGATTTTTTTGGACAAATCTGGATATAATTTTTTTTTTTATAATTTAGATACATTATGGGATCAATAATAATGAAAATATTTTAATAAGATATTATTTTCGGCATCATTTAATTTCAAAAATATTTAGTCCTTATTTATAATATGGTTTCTGAAGATTTAAAATATTTTTTTTTGTATAAATCATAATTTAATTTAAATGTAATTTATATGATCAAATTTAAATATATCTTTTATTATTGTTTATTTCTTTAACGAAAATTTTAATAAAATTTTTTTATGGTTTTAATGTTAATATAATGTTGTAAATAAATTTCAATAGCTGCCAAATATTAAATGAAAAATATCTATTAAAATCATTGTTTTATTCAAGTACATATTTTATTAATTTATTATAATTTAAATTAAATTATAAATTATAATATATTTTTTCATTATAAATTTGAAAAAAATTTATCTTAGTATTTGATAGTTTTATTTTTTAAAAAGCTCAGAAAATATTTATCTAATTAAAAAATTTATATTACTTAATTGATAAACTAAGCTTGCAGCAATAGGGATTGTTTGGCTTAAGCGAACATTGTAAAAATAATCAAAATTGTAAGCAAAACATTTTGAACTAATCAAAAATATTTAATATTTACATCATTTTAATAAGTGTATCTCTGTTTACAATTTTTTTCATAAAATTTTATGAATTATTATTTCGTTTCTTAAATAGTTTCTTACTTATTATAAATTTAGATCAAGTCTGTTTTTTAAAAATATTTTATGATTTTTTTATGTTAATTTTTTATATTATTTTCCATATTCAGCTTTATTATTTTTGTATAATTTAAATTTATAATATAGCAAAATTTTACAATAATTTTTAATCATTTCCGCTAATTATTTTTTAAAATTATTTTTTTAAATTTATATATTTATTTCAAAAAACTTTATTTTATTTAATATTTTGAATAATAATTCCTCTTTAAGCATATTCTCGATATAATGGATGCCATGCTCTTTCTTGCAGTTGTACACGGCGCAAGTTACCTCTTTGTAAAAAATTCCAGTGATTTTACATGAAAAAATGGTCATAGCATCTACCTCATACACGCTTTGCTCGTAGCATTAAAAATCTTTTCGAATTATAAAATTATGAAAAATTTATTTTTATTACTTTTTATTTAGAATATAATCTTTTATTTTTGGAATAATGAGTAAAATTATCGCATCATGTTTATATGTCTATCAGATTTTCAGTTGATTAAAATTATTTAGGAAATTTTAATGAAAATATTCTATCAATTATTGCTAAAATTTATTTTATATTTATAGAATTAATACTTGTAAAAATAATAGTTGTTTAATTTTCGAGAATAGAAAATTATTATTTTTTGCTTATCTCTCTTGAAAATTTTATACTTTTGAGAAATAGGAATATTTTGCCATATTATATCTCTATTATATTTTTTTAACTATTTTTTTCATAGGGATTAAAATTTATTTGAAATTTTTTTGCACATATTTTTTTTATTAAATTATTATTTATATATATATTCAATTTTTTTAAATTATTATTAAAAATTTTTGAACATTATTATCAGTAGATTTCTTGACTGAATTTTTTTATATTAGACCTCTAATTTAATTATATTAATCCTTTACTAAATCTACACAAATTTAATAATTAAAAAAATTATACATTTGTGTTCATCTCGCTACTAACTATTTTAAAATTTTTTAATAATATTATATATAATTTTAAATTTATTTATTAATATGTTTTAAATATTTTTATGAAATTATTTTAATAATTTTTCGTATTTTTTTTTCAATTTTTAAAACTAATTTTATATATTGAATAAATTTTTTGGGTAAATAAAAATACTTAGAAAAATTTTAAGAATTTATTTTTTATTTAATAAAATTTTAATTTTAAAAGTAATATTTTTTCAATTCAAATATAATTTATAAATTAGAATTAGACCCTAGCTTTTTTATATTGATCTTTTATTAAGAAATTTAAGTGTTTAAATTTTTACTTTTTTTAAAATCTTTTTTACTGTAATTTTTTACTTTTTTTTATGTTAATTTTGTAATATTTAATTTTTAAAATTTTCTTTATATGATTTTATATATTCTTTTAAAATATTATTTTATAAATTTCTAATTATTTATTAATTTCCAATTATATTTAATTTATACTCTCTTTTTTTTAAATTTAAATAACATATTTTATATAAACATGCCGCTTTCATGGCCATTTTTTGAACTCGGTCCAAAGAATTGTTGAATAAGCCTTCAAATTGCATACGATTGTCGGATGCAAACAATTTTGAACTGATTTTTAATTTTATTAATTTCTAATTGCATTTTTTATACCTTTTTTTAATTTACAAGAATTAATTTCTATTTTTACATTTTTAATTTTATTAATAAAAAAATATTTAAAAGTGAAATATGATAGAATACGCACTTTGTGATAAAAAATATCACATTTTAGCCAGTATTTATTATCAATCTTAATTAAATTATTCAAATTTTTATTATTTCCTTTTTTTTAACTTTCCAACTGATGAGATTCCTCCGCTAAAATTCGTTTATATTCTGAAATTCAGGTAAAAATATCGTCAACCGGTAGAAGAAAAGCAGAACCAACATTATCATACTCTATAATTATATATTTTATTTTTATTAATTTTAATTTAAAATATTATTTCGTATAATTTTTTATATTTATTTTAATTTTAATTACTATAAATATATATTTTTTTATTTTTTGATATAATTTTTTTATTAGGTATATTTATAACTAATTTTTTTTATATTTTTTTTAATTCAATTTAGATTTTGGGAAAAATTTTAAGTTAATATTTTATACATTCCAATTTCTCTCATAGTTAAATAATTTATATTAATACACATTTTAAAATATTAGTGAAATTTAATATTTTTAATAAATATATAATGTTAATGTATAATTATACTGAATTAGAAATTAGAATATTTTATATATATAATTAATTTTATATTTCAATATGATACGCATTTTTTCAAATTAATTTATTTGCGTTCATTCATATTGATTCAAAAATTAAAAATCCAGCATATAGCTCTCAGAAATTTCCAACAAATATTCAAAAGGCCCGGCCCAGATTTCGAATAAAAATTTTTATTAATTTAAGCATTTTTTAAGATATCTAAATTTTGATTCCAAAAAAAATATTTAATATTGAACCTAAGAAGAGTAACTCTCATCGATATAGACTTTCGCTAAGCTCTTTTTGGCATTCGGTTTCGGATATATTAAATTTTTAAATATATAATTTTTCAATTTTTTCATAATGCCATTTTTAGAATACCTCGCGGCAAAAACTGCTCCAATCAATAGCAATAATCCATGATGCGATTTCGCTTTGTTTCATTATGTATGAAAATTTTTTTTTAATCAAAATTTATTTATTTTATCTAATTTTATCGTTTATAATAAGATTTTTCGGTTTTCTCTGAATATTTTTTCATTGGCATCGAATAATTTTTGCAGTGTTAATGAAATTTTATACGTAATGAAGTACTATTATGTTTCATCTTTTACATATTATGCTAAGATTTAGTTTTATTAATTTTTGACAAAGCTTTTTCTTTAAATAAGATTTTTCTAATCTATCAAAATCACATAAATAAATTAATTTTTTGAATTTATAATTATATAATTGCTATTCAATTGACAAATAATTTTTTTCAAATATTTTTTTCGTAATTAAAAAATTCATTTATTTTTCAAATTTAAATTTAAATAAATTTTCCTAATAAAATAACATTTGATTTTTAAATACTTTATTATTAAATTTTTTCATAAAATAAAATTAAAAAACAATTATTTATTTCCATAATAATATAAATTATTACTATATTATTAAAATATTTTAAGAGATTGATATTTTTGTAAATTGCCTTTACTAATGGAATCTTTTGAGGCCAATTAGACGGATATTCAGATATGGTATTGGTTGCTTCTATGATAAAAAAGTAGCTTATTTTTTATATTAATATATTTTTATTTACAATTTACTTTTTTGCACATATTGCAAGTTAGGATTAATTTTTCTATTATTATTTTTACAAAAATATTAATCTAAATAAAATAAATGAATATATTTAAATTTTCTTAATAAATTAATAAATGTGAAGTATATTAAAAAAATTGCAATTTAAATTTCAATATTATTCATTCATTTTCAATGAATTTTTATAGAGTTCTTTTATAATTCTATTAAAATTCTTAGATTTGCTATACATATTAATTTACATTTTCAGGTCAAATTTTTTTTCAAAAAAATAATTTATAGTCCTAAAATTTATATTTTATTATATATTTTCAAAATTTTTAGAAATTAAATTTTATTAATTTTTCATATTCGAATTTTATATATATATATATATTATGATGGATTTTCAAAATTAAAAATACTAAATTTTTCTGTTAATTAATTATAGGTTAGCAAATTTTTCTATGAAATCATGCACAAAAAAGAATTCCTTTCACGTGCGGAATATACAATAAACTTTATAATTTTTTAAATTTTTATTTCCTTTTATTAATTAAATATTATATTTTAGATACCAGTTAATGTAATCAAATTATTTTCTAACTTTAGGCTTTTCAATAAGTATAAATAATTATTATTTATTATGAAAAAATATTTCCATAAAATAAATTTGTTAAAAAATTAATCTAAAATTTTTTCATTGATTAAAATTTTTAAGTCATTTTTACTACTTTTCCAAAAATTGCTTAGAATATAATGAGGTTTGAAGGGCCAGACTACTAAGATTATTACGTTGAAAATATTTTTACTACCAATTATATTGAGCATTATTTGAATTTGAATACTTTTATTCTTTTTTATAAATTAATTATTTTTTTTATTATATTGATATTTTATAATTAATATAATTATTATATTATAATTTCATTCTGTCTATTTTTAATAAAATATATTTTTATAACATTTAAACGCCATTCCAGCCCATCAGAAATTTTTGGCTCAACATAATATTTTTCGTTCTTTCCTTTTTTGTAGTTATGGCATTTTGTTATTTTTATTTGCAATTATTATTCGGGCAGAAAATTAATTACTTCTTCTTTGCTATAGAAGTATCTAAATTTTATTTTATATTATAAAACAATAAATATCAAATTTGCATTTCTAACAAATTTGTTTGAAGTGCTTTTAAAAGGATTTATTATTTCATATTCTTTTCTTATTATAAAATAAACTTTATAATAATTGTTCTTAATTTCAATTAAATTCTATTCTAAATTAATTTTATTGAAAAAAAAACATATATATTTTTTGTCAAAATTTTTTTCTCTTTTGCTTTATTTTTTTTAAAAGAAATTTATTTCAATTATTATAATATATAAATTGATTTGCTAACATAAAAAATTTTTACAATTTTTCTTGATCTTCCCTTTTAAAATAAATATAATTATATTAATACTTTTAATTTGAATTAATTTCTTTTATTTATTTGAATATTTTATTAATTATAATATTTTTATGAATCTCTTTAATATAAAATTACTAGCAATTAATTTCCATAAAAGTGAAATTCCGGTATTGTTCTTTTAATCATATTTGACAAGGGAAATTCATCTTTAAAAAATATTTTATAAGAATTATATAAATAATTCTTGATCCTTTTTTAATTGCATTTCAATAAGAACATAAAATGAATTTTAAAAATTTAATTTAATTATTTTATTTTAATAATTTTTTTTTAAATGATATTAATTTTATGGCAAATTGAATTTTGTTAATTATTCTTTTTTAATAAACTTATTACTCATTATCATCATCAATTCCGCTTGCTTTTGTTGCTTTCTTTAGAAAATAATATCATTTTTTCTATCATAATTTATTTATAAAATTAAAAATTTTTCATTCTTTTAAAATTATAATAATTTTTACAAAATTATTGGTTTCATTTTCAATCAATTTTTATAAAAAAAATGATAAAAAACATTTTTTATAAATATATAATAAATTTTATTTATAAAAAAATTATGTGCATTATTATTATTGTTTAAATAAAAGTTTTCAATTTTATAAGCACAATTTCAACAATCTAAATATAGAATTGATATAAAAATTTAAATATTCATATCTCTTCTCTATTTTATTTTTTAATTATAAATACAATTATATAAAAAAATAATTAATCTAATTTATAAAATTTTAATGTAGATTTTAATTAAAAATTTTTATTAATTTTTTTATCATGATTTTGAGATCCATATTAAAATTATTCAATGCTAAAAACGTCGCTCGTCAAGGAATTTTCCTCTTAATATTTATCTCTAATTATTTGACAAATTTTCATCTCTTTTCTATATTATATATTTAAAAAAAATATAAATTTTAATTTCATCCTTCCACCAAGCTTCTTTAATTCAAATTTACATGTCCACGCGAAATCCTCATCCACACGATTTTTCACCAATTTCCCAAAATCCATGTAGCTAACATTCAGGAAAGATGCTGATGCCCTAAATCATAAAGCTAATTAGAATTAAAATTTACTCTTCTATATCCATTCCTTACATGTGAGAGCATTGGCATTTTCATTCGATTTTGAGAGTATTATATTTATTTACTCTTATAAATTTCTTAGAAAGCTAATATTTTGTTTGTTACTATTTTAGAATTTCATAATTAAATTTAACATTTCAAATTAGTTAAATTTTAATCCGTTACACTTTCTTTAAATCCTTTATTAGAAAACTCTGTTCCCTTCTTCGTCTATAATATTAGAGCGTGCACCGAAATAATTGGTGCGCGAGCGCTGGTTTTCAAATTTGATTGCTTTTTTCGTTGGTAAATTTTGTATAATTTTAAACAGTTCGAGAAGATCAAGAATTTGATGTCTTGATGTGGTTTTATTACGAATGCTAGAAAGAAATCATATTTATTAATCTTTTAAAATTATTTTATTAATATTTTATCTTGTTTAAATTTTTATAATTTTTAATTAATAAGCCATTTTTATTTTTTTTATTTTTTTTCGATTTTTTTTTGTTTTTTTTTTGCTATCAATATAATTTTATAATTTATTTTCCAAAATTACATTATGCATTTATTTTTCCTTAATAATAAAATTAATTTATTAATTTTTATTATATATCAAACATTCAGACAACAATAGATTTCAATTTTTTATAAAATTCTTTAGAATATATTTTCTGCATGATTGCATCATTTAAATTATTTGAACTTTCATCTCGCTCTTTGAAAAAAGTTTTCAATAAATTTATTTAATTGATTCTAGCCCTTTATTTTAATTTGATACTGGCCATCTTTTTTTTGTTATATTAAAAATTATTCTTAAGTTATTTAAATTTATTATTATAATTTTATTTAAAAAAATCATATTTTTTCTTAAATTATTATAATAATTGCTTTTTTTTATTTTCTAACTATAATTTTATTTCAATATTTTTAATAATTATATGAAAATATTTTTCTTTTTTTTGGAATAATACATATATTGAAATAATCCTTGGCTGTTTAATTTTGAAATTCGATCATATGCGCAATTGTGGAGTTATGATATAGACGATTCCAATCATTGTTAAAATATTTCTACGAAAGAATAAATATAATAAATATTTTTATTTTAAGATTAATATTAATTTCATATTATATATTTCGTAAAATCAAACTATTGTTTAATTTTATTAATTAAAATTTTATTATTTTAAATTTTAATTTATTTTTGTAGAATCATCTTGTTTTAAATATTGACAAAAATTTTTTATCTATGATTTTTTAAAGGCTAGATTGAATAATCGGATAATTTCTTTGAATATTAATAATTATTCATTCTTATGAAAGAATAAATGAAATTTAAGATATAATTTAAATAAAAAATAAATTTTTCCTCTGCTCTCCGTTAATAAAAAATTTTATCTAAAATTTTTTTATTTATTTAAGTATATCAAAACATTTATTTTTTCTTTTTATATATGATTTTTATTCATTTATATTCTTAAAAGAATAAAAAATTTACTACAATCAAAATTAATTGTTGATTTTAAATTATTGGATAAATTATTTATTTACATAAATAAATTCTATTTAATTTTTTAAAAAACTATTTTGTAAAAACATATTTTCTATTTATATAATTTATGATCTTTTTATGAATAAATAATTTATTTTTATGAATTATTTTTTAAAAAATTTACAAATAATTTATTTTAAATTTATTTTCTCAATACAGTCAATTCTAATTTGAGTTAAATTTTAATAATAAGAATGAATTTTAATTATATATTTTTAATCAGGGCTGCCAGATTTTTTTTTCAAAATAAAGGACATTGGCCATGAAAATAAAGTTTTGGAGGTTAAAATAAAGATTTTCGTTTTAAGCGAATATAAATTGATTAAAATTTTTAATTTTGTTTTTCATAAATGATCAACCGGGGATCATCCTTTTTTTTGAAAAGGAATTTTTACAATTTTTCGAGCCGCAGGCGAAAAATTTAAGCCCAAAATGGCCGCTCAGCGAAAAATTTAAGCCCAAAATGCCCGCTCAGCGAAAAATGTAAGCGAAAAATTTAGTCCAAAAATAGCCGCGCAGCGAAAAATTTAGTCCAAAAATAGCCGCGCAGCGAAAAATTTAGTCCAAAAATAGCCGCGCAGCGAAAAATTTAGTCCAAAAATAGCCGCGCAGCGAAAAATTTAGTCCAAAAATAGCCGCGCAGCGAAAAATTTAGGCATTTTTTAAGAAAATATTACAATTTTAGTAAAAATCAGACAATCGTGTCAAAAAAAGGACAAATCTTTGAAAAAAGGACATTTTAATTTTCAAAGATTCAGACCCTTAAAAAAAGGACAAATCTTTAAAAAAAGGACATCTGGCAGCCCTGTTTTTAATATAATATTATATTTTGGTACTATAATTAGAAGAATTTTTATCAGCTAAAGATTTTTGGTGAATTCAATTATTAAATTTTTTTGATTCGCTTGTTCTTCAACAAATGATTCGAATTCTTCAAATTTTCATGGCATAATTTTATTTAACGCTATAACTAAAATTAAAAATATAAAATAGTACAATTATTTAAAAAAGTTTTCCATATTTTAATAATTAATAAATATAATCGAGAATTGTGCCCTTTTTTGAAAAAAAAATAACAAAAATTTTCTTCCCATTATTTTATTTGTGAAATAAATGAATCATTTATTATTCAAAACCCTAGTTTTTTTAGATTGTACTTATGAAATTTTGTATTATTTAATAAATATTTTATTTATATTTTGTTATATTTTCGAATTGAATCTTTTTTTACGAATCAATACTAGAATTTTTAATCCATAAATAAAAAAAACTAAATTTTTCTTCTAAGAAGCTGAATAGTTTTTTATTTAAAAATACATTTGATAATTATAATGCAATCGAATTTTTAATGCTAAACACACGAAATAATTATTCATCGAATTTTATTGATTAGCTTTCGATATTGTTGATAATTTTAGTAAATTTCTTTTAATCTTAAATTTTAATTTTTAACTTATAAAATGAATAAATTTAATTGAAGGAATTCACATATTTAAGTACTTTGATATTTAAAAAAATATTAAATGTAATTAGAAAAATTATAAATAATTTTTTTATTTTTTTTCATAATAAAAAATAAGAAAATGTAACTGCGTTCCCACATTCCAACCTTACTAATATTGGTGTCAATGTCTTTATAATTTTCCCCTGAAATCTTTTATTTAAATTAAATTTTAAATTTATCAAATCATTTATTTTCACTTTTAATATAATTTTGACTTTTTTAAATTAATAAAAAATAAAAATTTATTAAGATCAAAATAATAGCTGATTTTAAGTTATTGAATTTAATCAATTATATATATAAATTCTAATTAAATATCTTAAAAAATAATTTTCTAATAATTTTATTCACAAATTTTTTCTATTCATATTGTTTGATTTTTAAGAAAATAAAATTTGTATGTTTAAATTATCTTTAATATATATATTTTTTTAATTTTTAAATTTGATTTTTGTTCCAATAATTTTTTTTCCGATTTGATTAATTTTCTAATTATAAAATATTTTAATATTACACAATAAAAAGTATTATATTTTTTATTAATTACTATAACAACAATTTAAATTTAATTATTACTATTGTTATTAAAAAATTATATTTGTCTTTTCCGATAAAGATTAAAATGTATTAATTGTTAGAAAAAATAATTCCATCCGCTTCTTTTGCGGATAGTCCATTCCGTTGCTGCCAGTGTAGGCAGGGATTATCTCAGATCCCGGCTGGTGATGAAGAATTGAAAATTAATGGAAATTTTAATATTTCGAATTATCATATTTTATGATATATGTTATTATTATTATATTTCATATTTTTATATTAAAATTTTTAATAATATTCGACAAATTTTATAGTAAGCAAATTTTTTTAAATTTAAAAAAAAAACAAATATATTTAATTTTAAATTATTTTATTTGTCTCAATAAAATGACATTTTGAATATAGTTTAATAGAATAATTCTCATGATTTTTAAGATTCAACAAATTAAGATTCCAATTTTTCACTGGTTAATTTCGCTATGGCTTCTTCCTTTTCAACCGTCTGCAGAATTGCATCAGTAATATTCAATTTTATAATTCACAATTTTACAAGAATTTCCATTAATAGATGAAAGAAATATTTTTTAATTTTTATTTATAAAATTAAAATCTGATGGTTGCCAACAGTTGGAAAGCTTATATATTTCTAGTTAAGGAAATGGCAAAAATGAAAATCTGCAATAATTCTGAAGCTTCATCGATTGTAATATTCCATAAGGAATTAGCAGCACCTCTATCTCTTATAATTGTAAATAATAGTCTTTCCATTAATCCAATTAATCAATAAAATAATCGTTTCCTTTTCATTAACTTATTCTATATCTTGACATTTTTTTAAATATATGAATTTTTCTTTTTAAATAATTCATATATATATATATATTTAATAATTTAATATTTATTTATAAGTGTATTAATTATTATATAAAATATAATATATTTTTTTTAATTTTTATTTCATTTTTAAATCATAATATTTTTATCGTGAATTTATAATTATAATTAATATTTAATATGTAGAATTTCCTTTACATTTCAATTTATATATTTTTATATTATAAAAAACAAAATGAAGAAGCCAAATATTATTTAAGAAATGAAATTATATAAAATAATAATTTATGTCTTTTAAATTATTTATTAGATTAGAAAAATTTTATAAAAATTAAATATAAATTTGATAAATAAATTTAATTATAGTTTAATATTTTTCCAAAATGCTTCCATAATTAAATGCTGGCCTAGTTTTTGTAATTACACCCTAATTTTTGTCCTTATTAGCCAGAAAACTTCACTGGTATTGATAGATACAATATCGTTGGAAAATACCATGAGATTTTCACCAAATATAGAAAAAAACTTAATAAAAGGCATAAGAATTTAATTTTATTTTATAAAGCCACAGTTTTGAAAATATCAATAAATATAATTTTTAAAAATTAATATATTTTATAATGGATTGGATTTTTTCAATATTTGCACAAAAATTTTACTTTTCTCTCTTCCATAATATTCAATCGACCAACTAATCCACGATTTTCATTGACCAATACACCAACTCTTTGCCACAATTGCAACAAGTAGTTTATTAGCATTATTTCCAGCTGGTCGCGTTGGTCGTTCATTTTAATAATATTTAGTATTAATATTTAATTATATAATAATTTATTATTATTAAAAATTTAATATCTTCAGCCAATTTGAATTTTATAATATGATAAATTATAGATTTATATAAAGATTAAAATAATATTTAAAAGTATAATACTTTCTAGAAATTTGAATTATTTTTAAATTTTTATAAAATTATTATTTTTAATTCTTTTAAGATTAATCTCTTTCATTCAATCATTAATAGTTTGTCGAGAAAAAAGACATTAAATGAGGGTCATAATTGGATTTATTTCGAATTTTTTTTCTTACCCTGGAAATTATGAATGACATTGGTTATTAATGATATTAATAAAAAAACAAATTTTTCCGATTTATCTATTTTCAATTATTTCATAGAATATATAATTGGATATGCTATTTTTATTATAAATGAATTATTTTATATCAATAATTATTATTCCATATTAATAAAACTCTAGAATCAATAATTTAAAAAAAATTTTTATCGATTATTTACTTATTTTTTATTAGAAATTAATTTATTTTTAATTTATCCTTCAAGTATACATAATTTTTAACTTTAGTATTCCATATATTTTTTTATTGTATTTTTATTGAATTGTTTTATTTTTTTTCATTAGCATTTTTATCATTAAATTTTTTTTATAGGAAATTGTTTTTAATCAAATTATCGTTATTTGATTAATTGAACTCAAATTAATTTATTATTTTCTAATATAATCAGAGAAAGCATTTAATTTCTTTGGTTAATGGTCAAATTTTAAATCGAAATTTTGGATTATCATTTGAAATTTGGCCAATCGATCTTTGAATTCTTTCTTTTTTAATAATTGACAAATGGACTTATAAGTTCTTATTATAGTTTGGCCAGAGCCTTCAATAGAGGGTTTAAATTTTTTAATGCTTCTACCAATGCAAAATTGAATTCCTTGCTTATTTATATTCAGAAATAATATGAATATTTTAATCAATTTAATTATATTTTAGAATAATATTTTTATTAATCTTTATTTTACAATTCATCTATTTATCAAATTTTGAATTGAATCATAAAAATTAAATTATAATTTATTTCTAAAATTTTTATTTTTTTTAATTTTTCTTTTTCTTTTCTTGAAAATATATTTTTTTTTCCATATAAATTTATATAAAATAGTATGGGAAAAAGTAAATTGTAAATTTCTGACAATTTGAATTCCTTGAGGTATTATTCCATGAAATATGATTATGGATTTTATAAATTCATCAATAAAATTTTAAAATTTACAGTGAATTTTCTTATAAGAATTTTTTTTCTACTTTTTGTTTAAATAATTAATCATAACTCGTTAATTGGCTGGCGAAGCTCATTTCATTTAAAAATTAATTTAAAATTCTCATTAAATAATAATTTTTTCACTAAGCCAACATCAAAAATAGAACAAACTTATTTCTCTAGATAGTAGCAAAAATATGAATCACATTCATTTTGGGATCTAGATTCGTAGCATCTGTCATGACATTAACAGCAGTAATTGACACACTCTATAAAAGTGAAAATAATCAATTTTATCTCAATTTTAGTTCCGGCTTAAACAAAGTAAGTGTTTTCTATTCATTTTTTAACATAGCATAGATAGAATTTTTTTATATTTTTCTTTTTATTGAAAGATAAAATACCAACATGCGTTATTTTCAATTTTTATTATCTATAATAAGTATAAAATTTGTGGAACTTTAATTTTTTATTAATAAAATTATTATTTTTGCATTTTTATATTTATTAAATATGTATTTCAAAACTCTTTCATTAAATATATATCGATGATTTAAAATCATCAATTAATAATTGTCTTAACAAAAATAGGGAAAAATTTGCAGAATTTTTTTTTAATTATTTGAAAAATTTTTTTCCTATTTAGATAATATGAATTAAATTATGAAATTTTAAAAAAATATATTTAATTATTATTAAAAATTATTTTTTAATCAGTTTTATATACTATAAATTTTTATATAATTGATTCTTTTATTCAATATAAAGAAATTTTTAAATTATATTCTATTTCTTATTTATTCAATTTAGCCAAATATATTATGTCTTCATATTATCGAAGAAAATACAGCCGATTCAATTTAATGATAAAATTGATTAAAATAATTCAATCTAAAATTCATATTTTTGCCAATGCCATTCGGATTTAGAAGAAGAAAATTTATTTTTATTATTCGGATTTAGAAGAATCAAATTTAAATTTATTATTTTTTTAAGAATAAAATTAAAAATTTTTAAAAATAGAAATAGATTTTTCTTTTTGCAATTAATATTTTTTCTTTATAAAAAATTAAAAAATTTTAAATTTTTTAATTTTTTTGCCTATATTTTTCTAAGAAATATTTTTATATAAAATATTTATATTTAATTGAATTGAAATTTTAATAAAAATATAAAATTATTTCATATTTTCTATTGATATTTTTGTATAAATTTTAATTTAAATTTAAATCTGGTCGATTAAAATAATAATCATTTTGATAATTTTAATGAATTCGAGTAAAAACTATGTCTAAAGAAAAACTAATTGCCATAAATTTTCTACTTTAAAAATATATAAATATATCTATCATTTATGCGCTTCCATTAATTTTTTTTCTTTTTTATATTATTAATGCGAAATGTTATTTTATTTTCAAATAATATTTTTAATTAAATTAATAAATTCAACAGATTTCACTAAATTAATTTTATAATTATTATATTAATTTTATTTTTAACTTTATCAAAAATTATTCCTTTAAATCATCAATAATGTTTATTATTTTTCATTATTTTTTGATTCTTTAATTATTACATTTTTAATTTTTATTTTAAATTATTATTAATGATTTTCCTTTAAATATTTTTTTTAAATTATTTTTATCCGTTTTTTGAAGAAATAAACTTAGAGAACAACTCTAAAAAAGGAATTAATCATATAAATCAGAGAGGGAATACAAAACCTTCTTTTTCATATCTATTTTCTGGGAAAAAATGTCCATTTCAGTTAGAAAAATTTATTGGAAAATTTTCAAAACAATCTTTCCATTATTGACAAATTCTTTTTATTTTATCACTAAAAATTTTTTTAATTTAATGATTAATTATAAATTATAAATTTATATATAGGAAATTATTTTCAATATATAAATTTAAAAATTCTTTATACTTTCAATATAAAAATAAAAATTGGAAAAATTTATTTATTCAAAATAATTTAATTATAATTAAAAATATTTTTTAAAATGTTTTGCAATTGTATATTATTTCGCTTTATTGTCTTGTTAATTCTTTTACTAAATTAATTTATTTTTTATTTGATATGAAGTAATCCATGACTAGGAAACCGCGCATAATAAGGATGTTCGCCGCTTGGCCAATGAGGATTAAAAAATTTCAATTTTTATATGGAATTTTTATCGAATTGAAAAGGAGATTATATTAAATTAAAATAATATATCTTTTAAAATTATATTATTCTTTTTGGTAAGTTGAGAATATAAATTTCTCTAGGCATAATTAAGTATTGCTCATTGTGTAATTATTTAGAAATTTTTTTAAAATTTTTTATTAGATTTACTATTTAATTTCATTAAGGCCATTTACATCAAATTAATTAATAGAAATTGTTAAAAAAATAAATTTTTATTTTTATTTTTTTGTAATATATTTGAATAAATAATTTTGCAAAAATTTTTTATTATTTAAATTCAGTCTTTGAAAAAATAAAATATTTTATTTATATTTTTTGTATTATTAAGGCAAAATTTAAAAATTTTTCTGATATATGCATTTTTGCTTTCCAAATTATTTATTTTATGATATGTTTATAACTAAACGAAAATTTTTTACATCATTATAGTTTTCGAACCCTTTGCCTTACTCCCCATCCAAAGATTAAATAGATAGCAATTTCCTCAGCTTAATTTTTAAGAAAATTTATTTTTAAAATTTAATTTTTATATTAGAGGACAAAAAATAACGAAAAAAAATGTTTTGATAACATTAAAAGACTTTTTTTACAGTAAATATACATATAAGAATTAATAAAACAATTCATCAAGAAAATTTCAATGGAAAAATTTTTAAAAAAATATTTATCATTTTTAAATTTTTTAAAATTATTAAAATTTTTATTTTTCATATTTAAAATATATTATAATTTTAAATATTACTTTCTTTAAAATTAATTGAATATAAATTATAAATTATTTCAATGTTTTTTAAATTTAATTTTTAAAATTATTTTATCTACTAATTGACATAAATCCACCAACTTTCGATATAAAAAATACCGAATGATTTAATATAAATAACCATTTCCAAGTATAGCATACAACTGACAGAAATTACATTAATTGTCACTTTATGAAAAGATAAAAATTTTTAATTTTAATATTTTTATTTTTATTTTTCGAAATTTATAATAATTTTAAAAAATATAAAAATGATATTTCAGAATTGATTATTAATCAATTTATGATTTCTTATGATTAAAAGTATGCTAATTTTCTTCATTTTTATTTATTGAATTATTTCTTATGATTTTAATTTTGTGCATAAAAATATTGAAAATTTAAATTTTTTAATTATCCGAGATCATTTTTCCTAGAAAGTTATTCTTAATAAAATTATTTTTAATAAATAAATTTATTATTTATAATAAATTTTATTGGTAATTTCATTTCCTGATTTTTTGTGTTTTATTATTTTCAAAACATTTTTAAATATATATTAAGAATTCGTTTTCTCGTCTATTTTTTTTAATTTAAACATATGAAAATTCAATTAAATTTTATTGGGGATTTAATTAATTGTAATTTTCCTTTTAATATATTAATTTGAACATATATTTAAATATTTATTAAAAATTCATTTTTCTTTTTCCTATATTTAAAAGAAAGATTAATTATTTCTAAAAGTTTCTTCTTTCATTTAAAAAATTTTTTTCTTGTGAAATTGAATTATAATATAATTTTAAAAAACAAATGAAAATTTTAAATAAAATAAATTAAAAATTATTTTAATGTTTAAATTTAATTTTATTTTAAAATGTGATTGATTATTATTATTATTTATTTCCATTTTATTATTCTAAATTTATAATTATATTTTTTTCAATTTTTGTTACTTTATTATCTAGCAATATTAAGTCAATTTTTATTTTGAATCAATATGTCTTAACTAATTTTGTTATATCTTTTTAAGAAATCATATAATTCCAAAAGAATAATGCGCAAAATTTATATTACATTTTTATATTTTTAATTATTTACAGATTATTTTTTTTATAAAAATATTAAATTATAAATCTTTTAAATAAAATATAAAATAAACTCTTTAAAATTGATTCTATATTTTAGATGATATTATTTTGTTATCATTAAAAATTTTTATTTAAGCAAATTGGCATTTTATATTAATGCTATGATTAAATCATATAATAATTTTTCATCAAATGATATTGATTTTCAAGTTTAGAATTAATATGATTAATCCCCTATTTATTTATGAAAATAACTATTTTACATATAAAAATTTTCTTTAAATTATTAAATATATATTCATTATATACGGTTTAAATAAATTTATATTCCTTTTAAAAAATTTTCCTACTCGATAAGGACAACTGCTAATCAATTTATTCATTGGAAATGTTAACTCCTCTTCTAAATCTGACTCTCCATTTTCCCTTTAAATATAAATTTTTTCGATTATTAATCTGAATTCTTCAATTTTTAAAATAAATAAATAAATTATTATGTATATTAAAGTTATTTTTATTGGATCTATTTTATATTTTATAAAATAATAATCTTTTTGCAATCCAAAAATTATTTCTTGTAGTTGAGTATAATAAATGAATATTATAAAAAGAATAATTTTATATATATATACGCTTTTCGTTTTGTATATTATATTAAATTAATATTTCATGTTAAATTTTGTCCAATTTAGTACCATTATTTAACTCCTATAATTCGCAATTTAAATTGACCTCAAAATTTGCATAGAAATTTTAACAACCTTTGCGAATAATCTTACAGAATTTTTTTGAAATTCTTCAAATCCTTTTGGTTTTATCATTGTGTATTTAATATAATTCCGATATTTTTATTTTTATTGTCGAAAAAATAATTTATAATCTTTTCAAGATTATTTTCGCCATTAAAGCTCTCTTGTCGCATAATTTTTACAACTTTCTTATTCTCTTCTTAATATAGAATATTTTCATAATATGTTTTTTCATTATGAAAATTATTTTATGCTTTTTCTAATTGATGCCTTTTTATTTTTATTAAAAATCTATAAAATTATTTTAAAAATTCATATATATAATTTTAAATTTCACTGAAATTATTAGACAAATTTTGACCGTTTTTCAATCAATTTTTAGAATTTAAATTACTAAATATTAATTTTTAAAAGATTTATTTACGTTTTAAATTTTCAATTGGATAAATATCATAAATTCAACAAAATATATAATATCAAAAGAAAATATTTTAATTTAATTTTTAGATAGAGTACCATTACTTGTCTAATTATTTGAACTCTTATTGAATTTTAATCCATGAAATATTTAATATAATTTTAATTTTTTCCAGTGTTATTTATAAAACTATAATTATAATCATAATATCATTACATATATTTTCCGATGAATCTAGAATTTCTGAAAAATTTAATATTTAATGAATTTTTAAATAAATACAATTCATTCAATTATTAAGCTTTCTTATTTTACATTTTTTTAGATGACTTCAGAATATGTTGGACGACGACAGCATTCCAACAAATTTTTTCTATTATCTCCATTCAAATTTATCAATTCTACAATTATCAGTTCTTTTAAAAATATTAATATTAAAATTAATAAGAATGTAGAAACAATCTATTTTTTAGAAATTATTAAATAAAATATTATTTCACCAATGTCCTTTGCTTTCTTCCAGTCTACGATGAATTTCTTCCTAATTTATTTTTATCGATATTAAAATAATTTTTTTTTCAATTAACTTAACAATAAATGTAAGAGTTTCCTTAGATTGAAGTTTTCGTTAAAGTTTAAAATTTTAATTGGATTTTTCATGCATCTACATCTATGATTTTTCCCTCTTAGTGGATAACGGCATTCTTGTTCGTTTGTTGAATTTTTCAACAGAATACGCAATATTATCATATATTATAAAAATATTTTTCGATAAATATAAATTTATTAAAATTAATTTTAAATTAATTGTAAATTTAATTATAGCTGCTTGTTAAATTTAAAAATTTATTATCAATTTTTGGCATTAGATTTTTTCAATTCAATCTATAAAAAATTTTTAAATTATAAAATTTATACAAAAACCTAATTTTCTTCTTTCTTCCATTTTTGCAAATAATTATCAAATATATAATAGACATGGTAGAGAGTTTAATTTAAGAACATATACAAGAAGATAAGATTTGTAAATTAAAATTAACAAGTAATTATCCTTTGTCTATCTCAAATAAAAAATTCCAATCCTTTCCATAATCACATTGCTGTCCCATTTAATCCAATATTCAATTATTTTTTGTTTTTAATTAATTAGCTTTCATTTTAGAATTAATTAATTTTATAAGTTTTAAAATAATTTGATTATGTATCTTTATCAAATCATTTACTTTATTGATAATTATATTTCGATTATAATTAATTTTTAATTTTAAATTAATTGAACGTTATAAATCATAAATTGTCATTAAATCAGAAAATATTATAAGGATAAAATTTCCAATGAAATATTTATAAGTTACATATATAAAAAAAAATATAAAATTAATTAAAAATTAACAAAATTATAAATAATTAATACAATTTTTAATATTTAATTATAATTTTTTATGTTTTTCTATTCGAGTAAAGAATCTATCTTATGCAATGAATAAATTTTTAAAATCGAAAATTAATTTTCCTATCATTTTATTTTTACTTTTATTTAATTTGTTCTTTATCAGTTTTTGAAGTTGAAAAATTAAAATCCAAAATAATAAATGATTAAAGACGCAATAGAATCATGTCAGCCATATTTCTTCGGGAAAGATCCTCCTTTGAGAGATGCATAAAAACTAGCACTTGCATTTCAATAAATTCTTTGAAATAAGTAAACAATTTTTTAATTACTTTTATGATTTCATGCATTTTATTTTAATAAGATTCATAAAAATTTTCTATATCTTATTTATTCGCATTCAATTGATACATTAGGGATGCTTTTATTTCTCAGAGTTTCCCTCATTGAGAAAAATGGTGCCCTTGAAATTTATTTCATTTTTTTAATTTTTGCAATTATATGACTATTAAAAATTATATAAAAATTTAAAATCTATCATATTTTTCATATGAATAATAATGTAAGTACGAAAGTTTTCCTATTTATATAAAAAGATTAAACTAATTTATAATTATATATCCTTTAATTTTTTAAAAGAAAGCAGTTTCTCCTTTAAAATTTTGATGTTTTATTACTATGGTAATTATAAAAATAATCATAGCGGAATAACTATATACTTCTTAAAATTTTTAATTTCTTTTAATTTATAAAATTTTAAGTGATATTTTTAATTAATTTTCCCATGATATAAACTGAAAATTCTATGTATCAAAAATTTAGAACGAATAGGGGTAAATATAAAATAATCAAATTTTTACATATATTATTTGTTTTTTTAATAAATTTTATTAACATATATTCTGCAACAAGTCTAAAGTTTTTCAAATGGGTATTTTCGAGATTTTTTTGTTATTTTTTCTCACAAATTTATAGAATAACTATACGCATCCACAATCTCCTAAGAGGATTGAAATTGCTGATCGACAAATCGCACATTGACCCGAGTCAAAAATCGTCCGAGTTTAAGGAAGCACCACTTGTTATCATTAAATACTCTAGTTTTATTAACAATATCTTTAATCAAATTTATCAAATTATATATTATTTATTATTCTATTGTTAATTTTTTTTATCATTTTATAAATTTAAAATCTTTTATTTGAATTTTAATTATTTATATTTTTAATATCATTTTATTTTTTTTAAATTAATCTTTCATTTCAAATATTATTACAGATATTTTTTACAATGCTCTTCCATGCTTCAAAATTTTCGTTTTCTTCATTTTTTAGAGATTAAAATAAATTATAGTAATTTAATTTTAAATATTAACAAAATTACTTCACTTTGCATCCCTTTTTTCCATTTATGTTTATTTGTTAAATATTTATTAATTTTATTAATTAAATGTTTTAACAGTTGAATTTTTTATAAATAACTTGATGATTTTTTTTCAGTCAAATTTCACATTTTTAATATATTTTTTCAAATTTATAAAATAATGAATACAACGTTTCCTCTTTCCTTTTCTGATCACATTCACTTCGGATAGATTATCATTATTTTTAATTCACTTTACTGCACTGGAATGCGCTGATTATCTCAAGTGTTTCCTGGCCGAAAATGGCTAGGTGCTCTATGGCTTTGCCCAGCCGGTGATGGCTATTCTCTTCAATTGTTTGTGCTTTTTTCGACTTTTATTATTGCTTTGATCAGAGTTTTTTTATAGTGAATGAATTTTAAAATGCTTTTGGTGTAGTCTTTTTTATATTATCTATTTATCAGAATTATTAAATAACTTTATTAACTAAAGGAAAGGCTTTTCAGGAATTATTATTAATTGGCAACAAAGGTTTGATTTGTTATAAAAGAATTTAATCCCACACTTCAAAGCACGGACTTTCGACAGATGAATTTAAATTTTAAAACTTGTTGATAAAAACAATTAAAAAAATTAAATTAAATTATTAAAAATCAATATTTTATTAATTTATAATTTTTATATTTATTTTTCTCTCATTATCTTATATTTTTGCTTTTAATAATAAATATTAATTTAAAGAAAAATTTTAATTATAAAATTTTTTAATTTATTTATCAAATTATTTATTAAAATCTAAAATTTTTTAATTTATTTTATTTTTAATTTAAGACTATATAAATTTTTAATTAGTGAATAAGATTTACTTGTTTTCTATTTTATAATAATGAAAATTTTATTAAAAATTTTCTGTTATTTATTTCCAAAAAAATATCATTTATTATTTTATTATTCATTCAATTTGAATTCTTTCAATTCATTCTTTTCTAATCAATGACATGTCTATTCCAGCGTTTCTATTATAAAAATTAAATTATTTTTAATCTTTTTAAAAAATATTTATTCATAAATATAAATTTAAATTTTCATAATTTCAAAATATTTTTAAAATAAAATTAAATTTTCATAATTTAAATAAAATATGTACATTAAAAAAAATTAATTTTTTATAATTATTTATTTCGGCAATTTAATTTCTCACTGATTAATTTCCTTTTTTACCTTTCTAATTTGCAATATTTTTTAAAATTTTTCATTTAATTATTATTTTATATAATAATATAGTTTTTGGAATGAGTCGCTCGGACTGCCATTCATGTTTTTGTTGCCGCTCCATTTTATTTATCGATATTCCGATATAGAGATGTGCCGGATTTTTTGCGCTCATATGAACATTTTTATTCTTTGCAAATTTAATAAGAAAATATTTTTTGATAAATTTTAAATATTTCAAAATTATTATAAAATAAATTAGATTTGTTTTTTAAAAAATGAAGTCAATTCTATTAATTTTTTTAATGAAGTTCCCATAATTAATTTTCATAATAATTTTCAGCATAGATTAATAATAAATTTATTTAGTCAATCATTCGAAGATATTTTATATTTTTAAATAATTAATTTACATTTTAAATATAATACTATTTCATTATAATAAATAAATCAAATTTTTAAAAATTCATGAAGTATATCAATTTTAATTTATTATTATTGAAAAATTATCTAATTCTAATTCTTTAGAAAAATGTTATCTATTTTTATGGAGAATTAGCAATTGAATATAAAAATCGAATTTTTTTGAATTTTTATATAATTAAATATATCATCTATAATGTACTTAAATATTTATCTCTTTAACCAAAAAAATTTTATTTTCACTAAATTATCCTACTTTTTACTCAAAATTCTTCCATGCTCGCTATGGTTGTGCTGGCATTTTCAAGATCAGTTATACTATTTTTATCAAAGTATTATTTACTCTTTTCTATTTTATCTAATTTTATATATATTTATATATTTACTTTCAAACTTATACATAGACCGGTCTATCTTGATATCGATCATGTAAGTAATTATCGTCATTTCTTTTTTAACTTAATATTGGCCATCTTTATCAATTAACCATACATAAACATTTTTTCTATTTATTATTTTTTAAATTTAATATTTAAAAAATTAATTAAATTATTAAATTTTATTATTAAGATTTATTTAACATATTATATGATCAATAAATTCAATTAATTATGATATTATGACCCACTTTCATCAATGAGTTGGAATGGAAGATCCCCATAGGGATATTTATCCGAATTTTAATACAATATATTTATCAAAAACGAATAGACAAAATCAAAATAACCTAATCAATTGTTTATTATTAATATTAAAATTTTTAAAATTGCTTAGTTTGTTCATTATAAAAAACAATTTTACAAATGTTTTTATATTCATTATTCCATTAATTTTTATCAAAATTTTATTTTTCAAAATAAACCGTTATCAATTATATAAAACATATATAAAGGCTGTCTTTTTTAAATTATTTTTTCGATCTTTATTTAAAAAATTTTATTTTTCATTATGATTAAGCAAAATTTCAACATTTTCAAATTTTTTTCAACTATTTTTTGTCAATCTTTTTCCCTTTTCCATACCTTATTATTTAGTTTTATGAAATTAACAGATTCCAAAGAAAATTTTATTTGCAAATTTTATTTGTTTTATTAATATTATTATAAATTTTTTATTTCTAATTTATTTTTATTATTATTTTTAATATTATTGAAAAATATAATAAAATTAAAGTAACTTGATTCTTTATATAAATATATTTATAATTTTTATTAATTTAGATAAATCTTGAATTTATTTTTATTTTTATATCATTTTTAATTTTTATTTAAAATTTTTTTTTATTATTTATTTCTATATTTTACTTCTATTTCTATACATTGAATGAATCATAATGTATTTATATTATATTATCTAAGATATAGTTATTTTAATTTCAAATTATTCTTTTTTCCACTAACATTTACTAATTTCAACATTTGAGATTTTGATACTTTCATTAATTTCTAAAATATCATATTCTTAATTGCGTACTAGCTTTGTCCGTTTGAAAATTTTATAATTTTTAAGAACAAATTTTATAATTAATCATTTAAAATATTTATTATTTATATATTTATTAATTATTCTATTATTAAATCAGATGATTTAAAATAATAGCTAGTTTATTTTAAATATCTTTTCATATATTGTCGTTCTTATTTTCATTATTAAACTGATAAAATTTTTCATTATTTTTATTACGCTATAATTTTTAAAATATTTTTGCTGGAATCCTGTTTTATTTTAAATTTTAAATATTCTATTAAATTTTGTAATAATAAAAAAAATGTGTATTGTCCCAAATGCATTCGTATGCTCTCGACCATCGCCAGTTTATTTGGAAAGAATTTTTTCAAATAATAATTATTTTTCGCATATTAATTTGCGTTAATTGGATATTCTCTTTATGATTTTCACCGTTGGATTTCGCGAATGGTCGACTTGATTTGGTGGTGCAACTGTTTGAGATGATGTGCGGACCTGGATAGCCTTGAAATTTTTGGGTAAATTAAATTATTAATTTTTAATATTATTTTTTATGTTATATTAACAAATTATGCAATCTTTCATAATATTTTTCTTTAAAATTTTAATAAAAAATATTATTTTTCTCACATGTAATAAATTATAGAAAAGGTTGGAAAAATTTATTGCATTAAGATCCTTTTCTCTTTATTTTTTTTCCATAAAATGAGTTAATTTGAATAATATTCTGAATTAGACAAATAATAAATCTTTATAAATTAAATAAATAATAACTTTTAATTTATTTAATATATTTTTATTTTAAATTCCGATGAGAAAATTTATCATAATATAAAATCAATTGGATTTTGTTAAAACTTTTATTATGTTCTTTTTACCATCTCGAGGAAACCTTCAATGGTTTCAATACGACGGATGACTCCCGGAGTAATGCATCATGGTATTACCCTGGTCATTAGTTAATTTATGGCAACAAAGGTCTCATTGAGCATTATTCATTACAAATCTATACATAAAATAACAATTTGATAATAAATATATTTTTAAAATAATTTTTTGATTTTATTTATTTATTTTCTTTAATAATTAAATATAATATTAAATAATTGTAATATTTTTTATAATTAAAATGGTTTTTGCATTCGTATTGTTACTAATGAAAATATGAATTTACTTTGACGAAATCAATTAGCAGATACGCATGATTCTTTTAAAATTTTAAATTATTTTTTATATAAAGAAATTTACAAATAATTATAATTCAAATTTTATCATTTTTTTATAATAAAAATTCTTTTTAAAAAATTAAATAATATATTACATCAACATAATTTTTGCAGCAAATATATATGAGACCCCCATTGGCAAATGTTCCATCGTTGTCTTTTTGAGGATAAGCAGAATTTAAAATTTTTATTTAATTTTTATTTTTATTAATAAAAAATAAAATCAGCAATTATGAAAACAAGCTAATTAATTTCAAAATTATTTCGCCCTTATTAAATGTGGTTTTTGAATAGTTAAAATATTATTTTTTATTGCGTAAATCATAATTTAATTTCATTCATGTATATTTATTCTTATTATTTATTTTAATGCAAAATTTTTTAAAATTTTTAAACAGAAATATTCCATGATAAACATTTAAATAATATAAATATTAATGATTAAGTGATTTTATTTTTTATTAATTGTTTTTTGTTTGTTTCTTTTTCTAACCAAAAGTTTTCTCTCTTCTTTAAAGTTTGCATATATTTTAATTCTTTTTTACACCTTAATATATTCAAATATTTTGTATGATTTAAATAATAAATTTCGTATAAGAGTAATGGAAATTACTTTAACTCGATTTTCAAAAACTATTTTTCTTCTTTTAAAAGATTATATTATTAGATTATATTGTTATAACAATATTGGTATTTTTTTGATAAATTTTTTTATTAAATAGTAATCATTATCATATACTAATAAAATATTATATTTTATAAATAAACACAATTATAAAAAATTTCAATAAATATTTTGTGATTGGAGAAGGACAATTCAGAAAATTAATTTATAATTTGATAAGGAAAATTCTTTTAAATATAAATTTTTTATTCTGATTGCTTTTAAATTCATGTTATTTAATTAATTTTTTATTTGTCTAATTTTTATTAGTTTATGAATGAATTACTTAATAATTTGCCTATTTAAAAATTCAATTTAGATTCATTTTTTCACTTACAAAAAATCATTCATGATTGCATTTTTTCTTAAAGATGAATTATAATTTTGGCCTGAATATACACTTTCCTTATATATTGTAAAAAAAAATTAAATAATTTTCAAAAAATTATGATTTTGAATTAAATTTAGCGAAACTTAAGGTAAAAGTACTTTTTCTTGTCCATTTATCGTTGAAAATTTGTATGGTATATGGTAAAGGAATTTTTTTTTAATTACGAAAAAAATAGATCTCAGAAATTATACGAGGATTATATTTTAATTTATTTCATCAAATATTATTAATTATGAGAAATTTTTCTATTTTAATAAAATTATCTTAATTAAATAATATAATTTTAAACTAGAATTTTTAATTTGAGGTTAAATTTAATTTGAAAATTCTTTTATATATTCTTTTGTTAAATTATTTTTAATTTCACCAAATATTTTTATTTAATCAAACTTCATATTAATAATTATTCTTCTAATCAGTATTTCTATTAATTGTTATTTTTTATCCAACTGATACTCATTAAGATGCCTTTTATTGTTTAGTAATTTTTCACTATTTTTGAAATAATCAATTTTTAGTAAAAATTTTTGCAATTTTATTTTTATTATTTTATAATCTCATATATCTTTATTTTATTAATATCTTTCACTAAATTTTATAATACATTCTAAAATTAAAAATTAGAATATTTTAATTGATCTTAATTTTTATATATTTTATATATTCGCTTTATCCTTATTTTAATATAAAATTTATAACTAATTTAAATTGAAATTTAATTGGTAAGATTATCGGCAAAGAGATTTTCATCTTCTTCAGAGTTGTCCCTTTCTGTTACTTATTAATGGTATTTAATTCCTGTAAAAATTTTTCATAAATTTTTTTGAGATTTCCATTTGTTGTAGTTTTCAGAGTATTTTAATTAAATCGGAGCAATAATTTAATTTAAATTTTCAATTGAATTTTATTAATAATTAAAAATTTAAAAATTATCTATATATTGTCATAATGGTTAATAATTTTTTTCCTTATGGTATTTAAATTTAATTTTTCTTCAGTGCTTTGATAACCAATAATTTAAATTAAAAATTTATATTTTTCATTTTAATCAAATATATATTTTCCGGAAAATAGCTAAGACTATCGCGGATAATTTATATTTAGAGTTCACCAGGAACCATTTTAAAAAAATAATAGTTTTTTTGCAATTGATGAATAACTTATAAAACTATCCTGGCAAGCACACAGCATTACTTAATTTTATTATATGAAGTTTACATTATTTTTTAATAATTTGTTTTGATTTTCTTTTTTCTTACTAGAGAAATTTATTTCTAAATTTTAAAATTATTTTTTAATTGATTTTATCAATGCATGTATAATTATAGAATGTTTTTGTTTGTTAATTTATATTTTTATATAAAAATTAAAGTATGATTGATTGAATTTTAATCAATTAATAAAATAATGCATTTTTAAAATATTTCAAAATTATATAAATTCTAGTACATGAAAAAGCTCTTTTTAAGGCCAAGAATTTTCTTGCTCATAGCGGCGGTATAGATGTGACTACATTTTAATTGTTTTTTATTTAAAAATACATTTATTTTATTTATTGCTTTTTGAAAAAATGAGAACAACTTATATATATATTCATTTTAATTTATATTATTTAAAGTTTTATTTAATTATTATAAATAATTCGTGGGAAAATAAAAGAAATTTATTATTTGTCAAAATTTATTACACAAAATTATTAATATTTATAATTTATATTTTAAAATTCAATTTCCTTTTAAAAAATATTCTATTTTTTTTAATTTTTATATTTAGTAAACAAAAAATTATTCCAATTCATTCATAGATTATAAGACATACCCTTTCAGATCCCGCATAAGAAATTATTTTCTTTTATACAAATTATTTAAAATCATGAATAAATATTTTAATTATTATTTCTAATTTATCTACATTTTTCAAATATATTCAATTCTTAAAGGCCTGGCATATGCAGGATAAAATGGTCCATTGTTTTAAAATTTATTTTTTCATAGTTTTATAAAAATGAATTTTCAATTATTATTATTAATTTTTATTATATACTATATCATTTTCTACAGATAGAAGCAAATATTCTGCTTGAGATATTTCATTATTATATGTCATTTCAAACTTAACGATTTATAATTAATATTCTATAAACATTTTATTTAGTGCAATAATTATGGTCGAAATTGATAAGGTATGAAAATTTGTTATTCAATATAGACCAAAACATTGTTTACCATGACACATATCACATTCGTTACTTCATTTTTTTGGACAAATATATTTTTTCTGGGCATGTATCTTGTCGTTGGTATACGGTTGAAATGATAGAATTTTATTGCCCTAATATAAATTTTTACTTATTTTGATTCAATCCGTTGTTGGTTGTGACAAAAATTCGGAATAGCTGAAAATCATCTTAAGTTATATTATTATAAAATATTTAAAATTTTGAATAAATTTTTATTTTTATTATTATAGATAGTTTAAAATTTTAATTTTAATTTTTATAATAAAATATTATGTAAATAATGTTAATTTTTCAATTATCATCAATAGATAATATGATTATAAAATATGTTTATAAAATTCTTATCTCTATATTTCAATGAAGTAATAATTATATCTTTTCACAAAATTAAAATTTTTTTCAAAAAATTTATATGTTAGAATTTTTTATAAATTTATTTTAAATATTAATTATAATTAATATCATAAAATTATTTTAAGTTTGATATATTAATAAAACTCAAAAATATATTTTTTTATGGATATAACACTATGATTTCTTTAAATAAAATTTTTGTCAATATTTATTATATAATTTATAAAATTATAGGTATAAACTTTTAAATATGTGAAAAAAATATCTTTTCAGATTTCCAATCATTCGAATTCATATTGGATCATAACAAAATTTATTTCACACTATTGTTCGTAAGTAAATCAATTTTTTTTAAATTTATAATTTTATTTTAATTAGAATAATTTTAAATTTGATTGATTATTTCTTATTTTTAATTTTCATATTTTCGAAAAGAATTTATTAAATTTTCTATTTTTTTTCTTTTAAAATTAAAAGATTTGATTACTTTACTATTATAAAATTAATTTGTGAAAAATATAGCTATAAAAATTATATCAGTGTGGCTTTTATGATTTGACAAGCATCATTATTAATTTTCTTATATATTAAAATTTTCGATATAATTATATAATTGCCATCCGTAAACAAAAAATTTTGAAAAGTGATTGCACAAAAATTATATTATTTTACATATAAATAGCAATATATTTAAATAAATTATTATTTCAAGTTGAAAGTGAATCCTATTATATTTATCTTTAAAATTTATAAAATTCAGAAAATATCAAAAGATATTTAATTTATTTATTTAATTAGAAAACACCATGATATTTCCATATAATCAGCATGTGTCAATATAAAAACAATTTTCTATATATTTTTATAATTTATAATAAAATATTTTTACAATTTATAATAAATTTGAAGACATAAAAAAATATTGACATTATGATGTACATTCATGTTTGCAAGATTTTATTTTTTATTTTCAATTTTTTAATGTTATATAATATATTTTAATTTTTTATATGAAATTAATCAATTGATACATTAGTTCATTTGTCTATCTTTTGATCATAAATAAATTCAAAGTAAAATCAATTAAAATTAAATTTATTATTTTAAATAAAATTAAATAAATATATTATTTTCATATCTAGTTATTTATAAATTATAAATTAATATTTTAAAAATAGTTTTTTTTATATGCATACATTATTTATAAATTATTTTAAAATAAATATATAAATACCATATCTTTTAACATCCATTCTGTATCAGAAATTTCAGTTTTAATTTAATATTTTAATGTTTGGTATCTCTCTCATAACAATTGCATAACAATTTCCACATTTTTATAATTTAATTTGAACTTTTTTTAATTTAAAATAATTTATAATAAAATTCTAAAAAAAATTTATTATTTTTTTTTTGCTTAAAATTTTTAATAGGGCTAATTTGGATCCAATCATAAAATTTTTTTACTACCCCATGGACCAAAAATTCATCTATTTTCATTAAAGGAAATAGAGATAAAATCATCTAAAAGAATAAGAAATTGCTCATTGGCGAATAAATTTGATTCCGAGATAATTTATCTATAGAAATAAAGGTTGAATGTAAATGAAAATGAATGAGCAGTAGATGAACCGCTACTTTTTGAGAGTTGGTGGAGACGAGGCAAATGAATATGGTGCTGTACAAAAATACGCAATTCATTAAAAATGGAGACGTATCAAAATGGATGTGCTTGTGTTGGGGAAAATTACCCAGGGCAATTTTTCAAAAGAAAGAAAAGACTTGGGTAATAAAAATGATTGACGATGATGAGTGATGGGAAATTGCCTAAGGGCAAATCTTTCTGCTGTTCATTTTTTACTGTGATGAATAAAGGAACTTTTTATTTTTAGATGGAGGAGTACATTGGAATAGAAATTTCCTGGCACTGGAGCAAAACTCTATCTGTTTTTACACAATGACTTAAAAAAAAGTAAATGAGTAATTTATGAATTTGGTGTTGGTTGAGTTAGACAGGGGAAATGGAAAATGGACGGGATTGAAAAATTTTTCAATTGATAAAGGCTTTATTAAATCTTGATTAAATTTTCCGACATTTTTTGTATTTTATCCCAGAAATAATAAAAATGGCAGACTCTGATTTATGAATGATTAGGGAAATTAGAAGTCAATGATTTTGGTGGGAAATTAAAATTTAAAATTGGAATTTAGCCAAATGCCCACTCCTTAGTCCTAAAATTCAGATAAAATTTCAATTCAGGGGATTATAGCAAGTGGGATTAGCAATATAATATTGACTTATATGCGGAGTTAATACAACTTTTGCTTTACTGACTGATTCAAAGTGGTTAAAAATATTTTTAATATCTAAAATTGGAATATTCTGAACAATTTTTTCCAAAAATTATTTTAAAATGACGATTTAAGAAAAGATTTTTATTTTGTTAAGCATCAAAAATAATTTGAACGGCATCGATTGTTGGATTGGCCAAAAATTCTGCGCCATTTTGATTAAATGAAAAGGATGGATATTTAGGCAAATGAATAAATAATCGTTCAATAGAGGAAATGACCCAACATTGGTTTATTTTTGTAATGGCTTTTCCAATTTCCAAGCAGCGAAGTCAATTTGCTTCGCAAATGAAAATAATTTTATCGATCTCCATTAGAGACTAAAATTTGTCGATGATTGAATAATAAATTAGATTCATAAACAGATTAGTAAGGATGTATAATGTGAAAAATTGGTGAGTTTATTTCATTTTATTCACTGTTGGAGATAATAATTGATTTAAAATTAATTGATTATATTGTTTTTGGAAAATTTTAGCATTTTCCTCAAAAATGCATGATTATTTTTCTCAATAATTGTTGAGTAAAAATTAATGATGTGTTTAGTATTTAGTCCTGAACTAAATGTCATATTCATAGTACATTTAGCCTCCGAAATTTAGCATAAAATATATTTTGGAAAAAATTAGAATTCAGCTAAGAAATTCTTTCGAAAATAAATTGAAAAAATTCTGCAAAAAATTGAAATTTTATAATTTTTTATTATTTAAATAAATACTTTGAATGCCGACAATATTGGATATGTGGTTGGATCATCAAAGAGGCAATTGAAATTTTCAAAATATTCGACAAATTTGCGCCCATAATAATTGAGAAAAAAGCTGGAAAAGTATATGGATGAATCTTTTTAAAATTAAATTTGATTTTATTTATTAAATCGAGAGGTAAGGAATTTAGTGTCTGAGTGAGCTGGTCTATACAAGGGTGAGAATTGAGAGTTAACCAAAAAAAAGTCAAATTTTCAAATGAATATTAACAATAAATGAGTACACCCGAACGGGCGCAGGCCAACTGGGCGCGGGAAAGTTTGACGCATCATAACCTTTTAATAACTGAACCGTTTCCAGCCATTGTAATGTCAAATTAACGGCCGAGTCTTGGCTATTGAATGGCATAAAACATAAAAATATTGATTTAGTTTATCCGAAAATAAGTTTTTGAAAATTAGTTTTACTCCCCTTTCCTTCATTTTTTCGACATTTTTGGCCATTACTCTTTGAATTTTAAACCATTTTATATGAATTCTACATCATTCGATAGATTTTATCAAGTTCTTTAATCTGACATTAAATTAATTGAAAATATTTCATTCTTTTTATATTATAAAGCCTTGTGCCCAGTTGGCCTGTGCCTAATAGGGATGCTCCAGCAATAAATTTTATCTAATTTAGAACAATTTTTAAACTATTTTTAACACTATTTAAAATGAGATTATTAATGAAGATTTTTTGGATTTGATTAGAAAATACAAAATGATATTGTAAAAAGTTGGAAAATAGAACAAAATCCCACCCAGTTTTAAGTTTCTAGCTATAAGTAATTTTTTGCTAATGACTTGTTAAATTATCAAAATTATCCATTGATTTTAATATCATTTTGTAATAAATTTTATGCCCAACAAAATGATATAAAATATATGCATCTACTTTACCGGGAATAGGATTATTTGTCGCCAGCCGGTTTGTCGCGATCAGTTTGTCGTGGCCAGTTTGTTGCCGAGCCGATTTGTCGCCTCCCAATTTGTCGCCTCCCAATTTGTCGCCGTTTAAATTAGCTCACCCATATGTTAACCAATTGGAATGTTTTTGGATAACAAATTAAGAGCAGATTCTTGTCTATTAAATTTTATTAATTTTATTGAGATTGGTTCAGAAATTATGGAGTATGCCCAAAAAACCATATAAAATGATCTTTACAATGGATTTGCAAAATTTTCAGTGGTTTTTTTCAGCAAAGCTACATCTTTTCAGAACTAATCTAAATAAAATTGATATCATTTAATAGCCACCAAGAGTCTGTTATTTAATTTGATAACCAAAAACTTACAAATTGGTTAACATATTGGTGAGTTACTAAACGGCGATAAATTGGGCGACAACAAATTGGGTGGCGAAAAACCGGCCGGCGATAAACTGACCGCGACAAACAGGCCAGCGACAAAATAGAGCGTACCCTACTTTACCAGCATCGAGACCAAATATTTTTTTCAATCTCCAAATTGACAATTTACCCATAATTTTCTTTATATTTTTTGTTTAATCAAAAAATTTTTCACATAAATTATTTTTTCATTTGCCAAAACCTGTTAGAACCATTTTTGATCAATCAAATTGCCATTCAAGTCTGTTGTCGAACAAAACCGGATTTCAAATTTGATTAGTCCATGGCAAATTTGGGAATCAATTACAAATGTCCTGATCTTGATCCTAACCGTACGGAGACGAGTCCTGAATAAGACAAAGGGATGTACAAATGTGGGCAATTCCTGAATAGTGCAAATGTGGGCGTTTTCGACTTATAATAAATCAGAAACAACAGTTTTAGACCCCACAAACCTTATACCGTTTTGTAGATCGCATCGAGACCAGGGGTGGGGTCGAAATTTCGATTTTCGATTTCGATCGTCGAAATTTCGATGTTTTAGTTTCGATTCGATTTCGAAAAGTGTTGAGTTTCGAAAAAATTTCGAAAAAGATAAAGGAGGGACCCTTTGCTAGTTTCAATCAAAAATTTGGTATATTTTTTGAAACGAATTCCTTTTTTACTTAAAATTTCCTTATTTTTGCCCAAAATATTTAGTTTTTTAATTTATTTTTCAATTATTAAATCATCAAAATATATTTTATAATTGTTTTAGGAATAAAAAATTAAAAGTTCGTGATTTTAATAATTTTGATGGAAATGGCCAAACAATAATTTAACATGGAAAGTACCCTACTTAAAATAATCATTGAAAAAGCATCTAACAATTAATTTGTCAAATATCAAATTAAAACCTTATGAAAAAACCAAAAATTTCTTAAAAAGAAAAGCTAAGTTCGGTTGGGTTTTGGGTATTGGTTTCATTGTCAACTATTTTGCCAATAACAGAAATAAGAAAATTTAAAAAGCTTCTTTTATTTCATCAAAATGCTAAACCCTACAATTTTATTTTTTAAATATCACTGAATATTATTTTTTGGATAAAAATTTCACTTTTTTTGTATTTTCAGAATTTTTTTTCAATTTTTAAAGGATTTGGAAATTTTTTTGAAAAATTTCGATTTTCGATTTCGATTATCGAAATTTCGATGTTTTAGTTTCGTTTCGATTTCGATTTCGATTTGGATGTGAGTTTCGATTTCGATGCAAATTTCGATTTCGATTTTTTTGAGTTTCGACCCCAGCCCTGATCGAGACGCATCGAATGTATTATAAATTGTCATGGTTTGACTTAAAATTAGAGAGTTTAAAACCAAAGACTGGAAAATTGATTTGAACAGCTTAATACCCTCTAATTTTGATTTAACCATGACAAATTATATACCAATCGATGCGTCTTGATGAGATCTACAAAATGGTATAACTTTTGTAGTAGGGTCTATAACCGGTTTCTGATTTATTATAAATCGAAAAAGCCTACATTTGCACTATACAGGAATCGACATAGCACCATTCTAACACCATTTTAACGAAATTATTTTTTTCGTAAATATGTATTTTTATAAAACCTGAGAATAAAATTGTGTCGAACAAATCCGGATTTCACATTTGATTTTAATTTTATTGTTGTTGTTGTTGATAATTGCGGCTGCTGCTCTGAACATTTCATTCCAAATTTGGATGTCAAACAATTTAAATGTCGATCCATCCATAACAATGTTCATTGAAGAGTAAATTTGCATGGAACTTAAAAATATAAAAATTGCGCGTTTCTTTTAACAGCATTAAATATTTCGTTACTCAATTTATTCATTTATTTAATTAATTATAATGATTAATGAATGATGACGATGATTGATGAATGATGACTAAGCTTAATTAAAATCGTTTCAATACCAAAATATATTAATTTTTAAATTATTGTTTTTAATTTATTAATTAAAAATTCGCAATAAAAATAAAATTTTCATCGAATTCATCGCATTTTTCCAATTATTAAGAGCTTAAATAAAATCCACAACCGAATTTTGACGCAATTTTCCGTTTTGCGCCACCCAATTTATTGAAATCTTGTCATATATGTAATTTTGGGTGCTTTTCATGTATTTAAGCTTATTTTTTGCCTATCAGCTCAATGACGTAAGCTAAATTTGATGCTGAAATAGTAAAAGGTCCACTCTTTTGGTCGAAACTCGAAAAAAGGGACGAAATTTTTTTGGTCAATTTATGGCTTAATCAATGTGCTTTGATAGGCTGATCATCAATCTAATGTTTCCTTGAATTGGCATAGAACTCAGAAGTAAAAAAGTTATGACTATTTTTATTTCAATTTTAAGCTAATCGGCTAAGGATTAAGGCTTATGTTAGAATTTGGGCTTATAGCTCAGAGTAGAAAAATCTTAATTAAATCCAAAATATGGCTTGAGCTTAATTTCCGGCTGATCGTGACGGCACCAAAAATTACAGCTAGGACATGTTTTCATCAATTATGGTGAGGGCGGTGCAAAACGCAAAAGTACCAATTTTGACAATAAAATATGTTAATATTCCCAACCAATCAAAAAATTCAAATCATATTTGGTTGCAATTGCAATTTAATAATTTCGGATTTGGGAGGATTGGCATTATGGGGAAAATAAAGCATCAAAAATTATTAATATTATAAATTCGAATAATAGTAAAATGCACAAAATTATTGGGCAATGATTTTATTTTCAAAAGAAAATCATCAAAAAATAAAATGAATCTTCTTCACTATTCACAATTCCATTAAAGAATTAAATTTTTGATAAGATCAAACCAAACTATATACAAATATTTGCCTCGGGCAATATTCCATTTTGCTACACTGAGTCAACTAAAAATGGCACAAAAAGAGCCACAAATTATGTAATCGGGGAAATTTGATATGGGAATGGGAAATTGACTCAGCTAAATGAATTTTATAAATATCAATAGGTTATTGCTTATTGGTAAGCAATAAGCATGCCCTGGGAAATTGAGTAAATTTTCCAGAAGGATATTGGAAGAGAATCTCCTTTAAATGAATGAAAAATTGCCATAAGTAAAATGGAATAATCATAAAAATTAAATACAATTTAATTTTTTATGAACTATTTATGTATTCGAGAGTAGAGGTGGATGATTTCTATTCCTCTTTTCACTTCAAACAAATTTTTCAATAAATTTAATTTCATTTTTAAATTAAAATTTTTCACGGGTGTGCATTTTTTTACTGACTGACTGATGAGAGAAATATTTGCCGACAAAAATACATTCTTTTGCCGAGATATCAGTTTTTTGATTATAACTTTTTTGTACTGGATCCAAACCTCCCAATCTTATAACCATTTTATAGAGCTCATCGAGACGCGTTGATTGATGTATAGTTTGTCGGGGTTTAAACCAAAAACAAAAAGTTACAAATTAAAAACCACAATATTGCTTAGATGGTTTAATACCTTTAATTGTGGCCAAAACTCGATAAACTTTATATCAATTGACGTGTCTCGATGAACCCTGCAAATATGCTAAATGTTTTGAGGGTGTAGGATCCAGCACAAAAAAGTTATAATCAAAGAACTGACTCTCGGCAAAATAATACATTTCTCTCGGCAAACGAATGCAAATCTCTCACAAAAAAAAAATATTATCTCATTTTTCACAATCTTAATTTTCCCCTTTTTTAACCTATATTTCCACATCACAAAAATTAAATCTTTATAATCATTTAATCACAATTTAAAAAATGAGGAAAAAATATTATTCATATGGCGCATTCTGACATGTTTTCAGTCATTATTCGATCTAATACAACATTGAACACTTTCTCCACTTTTCTTGTGTCCGTTGCACAGGTTACATGACTGAAAAACAATTTATTAATTTTTTATTCCTTAAAACTACATTTTTCTAAATTTTTTCAATAAATCAATTTTTATTTTCAATCTAAACCTGAACAACAGTGGAATTCTTTGCGGATAAAGGCAATTGCTTTCTTGTAGTCCCCACCATCTAGAATATAGTTTTCATAATTTTCTATTTAAAAAGAAAATTTCTCACCTTGATATGAGGAAAATAAATTATTCATTGGGATTTTGTCAATTTTTTCACGAAATAAATCCTTTTTATTCAGGAAGAGGACAATGGAGGCTCTCATAAGAAATACACAATTTGAAATATTATCGAAAAGGGCTAAAAATTTGGATTTAATTTTTAAAATAATAACAGACCCAAAGATTCAAGTAGACGATTCTGAATAAATATTTTTAAAATTTTCAATCATATTTTACCAACCATTTTATTGTCTTCACGGAGCTTTTGGTCATATTCATTTATTGCAGCGATAAAAATAATTAAATCAGTATCGTCGAAAAAATGAATCCATTTTCTGCGTTGAGTCCTTTGGCCACCCACATCAATTATACTATAATGGTTGTAATTCTATGCAAATATGAAATTTGTTTTAATTTATCACCAAAAATTCAAATTTCTGATTTTAAATGGAATTTTCACAATTCCAATCGTTGGCATCCTGGTCATCAAAATGTCTTGATTTGTTGGACGATAATCTTGTGCCGATATCCTTTCAATATTTTCAAAAAAACTATCAAAAATTTATATAATTATAATTTATTTGATTTAAGTCCACAATTTGGCGTTATTGTTTACATGGCAAGTGGTGGCATATTGTTCATAGGCATCCCGAATAAATTTTTCATTCCAAAGTTGATGAATTGCAATGCTAACTTTTTCAGGAATTGGAGAAAATTCCAATCCGCTTTCAAGATGATAAATGATTTTTTGGACACTTTCCTTTCAAAGGAATAAATTAAGAATTTTTTTCCAATTTTTTATGTTTTTTTTTAAAAAAAAGCTTACTTGAAGAATTGAATTACTCGGCGAAATAAGCCCTTTATTTTCCATAGCAACAATAATTTCATACATACTTCGAACAAAAATATGAAAAATAAATTTTTATTTTCATTCATTGTAGAAAATAAATCTTTACCTGTATTTGAATAAACAATAAACCTCCGTTCGTTAATTTCTTCTTCCGAAAAACCACCTTGATGAAGGATTCTGGAAATGTGAAAATTTATTTATATAAGAATATAAATTTTTAAACCTAATTTGCCTCACAACAGTGCTTTTCCCACTTTCGCTAGGACCTGAATAAAAAAATTTTTTGAAATAAAAAAAATATTATTAAAACCAAGCAAAAGAAGTTTAATTGGCTTTTGCAGTTTATTAATGCGTATTTCCTTCTCAATTTCATAGGAAATATTTCGCGCTTTACGATCTTCGATCGACTCGCAAATGCCCATTTGTTTATTTTATATTTTCCTAAAAGATAATAAGGAACAAGTTCAAAATCGAAACTAGACAAGAATCTAAAACTCATTCAAATTCATGCAAAAATCTAATTTTAAAATTAGTTTTTTTTATCTCTAAACGTCAAAGAAAGCATCGATTTAATTTTAAAATTGTAACTTTTCTTTTTATGGAATTGGTACATGCTTGTATATTAATTTAAATTATAGAATTTTTTGGCTAATATTAAAATTAATTATTTGCTCTTTTTCATCAAGAAAGAAAAATCTTCAAACTTACAAAAGGACTTTGTCTTAAAAATTAAAATATTTTAGTATAATAATTAAATTTTTAATTGGACATTTTTTAGATCCAAATTTAAAATTATGGGGATACACTCTGCTGTTTGATTATGCCCACAAGTCATTTTGTTGTTTTCGTAAAAAAAAAAGTTGCCAATTATTGAGAGTATAATTTTATGTCAATGTCATGACAGCTTCTTCTAAAATAATGAGCACGGGTTCTATCATTATTTACTTCAAAAATTGGAATTTTTGGAAAAAGGAATTCAATATTAGATAGAAATGAAATGCTTCAAATATGAAAATTCATTCATACGAAAAGCTTATTTTCTTGTACATTTTGATTATTATTCATTTCAATTTTCTTCTATTTTAATTAATCATTTCAACAAGAAAATGTCATTTTATGGCACAGTAATAACTGACAAGATGCGAATTGTTTGATGAACCGGATGTGAAAATTTCCAACTTTTTCTGCTTCATCAAATGGAATAATTTATAAAATTTAAATTATTGTACAGAAAAATTGGGCTTATTTGCGTCAAAATTCTTTTCTGTGATGATATTGTACAAATTAATTGGATTTTCTATTGTGCCCTTTTAATTTCTTTTTGAAAAGTACAAATATACAGGTTGTAAATTTTGTTTTAATTATTTTGGCAAATTATTTTTCTACGAATGTCCAAATGGATCCAAAAATTGTGATAATATTTGCTTTTTGCATTGGAATTCCTTCGTCGATTCTCTATGTATATTTGGTCATGACAATTTTATGTCGCAAAGATTATCGAACCACATTCTATGGATTTTTTGTTGTCCGATCAATACCAGTCTGTTTTTTTTTTTTTGAAATTTTTGATAATTTTTAATAGCTTTTTATTTTCTAGGATTTGTTATTTTTCCTCGATTCAACACTTTGCTATCGTTTACCAACACTTGGTCTTTTTCCTAAATTTTTTATGTGGCTTCCTAAATTTTTATTGGCTGTAATTTTTTATGGGACTCCAATTTTCTTCCATGCTGATAATCTGGCCACAATTTTCCTCTTAGCGAATCGATTCACATCCGTTGCTTGTCCAATTTCCCATCGAAAGGTAAAATGAAGAGTGCGATTCACTGTTATGTTTTAAAAAACGGAATGATTAATATCATAAGCATAAGCATTAGGAAAAAGAAATAATGATATTTTATGTCTTGAAATATTAGTAATTAAGATCGAATCAATTTTTATTTTTATAATGAATCCGCAATTTTTTTTTATTCTCCTAGATTTTAAGACTATGTAATATATTTAAATATTTTTTCCGGTTGGCTGACACTTGCGGACCCGACACTTGCGGACGAAATGGTCTGGTGTCGAAAATGGTAAAGCTGGACTGGGCATTGTTTATAGAATATTATTATAGGCATAAAATTAGCTACAAAATCACATCAAAAGGTTTGGTAAATTTTGAATATTCACCGAGTTATGGCCAAAAAACCATCAAAATCGCAAAAATAAACAGTTTTTTGACCATAATTCAGTGAATACTAAAAATTGGCCAGAACTTTTGATGTCATTTTGTAGCTAATTTAATGTCTAATAAAATGTTATAAACAATGGCACTCCAGCTTTACCACCTTCGACTCCAGACGGTTTCGTCCGCAAATGTCGGGTCCGCAAGGGTCGCCGTATGTTTTTTTTAATAAAATTCCAGATTTGGAAAATTTTATTCCCTATCTGTACTTTTCTGACCTACTCCATTCCAATCATTTCAATTGCATTCATTTTTGATACAAATATTTCTGCAATTGTCGACACAATTAACGGAACAACAATTATTTCCATCAATCCGGATCGGGGATATGTGCGAATTATTTATTGATTAACATTTTAATATTTTTAAAAAGGAAAACCGAATTTACGAAGGAGCCGCCCAACAAGACACATTTTCAGCATTTGTTTTCATGGGAATTTCTGTGCTCCTTAATATAGGCCTCTTGATTGCATATATTCGAGCAAAGAATTACAATACAAAGCAACAAGAGACAGCAGCGAAAGAGGTGAAAAAAAGGATTCTGATTTATACAGTAATAACTTTCCTTGTTCATGCATTAATTGCGTCCAATTTTGTGAGTAGTAATTTTTTAGAATTTAATTTTTCATAATTATATAATTTCTCAATTCAGATAATTGTCCTTATTCTCTCCAGTTTGCCAGATTTAACTCCGCTCTATGCATGGTTTTCACATAGCACATGGATAATCGACTCCAGTTGCGTTGCACTCCCCTCTTATCTGCTCCTTTGGGCTTCGATTAAAATTCGCACACAGCTGGTCAAAGATTTAAAATTCATTTTCCCCTTTTTGCCTATTGCAATTCCTGGAACGCGTCAAACTCGAGTTCAAGTTATTTCTTCAATCGGAAAGATGCATACAACAACCACGATGTCAGATGTAAAAGAAAGACAAGAGTGACGACAGAAATGAATACATTTTATTTTTTTTTTAATTACTCAATATATTTTGGTTATTAATTTCAAATTTATTCTTATATATCAACTTTTAAATTTTTGTATTTTTAAAAAGATTTTATCAGAAAAAATTATTCTAAATATATAATTGCCAATTCAATTAATGAAAATAATAATAAATGGTAATTTTCGATGTTTTGGGATGGACTGATTTCTTCGACCTATGAATATTAAATGTTATTCAACCATTGCACCGGCGGGTCAAGGGCTACCCGTACATTGGCAGGCTCGTACACTGGCAATTCGTATACGGAGAAAATAAATACATTCATACATAGTGTATTAAGCATTTCTGATTTAAAAAATTGGATTAAGAATTGGTTTAGAAGGTTTAAAACAAATTGAGAATGAAATCACATTAAGTAAATATATTATGCTGAATCTATGAACCATTTTCGAAAGATTTAGAAGTAAACCAAGCTGGATAGTGAAATTTCATAAATGTGTCGAAACATATCCATAGCTTATGGCCTAGCTGCGCGGGACTTGAGCCAAATACAAGACCATTATAACCATCATTTTTAGCATTGTCGGTTATCCTATACCTGATATTTTCAAATCAAAAACAAACATTACCAAAGTTGGCCATTGCGTTGTGGCCAAGCTGCGCGAGACTTTGCCAAAACAAAAAACTAATTCAAAATTCTGCATCAGCACCCTCGAAAGCCCCCGAATAGAAAAAATCAGCTCAAACTATCCACACATCTTCGAGAAACCGCGTGACAAAATATTCAAGTTCTAAAATTATATATATGATTTTCCGATATTTATGAGAGACAATTTTGGTATTTACATGTTATTAAATTAAATTAAATTTTTAAAAAGCTTTATTTATTTGAGAATGTATGAATTCGAATTTCTTGAGGAATAGCCCTATATAATTTTTAGTAAAATCAATAAAACCATATTTTCATTAAATTAGTAATCTCACTTATTATAAAAGAGAGACATTTTTACCCATTTTACTAATTAATTATCCTTTGCCTCTTCGTTTTCCTTGTTCCAATTTGCGCATTCTACAATCACGCAAATATCTCTTTTCCCACGTACGGCACTGCCTCATTGTGAGAGTTCTCTCAATCCCAAAGCAAAAACACACAGAGAGGCACAAATTTATTCCCATTAAATTGTAAAAACATTTATTATTCTTTATGTTGCTCATTTACGGCTTTTTTTTCTTAAATGTTCACAATCGATTTTGTCGCGTACGGCGTACCACAGGAATTTTAAATTTAAAAACCAAAAAATTTTTTTAAATAAAATTAAACCAGCTGTGTTTTTTCGGAATATTTTATATAGTTTTCCTTTCTTCTATCTGTCAAATTTTTTACAATATTCTGGGCGTATTTTTACAATAGTAAAATGCCATTTTTTCTTAAAAATGCCATTTTTGCGAATAACTAATTTTGAATTAGTCTCACATTCTCAGCCGGTGGGCATGTCACCCAATCTCCATGACAAAACATAAATCTGCCAAAATTGTGTTGGCTCCCTCCGGAAATTTGACATTCCTTTGTTTTCTTTTGGCAAATTCGCACCCATTGGCATTCATTAGACGCGATTTTTTCATTTCCTTAACATCTTCACCGGCTCTAGGCCCATATCCAGAGGGCGTATTTTGCCTTTGAATCTGGACTTATTAAAATAATAATTAGTTGTGAGACAAAGACATATATCCCCGAGGCAAAAATGAAAAGGCAATATAAGCCTCTAGAAATAAAGGAATCATTATCGTATCCACATTCCACATCCATCTTCATCTTCAAATTATCGCCGATATTATGTTTTATTAAGCAGAGTACTTTTCTTGTAATAATAAATTTAAGTTAAGCTGAAATCCATTCTGTATTCGCAAATTCCCTTCGAAATTCCACATTTATATTTGTTTATTTTTCTAAGCAAGAAATTCCCCAATCTTTTGCGTCCATATATAAAAACCATTTATTTTATATTAATCTCAGTGGCATTTTAGCAACTAAAAACAAATTCTACTCGACCGGTGACCATATAGTCCGAAGTAGAAAGGCTAATTAAGTTCGAGGAAAAATTTTGTGTCATTGTCAAAAGTCACGAATATTTCTGCTAGTGGCAAAACAAATCAAACTTCATAAAACATAAAAAAACAACATAAAACAGGAAGTGAGGAATAATGCCGGCAGCCGCCGATACACCAGTGGGAAGTGCGTGGCGAAGGGCATCACTCTTGTAAGTTTGTTTGAATTTTGTAAATTTGATTAAAATGTGCACGCAAAATTTTGATGAAGCTTGAGTGAAGATGAAAATGAAAATTGCGGATAATTTTGATAAGGATAAAATGGGCGAAATGGGTGGGTTGATGAGATCTTGATTTTGCATTGTTTCTGTGTAGCATTTGGAAAAAATGATATATCATTAGAAAAGCCTATATTTACTGTTTACTAGAAAAATGGTTTTATTAAATTTTTAAATGTCCATATTAAAAAATAATTAAAATTGGAAACGAAATAAAATTTCCTTACTTAGTTCTAAAGTAAAGAGAGAATTTTTCCAAAAATACTGTAAATTAAAAACAAATTAAATTATAAATTTTATAGATCTAATAAGAGAAATTAATTATTACAGGATAAAAAAAATTTAAAATGTGAACAAAAAATGCAAAAAAATAGGTTTAAATCGGGTAGTTTTCTTTTTTTGTCATAATTTTCTGGCTAATTTATTTAGTTCAATTTTGATAAAGTTTTACTAATACCTAATAACCAGATAAATTATTAAGATATTGTCAATGAGCAAAATTCGGATAGCAGCCAGAAACCATTGCAAATATTGTGAAAATAGGCGGGCGGTAACTCTCATATCAATCTCGAACTCATTCATTATTCTAGCAAAAATTATGAAATCAAGTACAAAAGGTGTCAGAAAAAAAAATGGGGGACACACATTTATCATTTCCATGGTAGCTCCCTAAAAATGTTGTTCCAAAGATCGTTTTGAAATTTTGACATTTTTTTGCCCAAAAAACATTTTTTAGACTCGTAAATATATTTAAAAATGCAAAATCTTCCTAATTTTTTAATTTCCAAAATAGAAAATTTTATTTTGCAGCGAAATTTTGCCAAAAATGCAAAAATAACCAAATTACTTTTAAAATTGTCATTGGATTTCCACTTGGATGACCAATTAAAAATGCCTGAATTAAGCTAAAAAATTTATGTGGCCACTTCTCTTTTATGGGAAAGGTCATCCATTCGTTTTCTTTTCATCCATGAATAGTTCTTCTAAACTTTTGCACAATTTCCATCCTTTTTACGCAGGCAACAAAATTCTCTTATTTTCCATAAATTTATTTTTTGTTCTAATTCAATGAATTCAATAATTTTTAGTAAAAATTTAGATTATTTACATTATATCTTTTAATCTATTGGTAAATTTAACAAAAGAATTATGGCAATTAATAAATTATTTTCAGCTCTTTCAAATGACTTGTTGGTTAATTTGATTCACTCGCTAATTTTAGAATCATAGTATAATAAAAAGTAAGCGGCTAAATTTTATGAGTCTTTTTAACAATTTTTCCTTTTTAATCCATTTTTTAAAACCAAATTAAAGTTTTAAAAAATTATGAGATGGGCCAACCAAAAAATATAAATAAAATAATATCATCTTTTTCTTCGGACACCTTCCTCCAATTTTAGTGAAAGAAGAAAATTGGAAAGAAAGCCAATTTTGAAACGTGCCGCTGGCCCATTTTTCACTTGCCTCCTAGGTTTGCCGAATATTTAATCAAATTCCTCAATCCTCACCCATCCATTCCATACGCACATTTTTTATATGTTCTTCAAATTTGTTCATTTTTAAGGATATTTTTCATCGGAATGAAAAAGAAACCGTCCTTAATATTTTGGGTATTTTTGGTTTCCCAGAAATATAAAAAATGTAATTTTCAGAATACATTTTTTATAAATATTCCATTAAAATTTCTAATCTTATTTTTTACAAAACAAAGACCTCTTTTTAAATCCATTCCGCTTTGTTGCGGGATCACTGATTGTAAAAGATTTCCGTTCCTATGTAAATGAATGAATGCCAATGCCAGGAAAGAGAGTAAAAAAGCGTAAACATTCTGCAATAAACATTGACCCTTATATTCAACGGTTAAGGAAATTAAGTGGAGCTAATTGAATGCTTCATTCCCATAAATAAATTGGCTTTTACATCGTCGAGTCATTTGAAGCCACTAAATCGAAGGCAGTAAATTTAAAATAATTTATTTTTAGAATTTACAAAACCAACAATCTTTTAAATCCCTCCAAATTTTGTTGCGGCGGTTTTTAAAAGGCATTTCCGTTCCAACATCCTAAAGAGCCTATTTTAGAGGTGAATTATAATACCAAAAAGCAATCGGAAAAGACATGGCCCTTTAAGAATTGGGTTTAAATTAGAAAATATATGTCCGAAGGGAGTCCAATCTCCATTCTCCATCCATCTTCAGCTGGCACCCTCTTCTAAAAGCCATCAAATCCAAAAAGGAAATGGAAGGGGATGGAGAAAATGAGAAGGGGGATGGAAAATGAGAATTGGATGGAAAGGTGGTGGCAAAAGGGGGCACACAGGATGTTTTGCGGACAGCAGGCCCAAGAGCAAGGATTTATGGCCAATGCCAACGACATGATGGCTATAAAACCAATCTCCTCCTTTGCTTTCCTTTGCCTTCTTAGAATTGCGCTCAGCTAAACCCCCTCTCCCAAACCAGTGTCCTTGAGGGCTTTTTCACATCTTCCCTCGGGGCATATATTTATTTTACCGTGTCACATAACGTGAAAAACACACAAAAATTGCTTCATCATTCAGCGCGGCGGTCACCGGCTCGGAGCCATTGGCTCGAACCGCTGCAGTTGCCACAGCCGGTGCCACCACAGACATGTTCTTCCATGCAACATTGGCCAGGACATTCATTTCGGCATTGCGTGTTCGAGGTAACATATTTTGGGAAATTAACAAAATTGGTAGTACTTAAGGAACTTTGTATCCCATTGGTACAAAAAATTTTGGTTCCACCTGGGACATGGTCAACTGGACGACGGCGTTTGTAGCTAATTAAGGGCTAAACCGATATTATTAATTTTGGTATAAAATTAAAGATTGCACTGCTGATCGATTGATATAAAATTATTTGGATTGGTTAAGATTTGGTGGATTTGTGTTCGAAAAAACGGGAAAAATTTGCAAATTTATAATAATAGTCTTATTTAAAAGTTTTTTAAGTACAACTCTGTTAATTCTGAACCAAACCAAATAAATTTTATATCAATCGATAGCCAGAAAGTGAGCTCTTTATTTGATACAAGAATCATCAATATCGGTTTAGCTTTTAACGAGCAAGAAGCGCCGTCGTTAAGTTGGGATGTTATCCAGTTGTAGCGTAGCAGTCCACCTTATGTTCATCTAATATATTCATTAATTACCCTAACATTAATGATAATGATCTAGCGGGGAGGCTTTTCCTACTGGCACTTTTTTCCACTTTTCAACAAAAAAGTGATAAAAACACCAAGTACCAATTTGGATCATTTTCAAACTGATTAAAGAAATAATTAATGGATTTTATAATAATAATTTTAAAATTTATAATCAAAAATTAAGCAAAATAAGGCAAATCGGACAATTTTTATCAATCATTTTAATATAAAAATATTCTACAAAAGCTAAAACAAAAATTTATTGGCCAAAATTTGTCCAGCTTTTTGGTCATTGATTCTCATTAGATTAGATGTACGTGTGAATTAAAAAGAATAAGAAAAATTAAGCCATTGGCAGGTGCTGCTCGTTGGAATAAAAGAGAATTGAGCGAGAGAGACGCCAATTTAGGAGAGAGAGAGAGTATGCGAATTGTGTGCTGCCTTCAAGCCCATTCCCTTGTTCTCCATTCAGCTGCTGTTTGCTTCCCACAAACAATTTTCCCTAAGTGATAGGGAAAAGGCAGCATTTTGTGGAAAATATTGTTTGGTCAATAGGACCTAGTTTAGATAATGGTATATAATAATTTTTGGGACGGGGGATTTTTTAATCCCCTTAAAAATTGTTCTTGAATAGATTCCGGTCTCAGTCTATTTTTCGATAATGGCAGATTATAAAATATAAATTAATTGAAATTGAAGCTATCAAAGCAATATGATGCGAAAAACATCGTAGATTATTTTTTGAAAATATTTCGGATTAAAAAAACATATTTTTTATAATACTTAAAACAACATGATTTTACATTATTTTTTTATGAAATTCATGAAAATACAAATTTTTAAGCAACAAAAAGTTTATAGAATATTTGTATAAAAAAGTGCATAACATTTTTATTTTTATTATATTTTATCTAATTTTATTTAGTCTCCAATTTTATATTTATTTACGTCACTCTCTAAACACTCTGCATTTTCATTTGTTTTCACATATAAAAATTCTTTTTAGTTCCTAATTTAATTACTGGTTTAATATTTTCTATTGATACTGATCGGAATTGATTAAAAATGTGGGCAATAAATTGTCGCATAAATCGCCTTTAAGAACGAAAATTTGCTACTCATTTTATGAACAATTTTAAGGGGGATTAAGCGCAACCCCCCGTTCCAAAAATTATTTAAATTTTATATTTTGGCATAATGATATTGTAAATTCTATAAAATGCTGCCTTTTCCCAATCTACTAGGGAAAAATGTTTGTGGGAAGCAAACAGCTGCTGAATGTAGAACAAGGGAATTGGCTTAGAGGCAGCACAAAATTCGCATACTCTCTCGCCCAAATTCCCGTTTCTCTAGCTCGCTCTTTTATTCCACCGACCATCGCTTGCCGTTTGGTGATTTTTCTTTCTAATTTCTATCAAAAAACTAATGCAAAATAGCTACACTAATTATTACATAAAAACTTTAAAACATAAATTATAATTTTTCTGTAGTGCATTTTGGTATCAAAATTATTGATCTCAAATTAAATTAACCAATTCTGCCTAATTTGGACTTATTTTATAGTTTTTTTTTTGATATTAACTTTTTGCCAATTTCTATTAAATCTATAAATTAATTTTTTCTTTATATAAAACTTAATTTTCAGTTGGAAAATTGTTACACAAAATTTGGATGGGAAAATTTCCTTTCGCTATTTAATTAAATATTTCTCCGAAATTATTCAATTTTCTCTCGGGGAAAATTCAACAAAAAATAACTCCATTTCCCATTCTCACAATTACAATTACCCCAAATTTTCCTTGCACAGGCGATGATGACATTGTGGACCGTCTCAATTATTACTATACACCAATTATGTTGGCCATTGCCTGTTTGGTTGTTTCGGCAAAACAATTTGGCGGTTCCCCCATTGAATGTTGGGTGAATCCACATTCAAGGGAGAGCATGGAGCAGTACATTGAGGCATTCTGCTGGATTCAGAATACGTATTGGTGAGTATTAAGACTTAAATTTGGGTCTACTTGATTTTGCGCATCTCACAAATATATTACCATTTTTTTAAATTATATTATTTTTTATTAATTTTTAGTCAATTTTGTTAAACTAATTAATTTAAAAAATACACGGATTTAATTGGAAATTGTCAGTGACCAAAAAGGGACAAAACAGACTTAAATCGATCATTTTTTGGCCATAACTCTCTGGCCAATTATTATTATTAATCATTTGGAATTTAAAAAGCTCAACAAATCGAACTTAATCCAAAAAGAAAAAATTTATTAATTGTCTGAAAATTGTTAAGTTATTGACCACCAATAGGTAAAAATTCGGATAGCCATTATGGCAACGAAATGTTAAAAATTTATTGTAATTTTTTTCTCATTAGGGTTCCAATGTATGAGCATATTCCGGACAGCCATGAGAGACGAGAGGAACAACAAATTGGCTATTATCAATGGGTAAAAGAGTGGCTTAAAAAGTTAATAATAATTTTTGAACGCCAAATCGAAATGCCAATCATAGAATTTTTGCCTTCTTCCAATTTTATTCATTAAAATTCCATCTTCAATTCATTATCATTACTCCAAATTTTTGCAGGTCCCATTCATTCTGATTGCTCAAGCACTGATGTTCTCATTGCCTTGCATTCTTTGGCGATTGTTGAATTGGCAAAATGGTAAAATTTTAAATTTTCATTGCCTTAGAATATCAGAAAATTAAAAACCAGCTCAGGTCGAAAATTGTGTTTTGTACTAGGGATTTGGATTTAAACTTTAATTTATGTAAGAAATAAATTGAATCAAATTTGAGAAAAGCAAAAACATTTTTTGTATGAAAATATGTGCATAAGCAAAAATTCGATTATTTTTTTTGGCTTTTCCATATAAATAATAAGGAGAAAATAAAATTGAAAAAAATAAAGATTCCATCTTTCCCTGAAGCAAATTGCCGATGAGAAGACATAAAATTAGAATTATTTTATAATTTTACCTTGAGGGAATAATCAATCTTAGCTTAAGAAACATCTTGAAAACGTTAATATTTTTAAATTTCATTTTAATTAGATTTTTCGACCATGATAGAATCATTTTATAATTTTAGCCAGAGGGAATAATCAATCTCAGCTTAATGAATTATTCACCAAATTCCATGAAAACTTTAATTCTTTTAAATTTTAATTAGATTTTTCGACAATGAATACAAAAATTTTCCTTTATTATTTTCAACTCAATTATATTTGATCAAAATTTATAGGCGCAAACATTCAACATTTAATTTCGGCTGCGGATGAGGCACGCACAATTTTGGATCCAAATGAACGAGAAAAAGTGTTACAAGCAGTGGCCGGTACATTCGTTGAAATGATAGACCTCCGGGATGTGGGAAGTCAACCGCATCCGTCGGCATCCATGCTGGCCAAATTTAGGCCAACCAGGTCCATAAAATATATTTATAATAATAAATAAAAATCATTAAAAGGAGAAAGAATTTAAAAAAATATTTTTTTAACCATTTGTGGCTTCAGATTTGATGCTTATTGTTAATAAGTAAAATTAGCCTAAGCGATTTTCAAAAAATTTAATTTTTTCGCATTTTCTAAAAAATTTTCTAATTTACTAACATTTTTAAATTGAATTTCATTTTTAGAAAATTCGCTAATGACTTTTAGGATTAATAATGTTATTGTCAAAAAAAATAAAAATTTTCGAATTATCCTTAAATTCGAAAAATTAATTACTATTGATGAATTTAAGGGGATTAAAAAAATTTCCCCGTTCCAAAAATTATTCATTAAAAATTTAATCATGATCAAATAAGTCCCCAACTCTTCATTTATTTCTAATTTTTACCAATTTGTGAGGGAAAAATGTTTATGGGAAGCAAATAGCAGCTGAATGGAGAACAAGGGAATTGGCTTGAAGGAAGCAAACAATTCGCACAGTCTCTCACCCAAAACGCGCTACTCTGGCTCCTGTTTTCTTTTTTGTTCCATGTTCCCTAGCGAGCATCACGGGCACGGCTGTGGTGGTTTTGCCTAGTGGATAGCTAAAATAGAGAAGAGAGAAACCCAGCCATAGCCCAAGCCCACCCATAGGCAGCGATGCTAGTGGCACCAAAAAATAGCGAGCGAGAGAAGTGTGAATATGAGCGAGAGAGTGTGAGAATTTGGTGTTGTCATGCCACTTCCTTTGTTCACTATTCAGCTGCTATTTGCTTCCCACAAATATTTTTCCACATCGATTAAAGAAAACGGCAACTTTTGTTGTATTTAATATTCTTAGTTTTGAACGTTTTTGGGAGTATAGATTAATTTTTGGAACGGGGATTTTTAATCCCCTTTAAAATAAAATTAATAATTGACTTTTCTACAAATCCAAATAAATTAGTTTTGGTATTTGTTATTTAAATTTTGGATGGTTATCAGCTCCAATATTTTAACAACTTTCAAGCTATAATTAGTATAAAAACTTTTTTCAATTTTGCATTTTGATTGGAATTGGAATGGAATCAAAACTCAAGAAAATTTTCACAATCCTTTTTGAATTATTATTCTCATTTTAACTATAAGAAATAAGGAATTTTCCAAATATTTAGAAGTTGAATTGTAAAGAATTTAAGGGGACTAAAAAATTCCCCAATTCCAAAAATTAGTATAACTCGAAATCGAAATTTGACTCGGAATCGAAACGAAACATTTTAGTCCATTTTTGTCTGCATTTTACCAATTTACTAGGGAAAAATGTTTGTGAGAAGCAAATAGCTTCTGATGGAGAATAAGGGAATTGGCTTGGAGGCAGCAAGCAATTTGCATACTCTCTCTCCTAAATTCCACTGCTCTGGCTCTAGTTTTCTCTTTTATTCCACCGAACATCACGGCTCTGGGTTTATGCCTTGTGGTAGACAGAGAAGAGAGTTAACATAGGCAGCAATTGTCATACAAAAAAATGGCGGGCTAGAGAGGTGCGAATTTCTCCGAGAGAGTATGAAAATTGTGTGTTGTCTTCAAGCCACTTCCCTTATTCTCTATTCAACTGCTATTTGCTTCCCACAAACATTTTTTCTTAATGGTTTTACTAAATGACAGAAAAATGAAGCAAAAAAATGTTACTTATCGCGTATCGTTTATCGTGATTAGGCGTTTATCGTTATCGTAAATAATTTTTGGAATGGGGAATTTTTTCCCCTAAAAATATAAAATTATGCAATTCATTTGTCAACTCTTTTATTAATTTTATCTCTGAAAAAATATCATATATTCCAATGTGGAGATTTGGGAACTTATGATTGACTCAAAAATATGTAACCATAGATTTGATTGAGATTTACGAGAAAGGAAATAAAATAAAAACTCTCGAAATTGTGCACCCATATTTTACATGCATTGGCCAATATCTCACTCAGCAATCTTTTAAGCAATTAATAAAATATTTATATCATTTTTAATCTCTGTAGTTCATTTTGGTATTAAAAAGATTGATCAAAATTTAATTGACAAGGAAATTAGGAATTATAAACGAAGACCAAAAACTTTACAATTTTGTTTTATTTAATATTTTTTGATCAATTTTTTGACAATTAACACCAAATTCACTAATTATTTTCCTGAATAATTCATAACAATCAATGATCTATAAAATATTTCCAAATTTGGTAAACATAGAAGTAATTTTTACTGAAAAAATTGTTAAATTTTATTGCACAAATATTTTCTAATTAAAGGTTTTTCAATGGCCATTTGGTGTGTTTCCTGTATTTGTTCATTAAATTGTGCTATACCATCAATATTATGCTACAATTTATGCTGCTAAACACGGCTCTCAAATCCGATGAACATTTTCTCTATGGGTTCCAAGTGATCGGCGATTTGATGGCCGGCAAAGAGTGGACAAAGTTAGCCAAAGGAAAAATGAATATTTAATTAATAGGATTTTGAATTTTCCCCGAAGATAAATTTAAATTGACTTGAACCCGCAGGGCAAGAATGAAGATAAATCGGGGAGAAATTTATGTGGGATAGCCCAGAATTGCCTCTAGGGCATATTTTTGGGTAAGGAAATTGGAACAAGGAAGAAATTTTTTGGTCCCCTTGGAGGATGGGAAACAGTACGCGGGCGAAACCACTTGTAGCTCATAAGAACGAAACCGATTTAGATGATTTTGATGTTAAATTATAGAGCTCACTTCTGGCTATCGATAGATTCAAGATTTAATTGTTTATCTCAGAAATAGCAGAGTTGTAGCAAAGAATATCATAATAAATTTGCAAATTTTTTATGGTTTTTAAGTACAACTTTGCCAATAGTGAACCAAACCTAATGAATTTTATATCAATCGATAGACAGAAGTGTGCTCTTTAATTTGATCCCAAAATTATCTAAATCGGTTTCGTCCTTGATGAGTTACAAGCAGCGTCGCCCAGTTGAGTCGTCCGTCGCCCAATTGAAATTTTCCCATAAATTATTTATTGCCATTATATTTGTCCCGATCACGTATACTTAAATTAAATTATTTTTTTTTTATTTTTAATAAATTTATTTCTTTCTTTAATAAAGGTCTGGCCATTTCCCGAGAGTTACACTCTGTGATTTTGAAGTACGCTATTTGGCAAATTTGAACAGGTAAGCCTCACAGCAGGGAATAATTCCAAAACGAGGACATTACACAGAATTTGTACAAGAAAACAAAATTTTAAAATTTATCAAATTAAATAATTTCATTCATTTAATTTTTATCAGATATACTGTGCAATGTGCTCTGCTCATAAATATTATCAACGAAAAAGTGTTTGCATTTTTTTGGCTTTGGTATTGTGTGCTTCTCTGTGCAACAACGTGAGAAATTTTGACGGTTCTAAAAAAAATTAATCCATACTTACATTGGATATTATTAACTTAATTAATAAATTTATTTATTTCAATCTTATAGCCATCTTTTGGATAAACGATTAGAAAATAAATATGGATGTGTATTATAATTTGTTGAAAAAAGAATTAATTTACACAAATCTTTCATGTCGGAAAACATTATATTTTTGAGGCCATATATAACTTGGCCAAATTAGATTTCCTTAAAATTCCCTAACCACAAGCCCCTAATCCCATCCTGCTGCCCTGAATTTAAAACCTGAGCCCTAATATCTTGTTATGGCCAAGTTATATGGCTTCAAAGTAATCTTTCTATGCGAAAGAATTTGTGTAAATTATTTATATTTTTGTGTAATTAATATTTTCCCCTTCATATTTTATAATTTTACAAATAGTTGTTCAACCCTATTTTGGATGACGAACAGTTTGGTGCAATCAGTCAAAATGGATTATGTCCTCAAATTCATGCAAATTGCTGAGCACAATGATCGCATTGGGAATTTGTCAAAACAGAGAATGCCAATGAGGGGAATTGCCGTTGATGATGAAAATGAACATGGTGATTTTTCTCCATCAGCCGCTGATGGGCGACGCCCATTTCGAGTGCCAAATTCGCATGCCTTAGAAAAATTTGTTGATCAATTCCTTAAATCCGATGGGGTCAGTTCGCTTAGTATTATATCCAAAAAATTTTAAAAAATAAAAATTAAAAAAGTTTTTCAAAATTTTTTCATTAACAATTTTTAATTTTAATGCCATAAACTTGTCCACATGATGACATCTTTTTTGTTTATTTAATTTTAAATTTATTTAGGCAAAATGATTGCTTCGATTTTTAGAAATAATTTTATTTTTTTTTTATTTTAATTTCCTTTTTATGACAATTTCTTTATTTTAAAAATTTCAGATTTTTATTCTGCGATTGTTGGCCAACAATGCCGGTGAATTGATTGTTGTGGGCATTGTAAAACATCTTTGGAGGTAAATTTTATATTCAGGACTTAAAAAATCCTTTAAAAAATATTTTCTAAAGTCCAAAAATTTAAAATTTACATTTGGGTTTATTACAAATAAAGCACAACTTTTAATTAATTCTGATTCAATTGAAGTGAAAATTTCCGGAAAAAAAAATAAATTTAAGTAAAAGGCCAAAAGAATGGCCAAACCAAAAATAAACTGGTGGTACGAATCATTTTTAACTAAATTTATTATATATTAATAAAATAATATTGTATAAAATATTTTCATACTAAATTTGAAGGGAATTTGCCTCACGCCAATACCTTATTCGGCCATTCCTCTTTGAGAATGCAATAAATTCCCGTTGGGAACATCAAAATCACAATCATCAACATCAAATTCAATCGCTCAATTCCCCATCAACGGCAGCATTTTTGCCATTGCCAATAATCAACCATTCAACTCGATTGGGCAATGACCCACCGCCGGTGGGAAATCAGTCGACGAATTTATTTGCTGGCTCAACAAAAAGTGGCGGAATTCATTTGATTTTGGACAAAAGGAGGTTGCCACATTCGATATTAAATATTAAACGTTAGATGTGGGCTGGGTTCGACATTCTGCTCATTTTATTAGCTTAAAATATTTAACATCTGATGACAGAAATGATCCGAACTAAGAACTCTTGAATAAATCGATCGAATGATATAAAAACAATTTTCTTAAAATCCAGTGAATATTTTAATTTAAAAATGTTGAAAGGACTTAAAAAATCGATAAAAAATGTCTCCTCCACAGAAGAATTTCTACAAAAATTGAGTCAACCTACTTCTGAAATATTCATTTTGTGAATAACAAAATTTAACTATTCAAAATCACAACTAATTAGGCGAAAAAAGGTTTTTGCCATTTTAATTAGATGACCAGAAAAGAAAGAAAATGCCATTTATTTGATTGTAATTTGTAATTCATAATTAGCCATCTTGGTAAGGGGACAATGCCTTGATATTTATAATTGTGAATTGTATGGAGTCATCTATCCATGGAAATGACTTCATTCTAAAATTGGTGAAAAAATGTTAGTTGGACTAAATGGAGGACAATAATCAAGATTCCACAAATTACTTTAATTAGAGAATTGCTTTACTATTAAGGAATTTAAAAACTCAAAATATCAATTTAAATTTTTAATATTAATTTTTTTTAAATTTTTTTTTTCTGAAGAATAAAAAACAATGAGGCAAGAAGGGCCACAGAAGCGGACATTTATGGAAGCGGCAGTTCCATTTCATCAACGGCGAAGGAAAATAATAATTCAAATCCAGGAGCCAATATGACAACAACATTTTTGTTGGATGAAATGGAAGCAAAGAAAAATTTTTAAAATTTTTATTTTTTTTCCATTTTTGCTCATTTCATTAAATTTATGATGGATCTCATATTTTAATAAAAACAAATTTTTTGTCCAAAAATCTTTTCTTGTCTGGCTGACCAATTTTTTACTACAACTTCGTACATTGGTTAAAATTTAAAAATCGTTCAAAATATTAATAAAACTATTTTACAATTTTATTATGCTATTTCTTCTAAAACTTTTTTATATCAAAATTTAATTTAAATCTGCCGATTTCTTTCTCTAATCAACGCAGCCCAACGAAGGCTCTATTATTGATGACTGCTTCGATCGATCCGCCGGCCATATAGTAAGGCCCTAACTGGGACCAGTCCTCGCGCAGAAATCCAGACGCCCTCGCGTACGCATTTTGGGCACTGACAATTCACCAAAAAAGTGAATTTCATTTCACCATTTCACCCAAAATTGGATCCCTCAAATCCATCTTTTTGTTTTTATGGATTGGCCAGAATAGAAAAAATCAATTTTTCCTTTCCATTGATTTAATAAAAGTTGGTAATTTAAAATTTACATCTAAATTTATTAGGTGATAGGGAATTTTCCTAAAATTTTTGCAAATTTTCAAATATTCATTTTTAATTTTGCTTTATGCTTATTTAATATTTAGCCACAGAAACATTCCATCCCCATTCCCATTCCCTAATTTCCAAATTATATTTTTGTGCAAATTTTTTAATATAAATATGAAATTAATATAAAAATTTTTTCTAAAAAAAATTTATCAAAATAATTTTTTAAGATGATTCAGCGCCTTTCTTTTATTTTATTTTATTCCGCCCTTGTTCTTTTTCTTTTGGTAACATTTTGTAATGGAGGTAAATCAGCAGGGAAAAAGGAAAAGAAAAAATTAACTCCTCAAATTGAAAATGATAGCGATGCTGAAGGAAATGCCAATGCCAATCAATTTTTACATTTAATTCATCCACATTTTGAACAATTTGGCACTCCATTCGAGCCATTGGAACAAGAAAGGGTAAAATTTAATAATTTTAAAATAATTTTTACCTTCCATTTTTCACTCGACAAAATGCAGCTTTACCGTGAGATAGCATGACGCGAATGATTATAATTCATTTCTCATAGAACCGATTTTGACTATCTTTAATATCAATTTAAAGATAAAATCTTAGCTATTTAATGGCATAAATTTTATTTAAATATGTTCATAATTAATGAAATTTTGTTCAAAATACCTAAAAAATATTGAATGTAAATATTTAACGGATTTTTGAGGATAAATCCAAAAATTTTAATCCGAATAAAATTGATCCATATAATTTTATAATCAAGAATTTCATATTTAATTTGACACCAAAATCATTAAAATCGGTTAAATACTTTTAATCGCTCGGGTCAAATTGCATTGTTAGAATTTGGCTTATTCTGGGATAAGCATAAGCAATTCCTATTCCTACATAAATAAAGGACAACCAATTTGATTTCATTTTAAAAAATTATAAAAATAAATTTTTTCTCAAGGATCAGATAATTAAACGAAATGTGAGGACGAAGAAGGTTGAATGGCGATTGGCTGAAATAAACCAATACACGATTATCAGGGAATGGACTAGCGAATTTTCAATGTTTGATGAGAGAAATGCTGGGATTGAGAAAAAAGTTTTGTCACCGGCAATGACGGAATATGCAAAGTAAAGCTGGGGAATGTATAAGGAAGGGAAGGGATAAATTAAAAAATTTTGGCATTGGCCAACATTTTTTAAGATTAAATTCAAAACTTACACTATATTTATTTAACCTTGAATTTTTGAGCATTGTTCAAAAAATGAAATCGGGAAGGTTTTATTCCCATTTAAAATCCATTAAATTCCTTTAAAAAGTGGCTTCTTTAATTTTATGAAAACTTTTAAAAAATTGTAAAATTTTCTCAATAAATTTAAGTTAATTATCACATTGAGTCTATAATAATCAAAGAATATTGCTTAGCGACTAAATTGAGAAGAGCATAAATAATTTTTTTGTTAATTAAATTTACAGTTGTGTAAAAAAATTGGAAAAGATGAAAATCAAAAATGATAGAACAACAAAAATATTCATGCTGAACGGGGCCATCACAATTTTGGACATGAAACAAATTGCAGGGAAGAGGCACGCATTTCGAGTCAAATATGTTCCCGAATTTTTGGTAGGCTACATTTAAAACACCTTTTTATTATTTAGACATTTTAAATAAATATTTTTGGAGAATTTTTAAATCAAATTCTGGCCATATTTATTTAAGAAATAAAGTTGAAAGTTTGTTGTTGAAATATCTAAATATGACACTAATGGATCTTTAGAAATGGCATTGGCCTAAAAATATTCCAAGGCGATTTTATATTCAAATAAATCATCATTCAGTAATTTTTCCCTAAAAATATATTAAATTATATTTTTTTAGAAGAATCTCATGCATTTTGAATAGAATATCACTTTAATAGATTTACAATTTCTTTGCTCAAAAATAATGCTCAAAAACCTTTAGATTTGATTTTTAAATTTAAAATTTGAAAATAATATGAGAATTTTTGATCATTCTTTAGGACGAAGAACAAATCTTGGATGTTGTGCCAACACATTTTTGCGCTTCCCTCTTTATTGTTGAAAATTGGAAGAAAATTGTTGAACATGAATTGGTTTGTACTCGAATTGATCGATGGACCGAAAAGGATGGACCCCCAAGGAACATTGGAAAGATGAAGGATTGTGGCCATTCCGTATTGTATGACAATCATTTAGATGAATATTTGGTGAACAGTGGGGCAGAAAGCATGTTGGAATTTGTGCAAATTAAATTGGCCATGGATTTGACAAAAATGCTTGTGCGCCTTGAAGAAGCAAATTTGATAGTGGGAAAGAAAAGTATTTAAATTATTAAAAATTATTTATGTTTAAGATAATATTTTTTAAAAATTTAATTTTGAAGTTTTGGATTTGGATCACTATACAATAGGAGAATAAAGACCTATACTAAAATAAGATTGTCATTCAGACAAATCTAACGAGCCAAAATTCAGTAGCTAATTTTATCAATTTTAATTATCTAAAGTTACAAAAAAAAAAGACTGAATTTATTAAAATTCTTTTGTGTCAAAAAATATTATATTTTTGAAGCCATATAACTTGGCCATAACTAAATATTAATTAAGGTTCTTGGCAAGATGGAATTAGGGGCTAGGTGTTAGATAATCTTTAAAAAGTCTGATTTGGCCAATTTACATAGTCTAAAAAATATTATTTTTCGACACAAAAATTATGTGTAAATCAAGTCATTTTTTGTAAATAAATAGACTAAATTTAAATATTGCCTATTGGTCAATTGTTCATTTTAAATAAATATTCTGGTCAAATTATGGCCATAAAATCAAGATTATTGGTAATTCAGCGAAAGTTAACAAATACTTTTCAAAATTGGTGGAATTGAATTTAACCGATATTGTATTTTTTTAATGAAATTATTTATTTGAATTGTGTAAACTTTAAGAAGATCACCAAAATGTGCCTTCAGCATCCATCACCGCTACCGATGAACATCAAAATAAAAAAATGGATCCAAATCTTCGCATTTATAAAGTTAGCAAATTATTAGATATTCTAAATGAATTTAAATGAAATTTAATGAAATTAATTAATATATTAAAATATTAGAAAATTTTTCTCTCATCCTAATAAGAATTAGAGAGATTATGATTATAATTTTAATTTTCAAAAATTATTCATTTTTCTAGGGATTTATGGTGGAATATGATCCACGGAGATTGGTGGCCAATTGGCTTTTGGAGAGATTGACTATGGAAAATGCTTTATCAAAATTTTCTCCAAAAAGACTAAAATGGAATGCAGATCCAAAATTGGCGGAAAAGTTTCAACCGGACGAGGCTGACTATCAAATTGCAAAAGTTGGAAAATTTTTAATTACAAATAATTAAAATTTATTTTTTTAAATATTAAAAAAAATAATTCAAATTAAAAATTCAAATATTAAAAATTAACTAAAATAATAAAAAATGAAAAATAAATTATAAAAATTATTTTATTTTATAAATTCAAATTTTAAATATAAAACAAAAAAATTAAATTAATTAAATTCGATAACATTTAAGAGTAAAAAATTTCTTTAAAGCAATTCAAATTGAACCATGGCCACTTGGCTGGATTTCGAGCGCATAAAAATGTTGGACAGGAAACATTCCTCTATCCAAATTCAGTGCCCCAAGATCGAGAAATGAATTCAGGATATTGGCGAGTGATCGAGGAATATGCCTTGTAATTTTTTTTTTTGATATAAAGTAACAATGACTAAAAATTTCCAAAAATTAGCTAAGCCCAAAATATTATCCAATTTACTGGTTATCAAAATATAAAATATAAACTAAAAAATATTTTAACTTTGTGGCCCTATTTGCATTTATTCTTAGGGCCATTTTTTGTTATTCATCTGTGACTTGAATAATTTTTTTAAAGATGTTTGGCCGGACATAAACATTCAATTGCTTATGTTTATACTGGTCCTTTATATATTCCTGAAAAGAATAAGGACACTGACCAATGGCATATGAAATATAAGGTTTATAAATTGAATTGAACATTAACATTATTATAAAAATTTTATGTTTTTTAAATTTTATTTTACAAATTCTACAAATTTATTTATTGTTTGTTTAGAATTAAAAAAAATAACTTTTTTTTCAATATTTATTAAACAGGAGTCTTAGTCTATTAATTTGTCAAAAAAATTCATTTACTCAAATTTTTCGCGTCTAATAATCATCATTTTTAAGGACATTTAACTTGGCCAAATCATCCTTCTTTAAGAATTCCTAACCCCAAGCCCCTAATCCGATTCTTCCCTCAACCTAACTCTGAGCGCTAACGCTAATACCTAATTATGGCCAAGCTATATGGCCTCAATATATTTTTCGACATGAAAGAATTTCAGCAGATTAATTAATGGTCTCAAAAAATGTTTTTCGCATGAAAAAATTTGTGTATTATTTTTTGGGTAAATTAACATTTTACCTTTATTAAACAATAAGGTGATTGGAATGAGGAAAATGATGGCAGTGCCAACGCATTTATTTAAAGTTATTTTCTTGGAATTCACAAATAATACTGATGGGAAAAAGTCATTTTGACTTGAATCATTGGTTGTATCAAATGGACAAAGGGATGAGGAAGATGAAGAAGGAAGAGAAGAAGAAGAAGCTGTGGAAGAAGAATTTGAAGTGGAGGAGGAGGAGGAGGAGGAGGAGGCAATTCAAGTGGAAATACAAATGGGAAATAATGAATGGTATATTTTGGCAAAAGACGAAGCGGAAATTGATAAAATTCTTAAGGTGGAAAATATATTTTTTAATTAAATTTATTATTTTTACCGTTTATAATCTCTTCTTATTTTATTTTATTTTGAGAGTATTCATATCAGATTTAAAACATATTTTATAGGAAAGTCATAAGCCGGATAAAGTAAAAGAAAAAAGCCCTGAAACCACTGCAACTCTGAAAAAGACCGAAAGCATCCAAGCCTTAGTAAAAGGCTGCCAAAATCGAAGCTATAACATTGTTTACGGGGATGCGAATTCAAGCGATCAAATTGATGAACTTCTTAAACGGCATCGAGTGCCACTGGCATACATCGACAAATTTGCCCCAAATTTCAAACTATTAGAAAAATTGCCTCCACAATTGCGGTCAAGACCATATGGTTTCCATTTTGATGATGATAAATTGGCTGAATATATCTCAAAAAATGAAAAAGGAAAAGGTAAGAGAAATTGTTTGGAAGCTTGGTTCAATCTTAATAAGTTTAATAAACCGGTTCATATAAAAGCTACAATTCCATAAACAAAAAATGAGATAATAATATTTTATGAGAAATGGTTTTTTGCCAAGAGATTTGGATTATTTTGCCAAGAAATCGGCGGAAAAATTCGGATTCTATGGTCGAGAGATCGGTTTTTTTATTATAACTTTTTTGTATTTAATCCTAGATCCATAAAATTTTTAGAGAGCTAATCGAGACGCGCCGAATGGTATATAATTTGTCATTTTTTTAAAAATACAAAGGTATTTAAATGGTTTAAACTAGTTATGGTTTTTGGTTTATAACTCTTTTAGTTTTGAACCAAACCCCATCAAACTATATATCAATCGACGCGTCTCGATGAGCTCTATAAAATGAGTATGGTTTTATGGATCTAGGATCAAATACCAACAAGTTATTAAACTTTCGGCAGAGGAAGTCGCTTTATTCGGCAACTCGAACATATTCCTTCGGCAAAAAACCTCTATTTTTCTTAAGATATGATGGAGGAGGAGTTAAATGACAATAGCAATGAGAAAGAGGAAAAAAGAAATAGCGAAGAAAGAGAAGAAGAAACAAGCCATAGCAGCACGAAATTTGGTGGTGCCAAAGGGAAAGTAGCAAAGAGGAAGGGAGGAAAATCTAAAAAGAAGAAACAACAGCAAGAACGAAGAGCACCTGCTTCCGTCTTTCATTTTGCCGAAGGCACAATAAACAGTAATTGTGGGAAATTAATTGACAATTTAATATGGAAAGGAGGATGGGATATAAAATCAATTTAAAATTGTAAGAAGCACAAGGGCCGGGGCCATTACCGTTATAATTAATATCTATTATAGGAAGTTCCGGTTACGATGGATTATCTCTGGATTTTGGGGTTCCCTTTCTGTATTGGATAGGGGATGAATTACAATAATGTTTTTGGAAAAAATTTTTCGATTATTTTTTCGTAAAATAATTAATTTATGGTGAAAATTTGTAATGGACAAAAAAGTCACATTTTCCTTTTAATTTGTTGAATTATTTTTAAAATCTATATGTAGAATTTGACTATATTTTTTTAAAAATATTGACAAATTTCTGACCATATCATCCATAAAATTGAAAATTTCTTAAAATTTTATTCTATTTTTACAGCTGCTGAATTCGATTCGGAAACATTATTGCAACAATTTTATAAACAAATGGAAGAATTGTACACAGAATATTTGTTGAATACAAAGTTGAATTATTCAATGCAAATTCATCTATTGAACAGCATTCTTTTGTATACTCGTTGGAATGGTGCACTATCAATGTTGCAAATGGTGAAAGTAACAATGGCAACGGAGGGCAATATGGTAAATTAGAAAAGTGAAAATTTTAATGCGATTTTATGGAAATTATTTGGCGTTAAAATTATTTTTTTCGGATTAAAATTATTTTTGGTCATTAAAATTATTTTATTTTTCATTTATTTTTTGCACAATTAAAATTATTTTTTGGCCTTATAATTATCAATATAAATATTTTTCTCGCTTTTAAATTATTTTAGTATAAAAATAAAAATATTTATAAATAATTTTTGACATTTAATTTTTTTGTATTAAAAATATTTTCACCAGTTAAAATATTTTTAAATTTATTTTAATCTGTTTTTAATATTAATAAGGTATTATTAAATTCAACGAATATTTTAAGAGTGGTGCTGCCCAAATTAATGACATCCAACTGGAATTATTTAAAACAATAAAAGAAATACGATTTTTGGAAATTAATAAAACGGTGCTTATCGGCTCGAATGAGAGAATAAAATTAGCTGAAATTAACATTTGTTGGTTAATTCATTTGCGCGAGTCCATTTTCTACACATTCTTCTCCACCTCGTCCCAACAAAAAAGCGACATTCTATTAAAGGTAGGGATATTTTGAATTAATATTAATACATATATTTCTTTTGTATACTTTAAGTATATATTCATTTGGAATGATTTTCATTCTATTAAGTTAAATCATTTTTAAAATAGGGAAAAAAACAAAAAAATTCACATGAAAAATTTACATTTTTATTTATCGAATTAAAAAGTTGGAGCAAAATCGATGGAGAAATTATGGAATTTTGCCTGGAGCTAAAGGAGAAGAAAATATTTTATCAAATTTATCAAATGATGATGGGAAAAAAATTGCACAAATTTGGATGGAATCAGCCGACAATTATTGTCGCCAAAATGAGAAACAGACCGTCGATTTTATTTTCAAATTCGAGGTATATTAATTGTGAATTTAATTTTTGGCTCAGTATAAGCCATTTTGATGTTAAATAATAAAAATAAATTTTATTTCGATTATTTTCGGAAATGATTTAATTTTAGTCCAAAAGAATATGCCTCAAATTGTCTAATGTGTTGAATGATTTTAACAACTTTAATTAAGGACCGAATCAATAAAAATCAGGGTTCTCAGATTATTTTTTCAAAATAAAGTGCATTGGCCTTGAAAATAAAGATTGTGGATTAAAAATAAAGATTTTCAAAAAAATGCTAAAAATTTATTAGGAAATAATTTTCTTTATATAAATATGAATAAAGGTCATCATTTTTCAGATGTGTCATTTTTCGGAATTTTAAAAAAAAGTAAACAAATTTTAATAAAAATTGTTCCGCAGGGAAAAATTGACTAAAAAATGATCCCAATGAAGAAAAATTTGACCGAATAATGGTCCCGATCAGGAAAAATTTAAATAAAAAATAGCAACGAAAGGGAAAAATTTAAGCCAAAAATAGCCGTGCAGCGAAAATTTTTTTATCATTTTTTTATTATTTCATGAAAAAATGTACATAAAGTAAAGTACAAATCTTTAAAAAAGTACATCTGAGAACCCTGATATAAATAGAAAAATTTAACATAAAAATTAAGAATAAAATGATGTTTTCGTCTTAAATGATTAAAAAATTAATAATTAAAAAATTTTAAACAAGAATTGCAGATTTTTTGCAATGATTTACTAACAAAATTTCATAATAATTTCAAAACTATCAATTTGATAGCAATTAAATTAAAAATGATTATAATAAAATTTAAATGTTAATAAAATATTTCAGCGTAAAATGCACCGTCAACAATCTGTCACCATGCACAAATTGATGAAAATGGAAAATATTGGGTTGGCTAAAAAATTTGAAAATTTTTTTGTAAAGAATGATGCTAAATTGAGAATTATAAATGAGACAAATTTAAAATTGATCCAACTTCTCGGCGTTCATTTTTTTAAAGAATTCGTCAAGGAATTTCCAAATTTGGCCATAATTGGTAAAATTAATTTGTTTTAATATTTTGGCAAGAAGCAAATTAACACCATTAGAAAATATAAGAAAAGTTTAAGCTTCCTATTTTAAAACCAACCTGATAATTTTTGGAACTCAACTATAATTCGGTTTACCTTTTTGCTGACTTTTCACAATTCTAATTTTAACCCAATTATCATAGATTTGTTTTTTTTAATCGATTTAGTCTTTTAAAACAACTTACAAATTATTTTTTAACCCAATTTTTTGCAGATTTGAAGCATAAATAATAACTAAAAATCCAACTACAATTTTTATTCAGCTAGACAATTTCTTATTCTTTAACTGATATTTAAATCGATTCGATTTTCAAGCCGGTTTTAAACTGATTTGAATTTTTAAAAAAATTTTTAAACCAGCAGTATAAATTTTTTAACATAACTTTAAACTGGTATTTTTATTTTATATTAACTATGAATGATTTAGGGGTATAAGAGAGCAATTGAGATTGCAATTATTTTTAGAGAATATATTTCTTCAAAAAAATGTTTACTTTTGTTTCTATAAAAAATTATTTAGAATCCAGCAATTTTAACACCTTCCATGAGAGCATTTTCCGTGAAGTTATTTTCGATATTGAATTATTTGTGGGCTATCAAAATCAGAAATATGCCTTGCAAGAATTGCTCCAATTCTTCGACTTCTACACCATAATGAATGAAATTGAGCAAATTCCGAAAAAATATACTGCTAGAATACGAAGGAAATTATTTCATGAATTGAACAATCATAAACAAGATTTAATTGACAAACTCTTCCATTGCCAAGAATTGGAGAGCAATAACGAAAGTTCGCCAACTTTGAGACAAGTATTGGCCGGCAGATGTATGCTGGATGTATTTTGCCGATTGCAAAATTTGTTCCATGAAATTAATGAGAGAACAACTGAATTGGATTTTATGAACATTCAGGGCGATTTGCATTATTATGGAGTGGAGGAATGCGAGCGAATGATAAGTTTAATATATAAATTTTAAAGGAAAAAATTTAATTAATTTTTTTTACGTTCGAGCTGTGCGTGGCAGAACATTGTCTACTATACTAAAAGATAAACCAAAATTGAGTACTGATTTTTATGAGAAATATGCCAATGTTTATGATGGTCAGTTCCATTCCAGCTAAACAAAATTGATTATGACTCATGGAAGATTGAATCGATTTTGATATTGGGAAAACATTAATTTACACCAAGAATAATGTATTTTTGTGACCATATAACTCGGCCATATCTTGGTATTAGGGCTCAGGCTTAGGTTCAGGGCAGGATGGGATTAGTGGCTTAGGGTTAGGGAATCTTAAAGAAGTCTGATTTGGCTAATTTATATGGCCTCAAAAAAATTAATTATCAGCCCGAAAGATTTGTGTAAATTAATTCTTTTTGTGTAAATTAATAGACCGTAGCACTCAATTGCTAGAAATTTTATTTATAGTTTGGTTTAGAATTGATAGAGTTGCGATAAAACTCAATTGAAAAAATTCGCTAATTCTTTCTAAACGAATTTTGCTCTAAACAAACAATTTAAATAAAATATGTTTCCTTGATTCAGTAGATAGTAATTGATAATGATTTTCAATATTTTCTAATTATTTTATTAAATCTGTGCCAGTTTTCTTTAGAAGATTTCAATTTCAAATAGATTTGACATGTTTGTCTGAATCTAAATTACAGTTAACTGAATTTTATTTCGTTAAAAAAGTAATTTTTAAAGAATAAATCTTGTAAGAAATAACATTTTCTCAATAAAAGATAATTCCGAATCAAATGTATTATATAAATTAATACTCTAATTTTCCTTTGAATTATTACAAATTGCAATACCTGCCATTGCCACCATACCATTTTTATTGAAGCAAATTATTTTTAGAATAATTCCATCATTTTTGAACCAATTAAAATAATTTTAAATCAATCGATAAACATGAGTTAATTAAATACCAAAATCATAAAAATCAGTTCGCGTTTAATACCTTAATGAGTTATAATTGATAGAGTTATTTTGACCATTTTCCTTTTAGGGATTTCTCATTTTTTTGTTATTTATAGAATCAATAAAAAATTTAATAAAATGGTCATTTGGTATTCTTGATATGAGGATGGGCGAAATTGTTGACGAAAGTGTGGCAAAAGTGGAATGGTTTATGTATGAAATGCCCAACGCTGATTTTGAATATCGTAAAGAACAATTGGCCATAAATCAAAAAGCTGGTAAGAGTAAAAAATTAGCATTTTTTGGTTTTCAAATAAATTTTTTGTACATCCTGATTAAATTTTCTGTTTACTAAATAATTACAGTAAATGTTATATGAAACATTTAGTCATATAACCTGGATTTAGGATTTTCGAAAATAATGAGTATTCTTTTTATAAAAAATTCTCAAATATAATCATAGCCCAAAAAAACATTTTCAAAAATGGGATAAAGAAATAATTGATAGAGAAAATATTAAATTACCTAAATAAAAAAATTAATTTAAAATTTATCCAAATTCCTTCGCTTCGAAAATTATTATATTTTTGAGGTAATATAACTTGTCCATAACTAGATATTAAGGCTCAGGATTAGATTCAGGACATAATGGGATTAGAGGCCTGGGGATTAGGGAATCTTAAAGAATTCCGATTTGGCCAAATTATATGGCCTCAAAAAATGATTATTTTTCGACAAGAAATATTTGGGTAAATTAAAAATTTCCTGGATAGTATCGAATTTGGCGAATAAATTATTGAAAATGACGAATGGAATTGACCCCCAAATAATATACCCATTCGAAAGATCTTGTCATGTCATGAAATATCTAAGATATATAATTTGTCGAGTTTTGACAAAAAATTAAAGGTTTTAAACCGTTTAAACCTTACATTATTTTTGGTTTAAAACTACTTAAAAATTGGTTAAATCTAAACCAAATTATTATCAAACGATGCTTCTGTTCGAGATCTATCAAATGGGTATAGGGTTTGTGGGTTTATGACAAATTTATAAAATAGTTATAAACCGTTTTATTCTATTCGCCATTTTCTATAATTTATCGCCAATTTAAATATTTCCCTTTCCATAATTAATTTTAACATTCTACCTATCCCATAAATATAGCCTAGATTGAAACAAAAAACGACCCTAATATTATTATTATTATTATACACATAATATGAATAATAAACAAATAATAGAATTGGGCAAAACCTATCAAGTCACTCGATTGAGTTATGATTTATTTTGTCATTACAAAATTTTAATTTTTCAAATCAATTTTTGTACGTAAATTTCAGCCAAACCAATTTTTGTACCCTATAGTCAATTAAATTATTGCAAAAAATTATGCTAAATTATACTGAATCATAAAAAACTAATAAAATTTTTTCAAAAAAAGCAGTAAAATTTTCATTTTCCATAGAAACTTTTACTATTGATTTACAACCACATTTGTTGGACACAAGTTTGGTTGATTGGCAAACTGTTCAGGCCACTTTGGTACTTCCCTCCATTGAGAAAACAATTACTCATCTTTTTGCTGAACTTAATTTGCCCAAAAAACCGGTGGTGGTTAATTTGGCTAATAAGGAACAAGCTGTGGAGGATGCACTCAAAATTGTTGAAAATGCTCAAAAATTTGTGGCATTGGAAAAAATATTCGAAGAAATTTCGGAAAAAAGTAAAAAAATGGAAATTGCGCCAGTGCATGAATTATGCCAATTATTGTTTATAAAGCAAAATTTACTCTTTTCAATGAAAAATATGGATGAAGAAGAGCAGAGAAATAATCCGCATTTACAGAATTTAATTGGGCAAATCGACGAAATCTACATATCGAAATTGCCATATGATGAAGGTTGTTCACTATCTCTTTGTAAAATTTTAATGGAATAAATTTAATTTACAAAAAAATAACTAAATTTAAAAAAATTCTTTCATGTCGAAAAATAGTATTTTTTTTTGAGGACATATAACTTAGCCCTAATTAAGCATTAGGGCTCGTGATTAGGTTCAGGGCATGATGGGATTAGTGGTTAGGGAATCCTAAAGAAGTCTGATTTGTCCAAGATATTTGGCCTCAAAAATATAATATTTTTTGACACGAAAAAATTTTTGTAAATACAGTAATTTTTTGTAAATTAAGACTTCCAAATTTAAATAGAAGCAAATTTTTTAGACCCTATTTAATTTGTATGCGTAAAAATATTTATTATCGGAAACTTTTTGCGCTGAAATATATATCTTTTTTGGTGCTATATACATTTGTCAAATTAAGATTCTTTAATATTTCTAATTTCTTTACTCTAATATTATTGTCCTAACCCCAATGTAAATGTACCTCAAAACTTAATATTAGATCTAAAAAAGTATTGCTTATGTATAATTTGGCTCATCAATTTCACATCGTATTCAGCCCTGTAAATTAGCTTAAAAAATAAATAAAATTTCAAGGGGAAAGGCATTAACCAAAGTACCCCGAATTTAATATGGAAAATTATCGTGATAAAATTAATGAAAATATTATTAAATATTATTTTCCTTGGATAGATCATATCATAGTTAGATAGAAAATTTTATAATATTATTTATAAATTTTTAAAAATTTTATTTTTTCACTAAATTTTAAAATTACATTTAGCTCTATATTGTTGATTTTTTAATAAATTATTTTTTAGAACTGACTGTTGGCTCAACAATAACAATGGAGAGCTTAGATGGATTTTGCCAGGATGTAGAGAAGCGCCAGAAATTATTCCAAAAATACAGACATGTAATCGAAATATTGGTGACCAAGGAATTGCAAGATGTCTTTTTCACGAAATCATTTGGAATGACAAATTATCATTTGATGATGGAATTGCCAGCAAAGTTAATCAAAATGACTGGTGTCACAGGATTCATGGAAATTGCCAGGAAACATCCATTGATTATGACAAATTGTAAGATTAAATTTTGTGAATGGCATTTGGCTTCTATTTGAATTTAATTTGTTTCTAAGTTAACATAAACTACCTTATTTCAATAGAGAATAAAACACGTACTAAATAAGATTCTAAAATATAGACAAAAATATTCTCATTATAGTAACTATCATTTGATATTAATTACTGTAGTGTACTTGGATACTATATAGAATACAGTATATTACAGTATTCTGATTGATCTGGATAAATGAAAGTGAAATATGACATGAAAATATCAAAAAAAAATATTAAAAATTCAAGAAATTCAATAAAATTTCATAGTTGTACATTTTTTAAGTCTTCAATTTAAAAACTGTCGATGCAATTTCATATCAAAATGACATTAACAATAATGAAAATAACGAAAAAGAGGGAGAACAAAAGGAAAATGAAAAAATACTAGCTGAAATAAAAATTATTATAATGCTCGATTTAATTTTATTTCAACTCAAATTGGCCGCAAAACTTCATCAAATTGGTATGTATAAATTTAATAAGAAAAATTTATTAAGTTTCAAAAATAAATAAATTCTTTTTTTTAAATGATCTAAAAAATAATTAAACCAAAATTGCAGAAGAAACTAATGCAGGAGAGCAAGAAAATGAAACATTATTAAATGAAAAGATTGAAAAAAGGAATAAAATTGAGCGGACCAAAACCGAAGGAATGGACATTTTGATTGAATGGTTGGACAATAGTAATATGGAAAAACCGACTAAGATGAAGATAATGACAAATGAGAAAAAGGAGTTGCATATGAACAAAGTGGATCAGAAAGCATATATGGCAATTGGTCAACTGATTATTGGGTATAAAATGCGGGAGAAATTACTAGTTAAAATATTTAAAAAAACGAAAATATTATACCGTTTAAAATGTCATTACGATGATTTAAATGGTTTAGAGAGTAAAACATCTAAGGCTAAACACATTTTTTTTGTGAAGTTTGAACTTCAAAAAGATTAAAATTAATTTGAACTTGAAGGTTTAAAAGCTTATGAGGTTAAAATTAAATCTGAATTATTATTATAAATTGTCTAAATTAAATTAAAAATGTTTGTTTAAACAAGTTTTAAACATAAACCGTTTTGTTAAAACTAAATTTAAAACTATTTTAAGAAAAATTTATTTTGATTTTTTTAGATATAAATTAATTATAAAATATTTTTTAAAATAAATTGGCTTTTAAATTTTCAACTAAAACTTACATTTTAAAACAGATGGTTTATAAAATAATTTAATTATTATTTTTCTTATTCTTGCCTTTACCTTAACACAGGAATGAAGAAAACTCAATTCCTGCTGAGCTTGAAATTGGTTCAGTGACAGATGAAAAATGGCGCGGAGAATGGAGGAAATCAACAAGGGCAAAATTATTAGAATTGGAAGAAGGGAAGAAAAGTGATAAAAAGGGAAAAGAAAAAATAGAGGAAGAAAAGGGAAAAATTCATGAAAATAACGAAAGGAATTTTTAAATGGAATTAAAAAAAAAATTACACAATATTTTTCATATAAAAATAGTCTAAAATTTTTAATTTAATCTATGAAATTTGATTGAAATTCTAGAAAATTATCTATACAATTTTTTTTATTAATGATTTGAAATATTTTGTAATGATAAATTTATTTTTTTTCTACAAATTTATGAATTATAGTAAAATGATTTATTGCACATGATAGGACTGCTGAACAGAGAAGGAAAAAATTAGTAATTTTTTAAAATTATGAAATTTTGTTGTAAAATAATGATTAAATTAAGAACGGAATAAAACATAAAGTGATTTTCATAAAATTCTTAGAACAATTTACCGCATCATGATCTATGATTTGAATTAAAGAGCCAATTTTGGCCATTGAATGGAAAAAAAATTGAATAATTTGGATTTTGCTGTTATTTTTTATAAAACTTTTCAAAGCAAGATTAAATCATTTTTCAATTTTTTTGACAATGAATCTCTGAATTTTTAATTTTTACTTATTATTTTTTTTGCATTTTTCGAAAGATCTTATGCTCATCTCTTTAAATTTTACATAAATTTGGTGTTCAGTTTTAACTTTTAATGCATTAAAAAAATTGGTTTAAAAACAGATTGCTGCCTATAATTTTTGATATACAAATTTATCCAAATCTTTTCCTTATTTTAACAATTGATTTATTTCAAAAAGTGTGTTCTAGGAATATTTATGTCTTTGCCAAATAAAGCCCATCTTTTTTTTTCATTGCATTGTAAGAGGAATAAAAAAGGAAATATTTTTATTTGGCAACATGTTTTTATAAATTAGATTACCATACCTCTTTTAATTCCCCACCATTTAATAATTCACCCGTCTTGAGTTTGAGGATTCATAGGGGCGAAATTTAAATAACAATTTTATTGCATTTTTTAGTTCCTAAAAGCTCTACAAAATTGGCTAGAATTTTTCAAAAATGTCCACAAATTAAGCATTTAGACGTTAGACCCTAAATTTTCCTAATATTTGAGGAGTAGAAAAATAATTCCCCATGGGGAATTAAAAGAGGTTATACGGTATTAGTTGCATGGGAGGGGGTTCCTCTTCAGGCGAATACCGAACTAGGGAAGTTGAATATTCTGTCTTATCCACTACTTTGGATTTCAAATGCTTGATGTCATTCTTCTCATTAAAAATGTGATGTAAATGGCACAAATTCTAAAAATAAAAGGTGTATCCAAATAAATGACTCTTTATTTGATCATACAATAAATGTTTTTCTGTAATTAATTTTCAAGAGAATTCACAAAATTGGAAAAGAAAAAATTTTGTCGATTTTTTTAAAAAAATATGTTAACAATTCAATTCACAATGCCTTTTTTTAATGGTGCGATGATGATGATGTTGAGGAAGAAGAAGCAACATTTTCGGCATTCTTCCCCTTTTCTTCTTCCACTTCTTTTTCTTTGCCCCTTATAGCATTCATCTTCTCGTCCAATTTCATCAATTTTATCGATGTTGATTTTCGCCATTCTTTGCGCCAATTTTCCTCCAGCATTTCTGTAGGTGAATTTGTATTTGCCCCAATGCCAACTTCAAGCAAACCAGGAATTGGGTCTTCTTCATTTCTGTGTTAATAAGATAGGAATGTTATAAAATACTAAAATAATTTAATCTAATTTAAATTTAAAAAATTTTATAACAGGTTTATTTTAAAACCATCATAAAGCAGAGGGGATTTATTTTTTAAATTTTTAAAAATAATTTTATTCTAAAATGAATAATTTTAAAATTTTTAGAATCAATTTAATTTTTTTAAACTTTTAATTTTCAAATTTTGGATAAATTTAAATTTTTGTAATTTTTAAGACGAATTGAATTCACATTTACAAATGTAATTTAGTTTGCTTAAAATATTACAATATTTCATTTTTAAATTATTTAATTAATTATCTCCTTTTCGTAAGGAATTGTTCAGTAAGGAAGAGAGATAAATTTATTAATTCTATTAATAAATTTAATTGAGATTTAAATACAAATTTTTACCCAATAATCAGTTGACCAATTGCCAAATACGCTTTTTCGTCCATTTTATTCATATATTCCTCCATTTCCTCCTTGGTCATCATCATCTTCATCTTGGACACTGTTTCCATATTGTTAATGTCCAACCATTCCATCAAAATGTCCATTCCTTTGGATTTGACCTTTTCAATTTTATTCCTTTTTTCAAGCTCTTCATTTGTTAACACATGTTCACCTGCATTAAATTTTGTAATTTTCCCAAACATTTATGTTTTTGTTTTCCCAAACATTTTATTTTTTTGTTTTCCCAAACATTTTATGTTTTTGTTTTCCCAAACATTTTATGTTTTTGTTTTCCCAAACATTTTATGTTTTTGTTTTCCCAAAGATTTTATGTTTTTGTTTTCCCAAACATTTTATGTTTTTGTTCCCCAAACATTTATGTTTTTGTTTCCCAAACATTTATGTTTTTGTTCCCCAAACATTTATGTTTTTGTTCCCCAAACATTTATGTTTTTGTTTTCCCAAACATTTATGTTTTTGTTCCCCAAACATTTATGTTTTTGTTTCCCAAACATTTATGTTTTTGTTTCCCAAACATTTATGTTTTTGTTCCCCAAACTTTTATGTTTTTGTTCCCCAAACATTTATGTTTTTGTTTTCCCAAACATTTTATGTTTTTGTTTCCCAAACATTTATGTTTATTTTTTCCCAAATATTTATGTTTATTTTTTTCCCAAACATTTATGTTTATTTTTTCCCAAACATTTATGTTTTTGTTCCCCAAACATTTATGTTTTTGTTCCCCAAACATTTATGTTTTTGTTTTCCCAAACATTTATGTTTTTGTTCCCCAAACATTTATGTTTTTGTTTCCCAAACATTTATGTTTTTGTTTCCCAAACATTTATGTTTTTGTTCCCCAAACTTTTATGTTTTTGTTCCCCAAACATTTATGTTTTTGTTTTCCCAAACATTTTATGTTTTTGTTTTCCCAAACATTTATGTTTATTTTTTCCCAAACATTTATGTTTATTTTTTCCCAAACATTTATGTTTATTTTTTCCCAAACATTTTATTTTTTTGTTTTCCCAAACATTTTATGTTTTTGTTTTCCCAAACATTTTATGTTTTTGTTTTAAACATTTTATGTTTTTGTTTTCCCAAACATTTTATGTTTTTGTTTTAAACATTTTATGTTTTTGTTTTCCCAAACATTTTATGTTTTTGTTCCCCAAACTTTTATGTTTTTGTTCCCCAAACATTTATGTTTTTGTTTCCCAAACATTATGTTTATTTTTTCCCAAATATTTATGTTTATTTTTTTCCCAAACATTTATGTTTATTTTTTCCCAAACATTTATGTTTATTTTTTCCCAAACATTTATGTTTATTTTTTCCCAAACATTTATGATTTTGTTTTCCTAAGCATTTTATGTTTTTATTTCCCCAAACATTTTATCCTTTTTAAAAAATTTTATGGAATTTATACTTCATTCTGGCTTAAAATAATTTGTTATAAATATTTTTTATAAATTTATTTATAAAAAATTATATATGCATTTTACCATTATTGAACAGTCTTCTAAATTTTCAACATTCTTAGTTTTTAGCAAAATTGACCCTTTACCGGTAAAAGATCGATCTAGGTAAAATTTTAAAAAACTGAAGCTTTATGATTTTCTTACTATTTTAAAATTATTAATTCAATAAAATTAACAACCTATTTGGGCATTTTGTTCCAATTTGAGTTGGAATAAAATTAAATCGAGCATTATAGAAATTTTTTTCTCTTCTATTCTGTTTTTTCTTTCATTTTCTTCCAAATTTCCTCCCATTTCTTCATTATTTCCAAAGCGAATAAAGCCATTACGGAATAAAATTGCTTGCACAGTTTTTATGTTGACAACTTGAAGGAAATTTATGTTATTTTGTCCATTGATATTTGAAGGTATAAACAGCAAATTTTTTTTGATTATAGAATAGTATTAAATTGATTTTCTTTGAAATTTTGATGGAGAATTTTTAATAAAATGCCAAAAATTTAAATATTTTTTGTAGCAATTTTAATTTCATTTTTCTATTTTCGCTTAACAATTGAATTCTCTTTTATCCATTATTGAAAATAATAATGTTAGTTTTAATATATGGAAATATGGTAACAACTAGTAACTACATAGTATTGAGTATATTTTTAGGCTTTCCTTTATGTCAATTAAAGCCCACCCATTGAAATCAAATTTGCAAAATTTGGAACCGGAATATGGATATGAAAAATTTTCCTTATTTCTAAAATAGTGCCAGATTGCAGGATTTTTGTACCAAAAAAACATCGAATCATGCTAAACATTCCAACGATTGACTCTAATTTCTAATTAAAATAGATATATCGAGTATACTTTCGGCTACAGTAACTAATAACATCTTAATCTACCGTAAATATTAAAAAATATAATTGCAAAATAAAAGTCTTATTAGTGAATGAAACTTACAATTTGTCATAATCAATGAATGTTTCCTGGCAATGCCCATGAATCCTTCAATGCCAGCAATTTTGATCAATTTTGCCGGCAACTCCATCGCCAAATGATAATCTGCCATGCCAAGGGTATTGGTAAAAAACATAACTTGCAATTCACTGGCCGCCATAGCCTCCATTGCAAATCGATTTTTTCGAAATAATTTTTGACGTCTCTCCACATTTTGGCAATATAAATTCAAATATTCAATTGTTATTAGCTTGTCAGAAGTCACATCTGAAAAATTACTTATAGATATTTATGGACAAGAAAAATTCGAATAATTATTATACAAGGATTTCAACCTTATTTCAGTGTACATTTTAGCCATCTTAATAAGTAGCGAAATGCCAACATCTACAATGTTTATTTATCAATCCTTGTAAATGTTGACATTGGGCTTAACAAGATTGGCATAAATGTTGATAAGAGAAAAATGGATGCCAGTACCCAGTATTCGGTTATTTTCGGTTATACGACTCATCAAACAAAAAATTGTGAAATTCGTGCCCTAATATGAGTAATTTTAATGGCTGATCATGAACCTGAGTTTATTTTTGGATTATCGTCATCATGGACTTGAGTAACATAAAATTTAAAATTGAAAAGTGAAGATTCCTCCTATATTTCGAAACTCGAAAAAAGTGTCAAAATTTTTTGGCCAAATTTTGGCCCACTCGGCATATCTGATTATTTTATCACTGATCTACCACAAACCCTCATCAAATGCCACATTCGAATTGTGAATTTCACCCAAATCATTTATAATATGTTGGAATTGTTCGTTGTATTTCAATTCATCTTCCATATTTCCTATTGTAAAGAGAAGATGCTGGCTTAAAACCAACAAATGGCACAATTCCTGAATCGGTTTCATTTCTCTGATTTCTATGAATATTTTTTCTAGAGTCAAAATTTTTCTAGCATTTATAATAAGGTCCAATGCATTTTCATCCTCAACAAGCTCCTTTTTAGCCAATTTCACCAAAGTCGGTTGAAGTTTTTTGAAAGTTAGGGTTATTATTCCCCTAAAAGGAATAAGTATCACTACGGATTGAATGGTAGGCCAATCGGAAAAATTGTCGTTCAATAAAAGTGGTATCAAATTTTCAGCAATTATATCTATAAATAAAAATAATTTTTTTGGATATAAAAAAAATTTTATTTTTGAGCTTACCGGCCGTTAAGTTTCTAGCCATTTGTTGCTTCCGAAATTCTATATCAATACTAGGTGATGTATTTAAAAGCCAAGGCACATTTGTCATTTTATCATCAACATTTTCGTCCATTCTCTTTTCACGAATATCAAATGCCCATTTAATTAGGTTTTTTGTTGATTCTATAAAAAAACAGAAAATTTTTAAATGGCTTTTATATAAATCTGAGTTTATTTTATTCTTTTTTTGATAATAAAATATTAATATTAAAATCAGTTAAGTTCTCTATGTTCATAATGATATGATAAATCTATTTCACAATGATAAAAATATGGGCAATTCCATAATGGTGCAAATTTGAATTTAAATTTAATTTTTTCAATTAATATTTGTTTTTGAGGATACGTTTTAGAAGCATGAAATAAAAAAAAAGAAAAATAAAAAAAAAGTTTGGAAAAACAAAAAAAAATTGTGGAAAATATAAAGGAAGAACAAAAACACAAAATCTTTGGAAAAACAAAAACACAAAATCTTTGGAAAAACAAAAACACAAAATGTTTAGATTAACAAAAACACAAAATGTTTGGAAGAACAAAAATAGAAAATGTTTGGATGAACAAAAACACAAAAAGTTTGGATGAACAAAAACACAAAATGTTTGGATGAACAAAAACACAAAATGTTTGGATGAACAAAAACACAAAATGTTTGGATGAACAAAAACACAAAAAGTTTGGATGAACAAAAACACAAAATGTTTGGATGAACAAAAACACAAAATGTTTGGATGAACAAAAACACAAAATGTTTGGATGAACAAAAACACAAAAAGTTTGGATGAACAAAAACACAAAATGTTTGGATGAACAAAAACACAAAATGTTTGGATGAACAAAAACACAAAATGTTTGGATGAACAAAAACACAAAATGTTTGGATGAACAAAAACACAAAAAGTTTGGATGAACAAAAACACAAAATGTTTGGAAGAACAAAAATAGAAAATGTTTGGATGAACAAAAACACAAAAAGTTTGGATGAACAAAAACACAAAATGTTTGGATGAACAAAAACACAATTTGGATGAACAAAAACACAAAATGTTTGGAAGAACAAAAATAGAAAATGTTTGGATGAACAAAAACACAAAAAGTTTGGATGAACAAAAACTCAAAATGTTTGGATGAACAAAAACACAAAATGTTTGGATGAACAAAAACACAAAAAGTTTGGATGAACAAAAACACAAAATGTTTGGAAGAACAAAAATAGAAAATGTTTGGATGAACAAAAACACAAAAAGTTTGGATGAACAAAAACACAAAATGTTTGGATGAACAAAAACACAATTTGGATGAACAAAAACACAAAATGTTTGGAAGAACAAAAACACAAAATATTTGGATGAACAAAAACACAAAATGTTTGGATGAACAAAAACACAAAATGTTTGGATGAACAAAAACACAAAATGTTTGGATGAACAAAAACACAAAATGTTTGGATGAACAAAAACACAAAATGTTTGGATGAACAAAAACACAAAAAGTTTGGATGAACAAAAACACAAAATGTTTGGATGAACAAAAACACAAAATGTTTGGATGAACAAAAACACAAAATGTTTGGATGAACAAAAACACAAAATGTTTGGATGAACAAAAACACAAAAAGTTTGGATGAACAAAAACACAAAATGTTTGGAAGAACAAAAATAGAAAATGTTTGGATGAACAAAAACACAAAAAGTTTGGATGAACAAAAACACAAAATGTTTGGATGAACAAAAACACAATTTGGATGAACAAAAACACAAAATGTTTGGAAGAACAAAAATAGAAAATGTTTGGATGAACAAAAACACAAAAAGTTTGGATGAACAAAAACTCAAAATGTTTGGATGAACAAAAACACAAAATGTTTGGATGAACAAAAACACAAAAAGTTTGGATGAACAAAAACACAAAATGTTTGGAAGAACAAAAATAGAAAATGTTTGGATGAACAAAAACACAAAATGTTTGGATGAACAAAAACACAATTTGGATGAACAAAAACACAAAATGTTTGGAAGAACAAAAACACAAAATATTTGGATGAACAAAAACACAAAATGTTTGGATGAACAAAAACACAAAATGTATAGATGAACAAAAACACAAAATGTTTGGATGAACAAAAACACAAAATATTTGGATGAACAAAAACACAAAATGTTTGGATGAACAAAAACACAAAATGTTTGGATGAACAAAAACACAAAATGTTTGGATGAACAAAAACACAAAAAGTTTGGATGAACAAAAACACAAAATATTTGGATGAACAAAAACACAAAAAGTTTGGATGAACAAAAACACAAAATGTTTGGATGAACAAAAACACAAAAAGTTTGGATGAACAAAAACACAAAATGTTTGGATGAACAAAAACACAAAATATTTGGATGAACAAAAACACAAAATGTTTGGATGAACAAAAACACAAAATGTATAGATGAACAAAAACACAAAATGTTTGGATGAACAAAAACACAAAATATTTGGATGAACAAAAACACAAAATGTTTGGATGAACAAAAACACAAAATGTATAGATGAACAAAAACACAAAATGTTTGGATGAACAAAAACAAAAGAAAATGCAAAATTGGAAGAACAAAAATTTGCCAGAATTGAAACAAAAAATATTTGAACGAACAAAAACATATAATTTTTGGAAAATCAAATACAAAAGTTTTTTTTTAAATTTTTAATCCTATATTTTTATTATCTTTTTTTTTAATATTTCTACATTTGCACTATTCTGGAATCGACTACATTTGTAGTTGCATTGTCCCTTTTTTATTTTAAAATTGATAATTGACTCATATAAATGAGATTTAATTTTTCAATCAAAATGGCACTTACCATTGTATATGTTTGTATATTTCTCAATGAAGTCGGTATTAAATTCTGCTTGATTTTGTAATGAATGAATTAACAATTCGCCGCGAACATTTCGTTTGTGAAATTGTTATATAATTATTTTATTTTAAAATTAAAATAAACTTATCATTTGTTCGCATTCTTCCAATCCATAATAGTGATATTTGCCCTCAATGTTTATCAAGTTCTTATCCTCATTTTTTATACTGATTTCACTGAACAAATTTTGCACTCGGCAAAATACGTTCAGAATACATCTGCCTTCCAATGCCTGTCCCAAAATTGACGACCTTTCATTGTTGCTGCTTTCCAATTCACGACAATTCAAGAGTTGTTTATAAAATTGCTGTTTATGATTATTCAATTCACGGAATAGCTGCTTTCGAAAATCATACGCATTTGCGGATGCTTTTAGTATTTCTTTAGAATAATCTTTAGCAGATTGCTCAATTGATTCCATCAAGGTGTAATAGTCGAAAAAGTGAAGGATTTCTAGCAAAGCATGCTTGTGGCTCTGATAGGAGCCCTTAAATAATTGAACATCGAAAATTGCATCACGGAAAACTTCCGACTGGATAATGTAAAATGTTTCATGAGCTGAAAAGAATTTTTTAATTTTAAAAAATTTTTCTTAAATGTTTCAAAAATATTGGAATTGAAACAATTTTTTTGTGGAATCATAACCGAATTAATTATAAAAAAAATTAAAATCAGCTAACATAAAAATAAAATCAATTTTCTAAATGAATAGTTTTTACTTTTTATCCTAAATGTCAACAGTTTTAAAATGAATAAAACCCATTTTAATTGAATCTAAACGGATGCTTGTCTAATAATATTTTTCCCCATTTATTCAGTTCGTTGTTTACCCAAATTGAGCAAATTCGGAAATTCTTTCGTCAATTTTTTGAACAGATGAACACCAAGAAGTGTCGACACCTTGTAGATGACCCTGGTTACAGCTATAGATTTACCGCCATTCTTTTCCACAAAATTTTCATATTTGCGAACAAATTCCCCATTTTCCATTGTCAACAATTTGTGAAAGGTCATATATTGTAGATTGTTCATTTCAAACTGGAATATTTTAAGAATTTAATAGGAAGTTGATAATTATTGAAAAGATTTTGTTATACCTTGCATATCTTCAAAAATTCATTGAATTGTGACTGATCAGGGCGACAATAATGGTCGGCTGATTCCATCCAAATTTGGGCAATTCTGGTGCCATCATCATATTTTGAAAAAATATAATTTTCGCTTTTATTACCATCCAAAATTCCATTTTGCAATCTTTGTTGCTCAAAAGCCAAATTCTTAAATTTTTAAAATTATAATCCTCCTTAATTAGTAGAAATTATTTTTAAAAACACATCTTAAAAGTCAAATAAATGGTATATTAATGATCTATTTATGCCTTAGCTAATTATTAGTCATAGATAGATTCCCAAATATTTTTAAAAATTAGCATTTCACCCTTACAAGATGGAAAAACACTGAAAAAAATTGCATATTTCAAGTTAAGCATCAAAAGTTATTTTCGAAAAAATTGTTGGAAAATTTTTCTAATTATTCAAATTTTTTAAGCACATAATTCAAAATTACAAAAAAGATTCAAAATTACAAAAGAAATTTCTAACCTGTAGATTGCCGCTTTTTTGATGGGATGAGGCGGAGAGAAAAGTGTAGAAAATGGATTCGCGTAAATGAATAAACCAGCAAATGCCGATTTTAATTAATTTTGCTGCCTCTTTAAAATCGTAAGATGCTATTTCATTAATTTGCGTGAATTTTTTGCCCTCTACCACTTTGTACAGTTCCAAATCGATAGCATTTATTTGGGCAACGCCAATCTTAAATTAATCATAAAAAATTATGCCGTTAATCATATCATCGGTTTTGTGGTTTGTGGTTCCGTTTAACAATCAGAAACTTGTTAGCAACCAGATAAATCTATTGAAAGCATTGTGATTGCTTTATGGTTTGAATATTTATTTTAAAATTTTTTACTTTTAGAGAGATAAAAAGTAGAAGTAACATTTTATTTAAACTTCTGTATCGAAAAAATCGGCATTGCCAATGTCAAAACTGCTAAAGAAGGATTTTTAACAAAAAAAAACGAAACTTGCCAAAACATTTAATAAGTGAAATTTAAATCCAAGTCGTTACAAAATGTTATGGCTAAGTTGTATAACCATTAGAAAATAATGCCAAAAAAATTTCAGTAACAAAAATTTATATATAATTTTTCACTTGTTTTATTTTTTCAACATTATTTTTGTTTTCTCATATATGTGTCTTCGTTTTTCTCAAAATTTTTGTTTTTGTTTTCCCAAACATTTGTTTTTGTTTTCCAAACATTCATTTATATTTTTGTTTTCCTAAACATTTGTTTTTCCTTTCCCAAATATTTATGTTTTTCTTTTCCCAAACATTTACGTTATTTTCAAATATTTGCGTTTTTTCTTTCGAAATTTTTTCCCAAAAATTTTTTAATAAAATTAACTCTCTCCCCCCTCCCAATTAAATTTTTCCTTTAATTTTACCGTATTCCCATCCGCTTGCATTGCTTCTTTAACCAATTTTAACAAGGATTGAGCAGAATGCCAAGTAGTTTGAAAATGGATTATGTTCCGAATGTGAGATTGTGCTGCAGAAGAATGTTTCGAATTCAACAAATATTCGATGTATAATTTTTCCATTTCTTCATAAAAGTTTCCTCCCGATTTTTTTACTTCATCAGCTGCTAAAATAAAAATAAATTTGTAAAATTTAATTAAATTTTTTAATGTTATGAATTTTGTCATCTCCAAGAATTAAAAATTCAATGCTGTATTTTTAAACAAAAATAATGAGATTAACATTTAAATTTAATGATAGCATATTGGAAATCTATTAATTTACAAAAAAATGAGTGAATTTACAAAAATTCTTTCGTGTCGAAAAATATTATTTTTAGGGCATATAACTTGGCCAAATCAGACTTCCTTAAGATTTCTTAATTCTTAATATCTAACTGCCCTTGAACCTAACCCTGAGCCCTATTACCTGGTTATGGCGAAGTTATATGGCCTCAAAAATACAATATTTTTCATTTTTTTATAAATTAAATGTAATGAATCATTTCCCGCAATTATACCTGTTGCTGTTTCGTTTTTCTTCGATTTTCCTCCCTTCGATTTTTTGCCTTTTTCTTTAGCACTACCACCAATTTTTTTGCTATGGCTTGTTTCTCCTCCTTTTTCGCTTTTTACTTTTTCCTCTTTCTCATTGCTACTACCGCTTTCCTCTGCCAAATCTTTTTAAGAAAAAATATTTATTCGGTTCATTTTATTCTCATTTTTAAAAAAAATTTTTAGGTGATTTTTGACTTTTATATAAACCGGTTTGTTATTGTTCCGAGAAAATTGTTGGTTTTTGGTTACGGAAAAAAATGATTCCGATTATGATTTCGGAAAAAATTATTCCCGAAAAAAAATATTTATTTTGGTCCCGGAAAAAATGAAATATTTTAAATTAAAATTGGCCAAAAATATTTAAGATCTATTTTTTTTTGATTCAAATAATTTTTTTCTCCTACCTTTATCCTTTCCCTTTTCATTTTTTTCGATCAATTTTGCCAATTGATTCTCATCAAAAAGGGCCCCAGTTTTCCTTTTCCGCAATTGGAAAGGTAATTTTGCCAATAATTTGAAGTTAGGTGCGAATTTGTCAATGTAAGTGAGAGGCTCTCGATGCCGCTTAAGGAGTTCACTAATCCTTTCGCGTTTCTCATCTCCGTAGACAATTTTGTAGCTTCGATTTTGACAGCCTTTTACCAACGATTTGATGTCTTCGGTCTTCTTTACGTTTATAGTAGAGGCTTCAGGGATTTTATCTTTTCCTTTATCAGATTTTTGACTTTCCTATAAATTTTTATTTTTTATCAATTTTAAGTAAAATATTTTACCTTATCAAAGATAGAGGTGAAAAATTAACATATTTTAATTGAGAAAATGAGAAAATATTATTTTACCCAAAAAATAATTAATTTAAATCCAAATTTTTTCGTGTCTAAAAATATTATATTTTTGAAGCCATATAAATTGGCAACACTGGATATTAGAACTCAGGGCTAGGTTCAGGGCAGAATGGGATTAGGGGTTAATAAGGGTTAGTGTTAAGGAATCCTAAAAAAAGTCTAATTTGGCCAAGTTATATGGCCTTAAAAATGATTATTTTTGACGCCAAAGATTTGGGAAAATTAATTTTTTTTTGGTAAATTAATACACTTCTTATTTTAATTATGTTCAGATCAAATAATATTTTTTGAAATGAATAATAGCTAAGAAAACATATTTAAAACTAAATTTAAAAAATTATCCCACCTTAAGCATTTTATCAATTTCAGCTTCGTCTTTTGCCAAATTGTGCCAAATATTATTTTCCATTTCAACTTCGACCGTAATTCCCCCTTCTTCCTCCTCAACTTCAAATATTTCTTCCTCTTCTTCTCTTCCTTCCACATTTTCCTCATCCTCTTCTTCTTCGTCTTCTTCTTGTCCATTTGAGACAACAAATGTTTCTAGCCAAAATGATTTTTTCCCACCATCATTTTCATTTGTAAATTCCAAGAAAATAATTTTAAATAAATGAGTTGGCACAGCCATCATTTTCCTCTTTCCAATAATCTTAAATTTATATAATTTTGTATTATTTAATAAAATAAAATTAATTAAAAAAATAAAAAATCATAAAAAAAAATCGTTAAATTTGTATTCCATTCAAAAACCTTGTATTTCATCTGCCATTGGCCATTGTCTTTATTTTCTTCCGGAATAAACAAAGGACCAGTATAAATATAGGCAATTGATTGTTTATGTCCAGCCAAACATCTTTAAAATAAAATTAATAAACCAAATTTGATAAAAAGAATTTTGGTTTAAAACGATTTTAATTTAAAACTAGTTAGGATCAAAAACTAGTAACAGTTTAAAAACCAATAGAGTATCGATTTAATAATCTTTTTTCGGGTGAAACTATTTTGGCTAAGCCGGTTTTCATCATTGAAAAATTAAAGCTTACAATGTGTATTCTTCTATCACTCTCCAATATCCTGAATTAATTTCGCGATCCTGAGGCACCGAATTTGGATAGAAGAATGTTTCTTGCCCATCATTTTCCCTGTGCGCTCGGAATCCAGCCAAATGGCCATGGTTCAATTTGAATTGCTTCAGAAATAATAAAAAATTTTAAATTTTATAGATAAATTAAATTTTTATTAATATTTCATTTTTTTATTTAAATATTTCTGAATTTTTATTTTATTTACTATTTATTTTATTTCACTCCAGATAAGTCTTAATTTTTCCCATTATTCTTTAAATATAACTCACTTTTGCAATTTTGTAATCCTCCTCAACTGGTTGGAACATTTTTGCCAATTTTGGATCAGCATTCCAGTTTAAATTTAATCTTTTTGCCTGATTTTTTGATGAAGCATTTTCAATGGTCAATTTTTCCAACAGCCAAAGAGCAATAAATTTCCGGGGATCATATTCCACCATAAATCCCTTAAAAATTGTGTATTTTTTTTTAATTAAATTCAAATTCGATAATGAAATGCACCAAGTTACCTTATAAATTCGAAGATTTGGATCGATTAATTCAATTTGATGTTCATCTGCAGAGATGATGGATGCTGAAGGCACATTTTGATCATCTTCTTAATTAAAAAATGGAAAAATGGAAAAATATTTAATTACCAAAAAAAATTAATTTACCCAAATTCTTTCGTGTCGAAAAATATTATATTTTTAAAGCCATATAACTTGGCCATAACTAGGCATTAGGGCTCAGGGATACGTTCAGGGTAGGATGGAATTAGAGGGGGGTTAGGGAATATTAAAGGAGTCTGATTTGGCCAAGTTATATTGCCATAAAAAATCACTATTTATTGATACAAAAGATTTGGGTAAATTAATTCTTTTTTGGATAAATTAATACACTTCCTATAAACAATATATTTTTAAAATATATTCACAATAAATTTTAAAAAATTTTCAATCAAGTTTTTTTGTGTCTCAACAATTTTGCCAGTTACAGCACAATGAACGATTCTAATAGCTTCAATTTAAACTTTTCATTTAATTTTAAAATAGTAATCCGAAATAATTAAAATTATTATTTTTCTTTCCTAAAAATTTTTGTTTTTTTTTTTGCCAAACATTCTGTGTTTTTATCAAATATTTTGTTAAAATATAAAAATTTAAATTAGCATTTTCTTTGCAAATATTTAAAAATTAAATTACCTTTGTGCTTCCTTCTCTCCACCAAATTTGCTGCCTCAAGACGTTTAAGCATTTTTGGCAAATCTACGGTCAATTTAATTTGAACAAATTCCAACATGCTCTCTGCCCCACTGTTAACCAAATGTTCATCCAATTGATGGTCATACAATTCGGAATGACCACAATCAGCCTTTTTTCCAATATTTTTTGGAGTTCCATCCTTATCCTTCCATCGATCAATTCGAGTGCAAATCAATTCATTTTCACCAATTTTCTCCCAATTTTCAACAATGAAGAGGGAAGTGCAAAAATGTGTTGGCAGAGCTTCCATTATTTGTTCATCATCCTATATAGGTAAAAATTCTTATTGTCTTTGAATTTTAAATTTAATTTTTATTGTTAAATTTTACCTTATTAGGGTAAATCAACAGTCTAGAGATTTTTGAATAGTATTTTTGAGCAAATAAATTCATTAAAACCATAATCAATTCAAAAGGCCAGTTTTTTTTTAAATTAAATATGAAAATAATTTGGATAAACTAAGAATTTTTCCAAAGAATTCGATTTGTTAAAAATCTCAATTTTTTAAAATTTTTCTTGTTAAAAAATATATTTGCTATTTTAGCAATAAATTATTCATTCGAATATAATATCGCCATTTTATAGTTTTTATATTTAATAAATTGGCCTAATTAAACTTATTTATTAAAGAAACTTTTTAGTGCTCTATGAGTTGGGTATTTCCGCAAAAATATCTACCATTAGAATTTTGCAAATTAAAAATGGTATTTAAATATTTTTTTACCAAAAATTCTGGAACATATTTGACTCGATATGCGTGTCTTTTTCCAACAATTTGTTTCATCTCCAAAATTGTGATTGCACCGTTTAGCATGAATAATTTTATTGTTTTATCATTTGGCTTAATTTTCATCTTTTCCAGTTTCTTTATACAACTGTAAAATTTAATAAATAAATTGGAACGAATTCAAAATATAGCTGATTGGCGTGTTTTATGAATAGAGCTTAAGTTAAATTTGAATATTTTTAGAGGTAATGCCAGTAATTTTGCATTTTATTAAAAGCTTCTTTAGAGCAACATTTTAGAAGCTTTGGTAGTTCGAATCATACTACGCTGAAATAAATGGCTTTACTAAAAATTTTTCCTAATTTAAAAGGGGTGCTCTTTGACGCTGAATAATCATTTTTTAAATTTATATATTCTCTCCCCTCCCATTTTCACTTTGCATATTCGGTCATTGCTGCTAAAAGTTTCTTCTCAATCCCAGCATTTCTCTCATCCAGCATTGAAAATTCGCCAATTTGAATGCCCTTGTTTCTGTTTACTTCGGCCAATCGCCATTCAATTCTTCTTGTCCTCACGTTTCTTTTCATTATATAATCCTTAAATATCAGAATTTATTTTTAATATAATTAAACTTATAAGAAATCAATGAATTATTACTCTTTTTTATGCGAAAATTACTGATAATTTGCACCAACTTTGCTAGGCCAATTTTAAGCGAATGGGCATAACTCATTAATGGCTAAACCATTAAACCTTAGTTGACGATTTTAGTACAAAATTAAAGAGTACATTTAAGACTTTCGCATTATAACGATAGCCATGTGTTTCCTCTTTAATATAATGAATGAAGATACCAAATTCCTATATTGACTCAAACAAAGTTGTCTTATTAAAATAGATGCGGTTTCAATGATAAATAAATTATCTAAAATTAAAATATTTACCTTTTCTTGTTCCAAAGGCTCGAATGGGGTACCAAAATGCTCAAAATGTGGATGAATTGAATTTAAAAATTTATTGGCATTGGCATTTCCCTCATCATCACCCTCATCTTTGACTAACTTTTTCTTTTCTTTCTTCTTAGGATTTCCTCCATTACAAAATGTTATCGAAATAAGAATAAGAGTGGAATAAAGCAGCAGAAATGAAAGGCGTTGAAGCATCTTACAAAAATTTTCGGGTAATTTCTTGTATAAAAAATTAAAATTAAATAAAAATTAAAACAAATTTTTATATTTAATGCAAAATATGCAAAATTTAAAATTGAATAATGAATTTTGTTGAGTTTTTTGGTTGTCTAACTCCTCAAAATTGAATTTCATCCTTGGCCAAAATTGATTTTTTTCCATTTTAGCCAATCAATATGAACAAGAATGAGTGATTTGAATGGATTCAATGAGAGTGGAGCAATTTTGGAAGATAGGAGGACCTCTCATTTAAAATGAGGAGGGGCTAAGAAACGCTCGCGAGCACCAAAAGCATCGGGCATAATGCCTCTGCCTATGGAGCCAAGAAAAGCTCTCGAGCACCAAAAGCATCGGGCATAATGCCTCTGCCTATGGAATTGGCCCAAATTGATTAAATTTTCGGAATGAGTATTTCGAAAAAACAAATTTGTTTTATTTTTTTATCCGAAATCAAATGTCTTTCATAAATGTAAAAGTCGTCATGATTTTAAAAATCGACCCTTTTGATGAAGGCAAATTTGGCATTGGGCCTACCGAGATGGTCAGGTATTAATGAAATGGCAAATTCGTGTTTGGGTATTACAAAATTACCTTTAAAAAATGTTTTCGAAATTTTTTAATAATTTACAATTTGAAATTAATTAAAATAAATTAAATTCTTATTTTGCTTTCTATTATAAATTTTTTTCTAAATTTTCAGAATTATAATCCAAAACTTTATTTGGAAAATATCTTATGGAGATAGAAATAGAAATATATAGTTGAAGGATTTTATATTCATCTTTCATCATCCAATAATCTCATTATTATCCGTTTTCATTTTTGTGGCTCTATCGATTTCAATTTGGCTAATTCAATTTCCAATTCCAAATTTTGTTTGTTTAATTTAAAGTTTGCCATCTTCGCATTTTCCAAATCCATGGCCCGTCGATATTCCCTTTGGGCATATAATTCACGTCGATCCATCAGCTCCAATTCTTGTTCATATCCATATGTTTTCACATAAATGCTTTTCGCCATTACTATAAAAGAAAAAGAGGAAGATGAGAACGAAGAGAGGGAGGAGTGAGAGGAATTGGATGACAACAAAGAAAAGAAGAATATGAAAAGTGTCTGTCAATTATTTAATGCTTTCCTTTCATCATTTTTTAATTAAAATTGACCCACGTATTTTTAATCTAGCTAATGGGAATGGACTCTATCATTTAACTAATAAGTCAGTCCTAATAAACTTCAAATTCACCTTCTGTTTTATCATCCTCAACTTCTCTTTCTGCTTTTACGTCACCATCTTCCCTTTTCAAATTATCGTCATGTCTTCCATCATCTTCTTTTTCATCTAATCTTCCATCATCCGCTTTCTCATTATCGTCACTTCTTGCAGTATCATCTTCTTCTCTCTTTCTTCTTAAAAGCATCACATCATCAGTAATTTCAATTACCTGAGTATTAAATTTCATTGAAATTTGTCGTTGAGTATTTTTATGTTAAGTTGTAATAACCAAAATATTGTTTTTAACAAAATTTGACGATGAATTATTTAGCAATGAAGAGTTTTATTTTAGAGTTGAATCTCACCGAGATCACAATCTAATATTTTTTTGTCTTTTTCCTTTTTTAATTAAACAATTATTCTCTAACCGGTTTGGCATCCACTTCTCCATTGCTTTTTGATTGCAATTTAATTAAGATGATAAAAAGGAAAATTAATTTGGAAAGAAGGATAAAATTTGAGAGTTTCATCGTCAATTCTCGTAAAATTCTCTCTAATGATTTTCAATTGAATTTGGTCTTCAACCTCAATGATTTTAATTTACCATTACATAGATGTCATTTAAGTAAACAAATATGATGAATTTTAAGGTGTCCATTTTTTTTCGGATGGCGTAAATGTCTCCTATTATGGAGTTGAAAAATTTTGGTGGAGATTCGTTGTCGAACTGTCGTTTCGGGGGCCCCTTCCCCTCTGGTGCCTAAACCGCTAGGCCATCGTCCACCACCGGGAGTGTTGTTATTCGTTTGTGCCATGTTCCTTTCCTTTTCCCTTTGTCTATTTTTGGCACTTTTTGCTGTTGGCTTCCTTTAGCCCATAACACTCCTCCCTTCACGACATTGCGTTGCCCTCAACGCATTATTTGTCCAGCCGTCTGCTGCCGAAGAGGAAACAACAGACTGAGTATTACTGGTCCATGCCTCTAGCCGCCCACTGCCGAAGCGGAAACAGTAGACTGGTATTACCAAAAGCACTGGCTTTTCGTTCTCTTGGCATCGTCTTCATCTCTTCTCCTCCACCTCTTCTTCTTGTTTTCTTTGGCCCTAGGCGGTGGACATTCAAGCAGCCAAAGACTAAGTCAGAGTCTGCGAGAACGGCCAACACGCCCTCGCTGCTCCATTCAGCGGTGCAAGGTTCTCTCCAGCCGTTGTTTGGCCAGAGCCGCCAAGGGTCGCCATATTATGGAGTTGAAAAATTTGGGTGGAGAGTCGTTGTCGAACCGTCGTTTCGGGGGCCCCTTCCACTCTGGTGCCTAAACCGCTAGGCCATCGTCTTCGTTTGTGCCATGTTCCTTTCCTTTTCCCTTTGTCTATTTTTGGCACTTTTTGCTATTGGCTTCCTTTAGCCCATAACAGCTCCATTGCTTCCCTAAAAATTATAATCCTCCAAATCACAATGGTTTGTTTGCAAATCTGCCCATTTTTTTTTTAAATTTGTCCATTTTTAAATAAAATAATGGTGAAGCATTCTTTTCTTGGCTGAAAATACCCATAGAAAATAATTTTCTGCAAGAATTAAATTTAATTTTAAAAAAATCAAAATACAAAATTACCAAAAATGTTAATGCAGATCTATTTTTTCTCATACACAATTTAAAAATTTTTAAAATTTCAATAGAAATTCAAAAATTGGACAATTTTTTTACTTTTTTCCACAATTTGTTTGAACATTTCTTCAAGCACGGAAATTTTTTGAACATTTTTCATAAATAATGGCTGCATTTTACAGCTTGTTCCTTTTCAAAAACATTAATTATTTAGTTTCAAGCGATTGTAGGGCATCAAAAAGTAAGATCATAATTGTTTTGATCTACCAATTCCATTCCTAATTCAAACAATTCGATATGGAAACCTATATAAAAGAAAGACGAAATTAAGCATCTTCTCATTATCATTTCCCAATTATTTACTTGCATTGATGAAATAAACTATCTTAATCCAAAAAAATATTTCAAAATTTTTTTTGTGATGAATCAGTTAAATTATAAATTTTTTTCCGTTGAATAAAAATTCATCTTTATTATATATTGATGCACCAAATGATCCTTTATTTTTTGTCCTTTCACATTTAATTTTATTTATAGCTCATTTATTGTTAAAATTTTTCTCCACATTTCATAATTCACTCTAAAAAATAAACAAATGTCCCCATTTTTGACATTTAATTCAATTTTATAAAAATTCAATAATGCCCTTTTATTCCTCCACTGAATTTTTCTTATAAATTTACATTGCCCATTTTTCTTTGTTTGTGAGCTAAACATTTTTGTTGGATCTTCTGAACCTAAAATAAATTTAAATGCTAAATCGCACTCTCACTAGAAATACAAATATAAAAATGTTCGCTGACGAAATTTGCTCATTCAACTTTTTATAAGGTGAATTGCCTTATTAAAAAAAAAATGCTCGAAGCATAATCCCCGATGCCCAAATCTTGGTCAGTCAGAGCATTCAGTAATCTAACAGAATTGATGAATGGCTGATGATTGTGTGGGGAATTTTAGAATTTTTCATTGTTCATCAATCAAAAATGAACAAAGTTCTACAAAAAAATATTCAAATTTTGGCTCACAGGTCAATTTAGGGTTGGCCCCCGGCGCCCGGGGGACGATTTTCGGGGACGGGGAATTGCGGGGAGGCAAGCTTCGGGGACGGGGACGGGGATTTTCCAAACTTCGGGGACGGGGGCAAAAAATCCCGGGGACGGGGGCGGGGACCCCGAAATTTCGGGGATTTTGCAACTTTTTTTTTTCATTTTTCAAAAAAATTTTTATAATGAATTGTGAAATGAAAAAGGAGATGATTTAACGTATAAATATCATTTTATATGCAAGAAAATAAAGAAAAAAAGATGATTTAGTTGAGTTTTTCAAAAAAAAATTCCTTAAAATTTCCCCCGAAATCCCCGAACTCACGGGGAGGGGAGCGAGGAATGGCTACCAAATTTTCGGGGACGGGGACGGGGGCAAAAATCCCGGGGACGGGGGCGGGGACGGGGACGGGGAGGGGACTGGGGCCAACCCTAGGTCAATTCCATCATTATACGTCCATCTATCCATGCTTCGCCTCCATTCTTAAAGTTGGCATGGGAAATATGGGCAATTGGGTAGGCTACCTATACCAATTCAACAATTCCATTGTGTGAATGCTCTATATAAAATAAAGAAGAAATTAAGCATTTTCTCATTCTCAATTTTCATTTATAAATTAATAAAAAAAAACTAAACAAAATATTCATTTGAATATTTAAAAATTTTATTTAATCAGCCCAATTCAGAAATTTTAAACGTTTCTACACAAATTTATTATCTAAATTTTCGTTAAACAAACTGTCAAAATGGAACATGAAAACAATGAACTGAAAAGGCAAAATGCAAAATTGTTGGAAGAAAATTTGGCATTGAAGGCAAAAATTGCAAATATGAAGGCCTTTTATTTAAAGGAGGTAGCCTAATTTTGAAATTAGCACTAATTAGATTAGCATAATGAGTAAAAATTCTTCAGCTGAGCCACTCCCATGGTCCTGATGAATTTGTCCAATTCGACTCAAACACATTGTCTCCCAATTTGCTGCGTTTTCAACAATTCAAAGAGAAGAATTTATTGATTCTTGGCCAAACCGGTGTTGGCAAATCCACTTGGATCAATGCTCTGGCCAATCAAATCACTTTTCAAACAATGGATGAAGCATTACAGGTATACAGAATTGTAGAAAGGCGGATATAAAAATAGATAGTAAATAAAATTTGATTTATTTTTAAATTTTAAATTTATTCGAAAAATTTAAAATTTTTTAGGCTGATAAGCCAATTTGTTTGATTCCGGCTCAGTTTTCATTGACGAATGATCAATTTGAATCAGTTCCAATTAAAATTTGTCCACATGGAGTTCTCTCTGATTGCTTTGATTGCAAAAATCCAATTGAGGACATCAATGAAAATTTTACCGGCGCCGATTCCAGCACCATATATCCAAGAGGATATATCTTTAAATCGATTAAAGGTAGAAAAAATTCACAATCTTGAGTTTTTTATTTTTTCACATTATAGGTGGCCCACTCCGCATAATTGATACCCCTGGCATTGGAGATACCAGAAGAATTGATCAAGACAAAGAGAATGTGAACAATATCCTACGCCATATTTCTACTCTGAAGCAAATTAATTGCATTTGCATTTTGCTCAAACCGAATGAATCTAGGCTGAACTCTACTTTTCGTTATTGTCTACAAGAATTGTTGGCCAGTTTGCATCGAAATGCAGCAAAAAATATTGTTTTTTGCTTTACCCATTCACGTGGAACACTTTATCGTCCCGGTAAAATGAATCCATAAATGGAAAAATTAAATTATATTTTATTTTAACTTAAAGGGGACACATTGAAACCACTCAAAATTCAATTGGACGAATTGGCCCAAAAGACTGGAATTCGCATTGAATTGAAGAAGGAGAATGTTTTTTGTGTTGACAATGAGGTATTAATTAAAATTGATTAGTTAATTTGATATAAATAATCATTTTAGGCCTTTCGATTCCTTTGTGCTGTCAAAGCAAATTTCAAATTCAGTGAAGATGATTTCAATAAAATTTCCGAAAGTTGGTGTCACTCCTATCAGGAATTTGATCGACTCCTCAACTATATGAATGATTGTTTGGTTCCACATTGCACACAGGAAACCATTGCATTGAATGAAGCTCGAAATATTATTTTCACATTGTCCAAACCATTGGCTGAGATCAGCAAGAATATTCAAGTATGTTTATTATTGCTATTAATAAAATTCTTAAAAATTTTAAAGACATACATTGTCAGAATTCAAAATGAGGAAGAACGCCTTAAAAGGCTGGATACAGGGGCGAACGTTTTCAAATTTCCTTCCAATTTCGCAAGGTTAATGTTGAATAAAAATGCCAAAAAGAAAGCAACCAAACAAAGGGAAATCGATGAATTCAAGAAGATTGTAAAGCAATTTGAGGAAGAACAAAAATTTATCAATAATATTGCTGCACAAGCCGGCATTTATTTGAAGAAGAATTCCATTGTTTCAATTAACGATGGGATTGAGAAATATTTGAAGATGCAAATAAAAGAAGTGGAGCATGAGGATATATTGCTCAAAGATAATTGGCGCCTTGAATTATTGAAGGTAAAAATTTAATATTTAAGGAAATCTGAATTAAAAAATCAATTTTCAGAATTCTTTAGAAGCCTATCGAAAGGAATGTGAAATTTTAGAAAAGTCATTCTCTGCTGCTTTACAAGAGAATGAAGAACAAGAACAGCAACAGGAAGAAATGACTCCGGATGGTATCAAACAATTGATCGATAAATTGATCAAATTGCCTTTGTCTGGTGAATAAATCAAAAGATATATCGATGTGGAAAAAATTGTTGGAAAATTTTTAATATTTTTTTTTGTTTATTTTAGTGCCAATTGAAGGAAATTATCTTCAATCGCAATGAGTCAAGCCGCGATAGCAACCATTCATCCTGTAAAATTATTTTTAAATAATCAAGATTAATCTTAGCCAAATTAATAAATTTTTAAATTAAATATTATTATAAAATTACTATAAATTTAAATAAGATGATATACAGTATTATTATTTTTAAAAAAGATGCAATTTTAATAAAGAAACCGTAAAGCAAATCGATATCATTTCAAATTATGAGCAATATCATTTCTCTATTCTAAAACAATTTTGAATGGGTGGTAAATAATTAATTAAATTTTATAGAATTAAAATTTTAAAGAAAGAATATTTTTAAAAACCTGTTAAAAAAATAAAAATTCTAAAAATCTTATAACATTCCTTTCACAGATAATCAGCAGCATATTACTCAAACATCGTCATCTACCAGTGGCCATGGATCCCATTCTCCTTGTGGGTCCTCAACTTCAGATGATAAGGAAAAATAAAAAAAATAAATCTGGAATTAGGAGCAATTTGCAAAGAATTCATTGTAATAAAAGCAATAGAAGAATGAATATAAAATGTAGACGAAAAATTTAATAAATTTTAACTATGAAAGAATTATTTTCTGCGAAATTCATTTTTTCTTTTTATTATATACAGGAAACAGGATAAATGATGCAAAAAAAAAGAATTCTAATATGCATTCGGGGAATAATTTAATGCATTCCATATGCCTTTTTGTTATTTTTATGGCTTCTGATGTTACTTTTTCAGTGGAATGGAATTTGCAAACCAAAATTTGCATATAAAATTTTTAAATGAGTTTTAGTTTTAGTTTATGGATTGGTGTATAGATTGATAACACTTAAAAAAACTAAAATTTAACATTAATTAAAAGATCACAAATATTTAGGAAAAATTGAATGATTTTAAGTTTGTGGTTCATGTAATTTGAAATGAGTAATTAAAAATGATGTTTTTGAAGTCATTATAAAACATGATGCTAAATGAGCGTCTGTACTGTAACCTTTTTTTGTCAAATATTATTATGACGAAAATAATGAATAGAAAATTACTATTGCCGCTGGGTTAGATTCATTCAAGTGGAATTTTGCTGTAGGAAACATCAAAGAATTATTGCTTTAAAATCATCCATCTTTTTAAAATTAATTAATTCTGAATTTTTATTAATAAACCAAATGTTATTATTATTTATTGAACAAAAACATTTGTATGGAGATCAATTTTGGCATCAATTTTCACTTTCCATCATCCTCCTCTTCTCTTTCCTCCACAATTTTTCCTCTCAATGTTTGCGGCATTTCAGGATGCCATAATTCCAGGACGAGAGCAATCCTCAGAGCATTAGCCGGTGCCTAGAATTTTTTGGAAGTTTTAGATGATGTAAAAAATATTTTTTATTAATTTTTAATAAAAATTTTTTGTACCACATAAATTATTTTCTCTTTTTCTATGTATTTATTAGGGTTGCGCCCCCGAGGGTCGGGGGCGAGTTGGACGGGGGCGGGGGTGATCGGGGGTGACACCTTCGGGGGCGGGGACGGGGGTGACCTTGACGGGGCGCGGGAGTACGGGGTTGACCAAAATTTTTTAAAGTCTTATTTTTCAAAAAAAAATTTCTGAAGAAAAATTTAGCAAAATTTTAATAAATTATAAACGCAAATAAATTTTAATTCATAATTCATTCAATCTCCTCTTCAATTTCTTCCTTTTCTGGATCATTTGAATTTGTTGATGCCAGTTACACACGGTTAGGATCATTATCATTAGCGTCTCGATCACAAGCGTCACAGTGATTTTGAATTTGAAGAGCATTAGCTCATCAGTCATCAGCCAATTTACTAATTTAAATTAAATGATATAGTGCATTTAATAGCCCTAAGTATCGGCTATCCAATGATATATTGAACATACAAAACTGTAATGGTTTGGCCAAAATATAGCCCTAAATGCCTAGATACAAAAACAATTTTTCTAAATTTTTGGCCTCATCTTGGCCAAAGCTTTGAAGTTTTGGATTATCATTTTACCATTGGATAGCCAAGATTTGGGGCTATCAAATATACTTTAGGTCATTTAAATTGTTTAATTGGCTGATGAGCTAAGGCTCGTCAAAATCGATGAGATTAGTGGCGAGATGCTAATGTCCCTCACTGGTTTCACCTTGCACATCATCCAAATTTGCTTTTACAAATAAAATTTGACAGACATTTTTTGCCGGAAAGTCTTATATAAATCTTCAATATGGCATGATATGATTAAAAGGATGTTAGATTCTTGATTAGCACCCTAAATTAACCATAAAAAGTGATTTTGTGAGATCTATTATCCATAACAGAAGATTATCAAGAGCCGCGCAGCGAAAAAATTAACCAAAAATGGACGCGCAGCGAAAAATTCTTAATGAAAATTTAAAAATCCTACAAAAATCTGCTAAAAATTTCCTTTCATATTGCATTTTCCTTGAAAAATCCAATAATATGGGGTGTATGTTCACCCCCGTACCCCCGCGGGGGTGGAGGTTCGGGGGGCGGGAGTGATCGGGGGTGGACTTTCGGGGGTGGGACGGGGGTGAGACTCAAACCCCCGCGGGGGCCCCCGTCGGGAGTGACCCCCGCGGGGACGGGGGCGCAACCCTAGTATTTATTAAATGAGAAAAAATTAATTCGAAATAAATTAAAACCGAAATCCTTTGTGCAATATATATTTTTGAATTAAATTTTATAATAATAAAATTTCATAAATTTATTTAATTAAAATTTTTTAATAAATATTTAAATGATTAAGAAATAAATTATTTTTTTGTACCATATAAATTTTTTTCTCCTTTTCTGTTTAATAAATCGGGAAAAATAATTTGAAATATATTAAAATCCAATCTTTTGTGCCCAATATTTTTGAACTTAATTTTAATTTTGGGGAAAAATTAATTCAAAATATATTAAAAATCATGAACTCAATGCACAATAAAATTTACCCCATCAAAAATAATTTCACGCTCAAAACTGGTGTCGAAGATGAACATTTTGCCTTGACGCCATCCACTATAAAATAAAAAATAATTAAAAATTTAAATTAAAAACTATTATTTCCACTTTAAATTAAAAAATAAAAATTTAAATAAAAATCAACTATTCTCACCGAATTTCATTGCCAACACGAAGCCTTGCTTCGGATGGAGTCAAAATACCCAAATGTGCCTCCAAAATGTAATTTGTTGGTCCACAATGAGGCCAACTGCTGGTGCCCGACCCCAAAACGGACAGTTTGATCTAAAAAAAATAATTTATTATTGGTAGAAATTGGGAAATAAACAAATAAAAAATTTAGAAATTTTCCTTTTAAATTAAATGTTTGAGATGGGAATAAATTAAATTAATAAAATTCATTAAATTTTATTCGTTTTTTATTTTATTTTTAAAAATTTTTTTCTTTATAGAACTAAACAAATATATTCATTTTGTTTTTATTTAAATAATTATTCCTAAAAATTGCTATTAAAAAATTTATAGGATTCAAAAATAAGGAAAAAATTATAAAGAGGAGAAATATACCCAATTTAAACAGAGTAGAAGGTAATAGTAAAATTAACATCAAAATAGAAAATTTGTATATGGGGCGAATTGAATAGTAAAATTAATTTTATTTAAATTATTTTATAAATTTAAAGCATTTATTCAATCTTTTATTTTATTTTTTAATTTTCAAAATTAAATTGGATAAAAAATTGCGCGTGCTGCTTATATTAAAAAATAATTTTTCCAGAATTTATTTTATGAAAATTTTCTATTAAAAAATTTATGGGATGCAAAAAACGAAAAAATTAGAAGATAAATATTAGAGGAGAATGGACACACCCAAGTATTTATGGAATGTGGCAAAAATTCAATTGACATTACAAAAAATGGACTGACCTTTTCCCTGGCACAAATTGAGTTTGTGAATGCTTTAAGCAATTCACATGTTGACGGCATCCAACGATCGCATATCTATGAAAATCCAACAAATTATTTTGCTTTTAAATTATAAATTTTTTCGTCGGAAAAAACAAAAATTTCAAAAAATTCTTAAAATGTGTCTATTTAAAATTTTATTCTAAAAATTCATTTTTTTTTGTTAAAACTCATAAAATATTTCAATTTTTAATTCCTTAAATTATCTACAAATATTATTTAAAAAAAACATAATAAAAAGAACTCGATTTATACGCTTATGATCAATTTAATTAAATTAAAAAATAAATTTATTTATCGAAGATCCTATTAGTATTTGAAGAAAAAATGCTGAAAATTCAGAAAATGAAAAGAATGTATCAAAAAATTAAAAATAAATTCCCTAGGTCACCTCCTCTCTCAACACTGCTCCATGCGAATTTCCTCGTAAAACAAGTGCCCATTGGCCTCCCGTTGGGTCCACCAATGTTGCGTCCAACCCACTCTCTCGAACAAATAAATGTTTCTTTTTATTCCATAATTGCACAATTTCCTCTGTTAAAAATAATTTTTTTATGTAATTAAATAAAAATAATTTTTAAAATAATTTTTCTTATTAATAATTTTTTTATTGTTTTTTGCCTTTTATCGCAGTCCAATGCCTTTCCAATTGTCTCAATTGTTTTGCACATTCCGTCTGATCCAATGCCCACCAAGGGCGAGCAGTTAGCCCCTTCAAATTGTGCACTGATCGTTGCAAAACCTTTGCAGTGGGAATTTTAATTTTTTTATTATTAATTATTTAATTAAATTTTTTGATGTTGAAAACCTCCTTGTTTTAATTTTTTGATATTATTTTTTGTTTTATAAAAATTTTACATGAAAAATTGTATGGGTTTAAAAAATAAATCTTCTTTTATTTTATCATAATGGGTAAATAAGAATAAAAAATAAAATTATTCATTTTTAACGGGGTAAATAATTATTTCCAATAAAAATTGGCCGAATTACGGGCTTTAAATTCATATGAATACTTAAAATAATTTGTATTTTTTATGTATATTTTACCGAAGGAAACAAGCCATTTTTGACTGCATCCGCATAAATTGAATATGCCTCTTGGATACGGCCAAGTCGAGTTAGACCATCGCCCAAGTGGAAATAAAATCTTCAAAAAAAAGCAAATTTAAATATTTTTGGAACAGCGCTTTCCCACTTTGGATTCGTCCTGACGTCCGGATGCCCCGAGCGAATTGCCCTCCGCAACAATTGGACACCTTTCTCCAATTCCCCGTTGTGTGTCTTCAAAATGAACCCATAATAGGCTTGGCCCAATGCATTTGTTGGATCCGCTTCCAGAACCTGGGGAAATTTAAATTGGCAATTTTTTTCCTTTCTTAATTCATTGTTTAATTTAATAAATATTTTAACTTATTATTAACCAAAAAAATATAAAAGTAATTAATAATTTTTTCCTATTTGTTTTATAAAAAAAATATTAAATATTTTTCAATTAATATTTTAATTTATATTGGAACATTTTGAGCATCATTTTAATTATTTAAATTAAAATATTGAATAATTTTTTGTAAAAAATCATAAAAAAATTTATGGGTTGCAAAAAATTTATTCAATAATAAACTATTTAATTTTTTATTTTTTTTAACATTTTAATTTATAATCGAAGATTGCCAACAAGTATTATTTAAATTATTTTAATTAAATATTGAAATTTTAAGCAAAAAATCAAATTAAAATTTTATGAGTTTAAAAAAAATTTTTAAAAAGGGAAAACATTTTTAAAGATAGCAGCCGCCTCCTCGGGTCGATTCATTCCCAGCCAAGTTGCCCCGAATTGGCATTGAATGTCCAAATTGTCAGGGAAGCGGTCCAACTTAATAACAAAATTACTAAAAATTAATTATATATTTTTTAAAAGAATTTTTTAAAATAAACTTTTAAATTTAAAAATACCAATGCTCTTTGGACTTGCACAATTTTGTGCTGTTGACCACCCCGAAAACGGGCACATTCAACAAAATGATCGGCGGCCATTCTGCAATTTTTTTTACTTTTTAAAATTTTTTTTGTACAAAATTTTGATGAAAAGAAAAAAAGATTTTTTTAATTTAATAAATTTTATAATAGACTTAAATGCTTTAATAAATTAATTTATGGGTTGCAATTTTTTTTTAAATTTTTTCCATCTCTTTTTAGTTCATCCAAAAATTTTGTTAAAGGTGAAAATTCCACCTGAATAATTCGTCCGGTGTCTCCTCATTCTCCATAATTGCACTATAATCTGTCATTGCCTTTTCCAGCCATTCTTCTTTTTTAGCCCATTGTTCCCCCTCATCAGCAAATTCTGATTTCAATTGATGGAGACGGGCACGACCAAAAAGCCCTCTGAAAAATTTAAATTAAATATTTATCAAAATAAATCAAAATTAAATAAAAAATATTAAAATTTTTATTATCTTTAAAAATAGAAATTAATAATTCGATGACCTTGGACTCTGTGGATCATGTTCCAGCACTTGCTGATATTTTTGCATTGCCACATCAAATTCATGCTAAATAATGAATTCATTTTTAATATGTATAATTATGAAATCAAAATATTTTATTAAAAACCTTTTTTATAATAAATATTAAAAAATCAAAATAAAAAAGTAGAACACATAAATTATTTCTATAAATTATTAATTTAAAAAAACTTAACGTATATTCAATTAACTTACAAAACAAATTTATGATCAAAAATTTTAAGAAAAATTTCAAAAAAAAAACTAGCACGGTAAGGATCATCATTTATTGCCCATTAAAACCTTAATAATTAATCTCTTTAAAATTAAAATTTTTATCTAAATTAGACTAGAAATAAAACAGAATAAAATTTGTTTTTAAATTAAAATAACTAAAATCAAATATTTTATTTTTAAATTTAAAAATTGCCTTTTCTAATAAATAATCGCCTGAATCCAGAATTTGCCGAAAACGATAATCGCCTCGATTCGTGATCGCTTTGCGATTGTATCCTGGCCTAGGAAGATAAATAAAGGTTATTTAATTTTTACTTTTTTGTAAATTTTAATAATAATAATAAAATATTTTTATAATTTTTTAATTAAATTAATTTAATATGTTCTCGAATTGATTCTTGAATATTTTAAATATCAAAAAATTTAAAAGAATATATTCCCCATTTTATGAAAATATTTTATGAGATGAAAAAATTATTCTTAAAAAAATCCACCTTTTTCGTAACGCAATAATTTCTGTGGCTGGCGATATTTGCTCATTTTCCTCGTCCTTTTCTTCCCCATTTTCTTCATCTTCTTCCATTTCAATGGGCATTTTTGTGTCAATGTCGGCAACATATTTCAACTTTAATATTGAACAAATTAATTTTATAAATTTTGTTAAGAATTTATACTTTATAATTATTAAGTCAGTTTTATGGATGTTAACTGTTAATGCCAGCAATGCCTAAAGGCCTTTTCTAATCGTCCTACTATAGCCCCAATTCTTCCTAATTGGTAATTGCTAATTGTCATTTGAAAATCAAATATTGCCCCAATCTCTGCCTTTTTAAAGCCATCTTTTTTTCCACATCATTTACATATTTTCCCACACAACTAATTAAGTATAATTTAAATTCAATCGCTCCTAATCCCTATGAAAGATGAAAAAGTATTAATTAAAATTTAATACCAATTTTTAATGATTATTTAAAATAAAATTCTAACTTTTCTCTGTTGTTGCCTTAGCAATTCTTTTCTCGGTTTTTGGCCATCGTCCTTTTGCACTCTTAATTCTCGCCATGATTTCACGTGTCCTCCCTTTTTAGTTTTGGGCTCAATTTTATTGCGTTTAAGCATAAAATGTTGCTGTTGGGCAATTTCATTTCTATCATCGTCATCTTTTTCATCTTCTGTATCCAACAGAATTCCATGCTAAATTATATTAATTTTTTAAATTTATACATTTTGGCAAAGGCTCATTTCGATTCATAATTTGTTTTTACAAATAAAATATGTTTTATTTTTAAATTAATGATTTAAAAAATTTTTATGGGTTCGAAAAATGGAAAAAATTTTTATAAAATTTAATTTAGAAGCTATTTAAAAATATTAAATCTTTAATTTTTATTTAAATGTTACACTTTAAAATAAATTATACAACCAAAAATAAAATTTCAATTAAAAATGTCCATAAAATTTTATTCTATTAAAAGTTTTCACAACACAAAAAATATCAATGATAAAATGATGAAATTAAATTTTAAAAAATTGGTAACATATTAAATATGTTATTTTAATTAAGTAAATTATTTAAACTATTTTTTCATCATTATTTATTATTTATTTTTGCCCCATCTCAATTTCTTCAATTGCCAATACCGAACCTCTTCTTCCCGCTCTCTTTTCTGCTCCTCTTCATCCTCCTCATCGTCGGCATTTTCGTGTGCAACTTCTTGGCGTTGAATCTAGATATTTCAAGAATATTAGTAAATTTTTTTTAATTAAATACACATTTTTAATTTTCTAATTTTGCATTTAAATAAAAATTTGCAGAAAATTAAAATTTTTGAAAATTTTTTTAAACCCATAAAATAATTCAATAAATAAACAATTTAAATTCCCACAAAATTTAGATAATTTCAATAAAAACAAAAACATTGCCATTACATATAAAAATACAAAAATTTAAAATTTTTGAAAATTATTTTTTAAACCTATAAAATAATTCAGTAAATAAATAATTTAAATTCCCACAAAACTTCCATTTATTGGAGCAGTGACCCAAAATATGTGTGAAAAATGTGGCAAAAATGGTAAATAAAAGATGTACTTTTTATTTTTTGTTTGCAATCAATTTTAAAAAGGTTGAAAAGACCTTGGATTTTTGAAAAAAAAAATCAGCCGCTCCTGGTTGGACTCGAACCAACAACCTTTTGGTTAACAGCCAAACGCGCTAACCATTGCGCCACAAGAGCTTATGGTGCGTGATAAAAACAATAAAATGTTAAGATTAAAAGATAAAAAGCTAAGCTATAACTCGCAGTCGCAGTCAGTGAATATTTTTTTTTGTTAAAATTTTAAGAACCTAGTCAAAAAATTTTAATTCATTAAAACATTTTTCCTGAATTAAAATAAAACCAAGAAATGAGGCGCGTATAAAAATTAAATAATTAAAAATATATTTTATAAAAATGAAAATTCACCAATTTTTGCTCCTCCTCCTCTTCATCTTCTTCATCCTCATCATCATCATCCTCAATTCTTCTCTTTGCATTCCTTCGCCTAATTCGTTCCCTTGCAATTTTGCCCCGATTCATCATTGCCTCCTGCTGCTGTTGTTGTATTTTCTGTTGTTGTTGTTGTTGTCTTTCTTTCCATCGTTTTGCTGCTTTTTCCCTCAATCTTGCCAACATCATTTCCTCTTCATCCATTTTTTTGGTACTCTTCTTTTCCTAAAAATTAAAAATAAAATTTAAACTCATAAATTATTCCCATTATTTTATTTTAAAATATAATTATTTTTCGGATTAATATAAAAAAATGCTCCAGCAATATGCAAATATGATAAATTAAAAAATTTAAATTTCCTAAATTTTCTACCTCAAATTGCTCATCCATTTCATTGCCTTCTTCCTCCTTCCCAGTCCCATCCTTTTCCTCCTCCTCATTTTCATCATCCTCCTCGTCCTCTTCATCGTCTTCTTCATCTTCATTATTCTGCCCAGATATTATTGGTCTTTTTTGTGATCCACCAATTTTGGCCTCCTCTTTCCATCCTCCCTCATTTTCCGCATCAACGCCGTCTTCGACCATTGTCAATTCTCTTTCCTCTGATTAAATTTAATAATTTAGGTTTAATATTGTTAAAAATTCATCCTAATTTTTTAATTTTTTTATAAAATTTATTTTTAAATAATTTATCACCTCCTCCTTCCTCGGAGAAAATTTGGAGTATTGCGGAACAGAGGAGCACAAAAACGATGAGTACAACCCAAGTTCGGATGCCACCCTTATTCACGCTATAATCCACTCGGGTTGGCGCAACCATCACGGCCATATGATGAACATGCCCAGGGCCATCTATTCCATTTTTTAAATATTTAAAATATTATTTTTGAGAAATTTTTTAATATTTTTTTTTAATTTAAATTATACAATAAATAATGATTGCTTATTTTTAAATTAATATCTTGCTCCTTTATATTACTATAAATTTAAAAATTCTTATGGGTTTTAAAAAAATTAAATTTTTAATTTTTGCATTTTTCAACAAAAATTCTCCAAAGAAAATTAAAATTTTTCTAGAATTTTAAAATTAAATATATTGCCTTTTTAAATTTAAAAAAATTAGAATTTAATTAAATATTATTTTAATATATTAAATTCGTAACTTGACTGCGAAAAAGACAAAAGGAAAAGGCCTCCATGGATTGCTGCATTCGAACCAGACCCATCCTTTTTAAATGGTGGAATTATTTTAGGCTAATTTTATTAAATAATTTTAATTAAGTTACCAAATATGGAGCAATGTTAGCCGATACCAACTGAAGAAATTGTCGGGCATGCCAAATTCTGTTGAATGAATTTATTATTTTTTAAATTAAAAAATGACTTTTTTAGATATAAAATATAACTTTTTAGGTAATATTAATAAATAAAAAGGCAGTGAATTACAGTTAATATTAGAAATTGGTTAATTCAGGAATATTAGCTCGAAGTTGGGGTGGAAATCTCGGCTTATTAGAAAGCCTAGAGGCTCGAGAATGAGTTCATTCGAATCAGCATGGTCGATTTAGCCTATAAAATTTCAATTTCAAATGTTATGACCTTGTTTTTAAAATCTGTACCGGTTGCTTAAACCCAAACCGGTTTTTAAACTTTTTCTATTCGCTATTTCGGATCTGAAATTGTGCATAGACTAAATCGACAGTGCCGAGCCTAATGAGCGCCTATTCTCAAGTAACTTATGAGTTTACTATAAGCAGAGATTTCCAACAATTAGTTGCTCATAATAGACCATTTAAGCTAATTCTCGGGATTTAGCCAATCTCCAATATAAGCTGTAACATAGGTAATCATAGGTCTGGTAAGACTAATAATTAATGATTAGTGCAAAATTAATTATTTCTTTTTGATAAATTTCTCCTTTCAAAATCGTCGCCAATTTTTCTCATTTCTTTTATTAATTTATTTTTAAACCTTTATGTAGCAAAATGTAATTGCTGCCATTTGCACAACTGTCGTACAATTTGGTGGCCGATTCCCTCAATATCTTAAAAATAAAATGAATTGAAGGAGTTTTGAGATATAAATTCGTAAATTTCTGTTTTGTACTTCTAATTATTTTTTATATTCAATTTTAACAAAAATTGTCTTAAAAATTTGCATAACCATTTTGTGTTGTGGATGAAAATTTCGGTTGATGGCAATTTTTCTGAAGAAATTTGTGAGCAATCCGGGTATATATTGATGTCCAACTTGTTTGGCCACTGCATCCATTTTGTTGTTTTCCCCCGTTGGTTTTTGGTTAGCTTTTAATTCCAACAATTGTTCTTGTTCAAGTGTAAGCATGGAGGAAGGAGAAATGCTGCCGGCCGCCATATTATCGGCTACTCTTTCCTTGAATATGAATTTACTATATATTAATTTTAAACATTATTTTGCGTTTACTATTCCTCATGGATCATGGAAGCAATCCGTAAAACTTGGGACCCCTTTCTTAATTTTTTAAAATTGTTTTGTGGTAATTTTAGGCATCATATGACATCCATTTGCATATAAATAATTCTATGTTCAGATTCAGAGGTATATTTTAGACACATTTAAATCAGAGTCCACAGCCATGCCCGGCGCCAGGGGGGTGCAACTTGGGGCCTGGGCTTCTCCCGAAATCGGGAAAATCCGGAAAAATAGGGGTAAATTGGAAAAAAAAGAGGAAAAAAATAGAAAAAAGTGTTAAGGGACCCCCCAAAAACCCTATAGAACCTCCAAAAATTCTGGCGCCGGGCCTGCCCACAGCCCAGTAGAAAAATTTGTTAGTGGCGGGTAGGGGAAGGGGAGGCACCCATTTTTTTCGAACTTATTTTTTGACTGGTTCGTAGACTCCCGACATTACTGCCCAGACAAATTTTAGCCAACAAAAATAGCTGGGCAGTGTTCAGGAAAAAATTTGTAACAAATGGGTCGCTTTTATTTTGTTTTCATTTTTTAATTTCAGGTTACAGGATTGGCGCCTGCTGATTAAATGTAAAAAAACATAAATAATTTATGGTAAAAATAAGAAAATTCATTTATCCAAAGCAGATATTTTTTGTCAAATGTCGGCATATATCACCAAAATGGAAAAATCAAAAATGGCATAATAATAATAATAACCATAATAGATAACAGTTTCGTATTTTTTTAGTAGTTCTTTAAAAAAAATTGGTACCCCAAATTGTAAGGATTGTTCTCGCCAATATGGCTACATGTGTGCTTTTTTCGATGGTTTATGTATTTAAAAATGAGTGCAAACCTTTGGAATAACAAATGGGAATTGGCTGCCTTGTTCAACAGCAGTGGTTGTTGTTCTTGTCAATGTGCGTAATACAATCATTTTTTTCAATAATGTTGTCTTTGTTGATGAGAAATTATGGCGAAAATGTGATGAAAATATTCTCGCTTGAAACATTTTTAAATGGCTAAAATTGTGTTACATCATTAAACTCAAGCAACAAATTAGAAAATTTCTTTGAACTTTATAATTGAGGTAAAAATCAACGCAAATCGAATGCCTAGATTTAGAAAATGGATTAAATCGAAATCGAAACATTAATAATTAAAGTTAGAGATTTCGATTTTCTTTACTCTTCGCTCTTCGTTCTCGTTCCTTCCTTCTTTCCTCTTTCTTTAAAATCAATTTACTTTCATTACATGCATGATTCCTTCAATGCTCGTGTTCAATATTTTCATTCTCGGTTCTCGCTCAGAGGTGGTATGAAAAGAATCAGTGGAAAATTACACTTGTATTTACCCCCACGTATATCGGATGGAAACACCACGAATATAGGTGGTTCCCCTTTATGAAAAGAAAAACACGGATTTTGATGGCATTTCCCCTGTGCTACAGTAATTTCAGTGGTATTTACCACTCCCACTGAGAAATCGGTGGCGTTTACCATTAATTTAGACCTAATTTTCTTTAAAATTCTATAAAAATTCAAAATGATTTTTTAAAATTTTAATTCTTTCATAAATATATGTAAAAAACTTTGGGCTTTCTTGTGAACCCAACATTGTTTTTCAAAAATATTTTAAAAATATTAAACATGAATAAAAAATTAAAATTTTTATATAGAAAGATAGAGGAGAGTCTTTTCTATAAGATACAATTTATTTCATAATTTCATCTTTTTTTACTGATTTTTAGTGATTTTTTAAAAAAGCGTGGTAAAAATGTCACACTAGGAAGAGTCGGTGGACAATTTCAGTGTATTTTGCCACAGATTTTGGTGGCAAATCCCACGTGGGACTTTCTTTTCATAAGTGGGAAAAAGGAGTGGGATTTACCACCGAAAATTGGTGGGATATGCCACGGAAATCCGTGGATATTCTTTTCATACGGAAATGTGGGATTTACCACCGAAATCGGTGGCAACCAACACTCCCACGGATTCTTTTCATACCACCTCAGCTCGGTTCGGTTCATTCAGTTTTTCGAGCGCTTTGCTTTTTGAGTTATTAAGTTGATTGCATTTTTAAAAGGTTATAATTTATGTAGTGGCAGTGGCATTTTAAGTTTTATTAAAGGTTTATGAAATTAAACTATATGAATACTTTTTCAACATTTCAAATTTCTAACTTACTTAAATTCTTTAATTACCAAACTCAAACTTCACAGATAATTCAATTAAAATTGTGTTAATTTATCTGCTATAAATCAGTGCAATTATTAACTACATATATACAAAATCATTCAATTCAATAATAAATGACAACACTCGTTAAACCCAAAGAGCGTCAATTTCAGGTTTCGCAAAAGAATTAAAAATAATAAAAACGAGATTTTTGGCTGTAATAAAACAAAAGTTTTTGGAGAGATCCAAACAATTAAATAATGTTCCGGAAAAATTTACTCATAGCCCCCAAGCATAAAATCAGATAAATGATATACCAATCGATCGATCTCGATGAGCTGAGTCTGAAAATACAAAAAATTTCAGCGCGCTTGCATTTTTGCCCAAGTTATGGCCAAATGAAAATCGCAAAAGTGAAGGGTCCCCCCTTTGGGTCGAAAAAGTTAAAATTTTTTATATCGACATATTATAGCTAAATCGACGCGTCTCAACGAGCTGAATACGAATCTGTAATCGGTTTCGCATAAAACTCAAAAATAAAAAAGTTACAGTCGCGCAAAGGAAATACGGATTGGAACTGCTCCGGTGGGCATTTCAGAGTGGACTCCTCCGTGTGCTCCGCCTCCGCGCGACCAGACGAGCGCTTGGCTCGCTTCGCTCGCCAAGCACTCGTCCAGTTCCCGCGCTTCGGCTACGCACACTCCGGAGTCCACTCTTACATTCCTCCGCAGTTCCAACACATTCCAGCGACACAAAAATGGCCATAACTTTTTTATTTTTGTGTTTTAGACGAAACCGATGACAAATTCGAGTTTCTCTCATCGAGTCGCGTTGATTGGTATATAATTTGGCTAGAATAAAAATTTCAAAAATTTTCGACCCATAGGGGGGACCAAGCACTTGTATGGGAAAATGGTTTTTATTGGCCATAACTTGGCCCAAAACGCGAGCGCGCTGAAATTATTTATATATTCGTACTCAGCTCGATGAGCTCTATCGAATGGTATATCATTTGCATGATTTGGCGTTTGGGGGCTATGATGCACTTTTACCAATGTTCCAATCAATCCAATTCAGCATTCCAATTACCAGCAAAATAACAAAAAATTTCTCAGGTTGTCCCGGTGCCTGCAGTGTTCACCCGTGGCCGTTGGGAATGCATTGATTACAAGGATGGAGCACCGGTTTATTCAGCTAATTACATTTTTTATTTAAAAATGTTTTTTTAAGGGTGCACCGCAATTTACGTTATTCAATAGTTTGGTCGCAACGACCACCGCCAGCCAATGCACAATTCCAACAACGACCGCATCGGCTACGGCACCAACAAATGAAGGAGTGACAATTGCCGGATGCTGCGCTGGAGGAGGCCCAAATGCCGTCGCAATTGACAACAAAATTGAACAGGCCATGGCGAGTTTTTTTTACCTTCCCACCCAATTTTACGAATCAGGACAAAACTTACGGTTTTTGGTTAATATTTAATAGAAACGTAAGGTAAGGTTATGTTGGTTACTTATCGAATTTGGATCATTTGTTGAGAAAAGGAGAGGTCTCCTTGCTGTAGGTGATAAGGGTTAAAATGATACATGAATATAATTTTACATATCTTAGCCCTAACCGATATCCCTGCCTAAGTCCTAACACCTATAAGTGGGGGAGAGGGTGGGGGGGGGGGGGGTCATTCCTCTTATCATCAATCTAAATACGAACACAAAGCCGACAAGTACCAAGGCGGGCGCCACGCGCCAAGGTTTTTTGGATAATTAAATCTTAAAGTTTATTTGAATAATCCACCTTACAAGGGAAGTACCTCACCTTAAGGTGGCCCTTTTTAATGAGACTTTGCATATGTTTAGGGCATAGGATGCCTACACCTAAATCACAATTTTTATCTGCGGAATGGACACGCCTCGGATTTTATGGCCATAAAACCTATTTTTCAGCCATTTTGGCCATAGCTCATATCTCGGTATAGGGATGTCCTAAAATTATGAACTAAACGTCATATTATAGAGAATTTTATTGGCTATAATATTGGTAAATGTTTCCTAGGCCTAAAAATTTTTTGAAATTTTTTATCGATTTTTTTCAAAAAATCCCGAATTTGGCCAATTTTCAATGGTCCATAACTCGGTTAGATGGAATCGTTGGACTTTGGCTCAGTTATCTTTTTTGATCACCATATCATAAAGTATCTCTATGCAAATTTTCAGATTTTTCTGACTACCTGAAAATTTTTGCGAATTCGCAATGCTAGGCCTGTAATGGGCAAAATACCTAGAATTTTCAGGTTAAGGGAAAAACCTAAAAATTTGCACAAAAATACTTTATGATAGTGTGATCAAAAAACATAATTGGGCCATGTTCCAATATAGCCATATACCCGAGTTATGGCCCATTGAAAATTGGCCAAATTCGGGATTTTTCGAAAAAAATCGATAAAAAATTTCAAAAAATTTTTAAGCCTAGAAAACATTTACCAATATTATAGCCAATAAAATTCTCTATAATATGACGTTTAGTTCATAATTTTAGGACATCCCTATACCGAGATATGAGCTATGGCCAAAATGGCTGAAAAATAGGTTTTATGGCCATAAAATCCGAGATAAGCTCATTGGGCAGATAATTATATTGCGGTTTACATAATTTTAATTATTTTATTTAATTTTTAATAATAAAACTCTAAATTTGTATTAAAAATGAGTTTAAGAAATTAAAAAAATTACTCGCCGATGAGAGGAATTGAACACATGACCATAAAAGTATTCTACATACTTACCCCATACACCATCCAGGCATCTGCCTCTCTCTATTTCCAATCCAATAAATCGTCAAATTAAAAATTTTTATTGGCCATAAAACAGTAGGCGAGCTCATTCCGCAGATAAAAATAGCGGATTATGTGTAGGCATCCTATGGCCAAAAGACATGCCAAGTTTCATCAAAAAGGGCCACCTTAAGGTGAGGTACTTCCCTTGTTAGCCCTCTATCTATGACACCTAAATCCATATGAAGATGGGGGAAGGGGGAGAGGGACATTTCCCTTACTCAACAAAAAAAGCGGACCCAAAAACAAAGTACTAAGGTTTTTGGTCAACTGAAGTTTTTGGAAAATTAAAACCTAAAGTATCAATATTAGCCATTAAATCATTAACTACTCATTTTTCGGCAATTCCTATTCCTAGTATCCTTTTTAATTCCTTGCCTATTTAATATCTAATATTTAAATTATTAATTCTCCATTTTCCACATAGGATCTTGTGAAAACCCATTTGACATTTGCGGTCCGTGAAGAAGTGGAAAATATGCGCAGCACAATCACCGAGCTGGAATCCAGAGTAATTAAATAAATATTTTAATAATTAAATTACCCGACTTCTAATAAGTAGTTTTTGACTTACAATAAATCAGGTACCGGTTTTAGACCGAAAAATCTCTTATTAATTTCTAGATCTCATCGAGACACATCGAATATGGGTATATAAAATGAAAGGTTTTGGCACAAAATTAAAGAGTTAAATGTTAAACCATTTTTCCAGTTAGGTTTTAAACTCTTTAATTTTGGGCTAAACCATAACAAATTATATACCAATCAACGCGTTTCGATGAGATCGGTACTTATGTACTTTGGGTCCTCTTTTTAGGAAAGTGCTTGGTCCCCCCTTTGGATTTGGGTTAGGGTTTGGGTTCAGGATACACGTAAAATGATTCTTACCCCATCCTAATCCTAACCCAACCCTGATTGACCCTAACCCAAAATATGAGATACCAAAGGGGGGACCAAGCACTTCCCAAAAAAGAGGACCCATAGTACATAAGTACCATGTGATCTATAAAATAATATAAGGTTTGTGGGGTCTAAAACCGGTTTCTGATTTATTATTAGAAGTCGAAAACTACTTTTTGGGGTAATAAAAAAAAATTTAATAAAATATTTAATTAAAAATTTTAGGTGAATTTGTTGGAAAATGAGAATCAAATTTTACGACAATTTGCGCCGGCCGATGTTCTGGGAAATTTGCCGGCTTTGGTGCAAAATGCACAAATTCAACAGCAACAAAAAATTGCAGCACAATCATCACAACAACAACAATCCAACAACAATAATCAATCGCAACCACAGCAGCAGAAAACATTTCCGGTTAAAATTATAAATTTAATAAACATTATTTTTGAATAAATTAGTAAAGCAGGGGTGAATAGTGGTCACAAAAAAATATTTAATTTTCCCAAATATGCTATTTTTGCAGTAATTTAGAATCCGGAACACGAAAAATGACCACATTCTTTTCATCATATTCTGTCATCTTGGTAATACAATGCCATCTTTTGCCAAGGAAAAAGATAGGGTAGAGAAATAGTCAGAAATTTCTGATGTGGGGTGCGCCAAATTTTGCAATTTTTCTCTAGCTCTTTAGGCCATTTGTTCTAATAAGTGGGAGGGGAGAGAGGCACGCACCCTGGGATCTCCTCTAGTCCCTCTCCCTGGCTACGACCCTGGCATAGGGGAAGACCAAAGGAAAATTTTTTAGCGGAAATGTAGGCCAAGCCAATATTTAGCCTAATCGTCAAAGCTCAACAAGAATAGTACTAATTTTTATTTTCTCAGGATGGTAGAATAGAATGATAAGAATTTGCCATTTTCTTGGCGCCAAATCTTCCATTTGGATTTATGAAAAATAAAAAAAATTTTAGGACCACTATTCTAAGTAAATTTTTCCAAAATTTTTTAGGTAATTTAATTTAAAAAACCTAAATTTTCCCTAAATTTTTCCCACACACAGACTGTTCCATCGGCACCGGTCATCATGGACGCATCCACCACACAGGCACAGGCCCAACAAAATCTTCAGAGAAATTGATGAGAAAATTATTTAATATTTTTGTGCACTATAAATATGCAATTTTAAAACAAATACAAATATATTTTTTATTGGTAAAATTTTTTCACATTTTTGAATTTGTTCAAATTTAATTTTTTTTAATTAATCGACGAATATTTAAAATATTTTTAATTTATTTTGTTTCCATTTTTAACATTTTTAATATATATTTTGGCACAGTTTTGAATGCTAAAACGCTTCATTCGTCCATTCCTTGAAATGTTCACCCAAACAACAACGAAAAGAGCGGCTGAAGAAGGTGCGGAAAAAGCAATGGTGGAAACGGCAAAAAAGAAACGCCGGGAGAAAAACGTCAAATATGCGGTGTTGCTTTCCTATCAAGGCCAAAACTATTTTGGAATGCAGGTTTATTTTTTTATTTACCCAAAAACTTAAAATTAATAAGTAAATCTTAAAGTTTTTTAGTTAATAAAAACCTTTAATTGAGTAAATAGGTAAAAATGAATGACTTAACATCTTGAGATAACCAGGATTTACCAAAATTCTTTGGATTTTCGTAAAATCTGCAGCAGATATATTCTACTTTCTACTAGAAGAGAGGATTCGAAACATTTTCAACTTCGAAAAATTAAAATATTCCTTAACCCTATCTTAGATTTGGGTTAGGATTTTTGGGTGAAAGGATTAAATGAAATGCGAATTTAGCAAAACAATTTAAAAATACAAAATTAGGGTTAACTAAGAAACTTTAGGTTAAGGAATTCCAACCCAGCGCAATTATTATGTCTTAATCCAAATTAAGGGTACCTGGGTCTGGGTTATAGAATAAGGATTAAGATATAAGATTAATCCGGATTTGGCACTTAAGCGAGTTACAATACAACTAAAACCCGGCGCCGGTCCGTATACCGTGGTGCGGTATTTTTGCAGTGTAATATACGGGTCGTATGAATACGGCATGAAAAATACCTGAAATACCGCGCGCGGTATTGCGATATTTATATATTACAAAAGCCGTATTATACTGCCCAGGCCCGGCACCAGGGGGGTGCAATTTGGGGCCCGGGCTCCCCCAAAATCGGGAAAAACCCGGAAAAATAGGGGTAATTTGGAAAAAAAAGAGGAAAAAATAGGAAAAAGTGTCGAGGGACCCCACCAAAAACCCTATGGACCCCTCCGAAAAAAAATCCTGGCACCGGGCCTGATACTGATACTGCTTACTATTATAGGTTATGGAATAAGTTGGTACGGCAAATTTTTGCGGAAAAAATAATGTACGGAATACCGCGGATTCCATTTTGTCGAGCTCTAGTTAAAATTCACTCCCTGAACCAGCACTGCTGGAGATGAAAATCTAAATAATAATAAAAACTTATTTTAATTAGTATTCTTGATTTGAAATTACAAGTTAGTTTTTTTTTATTTTTCTTCCAAATTTAATTCACTTCAGAAATTTAAAAATATTTCAATAAAATTAGCTTAAAAATATTAAATAAATCTTTTTTAAAGACTAAATTTGAACCCTACTTTCTCATTTTTTAGTATCAACGAAAAGAGGCGGAATTCCCAACGGTTGAATCGCATTTGTTGAGGGCAATGTTGGCCAATGGATTCATCAACCAAGAGCATATGGACGATTTATTTCCCTGGCATTTTCAACGGGCCGCTCGCACCGATCGAAGTGTTTCCGCCGTTCGACAGGTTTTATAGAGGGATGGAAAAAAGCTGATACTTATTGATTATCCGCCGGGTGTAGTAGAATTTGAACAACCCCAAAGTCCGCATAATTTCCTTTAATTAGGCATTATTAGGATTTATTATTTTTAAGCACTGATTGAGGGAATAGGTAAGAGCCTACCTATGATTGATACAGAAGCACTTCTTATTGTTAGAAATGTTCAAAATCTAACCACCGGATAAGCGATAAGTACCAAACAAACATTATTGGCGGAAAATCGCGCTTTTTGAAAAACTTACCTTAATAAAAGATTTTCTACTCAAATTATTATATTTTTGAAGGAATTGTACAATTATTTCACAATGCCTAAAGATTTAATAATGAATATGGGTGCCATCATTTAATATAAAGGAAAAAATAAATCCATCAATTACATAAATTTATAATCATTTTGTCCAATTTTGGCCAAATAATTTTGCCTTAACCCCAAAAAATACAAAATTGTCAAAAATAATTTTTAATTTTTTAAACTTTATTAGGGTATTGGGTTAAATAAGAAAATATCTCTAAAAAAATCTTGTCCATTCTTTTTCATTTGTAATTTTTAAAAAATTAGTAAAATTAAAAATAAATAAATCAAATAAAATTACATTAGATTTGTTCAATGTTTTTGCCAATGGACAAACATTTCATTGATAATGGCGTCCAATTGTTGAACAGCTCATTGCCCGAGGATATCCGCGTATTCGGCATTCGCAGAGTGGTCAGTTTTTTTAGAAAATAAATTTAAAAAACTTATTTTGAATTTTTATTTATTTTTTAAACCATTTAAAATTCCGCAAAAATTCATTTTTTTTTTGCTTTTTAAAAATGAATAATAAATTCTATGAAAAAATTTTTACTAATTTAAATATTTTTTTACCATTTTTTTTTGTTTATTTATAGAAAAATATTTTTCCATTATTTTTATTTCATAGGATTTTTGAATGATTCTAAATTATTTTTTTTATTTATTTAGAATAATTTTTATTTTTTTTTGACTAATTTTTATAATTAATTTTTTTCTATTTTTTTAATTCAATTTTAATTGGAATAAAAATTAATTTAAATATTTTTTCAGACCCCCGGATTTCATTCACAAAAATTTTGCGATGGTCGAACATATTCATACACTCTGCCCACTTTTGCATTTGCTGCATGCGATCAGGTCAGAAAATTATTTTTGTGAATAAATTCCCACTCCTTTGCTTTGCAGTTGACCACCGACCAATTTCGGATTACGGAGGAAAGAATTGAGGAAATTCGGGAATTGCTCAACTGCTTCATTGGCACACACAATTTCTTCAATTACACTTCTGGATTGTGTGTGCCAATGAAGCAGTTGAGCAATTCCCGAATTTGGCCAATTTTCAATGGGCCATAACTCGGGTATATGGCTATATTGGAACATGGCCCAATTATGTTTTTTGATCACACTATCATAAAGTATTTTTGTGCAAATTTTTAGGTTTTTCCCTTAACCTGAAAATTCTAGGTATTTTGCCCATTACAGGCCTAGCATTGCGAATTCGCAAAAATTTTCAGGTAGTCAGAAAAATCTGAAAATTTGCATAGAGATACTTTATGATATGGTGATCAAAAAAGATAACTGAGCCAAAGTCCAACGATTCCATCTAACCGAGTTATGGACCATTGAAAATTGGCCAAATTCGGGATTTTTTGAAAAAAATCGATAAAAAATTTCAAAAAATTTTTAGGCCTAGGAAACATTTACCAATATTATAGCCAATAAAATTCTCTATAATATGACGTTTAGTTCATAATTTTAGGACATCCCTATACCGAGATATGAGCTATGGCCAAAATGGCTGAAAAATAGGTTTTATGGCCATAAAATCCGAGGCGTGTCCATTCCGCAGATAAAAATTGTGATTTAGGTGTAGGCATCCTATGCCCTAAACATATGCAAAGTCTCATTAAAAAGGGCCACCTTAAGGTGAGGTACTTCCCTTGTAAGGTGGATTATTCAAATAAACTTTAAGATTTAATTATCCAAAAAACCTTGGCGCGTGGCGCCCGCCTTGGTACTTGTCGGCTTTGTGTTCGTATTTAGATTGATGATAAGAGGAATGACCCCCCCCCCCCCCACCCTCTCCCCCACTTATAGGTGTTAGGACTTAGGCAGGGATATCGGTTAGGGCTAAGATATGTAAAATTATATTCATGTATCATTTTAACCCTTATCACCTACAGCAAGGAGACCTCTCCTTTTCTCAACAAATGATCCAAATTCGATAAGTAACCAACATAACCTTACCTTACGTTTCTATTAAATATTAACCAAAAACCGTAAGTTTTGTCCTGATTCGTAAAATTGGGTGGGAAGGTAAAAAAAACTCGCCATGGCCTGTTCAATTTTGTTGTCAATTGCGACGGCATTTGGGCCTCCTCCAGCGCAGCATCCGGCAATTGTCACTCCTTCATTTGTTGGTGCCGTAGCCGATGCGGTCGTTGTTGGAATTGTGCATTGGCTGGCGGTGGTCGTTGCGACCAAACTATTGAATAACGTAAATTGCGGTGCACCCTTAAAAAAACATTTTTAAATAAAAAATGTAATTAGCTGAATAAACCGGTGCTCCATCCTTGTAATCAATGCATTCCCAACGGCCACGGGTGAACACTGCAGGCACCGGGACAACCTGAGAAATTTTTTGTTATTTTGCTGGTAATTGGAATGCTGAATTGGATTGATTGGAACATTGGTAAAAGTGCATCATAGCCCCCAAACGCCAAATCATGCAAATGATATACCATTCGATAGAGCTCATCGAGCTGAGTACGAATATATAAATAATTTCAGCGCGCTCGCGTTTTGGGCCAAGTTATGGCCAATAAAAACCATTTTCCCATACAAGTGCTTGGTCCCCCCTATGGGTCGAAAATTTTTGAAATTTTTATTCTAGCCAAATTATATACCAATCAACGCGACTCGATGAGAGAAACTCGAATTTGTCATCGGTTTCGTCTAAAACACAAAAATAAAAAAGTTATGGCCATTTTTGTGTCGCTGGAATGTGTTGGAACTGCGGAGGAATGTAAGAGTGGACTCCGGAGTGTGCGTAGCCGAAGCGCGGGAACTGGACGAGTGCTTGGCGAGCGAAGCGAGCCAAGCGCTCGTCTGGTCGCGCGGAGGCGGAGCACACGGAGGAGTCCACTCTGAAATGCCCACCGGAGCAGTTCCAATCCGTATTTCCTTTGCGCGACTGTAACTTTTTTATTTTTGAGTTTTATGCGAAACCGATTACAGATTCGTATTCAGCTCGTTGAGACGCGTCGATTTAGCTATAATATGTCGATATAAAAAATTTTAACTTTTTCGACCCAAAGGGGGGACCCTTCACTTTTGCGATTTTCATTTGGCCATAACTTGGGCAAAAATGCAAGCGCGCTGAAATTTTTTGTATTTTCAGACTCAGCTCATCGAGATCGATCGATTGGTATATCATTTATCTGATTTTATGCTTGGGGGCTATGAGTAAATTTTTCCGGAACATTATTTAATTGTTTGGATCTCTCCAAAAACTTTTGTTTTATTACAGCCAAAAATCTCGTTTTTATTATTTTTAATTCTTTTGCGAAACCTGAAATTGACGCTCTTTGGGTTTAACGAGTGTTGTCATTTATTATTGAATTGAATGATTTTGTATATATGTAGTTAATAATTGCACTGATTTATAGCAGATAAATTAACACAATTTTAATTGAATTATCTGTGAAGTTTGAGTTTGGTAATTAAAGAATTTAAGTAAGTTAGAAATTTGAAATGTTGAAAAAGTATTCATATAGTTTAATTTCATAAACCTTTAATAAAACTTAAAATGCCACTGCCACTACATAAATTATAACCTTTTAAAAATGCAATCAACTTAATAACTCAAAAAGCAAAGCGCTCGAAAAACTGAATGAACCGAACCGAGCTGAGGTGGTATGAAAAGAATCCGTGGGAGTGTTGGTTGCCACCGATTTCGGTGGTAAATCCCACATTTCCGTATGAAAAGAATATCCACGGATTTCCGTGGCATATCCCACCAATTTTCGGTGGTAAATCCCACTCCTTTTTCCCACTTATGAAAAGAAAGTCCCACGTGGGATTTGCCACCAAAATCTGTGGCAAAATACACTGAAATTGTCCACCGACTCTTCCTAGTGTGACATTTTTACCACGCTTTTTTAAAAAATCACTAAAAATCAGTAAAAAAAGATGAAATTATGAAATAAATTGTATCTTATAGAAAAGACTCTCCTCTATCTTTCTATATAAAAATTTTAATTTTTTATTCATGTTTAATATTTTTAAAATATTTTTGAAAAACAATGTTGGGTTCACAAGAAAGCCCAAAGTTTTTTACATATATTTATGAAAGAATTAAAATTTTAAAAAATCATTTTGAATTTTTATAGAATTTTAAAGAAAATTAGGTCTAAATTAATGGTAAACGCCACCGATTTCTCAGTGGGAGTGGTAAATACCACTGAAATTACTGTAGCACAGGGGAAATGCCATCAAAATCCGTGTTTTTCTTTTCATAAAGGGGAACCACCTATATTCGTGGTGTTTCCATCCGATATACGTGGGGGTAAATACAAGTGTAATTTTCCACTGATTCTTTTCATACCACCTCTGAGCGAGAACCGAGAATGAAAATATTGAACACGAGCATTGAAGGAATCATGCATGTAATGAAAGTAAATTGATTTTAAAGAAAGAGGAAAGAAGGAAGGAACGAGAACGAAGAGCGAAGAGTAAAGAAAATCGAAATCTCTAACTTTAATTATTAATGTTTCGATTTCGATTTAATCCATTTTCTAAATCTAGGCATTCGATTTGCGTTGATTTTTACCTCAATTATAAAGTTCAAAGAAATTTTCTAATTTGTTGCTTGAGTTTAATGATGTAACACAATTTTAGCCATTTAAAAATGTTTCAAGCGAGAATATTTTCATCACATTTTCGCCATAATTTCTCATCAACAAAGACAACATTATTGAAAAAAATGATTGTATTACGCACATTGACAAGAACAACAACCACTGCTGTTGAACAAGGCAGCCAATTCCCATTTGTTATTCCAAAGGTTTGCACTCATTTTTAAATACATAAACCATCGAAAAAAGCACACATGTAGCCATATTGGCGAGAACAATCCTTACAATTTGGGGTACCAATTTTTTTTAAAGAACTACTAAAAAAATACGAAACTGTTATCTATTATGGTTATTATTATTATTATGCCATTTTTGATTTTTCCATTTTGGTGATATATGCCGACATTTGACAAAAAATATCTGCTTTGGATAAATGAATTTTCTTATTTTTACCATAAATTATTTATGTTTTTTTACATTTAATCAGCAGGCGCCAATCCTGTAACCTGAAATTAAAAAATGAAAACAAAATAAAAGCGACCCATTTGTTACAAATTTTTTCCTGAACACTGCCCAGCTATTTTTGTTGGCTAAAATTTGTCTGGGCAGTAATGTCGGGAGTCTACGAACCAGTCAAAAAATAAGTTCGAAAAAAATGGGTGCCTCCCCTTCCCCTACCCGCCACTAACAAATTTTTCTACTGGGCTGTGGGCAGGCCCGGCGCCAGAATTTTTGGAGGTTCTATAGGGTTTTTGGGGGGTCCCTTAACACTTTTTTCTATTTTTTTCCTCTTTTTTTTCCAATTTACCCCTATTTTTCCGGATTTTCCCGATTTCGGGAGAAGCCCAGGCCCCAAGTTGCACCCCCCTGGCGCCGGGCATGGCTGTGGACTCTGATTTAAATGTGTCTAAAATATACCTCTGAATCTGAACATAGAATTATTTATATGCAAATGGATGTCATATGATGCCTAAAATTACCACAAAACAATTTTAAAAAATTAAGAAAGGGGTCCCAAGTTTTACGGATTGCTTCCATGATCCATGAGGAATAGTAAACGCAAAATAATGTTTAAAATTAATATATAGTAAATTCATATTCAAGGAAAGAGTAGCCGATAATATGGCGGCCGGCAGCATTTCTCCTTCCTCCATGCTTACACTTGAACAAGAACAATTGTTGGAATTAAAAGCTAACCAAAAACCAACGGGGGAAAACAACAAAATGGATGCAGTGGCCAAACAAGTTGGACATCAATATATACCCGGATTGCTCACAAATTTCTTCAGAAAAATTGCCATCAACCGAAATTTTCATCCACAACACAAAATGGTTATGCAAATTTTTAAGACAATTTTTGTTAAAATTGAATATAAAAAATAATTAGAAGTACAAAACAGAAATTTACGAATTTATATCTCAAAACTCCTTCAATTCATTTTATTTTTAAGATATTGAGGGAATCGGCCACCAAATTGTACGACAGTTGTGCAAATGGCAGCAATTACATTTTGCTACATAAAGGTTTAAAAATAAATTAATAAAAGAAATGAGAAAAATTGGCGACGATTTTGAAAGGAGAAATTTATCAAAAAGAAATAATTAATTTTGCACTAATCATTAATTATTAGTCTTACCAGACCTATGATTACCTATGTTACAGCTTATATTGGAGATTGGCTAAATCCCGAGAATTAGCTTAAATGGTCTATTATGAGCAACTAATTGTTGGAAATCTCTGCTTATAGTAAACTCATAAGTTACTTGAGAATAGGCGCTCATTAGGCTCGGCACTGTCGATTTAGTCTATGCACAATTTCAGATCCGAAATAGCGAATAGAAAAAGTTTAAAAACCGGTTTGGGTTTAAGCAACCGGTACAGATTTTAAAAACAAGGTCATAACATTTGAAATTGAAATTTTATAGGCTAAATCGACCATGCTGATTCGAATGAACTCATTCTCGAGCCTCTAGGCTTTCTAATAAGCCGAGATTTCCACCCCAACTTCGAGCTAATATTCCTGAATTAACCAATTTCTAATATTAACTGTAATTCACTGCCTTTTTATTTATTAATATTACCTAAAAAGTTATATTTTATATCTAAAAAAGTCATTTTTTAATTTAAAAAATAATAAATTCATTCAACAGAATTTGGCATGCCCGACAATTTCTTCAGTTGGTATCGGCTAACATTGCTCCATATTTGGTAACTTAATTAAAATTATTTAATAAAATTAGCCTAAAATAATTCCACCATTTAAAAAGGATGGGTCTGGTTCGAATGCAGCAATCCATGGAGGCCTTTTCCTTTTGTCTTTTTCGCAGTCAAGTTACGAATTTAATATATTAAAATAATATTTAATTAAATTCTAATTTTTTTAAATTTAAAAAGGCAATATATTTAATTTTAAAATTCTAGAAAAATTTTAATTTTCTTTGGAGAATTTTTGTTGAAAAATGCAAAAATTAAAAATTTAATTTTTTTAAAACCCATAAGAATTTTTAAATTTATAGTAATATAAAGGAGCAAGATATTAATTTAAAAATAAGCAATCATTATTTATTGTATAATTTAAATTAAAAAAAAATATTAAAAAATTTCTCAAAAATAATATTTTAAATATTTAAAAAATGGAATAGATGGCCCTGGGCATGTTCATCATATGGCCGTGATGGTTGCGCCAACCCGAGTGGATTATAGCGTGAATAAGGGTGGCATCCGAACTTGGGTTGTACTCATCGTTTTTGTGCTCCTCTGTTCCGCAATACTCCAAATTTTCTCCGAGGAAGGAGGAGGTGATAAATTATTTAAAAATAAATTTTATAAAAAAATTAAAAAATTAGGATGAATTTTTAACAATATTAAACCTAAATTATTAAATTTAATCAGAGGAAAGAGAATTGACAATGGTCGAAGACGGCGTTGATGCGGAAAATGAGGGAGGATGGAAAGAGGAGGCCAAAATTGGTGGATCACAAAAAAGACCAATAATATCTGGGCAGAATAATGAAGATGAAGAAGACGATGAAGAGGACGAGGAGGATGATGAAAATGAGGAGGAGGAAAAGGATGGGACTGGGAAGGAGGAAGAAGGCAATGAAATGGATGAGCAATTTGAGGTAGAAAATTTAGGAAATTTAAATTTTTTAATTTATCATATTTGCATATTGCTGGAGCATTTTTTTATATTAATCCGAAAAATAATTATATTTTAAAATAAAATAATGGGAATAATTTATGAGTTTAAATTTTATTTTTAATTTTTAGGAAAAGAAGAGTACCAAAAAAATGGATGAAGAGGAAATGATGTTGGCAAGATTGAGGGAAAAAGCAGCAAAACGATGGAAAGAAAGACAACAACAACAACAACAGAAAATACAACAACAGCAGCAGGAGGCAATGATGAATCGGGGCAAAATTGCAAGGGAACGAATTAGGCGAAGGAATGCAAAGAGAAGAATTGAGGATGATGATGATGAGGATGAAGAAGATGAAGAGGAGGAGGAGCAAAAATTGGTGAATTTTCATTTTTATAAAATATATTTTTAATTATTTAATTTTTATACGCGCCTCATTTCTTGGTTTTATTTTAATTCAGGAAAAATGTTTTAATGAATTAAAATTTTTTGACTAGGTTCTTAAAATTTTAACAAAAAAAAATATTCACTGACTGCGACTGCGAGTTATAGCTTAGCTTTTTATCTTTTAATCTTAACATTTTATTGTTTTTATCACGCACCATAAGCTCTTGTGGCGCAATGGTTAGCGCGTTTGGCTGTTAACCAAAAGGTTGTTGGTTCGAGTCCAACCAGGAGCGGCTGATTTTTTTTTTCAAAAATCCAAGGTCTTTTCAACCTTTTTAAAATTGATTGCAAACAAAAAATAAAAAGTACATCTTTTATTTACCATTTTTGCCACATTTTTCACACATATTTTGGGTCACTGCTCCAATAAATGGAAGTTTTGTGGGAATTTAAATTATTTATTTACTGAATTATTTTATAGGTTTAAAAAATAATTTTCAAAAATTTTAAATTTTTGTATTTTTATATGTAATGGCAATGTTTTTGTTTTTATTGAAATTATCTAAATTTTGTGGGAATTTAAATTGTTTATTTATTGAATTATTTTATGGGTTTAAAAAAATTTTCAAAAATTTTAATTTTCTGCAAATTTTTATTTAAATGCAAAATTAGAAAATTAAAAATGTGTATTTAATTAAAAAAAATTTACTAATATTCTTGAAATATCTAGATTCAACGCCAAGAAGTTGCACACGAAAATGCCGACGATGAGGAGGATGAAGAGGAGCAGAAAAGAGAGCGGGAAGAAGAGGTTCGGTATTGGCAATTGAAGAAATTGAGATGGGGCAAAAATAAATAATAAATAATGATGAAAAAATAGTTTAAATAATTTACTTAATTAAAATAACATATTTAATATGTTACCAATTTTTTAAAATTTAATTTCATCATTTTATCATTGATATTTTTTGTGTTGTGAAAACTTTTAATAGAATAAAATTTTATGGACATTTTTAATTGAAATTTTATTTTTGGTTGTATAATTTATTTTAAAGTGTAACATTTAAATAAAAATTAAAGATTTAATATTTTTAAATAGCTTCTAAATTAAATTTTATAAAAATTTTTTCCATTTTTCGAACCCATAAAAATTTTTTAAATCATTAATTTAAAAATAAAACATATTTTATTTGTAAAAACAAATTATGAATCGAAATGAGCCTTTGCCAAAATGTATAAATTTAAAAAATTAATATAATTTAGCATGGAATTCTGTTGGATACAGAAGATGAAAAAGATGACGATGATAGAAATGAAATTGCCCAACAGCAACATTTTATGCTTAAACGCAATAAAATTGAGCCCAAAACTAAAAAGGGAGGACACGTGAAATCATGGCGAGAATTAAGAGTGCAAAAGGACGATGGCCAAAAACCGAGAAAAGAATTGCTAAGGCAACAACAGAGAAAAGTTAGAATTTTATTTTAAATAATCATTAAAAATTGGTATTAAATTTTAATTAATACTTTTTCATCTTTCATAGGGATTAGGAGCGATTGAATTTAAATTATACTTAATTAGTTGTGTGGGAAAATATGTAAATGATGTGGAAAAAAAGATGGCTTTAAAAAGGCAGAGATTGGGGCAATATTTGATTTTCAAATGACAATTAGCAATTACCAATTAGGAAGAATTGGGGCTATAGTAGGACGATTAGAAAAGGCCTTTAGGCATTGCTGGCATTAACAGTTAACATCCATAAAACTGACTTAATAATTATAAAGTATAAATTCTTAACAAAATTTATAAAATTAATTTGTTCAATATTAAAGTTGAAATATGTTGCCGACATTGACACAAAAATGCCCATTGAAATGGAAGAAGATGAAGAAAATGGGGAAGAAAAGGACGAGGAAAATGAGCAAATATCGCCAGCCACAGAAATTATTGCGTTACGAAAAAGGTGGATTTTTTTAAGAATAATTTTTTCATCTCATAAAATATTTTCATAAAATGGGGAATATATTCTTTTAAATTTTTTGATATTTAAAATATTCAAGAATCAATTCGAGAACATATTAAATTAATTTAATTAAAAAATTATAAAAATATTTTATTATTATTATTAAAATTTACAAAAAAGTAAAAATTAAATAACCTTTATTTATCTTCCTAGGCCAGGATACAATCGCAAAGCGATCACGAATCGAGGCGATTATCGTTTTCGGCAAATTCTGGATTCAGGCGATTATTTATTAGAAAAGGCAATTTTTAAATTTAAAAATAAAATATTTGATTTTAGTTATTTTAATTTAAAAACAAATTTTATTCTGTTTTATTTCTAGTCTAATTTAGATAAAAATTTTAATTTTAAAGAGATTAATTATTAAGGTTTTAATGGGCAATAAATGATGATCCTTACCGTGCTAGTTTTTTTTTTGAAATTTTTCTTAAAATTTTTGATCATAAATTTGTTTTGTAAGTTAATTGAATATACGTTAAGTTTTTTTAAATTAATAATTTATAGAAATAATTTATGTGTTCTACTTTTTTATTTTGATTTTTTAATATTTATTATAAAAAAGGTTTTTAATAAAATATTTTGATTTCATAATTATACATATTAAAAATGAATTCATTATTTAGCATGAATTTGATGTGGCAATGCAAAAATATCAGCAAGTGCTGGAACATGATCCACAGAGTCCAAGGTCATCGAATTATTAATTTCTATTTTTAAAGATAATAAAAATTTTAATATTTTTTATTTAATTTTGATTTATTTTGATAAATATTTAATTTAAATTTTTCAGAGGGCTTTTTGGTCGTGCCCGTCTCCATCAATTGAAATCAGAATTTGCTGATGAGGGGGAACAATGGGCTAAAAAAGAAGAATGGCTGGAAAAGGCAATGACAGATTATAGTGCAATTATGGAGAATGAGGAGACACCGGACGAATTATTCAGGTGGAATTTTCACCTTTAACAAAATTTTTGGATGAACTAAAAAGAGATGGAAAAAATTTAAAAAAAAATTGCAACCCATAAATTAATTTATTAAAGCATTTAAGTCTATTATAAAATTTATTAAATTAAAAAAATCTTTTTTTCTTTTCATCAAAATTTTGTACAAAAAAAATTTTAAAAAGTAAAAAAAATTGCAGAATGGCCGCCGATCATTTTGTTGAATGTGCCCGTTTTCGGGGTGGTCAACAGCACAAAATTGTGCAAGTCCAAAGAGCATTGGTATTTTTAAATTTAAAAGTTTATTTTAAAAAATTCTTTTAAAAAATATATAATTAATTTTTAGTAATTTTGTTATTAAGTTGGACCGCTTCCCTGACAATTTGGACATTCAATGCCAATTCGGGGCAACTTGGCTGGGAATGAATCGACCCGAGGAGGCGGCTGCTATCTTTAAAAATGTTTTCCCTTTTTAAAAATTTTTTTTAAACTCATAAAATTTTAATTTGATTTTTTGCTTAAAATTTCAATATTTAATTAAAATAATTTAAATAATACTTGTTGGCAATCTTCGATTATAAATTAAAATGTTAAAAAAAATAAAAAATTAAATAGTTTATTATTGAATAAATTTTTTGCAACCCATAAATTTTTTTATGATTTTTTACAAAAAATTATTCAATATTTTAATTTAAATAATTAAAATGATGCTCAAAATGTTCCAATATAAATTAAAATATTAATTGAAAAATATTTAATATTTTTTTTATAAAACAAATAGGAAAAAATTATTAATTACTTTTATATTTTTTTGGTTAATAATAAGTTAAAATATTTATTAAATTAAACAATGAATTAAGAAAGGAAAAAAATTGCCAATTTAAATTTCCCCAGGTTCTGGAAGCGGATCCAACAAATGCATTGGGCCAAGCCTATTATGGGTTCATTTTGAAGACACACAACGGGGAATTGGAGAAAGGTGTCCAATTGTTGCGGAGGGCAATTCGCTCGGGGCATCCGGACGTCAGGACGAATCCAAAGTGGGAAAGCGCTGTTCCAAAAATATTTAAATTTGCTTTTTTTTGAAGATTTTATTTCCACTTGGGCGATGGTCTAACTCGACTTGGCCGTATCCAAGAGGCATATTCAATTTATGCGGATGCAGTCAAAAATGGCTTGTTTCCTTCGGTAAAATATACATAAAAAATACAAATTATTTTAAGTATTCATATGAATTTAAAGCCCGTAATTCGGCCAATTTTTATTGGAAATAATTATTTACCCCGTTAAAAATGAATAATTTTATTTTTTATTCTTATTTACCCATTATGATAAAATAAAAGAAGATTTATTTTTTAAACCCATACAATTTTTCATGTAAAATTTTTATAAAACAAAAAATAATATCAAAAAATTAAAACAAGGAGGTTTTCAACATCAAAAAATTTAATTAAATAATTAATAATAAAAAAATTAAAATTCCCACTGCAAAGGTTTTGCAACGATCAGTGCACAATTTGAAGGGGCTAACTGCTCGCCCTTGGTGGGCATTGGATCAGACGGAATGTGCAAAACAATTGAGACAATTGGAAAGGCATTGGACTGCGATAAAAGGCAAAAAACAATAAAAAAATTATTAATAAGAAAAATTATTTTAAAAATTATTTTTATTTAATTACATAAAAAAATTATTTTTAACAGAGGAAATTGTGCAATTATGGAATAAAAAGAAACATTTATTTGTTCGAGAGAGTGGGTTGGACGCAACATTGGTGGACCCAACGGGAGGCCAATGGGCACTTGTTTTACGAGGAAATTCGCATGGAGCAGTGTTGAGAGAGGAGGTGACCTAGGGAATTTATTTTTAATTTTTTGATACATTCTTTTCATTTTCTGAATTTTCAGCATTTTTTCTTCAAATACTAATAGGATCTTCGATAAATAAATTTATTTTTTAATTTAATTAAATTGATCATAAGCGTATAAATCGAGTTCTTTTTATTATGTTTTTTTTAAATAATATTTGTAGATAATTTAAGGAATTAAAAATTGAAATATTTTATGAGTTTTAACAAAAAAAAATGAATTTTTAGAATAAAATTTTAAATAGACACATTTTAAGAATTTTTTGAAATTTTTGTTTTTTCCGACGAAAAAATTTATAATTTAAAAGCAAAATAATTTGTTGGATTTTCATAGATATGCGATCGTTGGATGCCGTCAACATGTGAATTGCTTAAAGCATTCACAAACTCAATTTGTGCCAGGGAAAAGGTCAGTCCATTTTTTGTAATGTCAATTGAATTTTTGCCACATTCCATAAATACTTGGGTGTGTCCATTCTCCTCTAATATTTATCTTCTAATTTTTTCGTTTTTTGCATCCCATAAATTTTTTAATAGAAAATTTTCATAAAATAAATTCTGGAAAAATTATTTTTTAATATAAGCAGCACGCGCAATTTTTTATCCAATTTAATTTTGAAAATTAAAAAATAAAATAAAAGATTGAATAAATGCTTTAAATTTATAAAATAATTTAAATAAAATTAATTTTACTATTCAATTCGCCCCATATACAAATTTTCTATTTTGATGTTAATTTTACTATTACCTTCTACTCTGTTTAAATTGGGTATATTTCTCCTCTTTATAATTTTTTCCTTATTTTTGAATCCTATAAATTTTTTAATAGCAATTTTTAGGAATAATTATTTAAATAAAAACAAAATGAATATATTTGTTTAGTTCTATAAAGAAAAAAATTTTTAAAAATAAAATAAAAAACGAATAAAATTTAATGAATTTTATTAATTTAATTTATTCCCATCTCAAACATTTAATTTAAAAGGAAAATTTCTAAATTTTTTATTTGTTTATTTCCCAATTTCTACCAATAATAAATTATTTTTTTTAGATCAAACTGTCCGTTTTGGGGTCGGGCACCAGCAGTTGGCCTCATTGTGGACCAACAAATTACATTTTGGAGGCACATTTGGGTATTTTGACTCCATCCGAAGCAAGGCTTCGTGTTGGCAATGAAATTCGGTGAGAATAGTTGATTTTTATTTAAATTTTTATTTTTTAATTTAAAGTGGAAATAATAGTTTTTAATTTAAATTTTTAATTATTTTTTATTTTATAGTGGATGGCGTCAAGGCAAAATGTTCATCTTCGACACCAGTTTTGAGCGTGAAATTATTTTTGATGGGGTAAATTTTATTGTGCATTGAGTTCATGATTTTTAATATATTTTGAATTAATTTTTCCCCAAAATTAAAATTAAGTTCAAAAATATTGGGCACAAAAGATTGGATTTTAATATATTTCAAATTATTTTTCCCGATTTATTAAACAGAAAAGGAGAAAAAAATTTATATGGTACAAAAAAATAATTTATTTCTTAATCATTTAAATATTTATTAAAAAATTTTAATTAAATAAATTTATGAAATTTTATTATTATAAAATTTAATTCAAAAATATATATTGCACAAAGGATTTCGGTTTTAATTTATTTCGAATTAATTTTTTCTCATTTAATAAATACTAGGGTTGCGCCCCCGTCCCCGCGGGGGTCACTCCCGACGGGGGCCCCCGCGGGGGTTTGAGTCTCACCCCCGTCCCACCCCCGAAAGTCCACCCCCGATCACTCCCGCCCCCCGAACCTCCACCCCCGCGGGGGTACGGGGGTGAACATACACCCCATATTATTGGATTTTTCAAGGAAAATGCAATATGAAAGGAAATTTTTAGCAGATTTTTGTAGGATTTTTAAATTTTCATTAAGAATTTTTCGCTGCGCGTCCATTTTTGGTTAATTTTTTCGCTGCGCGGCTCTTGATAATCTTCTGTTATGGATAATAGATCTCACAAAATCACTTTTTATGGTTAATTTAGGGTGCTAATCAAGAATCTAACATCCTTTTAATCATATCATGCCATATTGAAGATTTATATAAGACTTTCCGGCAAAAAATGTCTGTCAAATTTTATTTGTAAAAGCAAATTTGGATGATGTGCAAGGTGAAACCAGTGAGGGACATTAGCATCTCGCCACTAATCTCATCGATTTTGACGAGCCTTAGCTCATCAGCCAATTAAACAATTTAAATGACCTAAAGTATATTTGATAGCCCCAAATCTTGGCTATCCAATGGTAAAATGATAATCCAAAACTTCAAAGCTTTGGCCAAGATGAGGCCAAAAATTTAGAAAAATTGTTTTTGTATCTAGGCATTTAGGGCTATATTTTGGCCAAACCATTACAGTTTTGTATGTTCAATATATCATTGGATAGCCGATACTTAGGGCTATTAAATGCACTATATCATTTAATTTAAATTAGTAAATTGGCTGATGACTGATGAGCTAATGCTCTTCAAATTCAAAATCACTGTGACGCTTGTGATCGAGACGCTAATGATAATGATCCTAACCGTGTGTAACTGGCATCAACAAATTCAAATGATCCAGAAAAGGAAGAAATTGAAGAGGAGATTGAATGAATTATGAATTAAAATTTATTTGCGTTTATAATTTATTAAAATTTTGCTAAATTTTTCTTCAGAAATTTTTTTTTGAAAAATAAGACTTTAAAAAATTTTGGTCAACCCCGTACTCCCGCGCCCCGTCAAGGTCACCCCCGTCCCCGCCCCCGAAGGTGTCACCCCCGATCACCCCCGCCCCCGTCCAACTCGCCCCCGACCCTCGGGGGCGCAACCCTAATAAATACATAGAAAAAGAGAAAATAATTTATGTGGTACAAAAAATTTTTATTAAAAATTAATAAAAAATATTTTTTACATCATCTAAAACTTCCAAAAAATTCTAGGCACCGGCTAATGCTCTGAGGATTGCTCTCGTCCTGGAATTATGGCATCCTGAAATGCCGCAAACATTGAGAGGAAAAATTGTGGAGGAAAGAGAAGAGGAGGATGATGGAAAGTGAAAATTGATGCCAAAATTGATCTCCATACAAATGTTTTTGTTCAATAAATAATAATAACATTTGGTTTATTAATAAAAATTCAGAATTAATTAATTTTAAAAAGATGGATGATTTTAAAGCAATAATTCTTTGATGTTTCCTACAGCAAAATTCCACTTGAATGAATCTAACCCAGCGGCAATAGTAATTTTCTATTCATTATTTTCGTCATAATAATATTTGACAAAAAAAGGTTACAGTACAGACGCTCATTTAGCATCATGTTTTATAATGACTTCAAAAACATCATTTTTAATTACTCATTTCAAATTACATGAACCACAAACTTAAAATCATTCAATTTTTCCTAAATATTTGTGATCTTTTAATTAATGTTAAATTTTAGTTTTTTTAAGTGTTATCAATCTATACACCAATCCATAAACTAAAACTAAAACTCATTTAAAAATTTTATATGCAAATTTTGGTTTGCAAATTCCATTCCACTGAAAAAGTAACATCAGAAGCCATAAAAATAACAAAAAGGCATATGGAATGCATTAAATTATTCCCCGAATGCATATTAGAATTCTTTTTTTTTGCATCATTTATCCTGTTTCCTGTATATAATAAAAAGAAAAAATGAATTTCGCAGAAAATAATTCTTTCATAGTTAAAATTTATTAAATTTTTCGTCTACATTTTATATTCATTCTTCTATTGCTTTTATTACAATGAATTCTTTGCAAATTGCTCCTAATTCCAGATTTATTTTTTTTATTTTTCCTTATCATCTGAAGTTGAGGACCCACAAGGAGAATGGGATCCATGGCCACTGGTAGATGACGATGTTTGAGTAATATGCTGCTGATTATCTGTGAAAGGAATGTTATAAGATTTTTAGAATTTTTATTTTTTTAACAGGTTTTTAAAAATATTCTTTCTTTAAAATTTTAATTCTATAAAATTTAATTAATTATTTACCACCCATTCAAAATTGTTTTAGAATAGAGAAATGATATTGCTCATAATTTGAAATGATATCGATTTGCTTTACGGTTTCTTTATTAAAATTGCATCTTTTTTAAAAATAATAATACTGTATATCATCTTATTTAAATTTATAGTAATTTTATAATAATATTTAATTTAAAAATTTATTAATTTGGCTAAGATTAATCTTGATTATTTAAAAATAATTTTACAGGATGAATGGTTGCTATCGCGGCTTGACTCATTGCGATTGAAGATAATTTCCTTCAATTGGCACTAAAATAAACAAAAAAAAATATTAAAAATTTTCCAACAATTTTTTCCACATCGATATATCTTTTGATTTATTCACCAGACAAAGGCAATTTGATCAATTTATCGATCAATTGTTTGATACCATCCGGAGTCATTTCTTCCTGTTGCTGTTCTTGTTCTTCATTCTCTTGTAAAGCAGCAGAGAATGACTTTTCTAAAATTTCACATTCCTTTCGATAGGCTTCTAAAGAATTCTGAAAATTGATTTTTTAATTCAGATTTCCTTAAATATTAAATTTTTACCTTCAATAATTCAAGGCGCCAATTATCTTTGAGCAATATATCCTCATGCTCCACTTCTTTTATTTGCATCTTCAAATATTTCTCAATCCCATCGTTAATTGAAACAATGGAATTCTTCTTCAAATAAATGCCGGCTTGTGCAGCAATATTATTGATAAATTTTTGTTCTTCCTCAAATTGCTTTACAATCTTCTTGAATTCATCGATTTCCCTTTGTTTGGTTGCTTTCTTTTTGGCATTTTTATTCAACATTAACCTTGCGAAATTGGAAGGAAATTTGAAAACGTTCGCCCCTGTATCCAGCCTTTTAAGGCGTTCTTCCTCATTTTGAATTCTGACAATGTATGTCTTTAAAATTTTTAAGAATTTTATTAATAGCAATAATAAACATACTTGAATATTCTTGCTGATCTCAGCCAATGGTTTGGACAATGTGAAAATAATATTTCGAGCTTCATTCAATGCAATGGTTTCCTGTGTGCAATGTGGAACCAAACAATCATTCATATAGTTGAGGAGTCGATCAAATTCCTGATAGGAGTGACACCAACTTTCGGAAATTTTATTGAAATCATCTTCACTGAATTTGAAATTTGCTTTGACAGCACAAAGGAATCGAAAGGCCTAAAATGATTATTTATATCAAATTAACTAATCAATTTTAATTAATACCTCATTGTCAACACAAAAAACATTCTCCTTCTTCAATTCAATGCGAATTCCAGTCTTTTGGGCCAATTCGTCCAATTGAATTTTGAGTGGTTTCAATGTGTCCCCTTTAAGTTAAAATAAAATATAATTTAATTTTTCCATTTATGGATTCATTTTACCGGGACGATAAAGTGTTCCACGTGAATGGGTAAAGCAAAAAACAATATTTTTTGCTGCATTTCGATGCAAACTGGCCAACAATTCTTGTAGACAATAACGAAAAGTAGAGTTCAGCCTAGATTCATTCGGTTTGAGCAAAATGCAAATGCAATTAATTTGCTTCAGAGTAGAAATATGGCGTAGGATATTGTTCACATTCTCTTTGTCTTGATCAATTCTTCTGGTATCTCCAATGCCAGGGGTATCAATTATGCGGAGTGGGCCACCTATAATGTGAAAAAATAAAAAACTCAAGATTGTGAATTTTTTCTACCTTTAATCGATTTAAAGATATATCCTCTTGGATATATGGTGCTGGAATCGGCGCCGGTAAAATTTTCATTGATGTCCTCAATTGGATTTTTGCAATCAAAGCAATCAGAGAGAACTCCATGTGGACAAATTTTAATTGGAACTGATTCAAATTGATCATTCGTCAATGAAAACTGAGCCGGAATCAAACAAATTGGCTTATCAGCCTAAAAAATTTTAAATTTTTCGAATAAATTTAAAATTTAAAAATAAATCAAATTTTATTTACTATCTATTTTTATATCCGCCTTTCTACAATTCTGTATACCTGTAATGCTTCATCCATTGTTTGAAAAGTGATTTGATTGGCCAGAGCATTGATCCAAGTGGATTTGCCAACACCGGTTTGGCCAAGAATCAATAAATTCTTCTCTTTGAATTGTTGAAAACGCAGCAAATTGGGAGACAATGTGTTTGAGTCGAATTGGACAAATTCATCAGGACCATGGGAGTGGCTCAGCTGAAGAATTTTTACTCATTATGCTAATCTAATTAGTGCTAATTTCAAAATTAGGCTACCTCCTTTAAATAAAAGGCCTTCATATTTGCAATTTTTGCCTTCAATGCCAAATTTTCTTCCAACAATTTTGCATTTTGCCTTTTCAGTTCATTGTTTTCATGTTCCATTTTGACAGTTTGTTTAACGAAAATTTAGATAATAAATTTGTGTAGAAACGTTTAAAATTTCTGAATTGGGCTGATTAAATAAAATTTTTAAATATTCAAATGAATATTTTGTTTAGTTTTTTTTTATTAATTTATAAATGAAAATTGAGAATGAGAAAATGCTTAATTTCTTCTTTATTTTATATAGAGCATTCACACAATGGAATTGTTGAATTGGTATAGGTAGCCTACCCAATTGCCCATATTTCCCATGCCAACTTTAAGAATGGAGGCGAAGCATGGATAGATGGACGTATAATGATGGAATTGACCTAGGGTTGGCCCCAGTCCCCTCCCCGTCCCCGTCCCCGCCCCCGTCCCCGGGATTTTTGCCCCCGTCCCCGTCCCCGAAAATTTGGTAGCCATTCCTCGCTCCCCTCCCCGTGAGTTCGGGGATTTCGGGGGAAATTTTAAGGAATTTTTTTTTGAAAAACTCAACTAAATCATCTTTTTTTCTTTATTTTCTTGCATATAAAATGATATTTATACGTTAAATCATCTCCTTTTTCATTTCACAATTCATTATAAAAATTTTTTTGAAAAATGAAAAAAAAAAGTTGCAAAATCCCCGAAATTTCGGGGTCCCCGCCCCCGTCCCCGGGATTTTTTGCCCCCGTCCCCGAAGTTTGGAAAATCCCCGTCCCCGTCCCCGAAGCTTGCCTCCCCGCAATTCCCCGTCCCCGAAAATCGTCCCCCGGGCGCCGGGGGCCAACCCTAAATTGACCTGTGAGCCAAAATTTGAATATTTTTTTGTAGAACTTTGTTCATTTTTGATTGATGAACAATGAAAAATTCTAAAATTCCCCACACAATCATCAGCCATTCATCAATTCTGTTAGATTACTGAATGCTCTGACTGACCAAGATTTGGGCATCGGGGATTATGCTTCGAGCATTTTTTTTTTAATAAGGCAATTCACCTTATAAAAAGTTGAATGAGCAAATTTCGTCAGCGAACATTTTTATATTTGTATTTCTAGTGAGAGTGCGATTTAGCATTTAAATTTATTTTAGGTTCAGAAGATCCAACAAAAATGTTTAGCTCACAAACAAAGAAAAATGGGCAATGTAAATTTATAAGAAAAATTCAGTGGAGGAATAAAAGGGCATTATTGAATTTTTATAAAATTGAATTAAATGTCAAAAATGGGGACATTTGTTTATTTTTTAGAGTGAATTATGAAATGTGGAGAAAAATTTTAACAATAAATGAGCTATAAATAAAATTAAATGTGAAAGGACAAAAAATAAAGGATCATTTGGTGCATCAATATATAATAAAGATGAATTTTTATTCAACGGAAAAAAATTTATAATTTAACTGATTCATCACAAAAAAAATTTTGAAATATTTTTTTGGATTAAGATAGTTTATTTCATCAATGCAAGTAAATAATTGGGAAATGATAATGAGAAGATGCTTAATTTCGTCTTTCTTTTATATAGGTTTCCATATCGAATTGTTTGAATTAGGAATGGAATTGGTAGATCAAAACAATTATGATCTTACTTTTTGATGCCCTACAATCGCTTGAAACTAAATAATTAATGTTTTTGAAAAGGAACAAGCTGTAAAATGCAGCCATTATTTATGAAAAATGTTCAAAAAATTTCCGTGCTTGAAGAAATGTTCAAACAAATTGTGGAAAAAAGTAAAAAAATTGTCCAATTTTTGAATTTCTATTGAAATTTTAAAAATTTTTAAATTGTGTATGAGAAAAAATAGATCTGCATTAACATTTTTGGTAATTTTGTATTTTGATTTTTTTAAAATTAAATTTAATTCTTGCAGAAAATTATTTTCTATGGGTATTTTCAGCCAAGAAAAGAATGCTTCACCATTATTTTATTTAAAAATGGACAAATTTAAAAAAAAAATGGGCAGATTTGCAAACAAACCATTGTGATTTGGAGGATTATAATTTTTAGGGAAGCAATGGAGCTGTTATGGGCTAAAGGAAGCCAATAGCAAAAAGTGCCAAAAATAGACAAAGGGAAAAGGAAAGGAACATGGCACAAACGAAGACGATGGCCTAGCGGTTTAGGCACCAGAGTGGAAGGGGCCCCCGAAACGACGGTTCGACAACGACTCTCCACCCAAATTTTTCAACTCCATAATATGGCGACCCTTGGCGGCTCTGGCCAAACAACGGCTGGAGAGAACCTTGCACCGCTGAATGGAGCAGCGAGGGCGTGTTGGCCGTTCTCGCAGACTCTGACTTAGTCTTTGGCTGCTTGAATGTCCACCGCCTAGGGCCAAAGAAAACAAGAAGAAGAGGTGGAGGAGAAGAGATGAAGACGATGCCAAGAGAACGAAAAGCCAGTGCTTTTGGTAATACCAGTCTACTGTTTCCGCTTCGGCAGTGGGCGGCTAGAGGCATGGACCAGTAATACTCAGTCTGTTGTTTCCTCTTCGGCAGCAGACGGCTGGACAAATAATGCGTTGAGGGCAACGCAATGTCGTGAAGGGAGGAGTGTTATGGGCTAAAGGAAGCCAACAGCAAAAAGTGCCAAAAATAGACAAAGGGAAAAGGAAAGGAACATGGCACAAACGAATAACAACACTCCCGGTGGTGGACGATGGCCTAGCGGTTTAGGCACCAGAGGGGAAGGGGCCCCCGAAACGACAGTTCGACAACGAATCTCCACCAAAATTTTTCAACTCCATAATAGGAGACATTTACGCCATCCGAAAAAAAATGGACACCTTAAAATTCATCATATTTGTTTACTTAAATGACATCTATGTAATGGTAAATTAAAATCATTGAGGTTGAAGACCAAATTCAATTGAAAATCATTAGAGAGAATTTTACGAGAATTGACGATGAAACTCTCAAATTTTATCCTTCTTTCCAAATTAATTTTCCTTTTTATCATCTTAATTAAATTGCAATCAAAAAGCAATGGAGAAGTGGATGCCAAACCGGTTAGAGAATAATTGTTTAATTAAAAAAGGAAAAAGACAAAAAAATATTAGATTGTGATCTCGGTGAGATTCAACTCTAAAATAAAACTCTTCATTGCTAAATAATTCATCGTCAAATTTTGTTAAAAACAATATTTTGGTTATTACAACTTAACATAAAAATACTCAACGACAAATTTCAATGAAATTTAATACTCAGGTAATTGAAATTACTGATGATGTGATGCTTTTAAGAAGAAAGAGAGAAGAAGATGATACTGCAAGAAGTGACGATAATGAGAAAGCGGATGATGGAAGATTAGATGAAAAAGAAGATGATGGAAGACATGACGATAATTTGAAAAGGGAAGATGGTGACGTAAAAGCAGAAAGAGAAGTTGAGGATGATAAAACAGAAGGTGAATTTGAAGTTTATTAGGACTGACTTATTAGTTAAATGATAGAGTCCATTCCCATTAGCTAGATTAAAAATACGTGGGTCAATTTTAATTAAAAAATGATGAAAGGAAAGCATTAAATAATTGACAGACACTTTTCATATTCTTCTTTTCTTTGTTGTCATCCAATTCCTCTCACTCCTCCCTCTCTTCGTTCTCATCTTCCTCTTTTTCTTTTATAGTAATGGCGAAAAGCATTTATGTGAAAACATATGGATATGAACAAGAATTGGAGCTGATGGATCGACGTGAATTATATGCCCAAAGGGAATATCGACGGGCCATGGATTTGGAAAATGCGAAGATGGCAAACTTTAAATTAAACAAACAAAATTTGGAATTGGAAATTGAATTAGCCAAATTGAAATCGATAGAGCCACAAAAATGAAAACGGATAATAATGAGATTATTGGATGATGAAAGATGAATATAAAATCCTTCAACTATATATTTCTATTTCTATCTCCATAAGATATTTTCCAAATAAAGTTTTGGATTATAATTCTGAAAATTTAGAAAAAAATTTATAATAGAAAGCAAAATAAGAATTTAATTTATTTTAATTAATTTCAAATTGTAAATTATTAAAAAATTTCGAAAACATTTTTTAAAGGTAATTTTGTAATACCCAAACACGAATTTGCCATTTCATTAATACCTGACCATCTCGGTAGGCCCAATGCCAAATTTGCCTTCATCAAAAGGGTCGATTTTTAAAATCATGACGACTTTTACATTTATGAAAGACATTTGATTTCGGATAAAAAAATAAAACAAATTTGTTTTTTCGAAATACTCATTCCGAAAATTTAATCAATTTGGGCCAATTCCATAGGCAGAGGCATTATGCCCGATGCTTTTGGTGCTCGAGAGCTTTTCTTGGCTCCATAGGCAGAGGCATTATGCCCGATGCTTTTGGTGCTCGCGAGCGTTTCTTAGCCCCTCCTCATTTTAAATGAGAGGTCCTCCTATCTTCCAAAATTGCTCCACTCTCATTGAATCCATTCAAATCACTCATTCTTGTTCATATTGATTGGCTAAAATGGAAAAAAATCAATTTTGGCCAAGGATGAAATTCAATTTTGAGGAGTTAGACAACCAAAAAACTCAACAAAATTCATTATTCAATTTTAAATTTTGCATATTTTGCATTAAATATAAAAATTTGTTTTAATTTTTATTTAATTTTAATTTTTTATACAAGAAATTACCCGAAAATTTTTGTAAGATGCTTCAACGCCTTTCATTTCTGCTGCTTTATTCCACTCTTATTCTTATTTCGATAACATTTTGTAATGGAGGAAATCCTAAGAAGAAAGAAAAGAAAAAGTTAGTCAAAGATGAGGGTGATGATGAGGGAAATGCCAATGCCAATAAATTTTTAAATTCAATTCATCCACATTTTGAGCATTTTGGTACCCCATTCGAGCCTTTGGAACAAGAAAAGGTAAATATTTTAATTTTAGATAATTTATTTATCATTGAAACCGCATCTATTTTAATAAGACAACTTTGTTTGAGTCAATATAGGAATTTGGTATCTTCATTCATTATATTAAAGAGGAAACACATGGCTATCGTTATAATGCGAAAGTCTTAAATGTACTCTTTAATTTTGTACTAAAATCGTCAACTAAGGTTTAATGGTTTAGCCATTAATGAGTTATGCCCATTCGCTTAAAATTGGCCTAGCAAAGTTGGTGCAAATTATCAGTAATTTTCGCATAAAAAAGAGTAATAATTCATTGATTTCTTATAAGTTTAATTATATTAAAAATAAATTCTGATATTTAAGGATTATATAATGAAAAGAAACGTGAGGACAAGAAGAATTGAATGGCGATTGGCCGAAGTAAACAGAAACAAGGGCATTCAAATTGGCGAATTTTCAATGCTGGATGAGAGAAATGCTGGGATTGAGAAGAAACTTTTAGCAGCAATGACCGAATATGCAAAGTGAAAATGGGAGGGGAGAGAATATATAAATTTAAAAAATGATTATTCAGCGTCAAAGAGCACCCCTTTTAAATTAGGAAAAATTTTTAGTAAAGCCATTTATTTCAGCGTAGTATGATTCGAACTACCAAAGCTTCTAAAATGTTGCTCTAAAGAAGCTTTTAATAAAATGCAAAATTACTGGCATTACCTCTAAAAATATTCAAATTTAACTTAAGCTCTATTCATAAAACACGCCAATCAGCTATATTTTGAATTCGTTCCAATTTATTTATTAAATTTTACAGTTGTATAAAGAAACTGGAAAAGATGAAAATTAAGCCAAATGATAAAACAATAAAATTATTCATGCTAAACGGTGCAATCACAATTTTGGAGATGAAACAAATTGTTGGAAAAAGACACGCATATCGAGTCAAATATGTTCCAGAATTTTTGGTAAAAAAATATTTAAATACCATTTTTAATTTGCAAAATTCTAATGGTAGATATTTTTGCGGAAATACCCAACTCATAGAGCACTAAAAAGTTTCTTTAATAAATAAGTTTAATTAGGCCAATTTATTAAATATAAAAACTATAAAATGGCGATATTATATTCGAATGAATAATTTATTGCTAAAATAGCAAATATATTTTTTAACAAGAAAAATTTTAAAAAATTGAGATTTTTAACAAATCGAATTCTTTGGAAAAATTCTTAGTTTATCCAAATTATTTTCATATTTAATTTAAAAAAAAACTGGCCTTTTGAATTGATTATGGTTTTAATGAATTTATTTGCTCAAAAATACTATTCAAAAATCTCTAGACTGTTGATTTACCCTAATAAGGTAAAATTTAACAATAAAAATTAAATTTAAAATTCAAAGACAATAAGAATTTTTACCTATATAGGATGATGAACAAATAATGGAAGCTCTGCCAACACATTTTTGCACTTCCCTCTTCATTGTTGAAAATTGGGAGAAAATTGGTGAAAATGAATTGATTTGCACTCGAATTGATCGATGGAAGGATAAGGATGGAACTCCAAAAAATATTGGAAAAAAGGCTGATTGTGGTCATTCCGAATTGTATGACCATCAATTGGATGAACATTTGGTTAACAGTGGGGCAGAGAGCATGTTGGAATTTGTTCAAATTAAATTGACCGTAGATTTGCCAAAAATGCTTAAACGTCTTGAGGCAGCAAATTTGGTGGAGAGAAGGAAGCACAAAGGTAATTTAATTTTTAAATATTTGCAAAGAAAATGCTAATTTAAATTTTTATATTTTAACAAAATATTTGATAAAAACACAGAATGTTTGGCAAAAAAAAAAACAAAAATTTTTAGGAAAGAAAAATAATAATTTTAATTATTTCGGATTACTATTTTAAAATTAAATGAAAAGTTTAAATTGAAGCTATTAGAATCGTTCATTGTGCTGTAACTGGCAAAATTGTTGAGACACAAAAAAACTTGATTGAAAATTTTTTAAAATTTATTGTGAATATATTTTAAAAATATATTGTTTATAGGAAGTGTATTAATTTATCCAAAAAAGAATTAATTTACCCAAATCTTTTGTATCAATAAATAGTGATTTTTTATGGCAATATAACTTGGCCAAATCAGACTCCTTTAATATTCCCTAACCCCCCTCTAATTCCATCCTACCCTGAACGTATCCCTGAGCCCTAATGCCTAGTTATGGCCAAGTTATATGGCTTTAAAAATATAATATTTTTCGACACGAAAGAATTTGGGTAAATTAATTTTTTTTGGTAATTAAATATTTTTCCATTTTTCCATTTTTTAATTAAGAAGATGATCAAAATGTGCCTTCAGCATCCATCATCTCTGCAGATGAACATCAAATTGAATTAATCGATCCAAATCTTCGAATTTATAAGGTAACTTGGTGCATTTCATTATCGAATTTGAATTTAATTAAAAAAAAATACACAATTTTTAAGGGATTTATGGTGGAATATGATCCCCGGAAATTTATTGCTCTTTGGCTGTTGGAAAAATTGACCATTGAAAATGCTTCATCAAAAAATCAGGCAAAAAGATTAAATTTAAACTGGAATGCTGATCCAAAATTGGCAAAAATGTTCCAACCAGTTGAGGAGGATTACAAAATTGCAAAAGTGAGTTATATTTAAAGAATAATGGGAAAAATTAAGACTTATCTGGAGTGAAATAAAATAAATAGTAAATAAAATAAAAATTCAGAAATATTTAAATAAAAAAATGAAATATTAATAAAAATTTAATTTATCTATAAAATTTAAAATTTTTTATTATTTCTGAAGCAATTCAAATTGAACCATGGCCATTTGGCTGGATTCCGAGCGCACAGGGAAAATGATGGGCAAGAAACATTCTTCTATCCAAATTCGGTGCCTCAGGATCGCGAAATTAATTCAGGATATTGGAGAGTGATAGAAGAATACACATTGTAAGCTTTAATTTTTCAATGATGAAAACCGGCTTAGCCAAAATAGTTTCACCCGAAAAAAGATTATTAAATCGATACTCTATTGGTTTTTAAACTGTTACTAGTTTTTGATCCTAACTAGTTTTAAATTAAAATCGTTTTAAACCAAAATTCTTTTTATCAAATTTGGTTTATTAATTTTATTTTAAAGATGTTTGGCTGGACATAAACAATCAATTGCCTATATTTATACTGGTCCTTTGTTTATTCCGGAAGAAAATAAAGACAATGGCCAATGGCAGATGAAATACAAGGTTTTTGAATGGAATACAAATTTAACGATTTTTTTTTATGATTTTTTATTTTTTTAATTAATTTTATTTTATTAAATAATACAAAATTATATAAATTTAAGATTATTGGAAAGAGGAAAATGATGGCTGTGCCAACTCATTTATTTAAAATTATTTTCTTGGAATTTACAAATGAAAATGATGGTGGGAAAAAATCATTTTGGCTAGAAACATTTGTTGTCTCAAATGGACAAGAAGAAGACGAAGAAGAAGAGGATGAGGAAAATGTGGAAGGAAGAGAAGAAGAGGAAGAAATATTTGAAGTTGAGGAGGAAGAAGGGGGAATTACGGTCGAAGTTGAAATGGAAAATAATATTTGGCACAATTTGGCAAAAGACGAAGCTGAAATTGATAAAATGCTTAAGGTGGGATAATTTTTTAAATTTAGTTTTAAATATGTTTTCTTAGCTATTATTCATTTCAAAAAATATTATTTGATCTGAACATAATTAAAATAAGAAGTGTATTAATTTACCAAAAAAAAATTAATTTTCCCAAATCTTTGGCGTCAAAAATAATCATTTTTAAGGCCATATAACTTGGCCAAATTAGACTTTTTTTAGGATTCCTTAACACTAACCCTTATTAACCCCTAATCCCATTCTGCCCTGAACCTAGCCCTGAGTTCTAATATCCAGTGTTGCCAATTTATATGGCTTCAAAAATATAATATTTTTAGACACGAAAAAATTTGGATTTAAATTAATTATTTTTTGGGTAAAATAATATTTTCTCATTTTCTCAATTAAAATATGTTAATTTTTCACCTCTATCTTTGATAAGGTAAAATATTTTACTTAAAATTGATAAAAAATAAAAATTTATAGGAAAGTCAAAAATCTGATAAAGGAAAAGATAAAATCCCTGAAGCCTCTACTATAAACGTAAAGAAGACCGAAGACATCAAATCGTTGGTAAAAGGCTGTCAAAATCGAAGCTACAAAATTGTCTACGGAGATGAGAAACGCGAAAGGATTAGTGAACTCCTTAAGCGGCATCGAGAGCCTCTCACTTACATTGACAAATTCGCACCTAACTTCAAATTATTGGCAAAATTACCTTTCCAATTGCGGAAAAGGAAAACTGGGGCCCTTTTTGATGAGAATCAATTGGCAAAATTGATCGAAAAAAATGAAAAGGGAAAGGATAAAGGTAGGAGAAAAAAATTATTTGAATCAAAAAAAAATAGATCTTAAATATTTTTGGCCAATTTTAATTTAAAATATTTCATTTTTTCCGGGACCAAAATAAATATTTTTTTTCGGGAATAATTTTTTCCGAAATCATAATCGGAATCATTTTTTTCCGTAACCAAAAACCAACAATTTTCTCGGAACAATAACAAACCGGTTTATATAAAAGTCAAAAATCACCTAAAAATTTTTTTTAAAAATGAGAATAAAATGAACCGAATAAATATTTTTTCTTAAAAAGATTTGGCAGAGGAAAGCGGTAGTAGCAATGAGAAAGAGGAAAAAGTAAAAAGCGAAAAAGGAGGAGAAACAAGCCATAGCAAAAAAATTGGTGGTAGTGCTAAAGAAAAAGGCAAAAAATCGAAGGGAGGAAAATCGAAGAAAAACGAAACAGCAACAGGTATAATTGCGGGAAATGATTCATTACATTTAATTTATAAAAAAATGAAAAATATTGTATTTTTGAGGCCATATAACTTCGCCATAACCAGGTAATAGGGCTCAGGGTTAGGTTCAAGGGCAGTTAGATATTAAGAATTAAGAAATCTTAAGGAAGTCTGATTTGGCCAAGTTATATGCCCTAAAAATAATATTTTTCGACACGAAAGAATTTTTGTAAATTCACTCATTTTTTTGTAAATTAATAGATTTCCAATATGCTATCATTAAATTTAAATGTTAATCTCATTATTTTTGTTTAAAAATACAGCATTGAATTTTTAATTCTTGGAGATGACAAAATTCATAACATTAAAAAATTTAATTAAATTTTACAAATTTATTTTTATTTTAGCAGCTGATGAAGTAAAAAAATCGGGAGGAAACTTTTATGAAGAAATGGAAAAATTATACATCGAATATTTGTTGAATTCGAAACATTCTTCTGCAGCACAATCTCACATTCGGAACATAATCCATTTTCAAACTACTTGGCATTCTGCTCAATCCTTGTTAAAATTGGTTAAAGAAGCAATGCAAGCGGATGGGAATACGGTAAAATTAAAGGAAAAATTTAATTGGGAGGGGGGAGAGAGTTAATTTTATTAAAAAATTTTTGGGAAAAAATTTCGAAAGAAAAAACGCAAATATTTGAAAATAACGTAAATGTTTGGGAAAAGAAAAACATAAATATTTGGGAAAGGAAAAACAAATGTTTAGGAAAACAAAAATATAAATGAATGTTTGGAAAACAAAAACAAATGTTTGGGAAAACAAAAACAAAAATTTTGAGAAAAACGAAGACACATATATGAGAAAACAAAAATAATGTTGAAAAAATAAAACAAGTGAAAAATTATATATAAATTTTTGTTACTGAAATTTTTTTGGCATTATTTTCTAATGGTTATACAACTTAGCCATAACATTTTGTAACGACTTGGATTTAAATTTCACTTATTAAATGTTTTGGCAAGTTTCGTTTTTTTTTGTTAAAAATCCTTCTTTAGCAGTTTTGACATTGGCAATGCCGATTTTTTCGATACAGAAGTTTAAATAAAATGTTACTTCTACTTTTTATCTCTCTAAAAGTAAAAAATTTTAAAATAAATATTCAAACCATAAAGCAATCACAATGCTTTCAATAGATTTATCTGGTTGCTAACAAGTTTCTGATTGTTAAACGGAACCACAAACCACAAAACCGATGATATGATTAACGGCATAATTTTTTATGATTAATTTAAGATTGGCGTTGCCCAAATAAATGCTATCGATTTGGAACTGTACAAAGTGGTAGAGGGCAAAAAATTCACGCAAATTAATGAAATAGCATCTTACGATTTTAAAGAGGCAGCAAAATTAATTAAAATCGGCATTTGCTGGTTTATTCATTTACGCGAATCCATTTTCTACACTTTTCTCTCCGCCTCATCCCATCAAAAAAGCGGCAATCTACAGGTTAGAAATTTCTTTTGTAATTTTGAATCTTTTTTGTAATTTTGAATTATGTGCTTAAAAAATTTGAATAATTAGAAAAATTTTCCAACAATTTTTTCGAAAATAACTTTTGATGCTTAACTTGAAATATGCAATTTTTTTCAGTGTTTTTCCATCTTGTAAGGGTGAAATGCTAATTTTTAAAAATATTTGGGAATCTATCTATGACTAATAATTAGCTAAGGCATAAATAGATCATTAATATACCATTTATTTGACTTTTAAGATGTGTTTTTAAAAATAATTTCTACTAATTAAGGAGGATTATAATTTTAAAAATTTAAGAATTTGGCTTTTGAGCAACAAAGATTGCAAAATGGAATTTTGGATGGTAATAAAAGCGAAAATTATATTTTTTCAAAATATGATGATGGCACCAGAATTGCCCAAATTTGGATGGAATCAGCCGACCATTATTGTCGCCCTGATCAGTCACAATTCAATGAATTTTTGAAGATATGCAAGGTATAACAAAATCTTTTCAATAATTATCAACTTCCTATTAAATTCTTAAAATATTCCAGTTTGAAATGAACAATCTACAATATATGACCTTTCACAAATTGTTGACAATGGAAAATGGGGAATTTGTTCGCAAATATGAAAATTTTGTGGAAAAGAATGGCGGTAAATCTATAGCTGTAACCAGGGTCATCTACAAGGTGTCGACACTTCTTGGTGTTCATCTGTTCAAAAAATTGACGAAAGAATTTCCGAATTTGCTCAATTTGGGTAAACAACGAACTGAATAAATGGGGAAAAATATTATTAGACAAGCATCCGTTTAGATTCAATTAAAATGGGTTTTATTCATTTTAAAACTGTTGACATTTAGGATAAAAAGTAAAAACTATTCATTTAGAAAATTGATTTTATTTTTATGTTAGCTGATTTTAATTTTTTTTATAATTAATTCGGTTATGATTCCACAAAAAAATTGTTTCAATTCCAATATTTTTGAAACATTTAAGAAAAATTTTTTAAAATTAAAAAATTCTTTTCAGCTCATGAAACATTTTACATTATCCAGTCGGAAGTTTTCCGTGATGCAATTTTCGATGTTCAATTATTTAAGGGCTCCTATCAGAGCCACAAGCATGCTTTGCTAGAAATCCTTCACTTTTTCGACTATTACACCTTGATGGAATCAATTGAGCAATCTGCTAAAGATTATTCTAAAGAAATACTAAAAGCATCCGCAAATGCGTATGATTTTCGAAAGCAGCTATTCCGTGAATTGAATAATCATAAACAGCAATTTTATAAACAACTCTTGAATTGTCGTGAATTGGAAAGCAGCAACAATGAAAGGTCGTCAATTTTGGGACAGGCATTGGAAGGCAGATGTATTCTGAACGTATTTTGCCGAGTGCAAAATTTGTTCAGTGAAATCAGTATAAAAAATGAGGATAAGAACTTGATAAACATTGAGGGCAAATATCACTATTATGGATTGGAAGAATGCGAACAAATGATAAGTTTATTTTAATTTTAAAATAAAATAATTATATAACAATTTCACAAACGAAATGTTCGCGGCGAATTGTTAATTCATTCATTACAAAATCAAGCAGAATTTAATACCGACTTCATTGAGAAATATACAAACATATACAATGGTAAGTGCCATTTTGATTGAAAAATTAAATCTCATTTATATGAGTCAATTATCAATTTTAAAATAAAAAAGGGACAATGCAACTACAAATGTAGTCGATTCCAGAATAGTGCAAATGTAGAAATATTAAAAAAAAAGATAATAAAAATATAGGATTAAAAATTTAAAAAAAAACTTTTGTATTTGATTTTCCAAAAATTATATGTTTTTGTTCGTTCAAATATTTTTTGTTTCAATTCTGGCAAATTTTTGTTCTTCCAATTTTGCATTTTCTTTTGTTTTTGTTCATCCAAACATTTTGTGTTTTTGTTCATCTATACATTTTGTGTTTTTGTTCATCCAAACATTTTGTGTTTTTGTTCCCCAAACATTTATGTTTTTGTTTTCCCAAACATTTTATGTTTTTGTTTCCCAAACATTTATGTTTATTTTTTCCCAAATATTTATGTTTATTTTTTTCCCAAACATTTATGTTTATTTTTTCCCAAACATTTATGTTTTTGTTCCCCAAACATTTATGTTTTTGTTCCCCAAACATTTATGTTTTTGTTTTCCCAAACATTTATGTTTTTGTTCCCCAAACATTTATGTTTTTGTTTCCCAAACATTTATGTTTTTGTTTCCCAAACATTTATGTTTTTGTTCCCCAAACTTTTATGTTTTTGTTCCCCAAACATTTATGTTTTTGTTTTCCCAAACATTTTATGTTTTTGTTTCCCAAACATTTATGTTTATTTTTTCCCAAATATTTATGTTTATTTTTTTCCCAAACATTTATGTTTATTTTTTCCCAAACATTTATGTTTTTGTTCCCCAAACATTTATGTTTTTGTTCCCCAAACATTTATGTTTTTGTTTTCCCAAACATTTATGTTTTTGTTCCCCAAACATTTATGTTTTTGTTTCCCAAACATTTATGTTTTTGTTTCCCAAACATTTATGTTTTTGTTCCCCAAACTTTTATGTTTTTGTTCCCCAAACATTTATGTTTTTGTTTTCCCAAACATTTTATGTTTTTGTTTTCCCAAACATTTATGTTTATTTTTTCCCAAACATTTATGTTTATTTTTTCCCAAACATTTATGTTTATTTTTTCCCAAACATTTTATTTTTTTGTTTTCCCAAACATTTTATGTTTTTGTTTTCCCAAACATTTTATGTTTTTGTTTTAAACATTTTATGTTTTTGTTTTCCCAAACATTTTATGTTTTTGTTTTAAACATTTTATGTTTTTGTTTTCCCAAACATTTTATGTTTTTGTTCCCCAAACTTTTATGTTTTTGTTCCCCAAACATTTATGTTTTTGTTTCCCAAACATTATGTTTATTTTTTCCCAAATATTTATGTTTATTTTTTTCCCAAACATTTATGTTTATTTTTTCCCAAACATTTATGTTTATTTTTTCCCAAACATTTATGTTTATTTTTTCCCAAACATTTATGATTTTGTTTTCCTAAGCATTTTATGTTTTTATTTCCCCAAACATTTTATCCTTTTTAAAAAATTTTATGGAATTTATACTTCATTCTGGCTTAAAATAATTTGTTATAAATATTTTTTATAAATTTATTTATAAAAAATTATATATGCATTTTACCATTATTGAACAGTCTTCTAAATTTTCAACATTCTTAGTTTTTAGCAAAATTGACCCTTTACCGGTAAAAGATCGATCTAGGTAAAATTTTAAAAAACTGAAGCTTTATGATTTTCTTACTATTTTAAAATTATTAATTCAATAAAATTAACAACCTATTTGGGCATTTTGTTCCAATTTGAGTTGGAATAAAATTAAATCGAGCATTATAGAAATTTTTTTCTCTTCTATTCTGTTTTTTCTTTCATTTTCTTCCAAATTTCCTCCCATTTCTTCATTATTTCCAAAGCGAATAAAGCCATTACGGAATAAAATTGCTTGCACAGTTTTTATGTTGACAACTTGAAGGAAATTTATGTTATTTTGTCCATTGATATTTGAAGGTATAAACAGCAAATTTTTTTTGATTATAGAATAGTATTAAATTGATTTTCTTTGAAATTTTGATGGAGAATTTTTAATAAAATGCCAAAAATTTAAATATTTTTTGTAGCAATTTTAATTTCATTTTTCTATTTTCGCTTAACAATTGAATTCTCTTTTATCCATTATTGAAAATAATAATGTTAGTTTTAATATATGGAAATATGGTAACAACTAGTAACTACATAGTATTGAGTATATTTTTAGGCTTTCCTTTATGTCAATTAAAGCCCACCCATTGAAATCAAATTTGCAAAATTTGGAACCGGAATATGGATATGAAAAATTTTCCTTATTTCTAAAATAGTGCCAGATTGCAGGATTTTTGTACCAAAAAAACATCGAATCATGCTAAACATTCCAACGATTGACTCTAATTTCTAATTAAAATAGATATATCGAGTATACTTTCGGCTACAGTAACTAATAACATCTTAATCTACCGTAAATATTAAAAAATATAATTGCAAAATAAAAGTCTTATTAGTGAATGAAACTTACAATTTGTCATAATCAATGAATGTTTCCTGGCAATGCCCATGAATCCTTCAATGCCAGCAATTTTGATCAATTTTGCCGGCAACTCCATCGCCAAATGATAATCTGCCATGCCAAGGGTATTGGTAAAAAACATAACTTGCAATTCACTGGCCGCCATAGCCTCCATTGCAAATCGATTTTTTCGAAATAATTTTTGACGTCTCTCCACATTTTGGCAATATAAATTCAAATATTCAATTGTTATTAGCTTGTCAGAAGTCACATCTGAAAAATTACTTATAGATATTTATGGACAAGAAAAATTCGAATAATTATTATACAAGGATTTCAACCTTATTTCAGTGTACATTTTAGCCATCTTAATAAGTAGCGAAATGCCAACATCTACAATGTTTATTTATCAATCCTTGTAAATGTTGACATTGGGCTTAACAAGATTGGCATAAATGTTGATAAGAGAAAAATGGATGCCAGTACCCAGTATTCGGTTATTTTCGGTTATACGACTCATCAAACAAAAAATTGTGAAATTCGTGCCCTAATATGAGTAATTTTAATGGCTGATCATGAACCTGAGTTTATTTTTGGATTATCGTCATCATGGACTTGAGTAACATAAAATTTAAAATTGAAAAGTGAAGATTCCTCCTATATTTCGAAACTCGAAAAAAGTGTCAAAATTTTTTGGCCAAATTTTGGCCCACTCGGCATATCTGATTATTTTATCACTGATCTACCACAAACCCTCATCAAATGCCACATTCGAATTGTGAATTTCACCCAAATCATTTATAATATGTTGGAATTGTTCGTTGTATTTCAATTCATCTTCCATATTTCCTATTGTAAAGAGAAGATGCTGGCTTAAAACCAACAAATGGCACAATTCCTGAATCGGTTTCATTTCTCTGATTTCTATGAATATTTTTTCTAGAGTCAAAATTTTTCTAGCATTTATAATAAGGTCCAATGCATTTTCATCCTCAACAAGCTCCTTTTTAGCCAATTTCACCAAAGTCGGTTGAAGTTTTTTGAAAGTTAGGGTTATTATTCCCCTAAAAGGAATAAGTATCACTACGGATTGAATGGTAGGCCAATCGGAAAAATTGTCGTTCAATAAAAGTGGTATCAAATTTTCAGCAATTATATCTATAAATAAAAATAATTTTTTTGGATATAAAAAAAATTTTATTTTTGAGCTTACCGGCCGTTAAGTTTCTAGCCATTTGTTGCTTCCGAAATTCTATATCAATACTAGGTGATGTATTTAAAAGCCAAGGCACATTTGTCATTTTATCATCAACATTTTCGTCCATTCTCTTTTCACGAATATCAAATGCCCATTTAATTAGGTTTTTTGTTGATTCTATAAAAAAACAGAAAATTTTTAAATGGCTTTTATATAAATCTGAGTTTATTTTATTCTTTTTTTGATAATAAAATATTAATATTAAAATCAGTTAAGTTCTCTATGTTCATAATGATATGATAAATCTATTTCACAATGATAAAAATATGGGCAATTCCATAATGGTGCAAATTTGAATTTAAATTTAATTTTTTCAATTAATATTTGTTTTTGAGGATACGTTTTAGAAGCATGAAATAAAAAAAAAGAAAAATAAAAAAAAAGTTTGGAAAAACAAAAAAAAATTGTGGAAAATATAAAGGAAGAACAAAAACACAAAATCTTTGGAAAAACAAAAACACAAAATCTTTGGAAAAACAAAAACACAAAATGTTTAGATTAACAAAAACACAAAATGTTTGGAAGAACAAAAATAGAAAATGTTTGGATGAACAAAAACACAAAAAGTTTGGATGAACAAAAACACAAAATGTTTGGATGAACAAAAACACAAAATGTTTGGATGAACAAAAACACAAAATGTTTGGATGAACAAAAACACAAAAAGTTTGGATGAACAAAAACACAAAATGTTTGGATGAACAAAAACACAAAATGTTTGGATGAACAAAAACACAAAATGTTTGGATGAACAAAAACACAAAAAGTTTGGATGAACAAAAACACAAAATGTTTGGATGAACAAAAACACAAAATGTTTGGATGAACAAAAACACAAAATGTTTGGATGAACAAAAACACAAAATGTTTGGATGAACAAAAACACAAAAAGTTTGGATGAACAAAAACACAAAATGTTTGGAAGAACAAAAATAGAAAATGTTTGGATGAACAAAAACACAAAAAGTTTGGATGAACAAAAACACAAAATGTTTGGATGAACAAAAACACAATTTGGATGAACAAAAACACAAAATGTTTGGAAGAACAAAAATAGAAAATGTTTGGATGAACAAAAACACAAAAAGTTTGGATGAACAAAAACTCAAAATGTTTGGATGAACAAAAACACAAAATGTTTGGATGAACAAAAACACAAAAAGTTTGGATGAACAAAAACACAAAATGTTTGGAAGAACAAAAATAGAAAATGTTTGGATGAACAAAAACACAAAAAGTTTGGATGAACAAAAACACAAAATGTTTGGATGAACAAAAACACAATTTGGATGAACAAAAACACAAAATGTTTGGAAGAACAAAAACACAAAATATTTGGATGAACAAAAACACAAAATGTTTGGATGAACAAAAACACAAAATGTTTGGATGAACAAAAACACAAAATGTTTGGATGAACAAAAACACAAAATGTTTGGATGAACAAAAACACAAAATGTTTGGATGAACAAAAACACAAAAAGTTTGGATGAACAAAAACACAAAATGTTTGGATGAACAAAAACACAAAATGTTTGGATGAACAAAAACACAAAATGTTTGGATGAACAAAAACACAAAATGTTTGGATGAACAAAAACACAAAAAGTTTGGATGAACAAAAACACAAAATGTTTGGAAGAACAAAAATAGAAAATGTTTGGATGAACAAAAACACAAAAAGTTTGGATGAACAAAAACACAAAATGTTTGGATGAACAAAAACACAATTTGGATGAACAAAAACACAAAATGTTTGGAAGAACAAAAATAGAAAATGTTTGGATGAACAAAAACACAAAAAGTTTGGATGAACAAAAACTCAAAATGTTTGGATGAACAAAAACACAAAATGTTTGGATGAACAAAAACACAAAAAGTTTGGATGAACAAAAACACAAAATGTTTGGAAGAACAAAAATAGAAAATGTTTGGATGAACAAAAACACAAAATGTTTGGATGAACAAAAACACAATTTGGATGAACAAAAACACAAAATGTTTGGAAGAACAAAAACACAAAATATTTGGATGAACAAAAACACAAAATGTTTGGATGAACAAAAACACAAAATGTATAGATGAACAAAAACACAAAATGTTTGGATGAACAAAAACACAAAATATTTGGATGAACAAAAACACAAAATGTTTGGATGAACAAAAACACAAAATGTTTGGATGAACAAAAACACAAAATGTTTGGATGAACAAAAACACAAAAAGTTTGGATGAACAAAAACACAAAATATTTGGATGAACAAAAACACAAAAAGTTTGGATGAACAAAAACACAAAATGTTTGGATGAACAAAAACACAAAAAGTTTGGATGAACAAAAACACAAAATGTTTGGATGAACAAAAACACAAAATATTTGGATGAACAAAAACACAAAATGTTTGGATGAACAAAAACACAAAATGTATAGATGAACAAAAACACAAAATGTTTGGATGAACAAAAACAAAAGAAAATGCAAAATTGGAAGAACAAAAATTTGCCAGAATTGAAACAAAAAATATTTGAACGAACAAAAACATATAATTTTTGGAAAATCAAATACAAAAGTTTTTTTTTAAATTTTTAATCCTATATTTTTATTATCTTTTTTTTTAATATTTCTACATTTGCACTATTCTGGAATCGACTACATTTGTAGTTGCATTGTCCCTTTTTTATTTTAAAATTGATAATTGACTCATATAAATGAGATTTAATTTTTCAATCAAAATGGCACTTACCATTGTATATGTTTGTATATTTCTCAATGAAGTCGGTATTAAATTCTGCTTGATTTTGTAATGAATGAATTAACAATTCGCCGCGAACATTTCGTTTGTGAAATTGTTATATAATTATTTTATTTTAAAATTAAAATAAACTTATCATTTGTTCGCATTCTTCCAATCCATAATAGTGATATTTGCCCTCAATGTTTATCAAGTTCTTATCCTCATTTTTTATACTGATTTCACTGAACAAATTTTGCACTCGGCAAAATACGTTCAGAATACATCTGCCTTCCAATGCCTGTCCCAAAATTGACGACCTTTCATTGTTGCTGCTTTCCAATTCACGACAATTCAAGAGTTGTTTATAAAATTGCTGTTTATGATTATTCAATTCACGGAATAGCTGCTTTCGAAAATCATACGCATTTGCGGATGCTTTTAGTATTTCTTTAGAATAATCTTTAGCAGATTGCTCAATTGATTCCATCAAGGTGTAATAGTCGAAAAAGTGAAGGATTTCTAGCAAAGCATGCTTGTGGCTCTGATAGGAGCCCTTAAATAATTGAACATCGAAAATTGCATCACGGAAAACTTCCGACTGGATAATGTAAAATGTTTCATGAGCTGAAAAGAATTTTTTAATTTTAAAAAATTTTTCTTAAATGTTTCAAAAATATTGGAATTGAAACAATTTTTTTGTGGAATCATAACCGAATTAATTATAAAAAAAATTAAAATCAGCTAACATAAAAATAAAATCAATTTTCTAAATGAATAGTTTTTACTTTTTATCCTAAATGTCAACAGTTTTAAAATGAATAAAACCCATTTTAATTGAATCTAAACGGATGCTTGTCTAATAATATTTTTCCCCATTTATTCAGTTCGTTGTTTACCCAAATTGAGCAAATTCGGAAATTCTTTCGTCAATTTTTTGAACAGATGAACACCAAGAAGTGTCGACACCTTGTAGATGACCCTGGTTACAGCTATAGATTTACCGCCATTCTTTTCCACAAAATTTTCATATTTGCGAACAAATTCCCCATTTTCCATTGTCAACAATTTGTGAAAGGTCATATATTGTAGATTGTTCATTTCAAACTGGAATATTTTAAGAATTTAATAGGAAGTTGATAATTATTGAAAAGATTTTGTTATACCTTGCATATCTTCAAAAATTCATTGAATTGTGACTGATCAGGGCGACAATAATGGTCGGCTGATTCCATCCAAATTTGGGCAATTCTGGTGCCATCATCATATTTTGAAAAAATATAATTTTCGCTTTTATTACCATCCAAAATTCCATTTTGCAATCTTTGTTGCTCAAAAGCCAAATTCTTAAATTTTTAAAATTATAATCCTCCTTAATTAGTAGAAATTATTTTTAAAAACACATCTTAAAAGTCAAATAAATGGTATATTAATGATCTATTTATGCCTTAGCTAATTATTAGTCATAGATAGATTCCCAAATATTTTTAAAAATTAGCATTTCACCCTTACAAGATGGAAAAACACTGAAAAAAATTGCATATTTCAAGTTAAGCATCAAAAGTTATTTTCGAAAAAATTGTTGGAAAATTTTTCTAATTATTCAAATTTTTTAAGCACATAATTCAAAATTACAAAAAAGATTCAAAATTACAAAAGAAATTTCTAACCTGTAGATTGCCGCTTTTTTGATGGGATGAGGCGGAGAGAAAAGTGTAGAAAATGGATTCGCGTAAATGAATAAACCAGCAAATGCCGATTTTAATTAATTTTGCTGCCTCTTTAAAATCGTAAGATGCTATTTCATTAATTTGCGTGAATTTTTTGCCCTCTACCACTTTGTACAGTTCCAAATCGATAGCATTTATTTGGGCAACGCCAATCTTAAATTAATCATAAAAAATTATGCCGTTAATCATATCATCGGTTTTGTGGTTTGTGGTTCCGTTTAACAATCAGAAACTTGTTAGCAACCAGATAAATCTATTGAAAGCATTGTGATTGCTTTATGGTTTGAATATTTATTTTAAAATTTTTTACTTTTAGAGAGATAAAAAGTAGAAGTAACATTTTATTTAAACTTCTGTATCGAAAAAATCGGCATTGCCAATGTCAAAACTGCTAAAGAAGGATTTTTAACAAAAAAAAACGAAACTTGCCAAAACATTTAATAAGTGAAATTTAAATCCAAGTCGTTACAAAATGTTATGGCTAAGTTGTATAACCATTAGAAAATAATGCCAAAAAAATTTCAGTAACAAAAATTTATATATAATTTTTCACTTGTTTTATTTTTTCAACATTATTTTTGTTTTCTCATATATGTGTCTTCGTTTTTCTCA